>OX104122.1:53416200-54093185 GCA_944474755.1 Limnoperna fortunei
GTATAGAGGTAGTTTTGAAGGTAAACTAAAAAATATACATCATATAAATTTTAACCCCTGAGTTACATTATAGCAATTTCAAATAAAAACAATAGTGAATTGGTATTATATTATATTGGTAATATAATTTGCACATTAAATATACATGTGAAAATATATAATAAAACTTTGAAATTAACCAAATGGATTTATATCATGAAAAATGAAATCTACCATACTTTTAATGAATAATATGAAGGAGTATAGCACTCCATTAAAATAGAATAAACATTAGCAACAACTGGAATGCATAAAAAGTACTAAATCAATCTACACACTACAAATGCACAATATGCACCTGTGAAAATAAATTGCGATTATCTGTTTAATGTAAACAGATTAAGAGTGTATAACCTCAAAATGTTACCATTAGGGAGATTAACATGGAAGTAAAATAGATTCTCTGTATAAACTTCTGTAACAAAACTTTCTTACAACAGATTATAATTTTTCACAATGCTACCTTCAGGGTTGAAAAATCAATTCCTTATTAAAACGTCTACCACTTAATGTTGAAATGAACAATTTAAAAGAAGTTTTCTTCTCACGTTCGTTGTGGAATGTTTGTAAAACAGTAATCCCATCCTGCTTTAAAGTGATCTCTAAAACCATTCATTGAAACAAATTATTCAAAATCCGTATTAATAGTTGCTTTTTGAAATATATTTCAACAAACTAACCAAAAGAAGATTATATGGGGAAATTACAAATTAGAAGCATTTTGCTAACAATTTATGAGGTTTTTAAAAAATAATTGCAAACTCCACAAACAAAATTTACAAAGATTTTAAATTGAAAACAGTGATTGAAAAAAAACTAAATAATAAACGCTTCATTAAACATTCACTTAAATTTAAAGCATATATGGCTTGTAAGCAAAACATATTCAAGATTAAATGGAAGAAGTGAAGATATTTAAAAAAAAACCATTTAATTCTGAATTTAATATTAAGGGACTTATTTCAGAATATCACTTCTTCTTTACAAGACCGAGTTCAAAAATTGTGGTATACCAACTTTGCAATGATTCAAAATATTAATGAAAATGTCAAAGTTGACACATTGTGAAGTGAAATTCAAGGTCATTGCTCATAAATTGCAAAAATGAGCATACAGGTTATAAATTTTAAAGTAAGTTCAGATTACAAATCAAGTCTTTCTGGTGTTTTGTTAATTCTATTAGATCATCCAAGTTGTGGTTGAACTGGTTCATCGTGATGTAAAGTTTGAGCTACTTTTGGTAAACTGGGTGGTGTAGAGGTTGTGCTGGTATGCGTTGAGCAGGTTCATGATGTAATTAAGGGAAAGGGAAGAATCTTCTTAATTCTGGGTATCTTCTAATTATGGTATACATAAGTGCCAGTGCAGATAAAATTACATAATTAAACGAATCTACAGTAAAACAAAAAGAAAAGGAAAAGGTGTTAGCTATCATTCTGTATTGGAAAAATTTGTGGTAAGCTCCAATGTTTTAGCCTCAAATATAATTTGCTCAGAGACAGCAGTTATTTAAGCATACTACATCACGTGTTCTGCTTGGTTTGCTTGATATTATATCAACCAAAATGAGTCCAAATACTGAAAAATATATCAAAAAAGACCTTTAAGGAATTTTGAATTTATAATTTATAAAATTTAATGTGAATATAATGTCATGGAAAATTATATGTTTCATCCTTTCCTTTATTTTAAATTGATCCATTTTTTTTAATCCAAAAAATTATGAATTTTTACGCAGATATGTACTCATTGGGAACTCCCCATATTAATTCGATTGTGTATTTTTTGTATACATCTTTTCAAAAACAAATCATCACAACAGCAGCTGAAAATGTAAAGATTATTTCATGTCTTACTTAAAATATTTCTATTCCAATTCATCACTCGAATTTTTGAGTTCCAAGAGTGTTATTTAATCTTGTTTTTCTATATTCCTAAAGTAATATTTTCTTTTTTTATAAAACTTGTATGAAAAAAAAAAACAAAATTAAGAAAAATACTATACTAAATGATCATATTAATATGATAGTTATAATTTCAAAATTTTTATTATCAACATTTTTACCTATTATAGCAGCGACAGATGGATATATTCATGTGAAACTTTCTGTATATAAGTCCAATATATAGGCGTGGTCACCTTATATATATTTTTCAAACATAAATTATTGTATTATTAGTCTTGTTTCGTGTAAATATAAATAATTAATCCATCTTGTCAAATAGAACATAGTTAAAATTCGTCCGGAGAGGAATTTGTATAAGTGGCTATCAACTTGTTTTCCGATCCTCTAGTTGCATGTATGCTTGTATGTATGTTATTGATGTGATATCTCTGAATACAAAATATTGTTTACACTAAAACGTTCTGTCTCCTGAGTGGGGTGTGTGTGGCCTTCCATATGTTTACGATGGTCAGTGGTGGTTTGAAAAACAAAAAAAAAATCAGAACACATATTTGTTTAATATTTTTTCCTTAACTGTTGTTGAGATAATGAATTAAAATATTTTAGAAGCACTCTAAAATCTATAACAGCACATCAGTCTTTGATGCTATTTGCAACAAAGTACAAGTTATTCTCCTCCACCAACCCTTTCAGCTTCAGCAATCATTCACTAACACGGTGGTAAGTAATCAATTTCCCTATTATTATCATTGTTTATTTTATTTTATTTTTCATGGATATGCATACCCCAGTTTCCCAATCTGCTCTTGTTGTCAACATGTGTTGGCTTGTTGTTTCAGAAGATTTCCTTTGCTCTTCTACTGTGGTCTACATGGTAGATATCACACCCTCTTTATTTGGTGTCTGAAAAAATAATGTGAAATGAATAAATATTCAACACCTGTCAGTATCATAATAAAGTTGTAGGACCTTATCCTGTGAATAATATAGATATTCCTTTTCCATACAACAATAGAGAATCTTTGTTTGTAATGGTTTTAAATAACTGTTTAATGTGCTTCTTTCTTTTTACCAGAAACTAACGCACGCAAGTAAAGGCAAGTATGCAAACTTTGATGACAATTATTCTTATTATTATCGAAGCACCTGATGTGTTCTTCAACTCTAAATAAGATTTACATGTGCATATAATATATGGCGTCATATTTTAAACGAACGAAAATGCATATATCGTAGGTCTTGACATGGTGTTTTATTTAAAAGCGAAGCTGACAAAAATAGTTAAAAATACCAGTACAGGAAAACTAAATACTGAGTAGTTAAATTTAAAAAATGTTACATAACGGAGTCAAATACAGTTTTAAAAAACTTGCATGACTGGAATTTTGTTCTATTTTAATTCGTTTTACAGTTTTGTTAACATTTACTCTTTATAAATTTAATTTTCTATTGTCAAAAACTTAATTTATATTGCTTCAAAAAAGTTTTGATTTGCTTTCTGGCTTACTGGATAACGATAAAGGTTTAGGATAACAGTGACAGAGTGCAGTTAATATAAAAACATGAAATCTAAACATGATCAGTGGATCCTGATGGGTAAAATAAGATAAACATGGAATCATTTTATAAGTTTTATTATCATGAATTGATGTGTCAGATAAATCAAACAAGTGGGTGTGTCAATCTGTCAATCATTCCCAACCTATTAAAATATTTATACGTAAACATTTGAAATCCCAAAATGGCTTTTACATATTACAAATAAATTGTATGTATGTTCTCCAGACAGCATAATTTATAAATACGTGAGGCAGAAATCAAACAAACAAATTACTGTCAAGGAAAATTTGGAATTCTCATTGTCTGTACAAATATCTACACTTACGAACAGTGAAAAAATCATCACAATTACTAAATAAGGTGCAATAAGGCGCTATTACCGGTTTTTGTACACTTAAAATTGTCTAAATTGAAATATTGGAACTTCATAATACGTGGTTATTTGTTAAATGGAATGCGTTTAACAGTTTTCAATAATTAAAGCCCTTTTACGATGAAAAGCTAACAGTTTAATCTGAACACAAAAGTTGGAGTATTTCACTTTAGGAATAATCTTTTAAATGTTTGCAAAGTAAATATAGATTTTAATGTCCTATCCGATGATGAAACGTTCATTTATCTTTTCTAAATCAGACCAGTGTTTTTGGTACCTGATGTTTTGATATTCTTAGATTTAATAGGTATTTACAGACATTCATAATTCTTTTAGTATGGCACTCGTATTTTATTACATTGTTGTAATAAAATTACTAACATGTATGTATATTTTAGGTATAATTGTTTAATAATTATTTATAAATTACAAGTGGTGAGACGATAATCAAATATTGAATCTAAATCTATACACACTGAACTGAAAAATACTTGAATACGAATTGTATCTAATGTAAACTAATCATAAGTATATATTTGGTTTTGACGGTGCCTTTTAATGCGAAAACATTCAAATTGAGGAATAAACTATCTTTATAGTTTAAGTGAACGTTAAATATTTTGCTTGCATTTGGATTCTCCATTATTTATTTATAAAGATATATTACCAGTTAGGAAAGACAACATAATTCCGCAGGATTTTGTAGAATATCTGTATCTCCATAATTCCAAGATTAATTCCATAATATGCGTATGTGAGATCATTCAGCTTGCATGAATTTTATGCAATAAATTAAAAGTGTGAATATAGACTAGCTAAAAAATTCTTCGCTTTGAATATATTCATGATTTTTTTATTAATGCGGAAATCTTGGGCCTGTTTAATAAAACTATCATAGAACAATTTTAGATACATTTAAATCTTTGTCCTAAATCGGTTCATCGAACCTAAGACCTAATTTTCATCCTAATTTTAATGACAAGAAATTTGATGACTTAGGACTAGCTTTCCGGCTCATTATAATTTGTTTACGGGTAACATTCTGTTCACATTTATTGATATCTGGTGAAATTATACTATAGGATAACCTGTTATTTATTAAAAGATTATTATCATTTTTAATTAAATTGCAGGGAATTGTTATATAAAATACTTATATACATGTGTTCAGATATCTCCTAAATATAGATATTTCCATAATGTAATATTTAGGGAGAACTTAAGACCATCTTTACTAAGATGGCCATAAGACTTCGTTGTGCTATCGCAGACATGTTATAAGATGGTCCGAGAATTAACCTAAAAAGTGTCTTAAAACAAATCTTGGGAAAGTTAAACAGACCCCCGAACCAGTAAACCAATCTTTAAAGAGTACACATTTCTATGTTAATAAAACAATATTCCATTTCAATATGTAAACTAGATGAAAAATTGCTACGGTAAAATTGATTTTAGTGACATTTTTTATAAAGGGAGGTAGCATTTTTGATCAATATTCAAATAAGTACGAACTAATATAGCATTTTCATTTTTATTAAAACAATATATGCAATTGTAAAAAATTGTCCTTTAAATTTTTTGTTTTTTGTTTGAAAACAATGGATGACTTTCGTGGTAGTTTAAAGTGTCAAATAAGTCTGTTGTGGTTTTCATGTCTCTGTGCACTTTATCCATTTCCATTTTGTAGCACAGAGAATCAATTTTATATATATATTTATAAACATTCATGTTGAAATCAACTCATACACAAACAAATGCTTTTTGAATAACGTCCCACAAAACTTTAGTAATATCAAGCAGTGCTTTATTAACGAAAAATAGTGACAATTTACTAAATTACGTAACAAAATAGCAAGGAAATCGACCGAACATCAAGAGTCCAGGTCAAGGACAATTATAAATCAGGATAAAGACAAACATATACAACGCAAAACAAAAACCAAAAGCACAAAAACAGAAAGTGATTATCCCGAAACCAATAAAAATAAACAATGCACTGAGGTGCACTCCTCTTATTAGACACCCATCGAGTTAATCATTGTCATATATTGGAAATAGTGAAATACAGGAATAGGAAAGACTACCTATGACTCCGCGAAAATGTGCAAGCATATTTCACAAATTGATTTTCCATAACGATCAATAAGGTCATAATGACGACCATAGAACTTCTGAACGAATGACATCAACCTTGGTACAACAAACCTTTGTTTAAGTATCTTAAAAGTCAACAGCAGGGTAATGGCCTATATCATAAAATATTTCGCTTGTTAAAGTCTTTTTCTTACTTTTTGTTGAAAAGGTAATTTAAAAAGTTTAACATGCTACAAAAAAGTTAACTTTTTTCAAAACAATTTCATTTCCATGTTAAGATTTTACTTAATATTTCTAAAAAAAAATTCGATTTTACAGTTTTTTGTAACTTTTTTGTTGAAAAATATTGAAGAAATTTAACTGCGAAGCAAAAAATTAACTTATTTTCACTTTAATTTCAACTTTTTACTAAATATTTAAAAAATATTTCGATTTTTTTAAGTTTTTTCTTAGTTTTTCTTGAAAAATAGTAAAAAAATTTAACAGGCGAAGAAAAAAAAATTAACTTTTTTTAAAACAATTTTATCTGCATGTCAGGTTTTACTAAATATTTCTAAAATATTTCGATTTTTAAAGTTTTTTCTTAGTTTTTGTTGAAAAACATTGAAAAAATTTAACATGCGAGGAAAAAAATTAACTTGTTTTCAAAACAATTTCATATTTATGAAAATCTTTTACTAAATATTTGTAAAATATTTAGATTTTTAAGTTTTTTCTTAGTTTTTGTTGAAAAATATTTTAACGATTTAACATGCGAAGGAAAAAAATTAACTTATTTTGAAAACAATTTTATCTTCAAGTTAGGTTTTACTAAATATTTCTAAAATATTTCGATTTTAAAGTTTTTTCTTAGTTTTTGTTGAAAAACATTGAAAAAATTTAACATGCGAGGAAAAAAATTAACTTTTTTTCAAAACAATTTCATTTTTATGAAAATCTTTTACTATATATTTCTAAAATATTTCGATTTTTAAAGTTTTTCTTACTTTTTCTTGAAAAACATTGAAAAAATTTAACATTCGAGGACAAAAATTTTTTTTTTTTGCGAAATAATTTCATTTTGATTTCAACTTTTTACTAAATATTTGAAAGATATTTCTAGTTTTTAAGTTTTTTCTTAGTTTTTGTTGAAAAATATTGAAAAAATTTAACATGCGAGGAAAAAAATTTACTTTTTTTCAAAACAATTTCATTTTTATGAAAATCTTTTACTATATATTTCTAAAATATTTCGATTTTTAAAGTTTTTCTTACTTTTTCTTGAAAAACATTGAAAAAATTTAACATTCGAGGAAAAAAATTTACTTTTTTTCAAAACAATTTCATTTTTATGAAAATCTTTTACTATATATTTCTAAAATATTTCAAGTTTTTAATTTTTTTCTTAGTTTTGTTGAAAAATATTGCGAAAAATTTAATATGCGAGAAAAAAAATACTTTTTTTTTTTCAAAATAATTTAATTTTGATTGTAACTTTTTACTATATATTTCAAAAATATTTCGATTTTTAAAGTTTTTCTTACTTTTTGTTGAAAAACATTGAAAAAATTTAACATGCGAGAAAAAAATTAACTTTTTTAAAAAATAATTTCATTTTGGTTTAAACTTTGTGCTGAACATTTGAAAAATATTTCGAGTTTTTAAGTTTTTTCTTACAAAAAATATTGAAAAAATTAAACATGCGAAGAGAAAAAACATTATTTTTTTAAAACAATTTCATCTTTATGCAAAGGTTTACTAAATATTTCTAAAATATTTATACAATAATACTGTCTTTGTCATGTCATATGCGAAAATATGTCCCAAGGTTAGAAGGCATAATGCATATGACATGACAAAGACAGTATTATTGTATAAATATTTTAGAAATATTTAGTAAACCTTTGCATAAAGATGAAATTGTTTTAAAAAAATAATGTTTTTTCTCTTCGCATGTTTAATTTTTTCAATATTTTTTGTAAGAAAAAACTTAAAAACTCGAAATATTTTTCAAATGTTCAGCACAAAGTTTAAACCAAAATGAAATTATTTTTTAAAAAAGTTAATTTTTTTCTCGCATGTTAAATTTTTTCAATGTTTTTCAACAAAAAGTAAGAAAAACTTTAAAAATCGAAATATTTTTGAAATATATAGTAAAAAGTTACAATCAAAATTAAATTATTTTGAAAAAAAAAAAGTATTTTTTTTCTCGCATATTAAATTTTTCGCAATATTTTTCAACAAAACTAAGAAAAAAATTAAAAACTTGAAATATTTTAGAAATATATAGTAAAAGATTTTCATAAAAATGAAATTGTTTTGAAAAAAAGTAAATTTTTTTCCTCGAATGTTAAATTTTTTCAATGTTTTTCAAGAAAAAGTAAGAAAAACTTTAAAAATCGAAATATTTTAGAAATATATAGTAAAAGATTTTCATAAAAATGAAATTGTTTTGAAAAAAAGTAAATTTTTTTCCTCGCATGTTAAATTTTTTCAATATTTTTCAACAAAAACTAAGAAAAAACTTAAAAACTAGAAATATCTTTCAAATATTTAGTAAAAAGTTGAAATCAAAATGAAATTATTTCGCAAAAAAAAAAAAATTTTGTCCTCGAATGTTAAATTTTTTCAATGTTTTTCAAGAAAAAGTAAGAAAAACTTTAAAAATCGAAATATTTTAGAAATATATAGTAAAAGATTTTCATAAAAATGAAATTGTTTTGAAAAAAAGTTAATTTTTTTCCTCGCATGTTAAATTTTTTCAATGTTTTTCAACAAAAACTAAGAAAAAACTTTAAAATCGAAATATTTTAGAAATATTTAGTAAAACCTAACTTGAAGATAAAATTGTTTTCAAAATAAGTTAATTTTTTTCCTTCGCATGTTAAATCGTTAAAATATTTTTCAACAAAAACTAAGAAAAAACTTAAAAATCTAAATATTTTACAAATATTTAGTAAAAGATTTTCATAAATATGAAATTGTTTTGAAAACAAGTTAATTTTTTTCCTCGCATGTTAAATTTTTTCAATGTTTTTCAACAAAAACTAAGAAAAAACTTTAAAAATCGAAATATTTTAGAAATATTTAGTAAAACCTGACATGCAGATAAAATTGTTTTAAAAAAAGTTAATTTTTTTTCTTCGCCTGTTAAATTTTTTTACTATTTTTCAAGAAAAACTAAGAAAAAACTTAAAAAAATCGAAATATTTTTTAAATATTTAGTAAAAAGTTGAAATTAAAGTGAAAATAAGTTAATTTTTTGCTTCGCAGTTAAATTTCTTCAATATTTTTCAACAAAAAAGTTACAAAAAACTGTAAAATCGAATTTTTTTTTAGAAATATTAAGTAAAATCTTAACATGGAAATGAAATTGTTTTGAAAAAAGTTAACTTTTTTGTAGCATGTTAAACTTTTTAAATTACCTTTTCAACAAAAAGTAAGAAAAAGACTTTAACAAGCGAAATATTTTATGATATAGGCCATTACCCTGCTGTTGACTTTTAAGATACTTAAACAAAGGTTTGTTGTACCAAGGTTGATGTCATTCGTTCAGAAGTTCTATGGTCGTCATTATGACCTTATTGATCGTTATGGAAAATCAATTTGTGAAATATGCTTGCACATTTTCGCGGAGTCATAGGTAGTCTTTCCTATTCCTGTATTTCACTATTTCCAATATATGACAATGATTAACTCGATGGGTGTCTAATAAGAGGAGTGCACCTCAGTGCATTGTTTATTTTTATTGGTTTCGGGATAATCACTTTCTGTTTTTGTGCTTTTGGTTTTTGTTTTGCGTTGTATATGTTTGTCTTTATCCTGATTTATAATTGTCCTTGACCTGGACTCTTGATGTTCGGTCGATTTCCTTGCTATTTTGTTACGTAATTTAGTAAATTGTCACTATTTTTCGTTAATAAAGCACTGCTTGATATTACTAAAGTTTTGTGGACGTTATTCAAAAAGCATTTGTTTGTGTATGAGTTGATTTCAACATGAATGTTTATAAATATATATATAAAATTGATTCTCTGTGCTACAAAATGGAAATGGATAAAGTGCACAGAGACATGAAAACCACAACAGACTTATTTGACACTTTAAACTACCACGAAAGTCATCCATTGTTTTCAAACAAAAAACAAAAAATTTAAAGGACAATTTTTTACAATTGCATATATTGTTTTAATAAAAATGAAAATGCTATATTAGTTCGTACTTATTTGAATATTGATCAAAAATGCTACCTCCCTTTATAAAAAATGTCACTAAAATCAATTTTACCGTAGCAATTTTTCATCTAGTTTACATATTGAAATGGAATATTGTTTTATTAACATAGAAATGTGTACTCTTTAAAGATTGGTTTACTGGTTCGGGGGTCTGTTTAACTTTCCCAAGATTTGTTTTAAGACACTTTTTAGGTTAATTCTCGGGACCATCTTATAACATGTCTGCGATAGCACAACGAAGTCTTATGGCCATCTTAGTAAAGATGGTCTTAAGTTCTCCCTAAATATTACATTATGGAAATATCTATATTTAGGAGATATCTGAACACATGTATATAAGTATTTTATATAACAATTCCCTGCAATTTAATTAAAAATGATAATAATCTTTTAATAAATAACAGGTTATCCTATAGTATAATTTCACCAGATATCAATAAATGTGAACAGAATGTTACCCGTAAACAAATTATAATGAGCCGGAAAGCTAGTCCTAAGTCATCAAATTTCTTGTCATTAAAATTAGGATGAAAATTAGGTCTTAGGTTCGATGAACCGATTTAGGACAAAGATTTAAATGTATCTAAAATTGTTCTATGATAGTTTTATTAAACAGGCCCAAGATTTCCGCATTAATAAAAAAAATCATGAATATATTCAAAGCGAAGAATTTTTTAGCTAGTCTATATTCACACTTTTAATTTATTGCATAAAATTCATGCAAGCTGAATGATCTCACATACGCATATTATGGAATTAATCTTGGAATTATGGAGATACAGATATTCTACAAAATCCTGCGGAATTATGTTGTCTTTCCTAACTGGTAATATATCTTTATAAATAAATAATGGAGAATCCAAATGCAAGCAAAATATTTAACGTTCACTTAAACTATAAAGATAGTTTATTCCTCAATTTGAATGTTTTCGCATTAAAAGGCACCGTCAAAACCAAATATATACTTATGATTAGTTTACATTAGATACAATTCGTATTCAAGTATTTTTCAGTTCAGTGTGTATAGATTTAGATTCAATATTTGATTATCGTCTCACCACTTGTAATTTATAAATAATTATTAAACAATTATACCTAAAATATACATACATGTTAGTAATTTTATTACAACAATGTAATAAAATACGAGTGCCATACTAAAAGAATTATGAATGTCTGTAAATACCTATTAAATCTAAGAATATCAAAACATCAGGTACCAAAAACACTGGTCTGATTTAGAAAAGATAAATGAACGTTTCATCATCGGATAGGACATTAAAATCTATATTTACTTTGCAAACATTTAAAAGATTATTCCTAAAGTGAAATACTCCAACTTTTGTGTTCAGATTAAACTGTTAGCTTTTCATCGTAAAAGGGCTTTAATTATTGAAAACTGTTAAACGCATTCCATTTAACAAATAACCACGTATTATGAAGTTCCAATATTTCAATTTAGACAATTTTAAGTGTACAAAAACCGGTAATAGCGCCTTATTGCACCTTATTTAGTAATTGTGATGATTTTTTCACTGTTCGTAAGTGTAGATATTTGTACAGACAATGAGAATTCCAAATTTTCCTTGACAGTAATTTGTTTGTTTGATTTCTGCCTCACGTATTTATAAATTATGCTGTCTGGAGAACATACATACAATTTATTTGTAATATGTAAAAGCCATTTTGGGATTTCAAATGTTTACGTATAAATATTTTAATAGGTTGGGAATGATTGACAGATTGACACACCCACTTGTTTGATTTATCTGACACATCAATTCATGATAATAAAACTTATAAAATGATTCCATGTTTATCTTATTTTACCCATCAGGATCCACTGATCATGTTTAGATTTCATGTTTTTATATTAACTGCACTCTGTCACTGTTATCCTAAACCTTTATCGTTATCCAGTAAGCCAGAAAGCAAATCAAAACTTTTTTGAAGCAATATAAATTAAGTTTTTGACAATAGAAAATTAAATTTATAAAGAGTAAATGTTAACAAAACTGTAAAACGAATTAAAATAGAACAAAATTCCAGTCATGCAAGTTTTTTAAAACTGTATTTGACTCCGTTATGTAACATTTTTTAAATTTAACTACTCAGTATTTAGTTTTCCTGTACTGGTATTTTTAACTATTTTTGTCAGCTTCGCTTTTAAATAAAACACCATGTCAAGACCTACGATATATGCATTTTCGTTCGTTTAAAATATGACGCCATATATTATATGCACATGTAAATCTTATTTAGAGTTGAAGAACACATCAGGTGCTTCGATAATAATAAGAATAATTGTCATCAAAGTTTGCATACTTGCCTTTACTTGCGTGCGTTAGTTTCTGGTAAAAAGAAAGAAGCACATTAAACAGTTATTTAAAACCATTACAAACAAAGATTCTCTATTGTTGTATGGAAAAGGAATATCTATATTATTCACAGGATAAGGTCCTACAACTTTATTATGATACTGACAGGTGTTGAATATTTATTCATTTCACATTATTTTTTCAGACACCAAATAAAGAGGGTGTGATATCTACCATGTAGACCACAGTAGAAGAGCAAAGGAAATCTTCTGAAACAACAAGCCAACACATGTTGACAACAAGAGCAGATTGGGAAACTGGGGTATGCATATCCATGAAAAAATAAAATAAAAAAAACAATGATAATAATAGGGAAATTGATTACTTACCACCGTGTTAGTGAATGATTGCTGAAGCTGAAAGGGTTGGTGGAGGAGAATAACTTGTACTTTGTTGCAAATAGCATCAAAGACTGATGTGCTGTTATAGATTTTAGAGTGCTTCTAAAAATATTTTAATTCATTATCTCAACAACAGTTAAGGAAAAAATATTAAACAAATATGTGTTCTGATTTTTTTTTTGTTTTTTCAAACCACCACTGACCATCGTAAACATATGGAAGGCCACACACACCCCACTCAGGAGACAGAACGTTTAGTGTAAACAATATTTTGTATTCAGAGAATATCACATCAATAACATACATACAAGCATACATGCAACTAGAGGATCGGAAAACAAGTTGATAGCCACTTATACAAATTCCTCTCCGGACGAATTTTAACTATGTTCTATTTGACAAGATGGATTAATTATTTATATTTACACGAAACAAGACTAATAATACAATAATTTATGTTTGAAAAATATATATAAGGTGACCACGCCTATATATTGGACTTATATACAGAAAGTTTCACATGAATATATCCATCTGTCGCTGCTATAATAGGTAAAAATGTTGATAATAAAAATTTTGAAATTATAACTATCATATTAATATGATCATTTAGTATAGTATTTTTCTTAATTTTGTTTTTTTTTTCATACAAGTTTTATAAAAAAAGAAAATATTACTTTAGGAATATAGAAAAACAAGATTAAATAACACTCTTGGAACTCAAAAATTCGAGTGATGAATTGGAATAGAAATATTTTAAGTAAGACATGAAAATAATCTTTACATTTTCAGCTGCTGTTGTGATGATTTGTTTTTGAAAAGATGTATACAAAAAATACACAATCGAATTAATATGGGGAGTTCCCAATGAGTACATATCTGCGTAAAAATTCATAATTTTTTGGATTAAAAAAAATGGATCAATTTAAAATAAAGGAAAGGATGAAACATATAATTTTCCATGACATTATATTCACATTAAATTTTTATAAATTATAAATTCAAAATTCCTTAAAGGTCTTTTTTGATATATTTTTCAGTATTTGGACTCATTTTGGTTGATATAATATCAAGCAAACCAAGCAGAACACGTGATGTAGTATGCTTAAATAACTGCTGTCTCTGAGCAAATTATATTTGAGGCTAAAACATTGGAGCTTACCACAAATTTTTCCAATACAGAATGATAGCTAACACCTTTTCCTTTTCTTTTTGTTTTACTGTAGATTCGTTTAATTATGTAATTTTATCTGCACTGGCACTTATGTATACCATAATTAGAAGATACCCAGAATTAAGAAGATTCTTCCCTTTCCCTTAATTACATCATGAACCTGCTCAACGCATACCAGCACAACCTCTACCACCACCCAGTTTACCAAAAGTAGCTCAAACTTTACATCACGATGAACCAGTTCAACCACAACTTGGATGATCTAATAGAATTAACAAAACACCAGAAAGACTTGATTTGTAATCTGAACTTACTTTAAAATTTATAACCTGTATGCTCATTTTTGCAAATTTATGAGCAATGACCTTGAATTTCACTTCACAATGTGTCAACTTTGACATTTTCATTAATATTTTGAATCATTGCAAAGTTGGTATACCACAATTTTTGAACTCGGTCTTGTAAAGAAGAAGTGATATTCTGAAATAAGTCCCTTAATATTAAATTCAGAATTAAATGGTTTTTTTTTAAATATCTTCACTTCTTCCATTTAATCTTGAATATGTTTTGCTTACAAGCCATATATGCTTTAAATTTAAGTGAATGTTTAATGAAGCGTTTATTATTTAGTTTTTTTTCAATCACTGTTTTCAATTTAAAATCTTTGTAAATTTTGTTTGTGGAGTTTGCAATTATTTTTTAAAAACCTCATAAATTGTTAGCAAAATGCTTCTAATTTGTAATTTCCCCATATAATCTTCTTTTGGTTAGTTTGTTGAAATATATTTCAAAAAGCAACTATTAATACGGATTTTGAATAATTTGTTTCAATGAATGGTTTTAGAGATCACTTTAAAGCAGGATGGGATTACTGTTTTACAAACATTCCACAACGAACGTGAGAAGAAAACTTCTTTTAAATTGTTCATTTCAACATTAAGTGGTAGACGTTTTAATAAGGAATTGATTTTTCAACCCTGAAGGTAGCATTGTGAAAAATTATAATCTGTTGTAAGAAAGTTTTGTTACAGAAGTTTATACAGAGAATCTATTTTACTTCCATGTTAATCTCCCTAATGGTAACATTTTGAGGTTATAACACTCTTAATCTGTTTACATTAAACAGATAATCGCAATTTATTTTCACAGGTGCATATTGTGCATTTGTAGTGTGTAGATTGATTTAGTACTTTTTATGCATTCCAGTTGTTGCTAATGTTTATTCTATTTTAATGGAGTGCTATACTCCTTCATATTATTCATTAAAAGTATGGTAGATTTCATTTTTCATGATATAAATCCATTTGGTTAATTTCAAAGTTTTATTATATATTTTCACATGTATATTTAATGTGCAAATTATATTACCAATATAATATAATACCAATTCACTATTGTTTTTATTTGAAATTGCTATAATGTAACTCAGGGGTTTAAAATTTATATGATGTATATTTTTTAGTTTACCTTCAAAACTACCTCTATACCTTAGACAACTGACATTACATACATGGTGTATATATGTAATATATGTTTTTTTTTTAGATTTTTTGCCAACTTTTTGATTAGAAGTTTTTATGTATGTCTCTTTGTAAGACATATTATATAGAGCAATAGCTATCTTTATTGTTGTACAGTTTGAATACTCATTTTGGTTGTGACATCTTTTTTATATAATACTTTTTCATTATATCCAATTCAAATTATTAAAAATAGTGTTTTATATGTTCTAAGGTTGTTTTGACCAAAATACTATAATCTCATGTTTTACAATGCTTAAAAAACAAATCCAGTTATTGAAAAAAGACAGTTCTATTATTTATTTATTCATCATGTTCATGTATATATGTTTTTATTGCACATGATGTTACATGTATTTGCATATTAATCCTTACTATTTAAAGATTTTTTTATTTTGGAACTACTTAACGTATAACTTGTCTAGTGCTAAAATGTGATATTCATATTATTCATGATCCGTCTGGTGCTAAAATGTGATATTTCATATAATTCATGTGGTTGTGATATTTTATGTACCCTCTAGAGTATTATTTTCAAAACATTCCAGTTTAAATTTTAAAAGGCAATATATATTTACCTCAAATACAAAATACCTTTATATATGGTATCTAAATGCTCAGGTTGTTTTGATAATGTTTATATATAGATTACATTATGTTTTTGTTATACTGTTACATGTATTTACACAAAGGACAATATTTTTATTTTGGATTATATGGAAATCGTGTCATTTTAATCTTTTGAAAACCTATAATCATATGAACATGTGGTTGGGTACATTTTCATTCTCAGGTAAAATTTAAGATTTTATCCGGTTAATAAGTGTTGTTTTACATAAATGTGTTACAAGTCTTTATCAGGGATATTTCTCAATGATTGTTATTGAAATTTAAATATGTTATTTGAAATAAACATTTTAAATCTTATTTTTGTTTTCCATTGACCCCCTTCTATTGCTTGGATTATAAGACTTCCTTCTTTTTACGTGAAACACCAATAAGAAAACATAGTATAATAGTGGAGTTATAGTAAGGGTTTAGGAAACAGAATGGAAATGGAGAATATGACAAATACAACCAATCGACTAAAACAGGTTGACTAAAATGATTTCCAAAGAATAAGAGTTGTCTTTCTTTGTATACAGTAAAATTCACAAAATCTTAACTGGTTGCCCCACCCTGGCATACACCACCCACACCCACCCTGTCAGTTTTAAAGCCGCCACCCGGTGCCTACCCTATCAATGATTTACCCAGTTTAAATGACCATGTCAGGTTGTCAGGCTCGGATGTTGTCAGGTTGTCAGGCTCGGATGTTGTCAGGTTGTCAGGCTCGGATGTTGTCAGGTTGTCAGGCTCTATTGTTTTCATATCATGGTTCCAACACTACTAGCGTTATCTTGTGGATATCCCGAAAGTGTACTGCATTTGATATCAAAATTCTCCATTTTAGTTTTTTTAACAAGTGGAGTGTCAGGTACTGAAATGGAAAAGTCAGGAACTTGAGTTTCGTTAAGAGTTACCGGACTTGAAGTACATGTATGTGAATATTGTGGTGTAACAGGTGTTTTTACGTGCGGCAACGAAAAATATTCATCTTCAGACTCAGTATCGTGATCGTTTTGTAATGGGACGAAAAATCTTACGGGTTTGTTCATTATTTACACTATGTATATGTATTTTACCCGTTTTTGGCAAAACAATAAATGCCAATTACTCATTGGGATACCAGTTCATGTATATGTCGTGGGTGCAAATTCAATTCAACTACATGTAATTTGTCTCTAATGCTAATGGCAAGACAATAGTTGCCAGCTTAGACTCCGAGTCTCGTATTCGACTTTGGCAAGACAATACCCGCCAAGTACACTAAAAGACAAAACAATTATTGTCGATAAGCGCAGTTGACCGTTTTGGCATAACAATAAATGCCAATGAAACAAATGGGCGACGCTGGTCTTGACAGCATGTCAATACTTGCAAATATCAACGTAAAATTTTAACCGTTTTAGCAGAGCAATAAATGCCAATCAAATAAGTGGGCTGCACTGTACGTAATAGCAAGCCAATACTTGCAAAATCAAAACAAATACGCATCCATACAGAATATAATCACGTCATTTAAGCACAATCCCTTGACATTATTTTTACCAACTGAAGTAGCCAAAGACGTGTAAGTACAGGGCAAGGGTGAACACCGTCAATATAAAGGGCAGTAAATCTATAACAGCATCTAATTGCCGGTGAGAAACGACTACCTCTGCTGTCTGCCAGGTCTAGTCCAAATTTCGGTGAAATTTTGTGAAAAATTCGATTTGTGTCTCTTATAAATCTGTTGACTTCTTCGACTTGGTTTTGCAAAAGTCTGTCGTCTCTTCGGAAGCCTCTTAGTGCCGCTGGAGTTAGCGGTTCATTTCCTTGGTGACACTGGTTCCAATTAAAAATTGAATATGGAGGAATATCAAGGAAAACACCATTTACTCGTGGAAATTGTCTTACAAATCCGTAAATATCGCGGTAACAGTTAATAACAGTTCTTACCGTCTCAGAATTTCTTGACCGTAAATAAATGTAATTCTGACCTTCTGGCTTCTCAGTCAGGTCACAAGCTCCTAACCATACATATAAAACAATGTCACCATCATAACGTTCAATTGCACTTCTGAGATTTTCCACAAGAAATTGATATTGTTCCCTGCAACGGGCGCCTGATTTTTTCCACCAAACGATATGTTGCTCAATGCCAAAATTTACTTCATCTTGTAAATAATTTCCCTTACTGTCCGTTAAAACAATCGGAACTTTTGAAATGTTATTTCTAGAAAAATGTGCAAGACTTTCAATTTGTCTCCGTTCTTTCGAAAACGACATGTATCAACTATGGCGGCAAACTTCAATCATACGAATCACGAAACTGTTCAACTCACCAATTCAGAGAAAAAATGTCAGTTCAGGCACAGAGTAAATCCATCCGCCATTAGGGTTTCTCCGCCATGTGACGTTCTTATTACTTGGGGAACTAATTAGAACGACTTTGTATCGATATTCACATTTATTTTCCACTTCACAATTTTACAATACGCTACAATTCAACAACTTCCAGACGAGACCCCCAAAACGTCTTTTCTGATTGGTCAATAAGATTTAGCAAATACCAAATTTATACTTTTATCCCGGGCTTATACCATTTCTAAATTTAATATCTTTCCAGTCACTGAAACCAGACATACTCAAATAATCAAATATGGAATATTACATGCAGTTGGTTTTGTACTATACAGATATTCATCCGCCGTTCATAAAATTTAGGCTTAAGCATTAAAATTTTACGAAAACAATTTGATCTATATAATAAAGAGGATAATCAATTGGGCATCGTGAATATCCAAAATATGATCACTCGTGCCGCATAAAGCATCAGATTAAACTCGTGCGCGGAACAAGTTCCGCGCACTCGTTTAAGCAGATGCATTATGCGGAACTCGTGATCATATTTGGGATATTCACTCCGCCCAATTAATTATCCTATAAATAAAGCCGTTCATGGCCGTAAGATATTCATGAAACGCCGTTCATGGTCGTAAGATATTCATATAAAAGCCGTTCATAGTCGTAAGATATTAATAGAAAGCCGTTTATGGGCGTAACATATTCATATAAAAGCGTAACATATTTATATAAAAAGTTCATGGTCGTAAGATATTCATAAAAAGCTGTTCATGGCCGTAAGATATTTATATAAAGCCGTTCATGGCCGTAAGATATTCATGAAACGCCGTTCATGGTCGTAAGATATTCTTATAAAAGCCGTTCATAGTCGTAAGATATTAATAGAAAGCCGTTTATGGGCGTAATATATTCATATAAAAGCGTAACATATTTATATAAAAAGTTCATGGTCGTAAGATATTTATAAAAAGCTGTTCATGGCCGTAAGATATTCATATAACGCAGTTCATGGCCGCAAGATATTTATATAAAGCCGTTCATGGTCGTAAGATTGCATATAAAGTCGTTCATAGTTGCAAGTTATTTATATAAAGCCGTTCGTGCCCGTACGATATGCATATAAAGCCGTTCATGGTCGTAAGATATTTATATAAAGCCGTTCATGGTCGTAAGATATTTATAAAAAGCTGTTCATGGCCGTAAGATATTCATATAACGCAGTTCATGGCCGCAAGATATTTATATAAAGCCGTTCATGGTCGTAAGATTGCATATAAAGTCGTTCATAGTTGCAAGTTATTTATATAAAGCCGTTCGTGCCCGTACGATATGCATATAAAGCCGTTCATGGTCGTAAGATATTTATATAAAGCCGTTCATGGTCGTAAGATATTATAAGTTATATACGTTCATATCCGTAGATATGGAGATTTTAACACCTGAAGTGCCCCAAGTACGCCCTGAGGCGAAGCCGAAGGGTGTACAGGGGTGCTGAAGGTGTTAAAATCTCCATATCTACGGATATGAACGTGTATAACGAATTTATCCCCGGTATTAGTTTGAAATAATGCATTTTTTAGGTACTTTGTCAACGCAATGTCGGACGTTAAAGTGACGTTTTCATCATTATAAAAGGAAGTTTGATTGAAATTTGATAAAAATGAGGCTTTTTTATAAGGTGTAGGGTACTACCTTTGGTAGAACCCTACAGTTGCCGAAGAAGTCTCTACAATGCACCTTTTCTCGAGCATTTGTTTTGAGAACTGATCTCTTTTAATCTACATTTCTCTGGAAGATAAGCCTCTTTTCCGAATACGAGTATTTAAACGGACGGTTACTATCGCGAGATTCATAGGAGTCAGTATTTGAATAAAAGTCAATAAAATGTCCACCAGTAATTTGGAAACCATAGTGAAGACGGATGTTATGCCAAATATCATCAACTGAAGTAGAGTTTTTAAACCATAGTGTTTCTGGATATTACTGGACAAAAATTCGTTATCTGTCCTAACATCAACTCGAGAATGTTGACCTTTTGCTCACGGGTTTTTCTGTCGGCTTCAGCTACTTCATCACCATCGTTCACAAAGCCTCTGTGGGATGTAGCTTTAGTCTCTCTCTGCCATTTAGAACCAGCCACGAGAAATGAGCAAAGTTTTATCTAGTGTGAGGGTGGAGATAAGGTTTTGACGAGAGTTTTCAAACAAGTTTACAGTTTCGTGTTTGGTAAGACACCATTGTTTTGGTGCGCGGGAAGAATTTGCCATTGTCACTGTTTTTGTTCAATACACGTGCATTCACGGTAATAAATCTATTACGGGTTGACTTACACAGATTCTTGGGACACAATCTCGCTGCCGCCGCGCCAGTAAAATGGGTATGTAGATCAACACACATGAGTATAATCAAATACGTGTTTTATTTTTGACAAAGAAGGGGGAACACAAAAGAGTGGTAGAAAACATATCATTTAGCCCCAAAACTGACGAAGTTCCAAATGTACATTACACAGTCTGGCGTATGAAATTGATATGAAGCTGTTCATTAATGGTCGTAAGATAATAACATAAAGCTGTTCATAGCCGAAGTAATTTTATTTCAAATGTTTATTGCATATGAATTGTCACAAATATTACATTTTGGTATCACAGTCATGACGTTGAGAACCGACCTGAATTCAAACAGTCAAATTTAGGGCTGTTTTCTTAAACTGCATTAGCGACATAAACAAGTTCTTCCTGGTAAACACCGAGATTTAAATCAAACTCGGGTAATTTTTTCAAGGCATTTAGACCAGATCTTTACTGTATAGATTTTACTACAACACTGGGATTTCTGAGTTTGGACCTAACTTCCAGCTGCTGCTGCAAAAGACCGAGGTTAAAGATACAAGCGCAGATGGACAACACGGCCGCCATTGTAAAGCTTAACGTAAAACAGTGCAAGCCAAAACAATCCTTTTCACCTTTGAACTCAATGCTGCTGTCATATAGCCATCCAAATGCCTGTTGGAGCAATAGTCCTCCGAACGCGTTTCCGAGCATTATGGATCCCCAGTTACGACCAAAAAAGCGAAGTCCATACAGCTCGCTAATCATTGTTGGCGTTAAACACCAGAGGGCGCCATTCGAGAATCCTATTATTAACACAATAATAACAAGCATAGGAAATTTGTTTGAAAAGAACACACAAAGAATTAACGCAAACGTTTGAACAATGTTAAATGCCAATAAAACTGCAATCCGCGGGTACCTGTGTACTAGAGCATCGGAAAGAAATCCAGCGAAAAATTTTGAAAGAATCCCACAAACCGGGTTTATAGTCGTAAAAACTGTAGTATATTGATTTATGCGATAGGAAGCAAGATACGTTCCGATATTATTCTGAAACATTAACTGCAACCCTGCACAAAATATGTAGGCCCAAGAAAGAAAATGAAAATCATATCTCTTAACCAGCGACAATCCGGTTATTTCTGAACTCTGATTTTGCCTGCTTAATGACCTTGTTGAAGTTAATTCATCGGCATTTTCTTCCGAATTAACGACGGGGTCTTCGTCTGGATCCGGATCATAAGGGTGATATTTAAGAAATATTATTCCTAATAACCCAATAATAACAAAACATATTGCAGTTGTCAAATAAAATCCTGTTAAATCTTGATCCTCTTCTTTAAGACCCTTAGCAAACACGACTCCGTACAGGAAGGACATCAACGCTGGTCCCGCACTGAATGATGCATCTAATAACCCAATAACTTTCCCTCTATGTTTGGGATGAATGTTAACAATGTTGGTAGTCATGGCAGCCATGTACAGAAATATTGCCCCAAAACCTAGAATATAAAATATTTACAAATATAAATTTGTCTACAACGCATATTATTATTACACAAACTACAGCTTGAACGGCTTTATTTGGTTGAAAGTAAATGTGAAACGTCCAGCCAACGATGTTTTAACTACATAATTCCAGTATAGATATACCCAAAGTGGAAATGTAATGGACAACCGATCAGGAAGTTGTAAATGTCTTTGGAAAAATGAAGGGGGAAATAAATGTTTTATTCTTAATTTTAGATTTGCACTCTAATGTTTTTCTAAAATTTTGAAATTCACAAATTTAAGAATCAACTATGTTTTTCTGCAAACCACGAAAATGAATGTCTTAGAAGAAAACCACTTTCACAGTATGCGATACATGTAATAAATATGCAACAGTTGTGATATCAAACAGATAATTTAAATTCTGTACAACCAGCTGTGTCTACAATACCTGCTAAAAAATAGTACACATCTTGTAATCCTGGCTTATCCTGATAGTAATCTCTCATTAAAGTTGTACTCCATAGTAATGCGAAACCAGCGGACGCAATAAGGAGCCCACATAGGGATGCAATTCTCGGACCAAACCTTTCGCATACCATTCCAGCTGGAAATCCTAGAGATATTCCGAAATTGGACATGGATCCGAATAGTTCAACTAAAACAGTAAGGCAGCAGTTGTGAATTAGTGGCAGCTTGTATATACATATTACAATCCATTGCTACTAGTGACTTTCCTAAACAAAACGAATCAGAGATTGAATGTACTACTTGATTATAAAAACTGACGTTCATTTGTGATATATGCACAGAAATTCTTCTGTTTTACAGAAAATAATTGTGACAAAAGATAGTGCCATTTTAACATTAAAGTATTGAATTAACCTTTGAATTCTGTTTAAAAATCCAACACTTCAACTATGCTAGTGGTAGTAAGAATAATAATAATCCTTAAATGAAATTAAAAGAGTCATTGACTACATTAGACCGCTGCGTGAAAACAGTAGTCCAATTTGAGTTCTGTGAAATTCTTCCTCACAACTTTCTAACTACTAAATAACGTGCAGTAAGACGTCGAAACATTGATACACGTTTGTGTACGCATGCGCAGTCCGCACACGTTCGTGTCTAGGTAGTATAAGCTAGATTCTTTCTCTATAGCGTATGGATGAATCTTTGACATATTAGAAACTGACCTAGCTGAATCAAGGATGAATAGTTTGCTATTTCTTTTATTATTTTCATTATTATTAATATAAATAACGGTTACCTTCTGGCTGTGTGTAGTTGAAGTGTTTCTTTACAGCAACTATATAAGCACCATAAGCATAGACGGATCCAGCAATCGTCATT
Source organism: Limnoperna fortunei (assembly GCA_944474755.1). Classification (NCBI taxonomy): domain Eukaryota; kingdom Metazoa; phylum Mollusca; class Bivalvia; order Mytilida; family Modiolidae; genus Limnoperna; species Limnoperna fortunei. The sequence goes on from OX104122.1 coordinate 53,439,927, forward strand.
CCAAGACATCCTGCAACAAGAGCCAAAACTCGAGGAAGAACCTTTCTAAAGTTGATCATTTCTACTTCACTTTTAATTGTGCAATATCTTTTGATTGCTGTAATCAGTGTTAACTGTTATGACGTTATATTTAGCCATATCTGATATGTACCCACCAGTTATCGTTATCATTTGATAGAAGGTTTTAAAATCACTGCTCGTCAAATGGCTCTAAAAAGGGGGTTAAAATGACAAACGACAAACGGATATTCATGACAGCAATTGGAATATATAACTTCTTTTGTTTACATAAAAGATGTCCGCCTCCGTCAATGAAAAACGGCATGGTTTTGTTTGTTTTTTTTTTAAATATTTATTTCTCCTTTCGCAATTTTCAATTTTTTATCATTATTGTATCACAAATTTTGTGTAATTTTTAGAAAATTTTCAAGAAAAAACAAAAATTTTACATTAACATACTTGTCTATAAAACAGGAAACAAAACTTGCATCCATCAGTACTAGAAACAGAACTTACATCCATCAATACTGGAAATAGAACTTACATCCGTCAATACTGGAAACAGAACTTACATCCATCAACACTGGAAACAGAACTTACATCCGTCAATACTGGAAACAGAACTAACATCCGTCAATATTGGAAACAGAACTTACATCCATCAATACTGGAAACAGAACTTACATCCGTCAATACTGGAAATAGACCTTACATCCGTCAATACTGGAAACAGAACTTACATCCGTCAATACTGGAAATAGAACTTACATCACCCAATACTGGAAACAGAACTTACATCCGTCAATACTGGAAATAGACCTTACATCCGTCAATACTGGAAACAGAACTTACATCCGTCAATACTGGAAATAGAACTTACATCCGTCAATATTGGAAACAGAACTTACATCCATCAATACTGGAAACAGAACTTACATCCGTCAGTACTAGAAACAGAACTTACATCCGTCAATACTGGAAACAGAACTTACATCCGTCAATACTGGAAACAGAACTTACATCCATCAATACTGGAAACAGAACTTACATCCGTCAGTACTAGAAACAGAACTTACATCCGTCAATACTGGAAACAGAACTTACATCCATCAATACTGGAAACAGAACTTACATCCGTCAATACTGGAAATAGAACTTACATCCGTCAATACTGGAAACAGAACTTACATCCGTCAATACTAGAAACAGAAGTTAAATCCGTCAATACTGGAAACAGAACTTACATCCGTCAATACTGGAAATAGAACTTACATCCGTCAATATTGGAAACAGAACTTACATCCGTCAGTACTAGAAACAGAACTTACATCCGTCAGTACTAGAAACAGAAGTTACATCCGTCAATACTAGAAACAGAACTTACATCCGTCAATACTGGAAATAGACATTACATCCATCAATACTGGAAATAGAACTTACATCCGTCAATACTGGAAACAGAAGTTACATCCGTCAGTACTAGAAATAGACCTTACATCCATCAATACTAGAAACAGAACTTACATCCGTCAATACTGGAAACAGAAGTTACATCCGTCAATACTGGAAACAGAAGTTACATCCATCAATACTGGAAACAGAACTTACATCTGTCAGTACTAGAAACAGAACTTACATCCGTCAGTACTAGAAACAGAAGTTACATCCGTCAGTACTAGAAACAGAAGTTACATCCGTCAATACTAGAAACAGAAGTTACATCCGTCAATACTAGAAACAGAACTTACATCCGTCAATACTGGAAACAGAACTTACATCCATCAATACTGGAAACAGAACTTACATCCGTCAATACTGGAAATAGAACTTACATCCGTCAATACTGGAAACAGAACTTACATCCGTCAATACTGGAAACAGAAGTTACATCCGTCGGTACTAGAAATAGACCTTACATCCATCAATACTAGAAACAGAGGTTACATCCGTCAATACTGGAAATAGAACTTACATCCGTCAATACTGGAAATAGAAGTTACATCCGTCAATACTGGAAACAGAAGTTACATCCGTCAATACTGGAAACAGAACTTACATCCGTCAATACTGGAAATAGACCTTACATCCATCAATACTGGAAATAGAACTTACATCCGTCAATACTGGAAATAGACCTTACATCCGTCAATACTGGAAACAGAAGTTACATCCATCAATACTGGAAACAGAACTTACATCCGTCAATACTGGAAATAGAACTTACATCAGCCAATACTGGAAACAGAACTTACATCCGTCAATACTGGAAACAGAACTTACATTCATCAATATTGGAAACAGAAGTTACATCCATCAATACTGGAAATAGAACTTACATCCGTCAATACTGGAAACAGAACTTACATCCGTCAATACTGGAAACAGAACTTACATCCGTCAATACTGGAAACAGAACTTACATCCGTCAATACTGGAAATAGACCTTACATCCGTCAATACTGGAAACAGAAGTTACATCCATCAATACTGGAAACAGAACTTACATCCGTCAATACTGGAAATAGAACTTACATCAGCCAATACTGGAAACAGAACTTACATCCGTCAATACTGGAAACAGAACTTACATCCGTCAATACTGGAAATAGAACTTACATCCATCAATACTGGAAATAGAACTTACATCCGTCAATACTGGAAACAGAACTTACATCTGTCAATACTGGAAACAGAACTTACATCCGTCAATACTGGAAATAGAACTTACATCAGCCAATACTGGAAACAGAACTTACATCCGTCAATACTGGAAACAGCAGAACTTACATCCGTCAATACTGGAAATAGAACTTACATCAGCCAATACTGGAAACAGAACTTACATCCGTCAATACTGGAAACAGAACTTACATTCATCAATATTGGAAACAGAAGTTGCATCCATCAATACTGGAAATAGAACTTACATCCGTCAATACTGGAAACAGAACTTACATCCGTCAATACTGGAAATAGAACTTACATCCGTCAATACTGGAAACAGAACTTACATCCGTCAATACTGGAAATAGACCTTACATCCGTCAATACTGGAAACAGAAGTTACATCCATCAATACTGGAAACAGAACTTACATCCGTCAATACTGGAAATAGAACTTACATCAGCCAATACTGGAAACAGAACTTACATCCGTCAATACTGGAAACAGAACTTACATCCGTCAATACTGGAAATAGACCTTACATCCGTCAATACTGGAAACAGAACTTACATCCGTCAATACTGGAAATAGAACTTACATCACCCAATACTGGAAACAGAACTTACATCCGTCAATACTGGAAATAGACCTTACATCCGTCAATACTGGAAACAGAACTTACATCCGTCAATACTGGAAATAGAACTTACATCCGTCAATATTGGAAACAGAACTTACATCCATCAATACTGGAAACAGAACTTACATCCGTCAGTACTAGAAACAGAACTTACATCCGTCAATACTGGAAACAGAACTTACATCCGTCAATACTGGAAACAGAACTTACATCCATCAATACTGGAAACAGAACTTACATCCGTCAGTACTAGAAACAGAACTTACATCCGTCAATACTGGAAACAGAACTTACATCCATCAATACTGGAAACAGAACTTACATCCGTCAATACTGGAAATAGAACTTACATCCGTCAATACTGGAAACAGAACTTACATCCGTCAATACTAGAAACAGAAGTTAAATCCGTCAATACTGGAAACAGAACTTACATCCGTCAATACTGGAAATAGAACTTACATCCGTCAATATTGGAAACAGAACTTACATCCGTCAGTACTAGAAACAGAACTTACATCCGTCAGTACTAGAAACAGAAGTTACATCCGTCAATACTAGAAACAGAACTTACATCCGTCAATACTGGAAATAGACATTACATCCATCAATACTGGAAATAGAACTTACATCCGTCAATACTGGAAACAGAAGTTACATCCGTCAGTACTAGAAATAGACCTTACATCCATCAATACTAGAAACAGAACTTACATCCGTCAATACTGGAAACAGAAGTTACATCCGTCAATACTGGAAACAGAAGTTACATCCATCAATACTGGAAACAGAACTTACATCTGTCAGTACTAGAAACAGAACTTATATCCGTCAGTACTAGAAACAGAAGTTACATCCGTCAGTACTAGAAACAGAAGTTACATCCGTCAATACTAGAAACAGAAGTTACATCCGTCAATACTAGAAACAGAACTTACATCCGTCAATACTGGAAACAGAACTTACATCCATCAATACTGGAAACAGAACTTACATCCGTCAATACTGGAAATAGAACTTACATCCGTCAATACTGGAAACAGAACTTACATCCGTCAATACTGGAAACAGAAGTTACATCCGTCGGTACTAGAAATAGACCTTACATCCATCAATACTAGAAACAGAGGTTACATCCGTCAATACTGGAAATAGAACTTACATCCGTCAATACTGGAAATAGAAGTTACATCCGTCAATACTGGAAACAGAAGTTACATCCGTCAATACTGGAAACAGAACTTACATCCGTCAATACTGGAAATAGACCTTACATCCATCAATACTGGAAATAGAACTTACATCCGTCAATACTGGAAATAGACCTTACATCCGTCAATACTGGAAACAGAAGTTACATCCATCAATACTGGAAACAGAACTTACATCCGTCAATACTGGAAATAGAACTTACATCAGCCAATACTGGAAACAGAACTTACATCCGTCAATACTGGAAACAGAACTTACATTCATCAATATTGGAAACAGAAGTTACATCCATCAATACTGGAAATAGAACTTACATCCGTCAATACTGGAAACAGAACTTACATCCGTCAATACTGGAAATAGAACTTACATCCGTCAATACTGGAAACAGAACTTACATCCGTCAATACTGGAAATAGAACTTACATCCGTCAATACTGGAAACAGAAGTTACATCCATCAATACTGGAAACAGAACTTACATCCGTCAATACTGGAAATAGAACTTACATCAGCCAATACTGGAAACAGAACTTACATCCGTCAATACTGGAAACAGAACTTACATCCGTCAATACTGGAAATAGAACTTACATCCATCAATACTGGAAATAGAACTTACATCCGTCAATACTGGAAACAGAACTTACATCTGTCAATACTGGAAACAGAACTTACATCCGTCAATACTGGAAATAGAACTTACATCAGCCAATACTGGAAACAGAACTTACATCCGTCAATACTGGAAACAGCAGAACTTACATCCGTCAATACTGGAAATAGAACTTACATCAGCCAATACTGGAAACAGAACTTACATCCGTCAATACTGGAAACAGAACTTACATTCATCAATATTGGAAACAGAAGTTGCATCCATCAATACTGGAAATAGAACTTACATCCGTCAATACTGGAAACAGAACTTACATCCGTCAATACTGGAAATAGAACTTACATCCGTCAATACTGGAAACAGAACTTACATCCGTCAATACTGGAAATAGACCTTACATCCGTCAATACTGGAAACAGAAGTTACATCCATCAATACTGGAAACAGAACTTACATCCGTCAATACTGGAAATAGAACTTACATCAGCCAATACTGGAAACAGAACTTACATCCGTCAATACTGGAAACAGAACTTACATCCGTCAATACTGGAAATAGAACTTACATCCATCAATACTGGAAATAGAACTTACATCCGTCAATACTGGAAACAGAACTTACATCTGTCAATACTGGAAACAGAACTTACATCCGTCAATACTGGAAATAGAACTTACATCCGTCAATACTGGAAACAGAACTTACATCCGTCAATACTGGAAATAGAACTTACATCCGTCAATACTGGAAACAGAACTTACATCCGTCAATACTGGAAACAGAAGTTACATCCGTCAATACTGGAAATAGAACTTACATCAGCCAATACTGGAAATAGAACTTACATCCGTCAATACTGGAAACAAAACTTTCATCCATCAGTACTAGAAACAGAACTTACATCCATCAATATTGGAAACAGAACTTACATCCGTCAATACTGGAAACAGAACTTACATCCATCAATATTGGAAACAGAACTTACATCCGTCAATACTGGAACAGAACTTTCACCCATCGATACTGGTAACAAAACGTACATCCGTCAACAACAGGAAACAAACTTACACCATCAATACCGGAAACAAACTTACATCCATCAATATTGGAAACAAACTTACATCCATCAATTTTGGGAACAAAACTTACATCCATCAATACTGGAAACAAACTTACATCCATCAATACTGGAAACAAACTTACATCCATCAATATTGGAAACAAACTTACATCCATCAATACTGGAAACAAACTTACATCCATCAATATTGGGAACAAAACTTACATCCATCAATATTGGAAACAAACTTACATCCATCAATACTGGAAACAAACTTACATCCATCAATATTGGGAACAAAACTTACATTCATCAATATTGGAAACAAACTTACATCCATCAATACTGGAAACAAACTTACATCCATCAATACTGGTAACAAAACGTACATCCGTCAACAACAGGAAACAAACTTACATCCATCAATACTGGGAACAAAACTTAGATCCATCAATACTGGAAACAAACTTACATCCATCAATATTGGAAACAAACTTACATCCATCAATACTGGAGACAAATTTACATCCATCAATACTGGAAACAAACCTACATCCATCAATATTGGAAACAAACGTACATCCATCAATACTGGAAACAAACGTACATCCATCAATATTGGGAACAAAACTTACATCCATCAATATTGGAAACAAACTTACATCCATCAATACTGGAAACAAACTTACATCCATCAATATTGGGAACAAAACTTACATCCATCAATATTGGAAACAAACTTACATCCATCAATACTGGAAACAAACTAACATCCATCGATACTGGTAACAAAAGGTACATCCGCCAACAACAGGAAACAAACTTACATCCATCAATACTGGAAACAGAACTTACATCCATCAATACTGGAAACAAACTTATCATCCATCAATACTGGAAACAAACTTACATCCGTCAATACTGGAGACAAATTTACATCCATCAATATTGGGAACAAAACTTACATTCATCAATACTGGAAACAAAACTTAGATCCATCAATACTGGAAACAAACTTACATCCATCAATACTGGAGACAAATTTACATCCATCAATATTGGGAACAAAACTTACATCCATCAATACTGGAAACAAAACTTACATCCATCAATGTTGGAAACAAACTTACATCCATCAATACTGGAGACAAATTTACATCCATCAATACTGGAAACAAATTTACATCCATCAATATTGGGAACAAAACTTATATCCGTCAATACTAGAAACAGAACTTACATCCATCAACATTAAAATGTAATGACAATGTTATTGTAAATGGGGAAAAGGTTTGAGAAAGAGGTATGTATAACACTTGTCTAGCCATGCTGCTAATATATGTATATAGAGTTGTTTATACAAACATTAATCCAGTACAGAAAGTGAAGATCCAATTTAATGTCACAGTTATAACACTGACTCAACTATCTTAATTTTTGACAGTGTAATAGGCGTGCAAGTATGATTATCAAACACTATTAAAACCGAGCCCCTTAATCAAGCATTATACATGTATATCTACTGGTATTTGCATACACATCTAATAGAAGACATATCAACTGGTACGTGAGATTATTTTACTGCACCATAGGACCATGTACGTGAGACAATGGTGCTACATCAGTCAGCTGGAATCATGTACGTGAGACAATTTTGCTACATCAGTCAGCTGTAATCATGTACGTGAGACAATGGTGCTACATCAGTCAACTGGAATCATGTACGTGAGACAATGGTGCTGCATCAGTCAGCTGGAACCATGTTCGTGAGACAATAGTGCTACATCAGTCAGCTGGAACCATGTACGTGAGACAATGGTGCTACATCAGTCAGCTGTAATCATGTACGTGAAACAATGGTGCTACATCAGTCAGCTGGGACCATGTACGTGAGACAATGGTGCTACATCAGTCAGCTGGAACCATGTACGTGAGACAATGTAGCTACAATAATGTAGCTCCTTTTTTTTATGGACGGAGCTACAAAGAGGTCCCATTACTCGTAATGGAGCAAAAACACTTTTGGGATTTACACATATTTTCCGCTATTTAACCTTTGTCTATTAAATAAATATGTTTTCTTTTCTCCGCCGTTCATCAGATATGTCTACAATGTCTAATTAAATAATTTTAACACTTTTTCGTAATCGTGGCATTGTTGACATAATTAAAATTGTGGAGTGTAGAATTTCGGAATCGTATCGGTAAAATTTGTAATAAGGGGACATAATCATAATGCAAATGAATACAGCTGAAATCATCCGGAATTACATTTTTTACCAAATCGATTCCGATATTATCGAAATTGTGCACAATTTTTATTCTCCCAAGGCTTCTCTATGGACTTGAATCTGTTCGCCTCTTGGTGAAAGACGTCTCCTCTCTATCACAGTACTACAAACAACTACTTAAACGCATTCAACATCTTCCTGAAAACAGTGCAGATGCGTCTATCTACATTCTAACCGGTCAACTCCCTCTGGAAGCTGAATTAGACAAAAAGACTCTTATGTTTCTTTGGAAGCATAATTAGAAACAAAAACACCTTGGAGTATGCCTTAATCTTGCGTCAATTAGCAGTAAAAGAGATTGTAGAGCTACACAAGATAAAGATGGCAATCCTTTAAACAGGAAGTAGCCTGTGATGCGTGGCCGATCACAGACTATGGAAGCAAAGGCCAAAATGACGAAAATAAAAACATACATTATAGCCAACAAGGTAAGATTCCACCAGGTCTCTTAGGTACACCAACTGAGACAGAGGTAAGTATTCACAGTATTAAAGTTAAAGCACTCTTGGATACAGGATCAACTGTTTCAACGATAAGTAGGTCTTTTCATCAACAATATCTAGCAAATTTAGAAGTACAACCATTAGAAAATATAATAAAGATAGAGTGTGCAGATGGTCAGATGCTACCATATGATGGATTTATAGTGACAGACATTAATTTAACAAACATTGGTGGACCATATACATGTATGTTGCTTGTTATACCAGATAGTCCATACAATAGTCAACTGCCACTATTATTAGGTACTAATGTTCTGACAGCAATAATGAATGGATGCCGATATCAGTACGGGGAAAGATTTTTACAGACATCTAAACTTACCACCCCATGGTACACTACATTTCGAAGTATTTTACTGCGAGAAAAGGAACTTAAGCGAAACAATTATAAATTGGCTATAGTAAAATTTGCTGGAAATACTAACATTATTATACCACCAAATAGCAATGTTACTTTAAATGGATATTTGGATAAGGAGTTACCATATTGCACAACACCTGCAATGATTCTTCCAACTAAAGGATCTGTACTTACACCTGATTTAGACGTTGCACCATCATTATTGGATTATCAATACCACAGGACGCAAGGAGTTACAGTTGAGGTAAGTAATGTGACAACACGTACAGTGAACATTCAGCCTCATGCAGTATTATGCGAAATCCAGCCAGTATCTATCGAGGAAAACCAAGACCAGGAAAACTTAGAATTTTCACCACCACTTTTAGAGCAGGTAACTATAGACACCACTAATGTAACACCTGATCAACTTGAGAGGGGAACAAATTTGAAAATAGAATACCAGAACATCTTTTAAAAGGGAGATGCAGACATGGGACATGCAACAATGGTAGAACATAAGATAGAACTAACTGATGAACGACTTTTCAAACAAAAGTATCGTAGAATACCACCCTCTATGTTCGATGAGGTAAGATCGCACTTACAACAACTCTTAAGGAATGGAATAATACGTAAGTCACATAGTCCATGGTCTTCAAATGTAGTTTTAGTTAGGAAAAAGGATGACAGTTTGCGTATGTGTGTCGATTTTAGACTTTTTTGGATTGTTGAACTCTCCAGCTACTTATCAACGTTTAATGCAGGACTGTTTAGGAGATTTACACCTTAAAATGTGCTGTATTTTTATAGATGATGTCATAATATTTGCTAGAACCTTTGAGAAACATTTGGAAAGATTAAAACTTGTTTTTGACAGAATTAGAGCAGCTTGTTTGAAACTAGCACCTGGAAAATGTACATTCTTCAAGCCAAAAGTCAAATATATTGGTCATATAGTCTCTGAGGCAGGAATTGAAACTGATCCTGAGAAAATTGAGAAAATTGTTAATTTGCCCACACCAAAGACACCAGAAGCGGTAAGACAATTTATTGGTTTTGCAGGTTATTATAGAAGGTTTATCAGAAATTTCAGTCAAATTTCAAAACCACTGACAGAACTTATGCCTACACCAGTTAGAAAAAGTAAAAAGAAAACTCATACTCAAAAACCATGGAATTGGGGAGATACACAGGAGAAATCATTTTTGAAACTGAAGGAACTTCTATCAAGTGCGCCAATTTTGGGGTATGCTGACTATACACAACCATTTGAAATACACACTGATGCTAGCGGTTTAGGTTTAGGGGCAGTTCTTTATCAAAAACAGGAAGAATACAATAGGGTCATTGCTTATGCTAGCCGAGGATTATCAAAATCGGAGAAAAATTATCCATCTCACAAACTTGAATTTTTGGCGTTAAAATGGTCTATTTGCGACAAGTTCATGATTATTTGTATGGTCATCCATTTACTGTTTATACCGACAACAACCCTTTAACCTATGTCTTAACTACAGCCAACTTAGATTCAACTGGCCATAGATGGCTTGCAGCTCTATCCGTGTATGATTTTGACATAATATATCGTCCAGGTAAAAACAATTCGGATGCTGATGCTTTGTCTAGGATACCATCTAATACAATTTCAAATGAATCGATCAAAGCTATATGTGGATTGGTAAGAACACCTTTTGTGGAAACATTAGCTGTAGCACCAGATGTCTTAGATGAATCATCAATGGATATTCACCATCAAATTCATAATGATGTTGATTGGAAACTTATACAAAGACAGGACGTTGAGTTAAAGCAAATAATTGAATTTGTACAACAAGGAGTTAAACCAAAAAAGGAACAAGTTATTCGTGGTCAATTAAGCAGACAGTTTGAACCGAACATTTGAAATTAATTGATGATATACTTTATAGAGAGATAACTGATAGAAATGGAAAAATTATCCGACAGTTAGTTTTACCATCTAAACAAGTAAATATAGTACTTCAAGCTTTACATAGCGAAATGGGACATCCGGGTAGAGATAGAACCACTTCTCTTATTCGTGATAGGTTTTACTGGCCAGGAATGTCGAAGGACATAGAAAACTGGATAGACAAATGTGACCGGTGTATCAAAAGGAAAAAGGAACCAGATAAAGCACCTTTGGTAAGTATAACTACTTCTCAGCCGTTGGAACTAGTTTGTTTAGATTTTCTAACTTTGGAACAGTCAAAAGGAGGACAACAGCATATATTAGTTGTAACTGATCATTTTACAAGGTATGCGCAGGCTTATCCAACTAAAAATCAAACTGCAAAAACTACAGCTGAATTGTTATACTATCAGTTTATTGTACACTATGGCATTCCAAAACGTATTCATTCGGATCAAGGTCCAAACTTTGAAGGAAATTTGATACAAGAACTTTGTAAATTATTAGGAATAAAAAAATCAAGAACTACACCTTATCATGCAATGGGAAACGGTATGACTGAACGATTCAATCGCACATTACTCTCTATGTTAGGAACTTTGGAACCATATCAAAAACTTAACTGGAAACTTCATGTAGGATCTCTTGTACATGCTTATAACTGCACAAAACATGAAAGTACGAATCAGTCACCTTATTTTCTTATGTTTGGCAGAGAACCACATTTACCCATTGATTTAGCTTTTGGATTAATTACTGAAACTAATAGGAAACCACAGTCAAAATATATTCAGGAATTAAGGGAAAGATTAATGGAAGCATATAAATTGGCAGCAGAAAATTCTAGGAGATCACAGTTTAAACAAAAGGAAGGTTATGATTTGAAAACAAGAGGTGCAGCTATTGAGAAGGGGGATAAGGTATTAGTTAGGAAAGTAGCTTTTGATGGAAAACATAAAATTGCAGATAAATGGGAGGATGATGTATATATTGTAGTGAAACAACCAAATCTGGATATACCAGTATTTATTGTTAAGAAGGAAAATGGAGAAGGTAAACCAAGAACACTTCATAGAAATTTGTTATTACCTATTGGTCATATTTCAGAGGAAAAATAATGTCTCATCCACAGCCAAAGCCTAGGACACGAATAAAACCATCACTCGCCACACAGAAGCCGAAACCTAAACCCAGAACTCGAAAATTAAAGGCAGTAGATATTACAGTCTCAGATTATTCATCCTCTGAGGATGATTACTCATATTTCATTCCTGTAGTGAATGTTGAAAGTACTCCAACCAGTACTGTTGACCCAGCACAACTGCAAGGAATGGAATCGAATTTAGAACAAGGTACAGAATCAGTTGGGGACGCCCAGTCTGATTCAGATCAGAATAGGTATGCTTCCGAATTAGAGGAACAAAGCTTTTCTGAAGAATCAGCTATATCCAATCATGAGTCTTTGAATTTTGAGGAAACTATCCAACAATCGGATCATGAGGATAATATTTTATTGGCAACACCTCCTATTCCACCTCGGAGATCAGGACGTGCGAGGCAACAGCCAAAATGGATTAAAGGATGTCATTTCACAACTTCTGGGGATTACATGACTAAATCTGCAAATGTATCAACAAATCAATGGAAACAAAAAGCAGAGTTTATGGTTTCTATAATTCAACAGGGAATATTATCTGGACTTGAAAAGGAAGCAGGACAAGCATTGATTGATATTGTGAAGACTTCTTAAGCTCATTTTTATGTTTTAAATTTAGTTTACATATTTGTCTCTTTATTTCAGAAAAGTCCTGTAAGGCAGAACTTATTTGGATTATTTTTTTTTCTTCTTGTTAGAATTTAACAACTCAACTGTAATGACGAGGACGTCATTTCACAACGCAGGGGAGTTTGTAGCATAGTGTTATTTGTAATATATGGTGTTATTTGTAATGTATATGATTAATTATAATTTTTAGTTAAGTTTATTTACTCTTGACATTTACATGTATACGGACATTGACTATGAGTACTGTAGTACTTTGATTTTCTGGTTAGTTTACTTTACATCATGGGATTTAATTCTCTTATCTCATTGGTCAGTTAGTGAACTCTTAGTGAATTGTGTTCAGGTACTCACTATAAATTTATTCTGATTCTTTGGGTGAGTTAAAATTGGATTGGAAATTCTTGTTGCTTGTCATTCAGCATTCAGCTGCATTTATTTATTCTTATTTTGGTGGATTCATCGTTTCACATTAACAGATCCAGAATTATGAATTAGTTAGCTGGAAAGTCCAGATATTAATATTGGGAATTTTTATCCCAAGTCCTTTGTATAATATATAAGGGATTTATCTATCGATTACTAAGAAAATAAACATTAAACCAGCCTCAGACTACATTTATTACGCCTAAATCTGATGGTTCTACAATAAGAACTCTAATAGTTGGGTAGTCAACGTAGTTTCCATCTTAGCCAAATACAACCTGCCATCACCACAGCATCTACTAGAGAATCCGCCTGGGAAGTGCTCCTGGACAGCTCAGGTCTCGACAGCATTAAACGACATATGGGTCGCTAAGATAACTAGTGAAGCCTCTGAAAAGTCTACTCTAAGATATCTTAATGCTAGCTCATACCAGGTGAATCAACCTCACAACATCTGGATCAGTGCGGGGTATGATCAATTTGCAATACAGCGTGCCTGTGTAAAAACAAAGCTGCTGCTTGATGTCTACAATCTGCAATGCCACAAACACAAGTTCAACCAAATAACAGTAGATCCAACATGCCTACTGTGCAACACCGAAATCGAGGACAGAGTACACTAGCTTCTTACTGTCGGCCCCACCTTGAGTCTATCAGACAGCCTTTCATCCTATCTATGAAAAACACAATCTCTGAGGCCATTTCGGACCCATCTTTGGTAAACCATATCTTTTGTCAACCTGGTGAACTACTACAACTTGTACTTGACTGTACATACTTCAGAGCTATCCCTTGCTCCACCTACCAACGGCTGGAGACTATTTCCAGAGGACTCTGCTATTCACTGCATGTAGAACGCAGTCGTGTTATTGAGCTTAAATATAGACAATAATAGCCAGTATGAGAGACACAGGAATTGATAGAAGACATAATGTTGTGTACCGATTCATCCCCTTACCTCCCCCCCCCCCCCCTTGTTATACCCAATTGATATATATATATTTTTTTTTATAATTTTAGTTTTGACAAAACCATTTTATAATATCCAACTCCCAGTACCACTAATTTTATTTTTGACATAGACATTTGACATTTGACTAAATACGCACTTGTGCGGTTCTCCTATCCAGAGGAGGAAATTACCAGAACAGAACAGAACTTCCGGAATTCATATTTTGTCAACAATCGTTACAATGCCATGATTACGAATAAAGTGATAAAACTAACGAATACGGTGTTGTGGAAATATCAGTTAAACTGCAAATACATAAAAAAAAGTATGTAGCAAACCAGGGAAACAGTGTAATTGCTTATAATATGCATAAAACCCCCGGGTGTGAATCACTCCCGGGCTGCTCCATTACGAGTAATGGGACCTCTTTGTAGCTCCGTCCATAAAAAAAAAGAGCTACATTATTGTAGCTAGAGACAATGGTGTATACATCAGTCAGCAAGAACCGTGTACATGAGACAGTGGCGATACATCAGTCAGCTAGAACCGTGTACGTGAGACAATTGTGATACGTCATGTTCTCTGAAGATAAATGCCGATTTAGTTATCAAAGGCTACTGGTGTTATTCTTAAGTATAGTTAGTATCAACGATCTTATTGTCTTGAATTACTGTGCGAATGTAACGACCATCTTGCCAATGTTTCATTTATTGTTTGGAGTAATTCTTAACAGCATCCATTGGGAACTTCTTCAACTTCTGCCCTGTAGCGACAAGCGTCATCTCGCTGTTCCATTAAGAGCTTCTTCTGCTTTTACTTCTACCTTGTAGTGACAAGAGTCATCTCGCTGTTCCATTAGGAGCTTCTGCATTTACTTCTACCGTGCATAGTGACCAGCGTCATTTCCTGTTCCAAAGAAATGTCAAGTGAAATTATGTGCTGAGTAACTAAAAGTAGTGACGAAAATGGCGGAATTTAAAAATACTAATAAAAGAGAATAGAAAGATATTTACAATCGTATTAATTTAATAACTGTATGTGTAGTCTGTGATAGCTGTTGTGAATTAAGGAGTCTACTGTGTCATTCATTTCCACCATTCCACAGATTATGGACTTCCAACTTTAAGCTGTTCTAACTTGTGAAATTTGTATGTTCCATGTTTTTATATGATTGTTTACACAGATTTTAATGGGATGAACATCATTATGCAATGCACTTTATACTTGGTAGCAATTGCATGTATATTTCCTCCCATTAAAACTTCGAAATAACCTAGGTATAAAAGGACCTTAAAACAACTAAAAATTTAAAACAACTATTTAAAGAACTAATAAAAGTTTGTAATGCATATTTATTATTCAGCAGGCTGTAAAAAAACTCAATATCAATATAATTGGTGTTTTCGTATGCATTCGCGCGGACGTCGAAGAGGACACTCTGATTTATTGCAGTTTTCATCATCATGCAATTTGTACTAATGCATCCTCCCAAGTCAGGGGTTCTGAGTCCGTGTTCGCTCCATCATCACGTGATGATGGAGCGAACGCGGACTCAGAAAATGATGGAGCGAACACGGACTCAGAACCCCTGACTTGGGAGGATAGTACTAATGTGCAATTCTATGTTCGATTTTTCTTCAATATTCAATATTTCTTTATACCCAAAGGCATATATAAATTCCATTAATTAATCCACTTTGTACGTTAAATTTTTGATTGAAATGTCTGTTCATTTTTTTTCTAAGATGAACCTAAGACAAAGCAGAAAGAGAAATGTTAACAGGATAATTCAGACTCTTCAGGACGAAACTGAAATACAAACATGATAAACAATGATTGAAGAATTTATAGCTGTGTATAGCAAACTAACACCAAGCGTTTTTTCTTTTTATTGTTCCTTTAGAATGTAATGCATTTGGGTTACCAACATTTGGAGAGAGAAATATCTTATCTAAGGGATATAATTCTTACAGAACTTGAATTTTTCGAAAGTCAACACAGAGTTGTCTCCACTTTGGCTGAATGACCTGTAGTATGGATATTGAATCAAATTAAATCATATCTTAGTTAAATGTCAATAACCCGAGATAATGTGACTGGTATCAGGGTTCATTAACTGTATTTACAGAGTGACTATGTTACTATAAATATATATATCCTTTTGTGAGTCATTTTGCGTTAAAAGATGAATATGAATTAAAGAAACATAAATCTATTGCGGTAATTAACCTACGTAAGATGTTGGAGACCAAATATCCAAAACGTTATGTCAAATACTACTAAGACATTTACAAATTAATTGTTACCGTTGAAGTACTCTTCGTCGGAACAGATGCCAACTCGGGTTAGGTTAAACATAGAACACAAAATCTAAATACATACAGTCAAAGTAATAATGAACATTTGAAAATATTAAACTAACTTAATTTGTTCCAGGATTGTAACGCACAGGGTATAGTTACAAAACCGGAATTAATAATTCCATAATACAACTAGTTGAATAATCAGTCTTTAACGGGAAAATAGTTAAGCGACACAAAAACGATCGACTCAATTGAACTTCTATACTATCAAAACCGAAAAGATATGGTGGGAATTAAAAAAGAGAGTGGTTCTTGTCCATGTCAATGGACATATTTATTCTACTAGACACATGGATATTAAATATCGGGAGTTAAAGAAGTCTGGGTCCTTCTAATGATTGTTAACAAAAAATTGATACCTAAACAGAGTATTTTGAGCATTGAAGGAGGTCGTTCGTTTTAATTTATTGACAGAGTCAGCTATAAACAACGTTGTGATATTTTTGGTAGCAAGTGATTTTTACAGATAATCAATGTTAACTCTAAAATAGAATATATTTTTCTTTCTGGTACTAGTACATGATTTACTTTTTTTTGTTTTTATTATGTTTTACATCACTTTCTTGTGTTAAGGGACAAACCATTTAACTTGAAAAGGGGGGGGGGCTTGGTTTTTTGTTTTGGTCAGAAACTTTTTTCCGCGCAGAGCGCAGAAAAAATATTTATTTCTTGAAGGAGTCGCGACAGAATATTTTTGTTCATTATTAGCATTATTTTATATAGCAGAAATCCGTCTTCAGAATATTTTTTTTTCTTGCCCTCTGCTTCCAAAATATTTTTTTCATCAAAAATCATTTTCAAAATATTTTTTAGGAAAAAACCAAGCCCCCCCCCCCCCCCCTGCAAGTTAAATGGTTGGTCCCTAATTATGTTGGGTTTCAGCATTTTTTCAGAAATAGTCATGGCGTCACGTTTTTGAGGAAAGGAAGCGGACGTATCCGGTGAAAATTGCTTATGATGTTTTAATTCAATTTATGAGAGATAACATGGAATAAATTCCGTCAATCGTTCTAATTTTAAACAATATTGACATGTGTTTGTAAAACATCTATGTAGGAGGGGGTGGACAGGGGGTACCTATCTCCTTTCTCCATCCCCTCAGCTCCTTTCTCCCTCCCCTCTGCTCCTTTATACCTCCCTACTGCTCCTTTCTCCATCCCCTCTGCTCCTTTCTCTCTCCCCTCTTTACACTTCCCCCTCTTTAAAACCCTATAGCAATAGAAAAGATCATTAAATTTTGAATCAAAACTGATATAAATTTCGGACATAAAGCAAATAAACTGCTTTTATAAACAAAGCATGCCTCGTGACACATTATCAACTGAATTTAATTGTTGTATGGTCCATACAGACTTATTTTCCACATAGATCTATAATCCACTTACATTTCTAGTACACCAACACCCGTAGTCCACACAGACCTAAATGTACAGAATATACTTAACTACAATCTTGTTTTTGGTCTCTTGTTAACTGTCTCGGTGTAGTTTGAATAAGAAAGCACGTTAAAAATTCTTTAACAATAAGACAACCTTGTATTTTTAAACTTTTAGAATCTGTTTTCACTAGTATGTAAGATTAACAATATTGTACACTTAAATTTACAGACAGCAGTTTTACATTAAGAGTACAATTTCGATTAGTTAAACATTCATTCATGTTCAGGCCTAGATTTCCCAAAACAAAACTCAATTAAATTCTCAGACTTTTGAGTGTTTTCTGAACTACCACAGCAACATAAAAATTCTCAAGATCTGACGACGTAAAAGGGAATTTAAACCAAAAAAAGCTGCTTACATTGTGTATAAATGTAATGTAAAATGTATTTGCTTCTTCAACGTAAATTGTCTGATTATTTTGCTATTTACATTTTTACTTTTGCTGTTATAGTTTTTTAGTTTAAAAAGGAGAAAACTGATATTTCATAAATTGTCATTCAAGGGAAATAACTCCGAAAAAGGAATCATCTGACAATCTTGCACCAAGAGAGTTTTTTGCAGGCCTTGCCTTACAGATCATTTAGAGTTTCACTCTGATTTTGGGGCTTTAGTATGGTTAAGTCGGGCGGGCGGGAAAATGGGGTATCTATTTTGTGTCATCAACTCCTCCTACAGTTTTCAACCCATATCACCTGCTATTATGAAAGTGTTCCAGCATGTTTCCAAATTTTCCAGAACTTGGAACTTGGTCATTTTTAAAGCACATTTGCAGAAGACGGTACAAATATTGTGTAATCAACTCGGTTTTCGATCTAGAACTCTGAAACTTCACAGAAAGATTGCAAATGTAGTAGAGTTGTACACCTGCTATTATGGAATTGTTAAAGGATTTTTTTTTCTAAATTTCCAGACTTGGGACTTTGCGATTTTCTTAACTGTTGAATTGTTGCATTATGTGTTTCTTTATAAAAACTGGTTAGTATGGGAATAATTCGTTTACAAATTTATTAGTTTTAAGTTACAAAGCAAACATTGAAAATTTCAAGAAAAATTATGAGTAAATACTATAAGGATTAACTGGACAAATTTATAACAATTAAATGGTTTGTAGGGCATATCCTTTCGTTTATTTTTGCTATTAACAGTTTTACTCTTGCTCTTATAGCTTTAAATTTATAAGGCAAATACTGATATTTTTTATAACAAAATTTTTAAAGTGCAAACACTCCTGTAAGGATTTGTCTGACAATTTTGGACCTAATACGTTTTTTAAAGGCCTTGTCTTGCTGATTGATAGTTATAATTATAACTTTAAAGCTACAGGGCAAATATTAAACAATTCATTAACACAAATTATTAAAAGGCAATATCTCCTATAATAATGTGTTAGACAATTTATACTAACATAGTGATTTGCATTGTTTGCTGATCATTTTTGCAATTTACTATATCAATCTACTGTTAAATTTTTCAACTTATACTGTCAAAACTGACATTTTTTTTTAAATAGTAACTTAATGGCAAAAACTTCTGAAATTTGTAGAGGTTCAATGTGCTGACCATTTTAATGTAACGAGTTTTTTCTCTAGCTATATAATTTTATGAGATATTGGCCAAAACATGTGTTGGCCCATGTTCTTAAACTTATACTTGTGAAAAATATTTCAGATTAGGTGCAGCTCTCAGATACATGAACCAGTGTACTGTATTACTTTTCTAAACATCATGAATCTTTGGTACTGATCCTAAAACCAAGATGGGAAACCAGTGAAACATAGAACCCCAGAGGTACTAAGAAAGTTGGTTTCAGAAACTATTTCACTTAATTCAATCAAATTATGCAGAACTGATATCAGGGTAATTTTCTGCCATTTTAAAATGCAATGTGGCTGCTAGAGCCCTCAATGTTCTGATTGGTTGAAATTAAAATGAATCTTGCTCTAAAAATCTGAGTCGCAAATTTAATTTTGATACTGTAGAATTGTAAAATTTTAAGATGTTGGCGCAGATATTAAATTCCAGATAGCCACCGCCGTGCCAAATATCCACAGAAAAACTTCCCGGAAATTATGTACCAAGGCGTAGCATCGTATTTGATATTGGTACGGCGAAATGCTAATCAGGATCGCGTAGCGATCCTATCCACCTCGCAGAGGTTGTTTTACGGCAAGGGGTTCGGGCCCCCCGGAAGCTCTGGGGGTAAATGGTGCAAAATCCTGCATTATGGCGATTTCATAGCACTTAATCTCAGGTCTTAAAATATGAGTTTCGTGAGCAATATTTTATTATTTTTTTTATTTCTGAAAATTATTGGTACGACATGACGTACCTGCAAAAGTTATTCGTACGGCGGTAGCCGTACCTGCCGTACCGGCTGTTACGCCTATGATGTATTATAAACTTTATGTAACGTAAATGTCGATTAAACTGACGTTGTTGTTATAAGTCATGTGAGCATTACAGGAGGCCTATCTGCGATCTAGCGGGTAATAGGTATATAGCCAGTCAAAATCGACTGAGCTAATGGAGTACTTCAATAGCGCACTTGGTTAGAGGGCTGGCTGGCAATACGGAGATGCCGGCTTCGATCCCAGGAGGTGACATGTAGTTATTTCATGCTCTACCGTTACATTTGGCGTCCAACTAAAAACCCACATGGAGGATTTGTCAGTTTGCTGTGAATGATCATGAGTATGATGATTCTATGTAAGGGGGAAGAGTGTAACAGGAGGCCTATCTGATTCTAGCAGGTAATATGTATATAGCCAGTCAAAATCGACTGAGCTAACGGAGTACTTCTTCAGCTCACTTGGTTAGAGGGCTGGCTGGTAATATCACGGGTTCGATCCCCGGTTGTGACAGTGTCTTTATTTCATGCCCTACAGTGACACAGGCTTTCCACGTGTATAAATAATTTTTTTTGACAATTGTTATTATAAATATAACTTAACTTATTGGAATTGTTACAATTTTCAATGCAAAAGAATTAAAAAACTTCATTTGCTTTATAATCTACTGGTATTACGTACTACATGCAAGGAAACATTCCCAGTTGTGCAAACTTCACTTTGATTAATATTTGTTTTTCCATGCATGGATCAAACTATTGGATATAAAGCTAGGTATCCTACGTGGTGTCAGAGGAGAAGATTGTTTTAAAAGTTAACAATGATCAGTCAACAGATGACAGATAACTAGTCAATAAGTGATGACAATATGTAGAGGGGACAGACATACGCTTAAGGAAAAAACGTTACTGCATACTAGAATAGAAAAAAATCGATAATTTGGATGAAATTTATCTCTTTACCGGAGTTTCATGTAAATAATTTTAGTCTCTTTCAATTAAATCAATAAATTGTCTCTTATGAAATGATTTTCAGGTACGAGTTAAAGAATATATTTGTTCTAGTACTGCCTCCCTCTTTTTCTTACTTTTTCCCTTTTCCCTCACCCTTTCTACTTTCTCCCTCCCCTTTACTCCTTTCTCCCTCCCCTTTGCTCCTTTCTCCCTCCCCCTCTCTCCCTGTCTCCCACTACCCTGTCCGGCCTCTCATGTAAGTAAACTGTCCTGTATCGCACGATTTGTCAACTGATTACTATAAGCAAGTATTGGGTCGTAACACTTGGCTAGCAAAAGATGAATTGAAAAATTGTGAGAAATTTGCATCCTGTTTAGAGTTCAACCTAGTACCAAAAATTGATAGGGGACTTTCTGTAGTTTATGTTTCTGTTATTTTCTCACCTCGAGCGAAAGGTCCACTACTGCCTTTACTTTGTCAAAAATGTTTTCCACTAAATCAACTTGGGTCAATTTTTCATACCACCATACCATTGCACACCATTCGAGTATCTAGTTTTGAATTATGAGTAAATGGTTAAAAACGATTGATCAAGATAAATCAACAAGAATCAAAATTATTAAACAAAGACACATAGCGCAAAGAAGAAACCAAAAACAACGAGCAAAATTAAAAGTAATTAACCCAATAAAACATAGGTGCATTCAGGAGCTCCGAACAAGATTTTGATCCCAGGTAACACCAAAGCATGAACAGTAAAAATTATGCCTATCAAAGAATTTTTGAATTACCACACCCTAAATTTTGGGACATTTTTCAATTGCATGTTAAGTTAACATAGAATGCCCGTGGCTTTATCAAAAAATCTTCTGAACAGCTAAAATGAATAGGTAGGTCCGAAACAACTGTAACTTCGGTGCAGATTTAAAATTCAAAATGTCCACCAACATAAGTCAAGTTGACAAAGAAACCTTGTGGCCAATTGTGTTTTCTTTTCAAGATGACTTGAAGCAGAAACAAACGCATGCAAAGATATTCCTTAATGATTGTTATTACCTTAGTGCAGACAGAGAGTCGGTGAAAACCGGACCAATTCAATTTAAAGAACAGTCATAATTACCAGCTTAAACCTTTTTCCGTCCGGATAGCTCTACAGTCTCCAACGGACCTCTCCTTTGCTTTTGGTGAATTGTTGTTCTGTTTTTGGTGATTGTTTTATGATGTTTGTGTTTGATTTGTCTCCCTATTTACTCTCTTACAAATGTGTTTTATTTGTTTGTTTGAATGGTGTTCAATGCCATTTTCCATTTTCAGCTCATGGCGTTCAGTTTTTCCTATGGGAACGAGGCCGGAGTACCCTGAGAAAACCTCCTACCTCCCGTAGAAAAAGTAGCAATCCTAAGTCAATTAATACTGGAGTCGCAGTGAGACTCGCAACCTACACCATCAGCTCCTTACCCCCTTAGAAAGTGAAGTATTATTATTATTTTAATAATGACATTTAAACAGCATACCAAGCTTAACATGTTAAAACGATGTATTCGGGCTTATGAATAAGAAACTGTTTTAAATGGCAGATTAATTACGCCGGGTATATGCATACCCAACATCTGTGGAGGGATCCGAATTCCACGGGGCTGAAATCCGACAACAACGTAGAATTTGGATCCCACAGCGGATATTGAAAACATTTCCTCGCTGTCATGGTTATTTAAAACAATTTTTAATAATTTGTTCACACTAAACATTACAATACCTTCTGAAATATCTCATTTTACTAAATACAAGTATACACAATGTCCGGGAAAGTACAGGAAACATGCACTGAAAGACTCGTGATTAAATTACATATAAGTAAAGTAAGTAAATGCATATATCATGCCAATGTGCACAACACATAAAACAAACATTATATACGCAGTAATAATTCTGATCTCAAAATAACAACAATTAACAAGTCCATCCATCTGCATTAAATATGAACAATATAAACGCATGCATGCACGTTATACTGTTGAAAGAAAACTACGTGTACCAAACCGAAAGCACTAGGATCAATCCAGTATACATTAATTAATTAATTGACATTTTTCAGCAATACAGGTATTCAGCCTCAAAAATGACATTTTTTAGTACTTTTTTACTAGTTACTGTCCATTAGACAACTGGGACCATACTGAGAGGGTTCAGTGCTCGATCCACCGTGCTGTCCAGTGCGTCCCCATGTGCCACGCAAGATCTTCCACATGTGCTGGAAAATGCGTACCGCCTACGCAACTCACGCTGCGGCATCCGTCAACAATTTTCGAAAGAAATTGAAGAGACAAGGAAACAACTTTACCCTATACAGAATGAAGCCAAGAGTCAAAGGAAACACGCTGTACTCGTTCGTGACCGCCTCTACATTGATAATGAGCTATATGTTGGTCAAAGTGAAACCGAAGAAAATGACGTTTAAGAACATTAGCAGTCCGACCGGACTATTATGACAACCCCAGCAAGCACCGGAGGGCAAAGACCACCAAAACGACAGCGCGTTGGCTCGTCAACCCCTACCAGTAACTAGGAGAGCCATAGAGAAGACTTTTGTTTAACAGATAACATTTTATGTAAGGGTTTTAATAACACTGTATTCTGTACTTATACAAATGTTGATCTTTTATCTGTTGATAGCTTTGATGTGTCTATCGACACTGATGTAATAACAACTCAGTTGAGCTTAATGCTCTTGATGTTAGTAACTGTAGTGGTCAAATTTCTGAAGTAAACAATAACGGTACTAATGACACATTCTCAGGTGATATCAACATACAAGTAACAATCATGGCTCACGTGACGAGATCTCTTTTATATCTTTAAATACTAGTAATACTGTCAATTGTCAGACTTACGATTCTATGAATTTAAGTATTCTAAGTATCAATTGTTGTGGTATCAAAACTCGCATGCAATATCCGGAATCCTGTGAACTCATCTGTAACCATGATATTGTCTGTTTACAGGAAACGAAAACCGACGATATAGATAATATTGAATTACCTGGTTATATTTTTGTAATGAAAAACAGGCAAAAGGTGGGAAGAAAATCAGGTGGAATAATCTTGGGATACAGGGAATCATTGGTAAATTATATTGAAATTTTAGAGTCAGACTTAGAAAATGTTTTATAGTTCAAAATTTCACAAAATTTAATAAACCTGCAAGATGACATTATCTTTGGCAACATATACTTGCCCCCTCATGAGTCTCCTTATTTTCAACCAGATGCCTTTGATCAAATAGAGCACGAAATTCGGTCGTTCTCTCAGAATTATAATTATATATGTCTTATTGGCGATTTTAATCGTAGAACAGCAGAAGATCCTGACTTTATTGACATTGAAATTAACATGCATAAAGAAGACTTTACAGAATTTCTCGATAACAACTTGATAACTTTGAATACTCTTAATGTTGATAAAAATAGAAGAAATATGGATAAAGTTAAAAATAGATCTGGTCGTTTTTTACTAGTATTATGCAAATCTAATAATTTATTAATTGTAAATGGTCGCATTGGCGATGATAATATCAATGGTGGTAAACTGACATGCAAAAACTCGAGTGTAGTGGATTATTTTATATGTACAGATTCTTTTTTACAATTTGTAAATAATTTTAGTGTTCTTGAATTTTCTCAGTTGTACTTAGATGTTCACTCTCCTATTGTCACATGTTTCAAATTTGATAAAATTGGTCGTAAAGAACAAGAATATAGTGAGCAATCTAATGATAACAAAACAACTAATAGAGCTAAAAGGTGGGATGCATCGAAGCATACTTATTATCACAGTAACATAGATAGAGAGAGAATTTAGATAAATTAATTTACGAACTTTCAAAGACTACTAGCAAAGATATCGACAAAAACAAAGTGAACTCGCTCACTCGTGAACTTTGTGACCTTTTTATCAAAAGTGCAATAACAACATTCGGTTCTCGAAATAATAACAGTGTACGCCATAATACAAATCCAAAAAAACACAAACCGTGGTTCAATAAAAATGTAAATATGAGCGACAAAAATATAGAAGGCTTAAAAATAGATATAAAAGAAAACGTTCCCCGGGTCTAAAACATGAAGTTGATGAAGCTGAGAAGCGATATAAATTCGCAAAGACATGCAAAACAAGATCAAGAAAATGAGGTCATCGAGTCCAAAGGAATACTGGAAAATTTTGAATGGGAGAAGGGAAAAAAAACAACCTGATATTCCGATGGATGACTTGTTCGAGTATTTTTAAAAACTTGAACAAGGCACCCGACGACAGAATTATGGAAGAAAATAGACAGATTAACAACGATCCTCCAGGCAATATAGACATTGATAACTTCAATTAAGACCATAGTAAAGTGCTCTCGACCAATGAAATTGTCCCATTTTGTATGTCTTATTCATGAAGACCGTGGCATATTATCTTTTGTTCAAAATTAGTCTGCTTAATACATAAACTTGCCTGAGGTTCATCAAATATGTCTAAAAACTGTGAGCTGACATTCAACAAGCAAAGAATGCAGACATATTTCGAACAAAGATAATTCTTTAAGTCGGTAATACCCCATATTATTAAGGCCATGAAAGTCCGGAGATCTTCATGAATAGGACACACAAAATGGGACAATTTCATTTATGAATTCTTCCAAAAAAAAAAACAACAGAGCAAAATAAAGTTTTTCACAAAATATACGATGGATTTACTTGAAATTGAAATTTGCAAATCCTAAAATAGTACTAAATCACCATCGGAAATGATTCCTATAATTGTTTACTTGTAACGTTTTCAAAAAATTGTGGACGGATGGACAGACAAACAAAATGAAAACTATAAGGTAGGGCCCAAATTAACTTACAAGTGGCATTATCATTTTCCCTTATAGCAAATATAAAAATAAAGTCTCCCTCAAAATTGAAGTTTAAAATAATAATAGATTTTAAAATTTTATGCATAGAAATGAACGTTTTATGTAATTTAAAAGAAAATGAAGCACTTTTTCAAGCTTGGTTGCATTAAAAATGGATTATCTTACCCTCCGCATCTTCTCTCTAGAAGGTTTATCTTGTTTATGGTAAATTTAACCTATTGTATTAGTAGTTGCACTAAAAAATGACAAAATCTAATCACCTATTATTTGGTATCATGATTACTTTAATTTCTTGAGCACTTTACAATGGTCTTAATTTGTAAGAATATGATAATCCCTGTCTTCATGATAAGTACTCGCTTCGCTCGTACTTAATCATGAAGACAGGGATTATCATATTCTTACATATACGAAGAAATCAATGAACATATAACTGTCGATGAGATTTTACGATGTATAAAGAAATTGAAAAACAAGGCCTCGGGGGAAGATTGTATTATTAACGAGCATATAAAGTCTACTTCCGATTTATTCATACCAGTCTACGAACAATTATTCAACTTAATTTTTGACTCAGGTATCTTGCCTGACGTTTGGCTCATTGGAAATATAAAACCAATATACAAAAATAAAGGCAACCCACAAAACCCCCAAAATTTTCGTCCAATAACAATTCTCAGCTGTCTTGGAAAACTCTTCGCCGCTATTTTAAACGATAGGTTATGTCGCTTCTCAGAGGAACGAAAATGTTGAATGAAAACCAGTTTGGTTTTAGAAAATCCTACTCGACGATTGATATTATCTTTACACTTTATTCTTTTTCGAAATTATAAAATGTCAATAAAAAAAAATTGTACTGTGCCTTTATAGACTTCGAAAAAACCTTCGATACTGTAGGGCGAGATGCTCTTTGGCATAAACTCCTTTTAAACAATATTAATGGTAAAATGTGCACTGTTATTATGAACATGTATAATGATGTAAAATCTTGTATAACTTACTGTTGTAAATCAAATTTTTTCCCTTGTGAATTAGGAGTTAGACAGGGCGAAAACCTTTCACCTTTTCTGTTTGCTATTTATTTATCTGCAGACATTCCTCGAAGAAACGTATGCTGAAGCATTAGATTCTATCTCAGAGACTATTAATGATAAATTGAACATTTTTCTGAAATTATTCGTTCTTTTATATGCAGATAATAAAATCCTTGTGTTAGAATAAAAAGAAGGACTACAAAAAGTTTTAGATAAATTCCGAGAATACTGCGACATATGGAAAATAAAAGTTAACATAGAAAAATCTAAAGTTATTGTGTTCTCAAAGGGTAAACAACCAGCGAATTTAAAGTTTACATTTAACGGGGCAATTTTGGATATTGTTAATGAATATAATTACTTAGGCATCCTGCTTAGCAGGGCTGTGAATTTTAAAAGAAGTATTGAGAAGCAAGCAGAAAAGGCAACGAAGGCAATGTTTGAAGTCCTGAAACTTGTCGCTCACATAATTTATCAATTGAATGCCAAGTCGACCTTTTTAACAAAATGGTGAAACCTATTTTACTTTATGGCTCAGAAGTTTGGGGCTGTAATAAAAACATTAGTTATCTTGAAAAAGTACAACTACGCTTCTGTAAATTATTGTTAAAATTGAAATCATCGACACCAAATTACATGATATATGGGGAGCTTGGTATTTATCCAATTGAAATTGATATCAATCTAAGAATGATATCTTACTTAATAAGGCTAATAAATGGTAAAGATACAAGCTGTCCTATCGTTCATGACTTTGTACAAACTCTACAATGAAAACATTTTTAATATTTCTTGGGTAGCTTTTGTAAAAAAGATATTTGATAATATTGGTTTTACATACATCTGGACAGATCTAGATTTTCCAAACCCCGAGTGGATTCTATTCGAAATGAAAACGAGACTGCAAGACTAATTTATACAATACTGGAGGTCTCTCGTAGAAAACTCTCCAAAAGCAGTTATATATAGATTATTTAAAAATAATTTTGAATTTGAAAACTATTTTAATATACTAGGTGATAGTGACATCTACAATTTATGTAGATTTCGCACTACAAATCATAAACTACCTATTGAAATAGGACGGTGGAATAAAACTGACAGAGAAAATAGACTTTGTACAAAATGTCATTCTAGATCAATTGGCGATGAAAACCATTATATAACATGTATAATGGAGTGCAATTTTTAAAGCAAATTCGGAATAAATTACTAGATAGTAACATTACATAATATAGACCAAATATATTGAAATTTAAAAAAATTATGTGTGCGACCAACAAAAAGCAATTAGCAAAAACATGTAGACTTGTAAGAAAGATACTTAAAACAGACTTTCTCTAGGCTCCTTATGTAATTGTATATATATCATATATGTATATATGTCAGGTATGTTTGTGTGCACATGTGGTATGTTTGTGTTGACTGTATGTTCCATACAAATGGATATTTCTCTGTACCAGTGTAATTGGTTTATGAGAATAAAGAATGTCTAGTATATTAGATGTGCCTTGTTAATTTGCTAATTGCTTATTTATGATAATGAACTTTAATGAAAGGTATAAATGAAAGACCAGTTAGACTCACATAATAAGCCGCGAAAATGAAAATTTAGATTATGATTTTTTTAGAACGAATAATCGTACCTTCGCTTTTTTTTTCGTCGAGTTAATCCGACAAATCACGAAACAAACTTCGGATTATAACGGCAGTAAAATTCGGCCTAGATTTTTATACGAAAATAGATTTTAAATTTTTTTTTCTGAATTAGTGAAAAATGTCATAGACATTGGTAGGGAAAATAAGTTTCTTTATAATAAAAAAAGGCACAAAAGATATGGATTTTTATTATTTAATTCAAGATTTAAAAATTTTGATGTTAAACTATTTTAAAGAAGCAAGTTATATTTAGATACTTATAGAATTGGATTAAACATACCTTTAGGATATTATATGAAGTCCTTTACAAACAAAAATTGAAAAAGCTAAATGAAATTTTGAACAATAGAAAAACAATTCAGTTACATTCGAATAAAGGTCATCAGTTACATTCGAATAAAGGTCATCAGTTCAAATAGTTGAAAATAATTGTAGAATTTAATAATCTCATAAATTGTTTTGCAAAAACAGAGACATATAATTACATGTCTCTGGGAAAAATAAGACTATTCTTCAATTTATTTATTTTTTTTTTTTTTGGGGGGGGGGGGGGTATTTTAAAGTCTGAAAATATTACCAAGTTCTAAGCAATGTTTATGTACATGAATGTTAGTTTGACGTTTGAATACATTTAATTTTCAAATCTTTTGAAACAATTTTAATAACTGTAAAATTAAATCAATAGAAATTGTAACTTGGCGGTATTTTCTTTGATCTTCCGAGGATGCCCGACGGAAGGACGCGATAACTGCCGATCTACCCCCCCCCCCCCCCTTTTTTTTCTCTACAGAACCACGTTCGTGACAATGTGATTTCGAAAAGGTCAATGTATTGTTATTGTACGGTAAACATTTTTCTTTTCAACACTCGGCTTTTTTTATTACAGTACTCTTCTCAAAGTTGAGATATTATAATCAAAATGATTATTTCTTGCCTTCCACAATCGTCTATATTTTGTAACCCTTTACAGCATATGATGAAATTTTAAATAAAACAAATTGAAAAAAAACTATTAAAATCAAATCGGATATATAAATCGAACATCTCTGGATATGGGTGTAACCTATCTTTTCTTGTTCATTCTTATTTCTGTAGTCTAAATAGGAAATTTGAAAGTTCGTTACTGTGCCTCTTGAAAATTTGCGCTAAAACCACATTTCATTTAACATTTGAATTATTATTATTTGTATAAATAGCTAATTATATATAATGAAAGTTAACTGAAACTTTTTTAAGTAGAATCCCTTTAACTCGTTTCACAATTTTAGAGGGGCCTCGGTGGCCGAGTGGTCAAGGTAGTTCGTCTACTATTGATCACGTGGTCTGTCAACACTGAGATTGCGGGTTCGATTCTCACTGCAGGCAGGGTGTACTCGACTCCAATCTTAATTGACAAGGATTGCCAGTTTTCCTACCGCAGGTCGGGGGTTTTCTCCGGGTACTCCGGCTTCCTCCCCCAATAAAAAAAACTGGACGCCATGATATACCTGAAAAATTGCTGAAATTGGCGTTAAACACCATCAAACAAACAAACAAACACAATTTTAGTGTTTTAATAATGTCTTTCGGCCTGCGGGGCTACGTACATCGTTTTAACATCAGATTAATCTGTTGTACTACAAATGCTAGAACGAATAATCGTACCCTCGCTTTGTTTTTTTGGCGAGAATTTTTTATTTGCTACATTACGAGCAAATAGGACTGAATTCTGCCGTTAACCCGACAAATCACATAACTAACTTCGGATTATAACGGCAGTAAAATTCGGCCTATACAAGTGCGAGTCAGAATTCCAATAGATAACCATTCAAAATGAACATGTAAATGAAAACGACCAAACATAAAATCGGTTAAAACCTTGACCTACTTTAGCCTAATCCAGAATTTATACATGTTATTAAAGTTTGAATCAAACTGTTCACATAATTCTTAACATAATTGCCTTTTTGGTCTTTATTAGGTCTTGTTTTGATTATATTTCTAGAAATTATCAATGATTGAATCTTGTTCAATTAATTAATTTTAATACTGTAAATATAAACAAAAACAATTACAATATGCTTGTGTGGTTGTTTCCTAGCAATATGATTGGCTGTTTACAACTATTTTTTAATGCTCCCAGTCTATAAATAAGTACTAGTTCATGGCTACCAAGAAATGAACTATAACCGACTAATTTCTGCATGACGTCATAGCCTTGTATATATTACCTGTCAAAACAACACTCGTGTTGATCAAAGGAAACGTTGTAGTCGGGTTTATTGATGACACCTTAAGATGAAGCCTAGATCAAGAATATATATAACACAACCGGTTCCTCAAGAAGCGTTGGATGTCTTGCTGGAAAACTGTAACGTGTCATTTTGGAACAGTATTGAACCGGTGCCTAGGGGCGAATTGCTAAACAATGTCCCAGGCGTTCATGCATTACTGTGTATGCCTCATAACAAGATAGACCGGATTGTTTTAGACAGAGCGGGTAAGTCATATAAATTAATTATTTTTTATTGTTTTACAATCGCCTTTAATAATCTATACTTCCTTGTAGATCGGTAAACAGCTGATCGTTCGATTAAACAACCAATCAAATTGCTAGAAAGCGACACACCTTCTAACTAGTGAGAAACGCAATCGTATTTCCCGCACATCATCCTACAAAAACGGAGGACAGGGTAATATAATACCCCTCCGTCCGCACCTTTCATTGCTATTAAACAACACTATATTTTTTTAAATAAAAAACTAATAAAGTCAGTTGTCAAACGTCGACTTCGTCAGATTATCTATCTTCTAACATACTACTTTTCCAGATTATTTTGTCGAGTTACGCCTTTTCGCCTCTAGAGCCATTAAAAAAATCTATGTTTCCATTCAAATCGATTTTTGACTAGTTTTCAGGACATTGTAGCACTACATTTAGCGGTTATGTATACAGAATCATATATAAATGTCATAAAAGTTAGTTCTATGCTGCTAAATACATGTATGGATCCCCCAATGCTGCTAAGTACATGCATGGATCCCCAATGCTGCTAAGTAAATGCATGGATCCCCCAATGCTGCTAAGTACATGTATGGATCCCCCAATGCTGCTAAGTACATGTATGGATCCCCCAATGCTGCTAAGTACATGTATGGATCCCCCAATGCTGCTAAATACATGTATGGATACCCCAATGCTGCTAAGTACATGTATGGATCCCCCAATGCTGCTAAATACATGTATGGATCCCCCAATGCTGCTAAGTACATGTATGGATCCCCCAATGCTGCTAAATACATGTATGGATACCCCAATGCTGCTAAGTACATGTATGGATCCCAAAATGCTGCTAAGTACATGTATGGATCCCCAATGCTTATGAGTACATGTATAGATCCCCAAAGCTTATGAGTACATGTATGGATCCCCAATGCTTATGAGTACATGTATGGATCCCCAATGCTTATGAGTGCATGTATGGATCCCCAAAGCTTATGAGTACATGTATGGATCCCCAATGCTTATGAGTACATGTATGGATCCCCAAAGCTTATGAGTACATGTATGGATCTCCAAATGCTGCTAAGTACATGCATGGATCTCCAATGCTTATGAGTACATGTATGGATCTCCAAATGCTGCTAAGTACATGTATGGATCCCCAATGCTTATGAGTACATGTATGGATCTCCAAATGCTGCTAAGTACATGCATGGATCTCCAATGCTTATGAGTACATGTATGGATCTCCAAATGCTGCTAAGTACATGTATGGATCCCCAATGCTTATGAGTACATGTATGGATCTCCAAATGCTGCTAAGTACATGTATGGATCCCCAATGCTGCTAAGTACATGTATGGATCCCCAATGCTTATGAGTACATGTATGGATCTCCAAATGCTGCTAAGTACATGCATGGATCTCCAATGCTTATGAGTACATGTATGGATCTCCAAATGCTGCTAAGTACATGCATGGATCCCCAATGCTTATGAGTACATGTATGGATCCCCAAAGCTTATGAGTACATGTATGGATCTCCAAATGCTGCTAAGTACATGCATGGATCCCCAATGCTTATGAGTACATGTATGGATCCCCAATGCTTGTGAGTACATGTATGGATCCCCAATGCTTATGAGTACATGTATGGATCCCAAATGCTTATGAGTACATGCATGGATACCCCAATGTATGGGTCCTCTAACGCTGTTAAGTACATGTATTAGTTCCTTAATGCTGGTAAGTTAATGTATGGGTCCCCCATGCTGCTAAGTATATGTATGGACCATAATTCTGCTAATTACATGTATTGGCCCGCACGTGTTGCTAAATACATGTATGGGTCCCCCAATGCTACTAAATACGTGTATGGGTCCCCACTAGTGCTGCTAAGTACATGTATGGGCCCAATGCTGCTAAGTATATGTATGGGTTCCCAAAGCAAGCTGCTAAGTGCATGTATGGGCCTCCATAATGCTGCTAAGTACACGTGTGGGTCCCTCAATGCTGCTTAGTACATGTATGGTTCCCGCTCAATTCTGGTATTTCACATCTTTGTTGTCCCACAATAGTATTTTTACTTGAAAAGTACTCTGTATGATATACTGGGTACACAATAAGTATTGAAATACACATTCGAATTGGTTTACAAAATCCCCTTGCAGTCTGCTTTGAAGGCCATGTATACGCCTTAAAATAAAAGATGGACACATTACATACTATAGCATTACGCTATAATATAGGCTAAAGTATTTTTAAAGACCTTGGGATTTGTTTACAATTAAATATTTTGACGCCAGATTTTAACCTATATGTAAACTCACAGATAAGATTGTATGTATTCAGTTGTAAATAATACCGCAACAATATGGACCCTAATTAACAAGATAATACCAGGTATTTGTTGTGTTGGAAAATTTGTAATTTTCTGCTACCATGGCTTATATATAGGGTAGTCCGTAAACACTGGGCGTCCATCGTCCACTACGACAGATCAGCTAAGCTTTTAGAAAACAAAGTTTTTAATTTCCTCTTCTGAAGTCTACCAAGATTGCACATATCATGACAGCCGACCAAACATGGTCGAAATAGCTAAAAATAGAGCATGGGGTCAATATTTTGTTTTTGACTTATAGTTCAGATTGCAGATACAAGTACAGGACCTGGAGATTTCTATCAAAACGTTTGAGAGGCCCCTCGAATAACACTTTTCCGAAATTATGGATACCTATGTAATTTGTACTCTTGAAATGTTTGGAGAGTGATTGTGTGGGTTGATCGCTGTTACCGCTTCCCCGGATCCGCGAATGAATTATTCAATTAAATATATATGCATTAATTAGGTAAAAGAAAAAATTCAGAAAAAATTAAAAGTGAGAGTTCATTAAGTTTTATATATACGGTCAACAAGTGTGTAAGGTGTGTATTGGTTTTCCGTGTGTCTTTGTGTAGTAAATCGCTCCTTTGTTGACTTAGTTATATTTTTAACCCACCTTCCTTGTTCTGGATTAAGCCATTCCTGGTCATTATCTGGTTCACTGGACCTTAACGATTTTTAAAAATACAAATGAATTGTATATTAAATTCTTTTTTACTTTTATACTACTAATTTAATGCATTACGCAAGAAAACGTAACTTCTAAATAAAACACGAAATTCATAAATGAAATTTTTGCACTATATAACATGTAAGAAATGTGTTTTTTTCAGGGTCGTCTTTAAAAGTGATTGGAACGTTATCTGAACAGTTTGATCACATTGATGTGAAAGAGTGTACAAGACGTAACATCCAGGTGGTAACTATGACATCACTGTCATCAGAAATTGTAGCAGATTTGACACTGTCTGTATTGCAGAAAGTGTTGTTGGCAACTGAGCAAGGTAGATAATTCAACAAGTCTTCATTGTAAAAAAGAGTTATCTCCCGTAAATATTTTTTTTCAGCAATGTGTTACTATTGAGGTTAAACAGCAAAGTTAAATTTTCATATTATAAGTCATGTTACATATTTAGTGTCATTTAGGTGCATTGTGCCTAATTTCGTCAGATCAGCTTAACGTACAAAACAAAACTACGGATTTGCTTGCCCAGTCTGTTGGATTTGAACAAATTCCAAGACATTGTTATAATGCTGTTATAGTGTATGGTCGAGGTCGCTTAAGCAACATTAGTAAACTTGATTATAAGCAACTCTGAGAAATCATAACGATGTATTTGGTTTGATCTATACTTTTTACCAGATTTAGATTTTAAACAGGGTGGCATTGATCTTGATCTGTGGAAGATTTTTATTTTTCAGAGATTTTTGACGGGGCTGCATTGATCTTGATCAGTGGAAGACTTTTATTTTTCAGAGATTTTTGACGGGGCAGCATTGATCTTGATAAGAGGAGAACTAACATTTTTCAGAGACTGTAACAAACTCTAACTTTTCTTTTTACAGATGCAAATGCCAACCAACGTGTAAATAAAAACGACACACTTGTAGAAATTTTCCAAAGAAAAACGTTAGGGATCATTGGTCTTGGACGTACTGGAGTTGCAGTCTGCAAAAGTTTACGAGCGGAAGGAATCTCAAAAATTAAATACCATGACATTACCAAGAAAACCTCAGAAGAAACGATGACAGGGGCTACATATGAAGAGTTTAACAAAATTTTGGAGGAATCTGACATTATATGCGTATCCTGCAAACAAACATCCGCAAATATGGAACTAATCAACAGGAATGCTTTCAGTAAAATGAAAAAGTCGGCCATATTGATTGACGCTTCACGTGGTCATGTGATTAACTACTTTGATTTGTACGAGGCCTTACGAGAACGAAAAATTTTTATGGCGGCAGTGGATTTAAGAGAACAAGGCAATATACTCTTCAAAGACCAACTATTGGGTCTGAACAATTGTATTTTCCTTCCATACCAAGAATCAGATCGCTGGGACAAAAGAAGTAAGACTTCAGCAGGACTTGCAAACAAAATAATGGCCGTTTTACAAAATGGTAGTGTCCCCACTACCTGTCCTGTATGGGGGTAACTTAAGTGTTCTTTTACTGCTACATATTATATTTTTATAGGATTTATGTGTTTTTTAAATCATCACACTTTGATGAAGTTCTGACTATACTCTGGCGAGAGGACTTGATTTAGTATGTGTATTCCTTACAAAATACCGTGTACTTTGACTTTAGCAAATGTTTTTGTGAAACAGACAACCTTTGGAATGCTAGCAATAATCAACTTGTTGTTTAAGCAAATTTGTTCAAGACAAAATGTATTGG
Organism: Limnoperna fortunei; assembly: GCA_944474755.1. Taxonomy (NCBI): domain Eukaryota; kingdom Metazoa; phylum Mollusca; class Bivalvia; order Mytilida; family Modiolidae; genus Limnoperna; species Limnoperna fortunei. The sequence continues at coordinate 53,476,319 of OX104122.1, forward strand.
AAAGCAAATCATAGTCGGACGACACGATTGCCTTAAAATTTCAAAATTGCTTACATGACACGTTGTGCATTTTACTTTTAAAATAATCATAACTTAAAAATCATCTAGGGGTTCTTTGGTAAAGGGGAGTGATAAAAGTCGATAGTGATCTAGGTTTATATTTGCTTGAACGTTTTTTGAGGTGACTTCACATCTTCACGAAACTTGGTACACAGTTACAACATTATGAGGTTTCTTCACCTCTAAATTTCTGTAGGGGTGTAACAAATATTTCACGGTTGAGTGAAATTAGCAAAAAGAGGGAGTTTACCAATATGGGCCAAGCTGGAAATCAGAGTTTTTTGCCGAAACACATTTTCTTGTTTGTTGTGTATATATAGTTAAAATGAAATATTATATAACTCCAAAGTTAAAATTGTGTATTTACATGAATCCTGTGTATATGTAATTGATTTTACAGCAATATAACATCTTTGTATAATGGTGTCTGTGGATATATTGACATAACTTGTATATACAACTCTCTGTACGTCTTTTGATTTATTTTATATTATTATTAAATGAACATTCGTTAATAATTAGAAAGATTTGTAAAGTTTGTAATTGCATAAGTTTGGCTGTTTATGATGTCCCATAGCTTGGTATATTATACTCAGTGCCTGCAGTGTTAGATTCATTCAAGTACACAGGTCAGAAAAGGTCCAAGTAACAGTGAATTCAGATTACTTGCCAACTCACTACAGTGTCCCAGTGCTTAATAATCAAATAATGCATGCCAGCAGTTTATATAAAACCAAGCATGCAGTGCACTTTTGTTTTTCTTCTTGTCCTGACATAAAACAAACATTTCTCGTTTTCCTCATCCGTAGATTTCATGGAAACTTGTGGTAATCTTCTGTGGTACAATAACTAGTGACATACCCTATATAGCCATTAAAACATACATAATAAATAACAATAAAACCCGTTAAAATTTGTGCGATGTCGACGACTCATTAGCGTGTTTTAAATCCACGTTCTTTCCTTTTAGAAGTGTTGATTTAAATGGACAAAATATGCAACCATTATTGTTAACATGCGTCATTTTATTGATTTTCTGCAGTTTACATAACAAGGTTATAAAATCCGAGAATTCCAGGAGTTATGACAATGAAATTTGAGTATTTTAAAATGAAATGTTTAGACTTTTTTTTATCGACAACTTATTTGACTTGTATAGTGGTCATATTTTCCAACAAACAGTCGGTACTGTAACGTTACTATACTTCCACCTATTGGATGAAGCCACCATGATATTGTATATACCGAAGCTGACATCTGACTTAAAGGAAAAAGGGAAAACCCTTAAATTTTTTTCAAATATAACAAATTAAACTGGGAAACTTTTAAATTTGACATTGAAAAACATCCATAAAAAATGCCTCATTATTAAGCTTAAGAGCTTTTATAAATCCGAGCTCATCTCATCACTTGAAAAAAAAATCAATTCAAAATTTTAAGAAATAAACATAATTACCATGGATCCCTGAACATTTGAGACGGCTAGTTAACAAGAAAAACAAACTATTCAAAAACGGAAAGACAGCAAATATAAAGACAAATACAACAGGTTTAAAGCCCAAGTCAAGAGAGAACGTAGGAACGCATACTGGGGATGGGTGGATATTTGATGAACCTGATATTACCCCGACAACACCAGAAACAAGCCCAAGAAACTCTATCCAAATCTTGACTATTCTTGCTCCGTTTGAGAATCTTCCACATCAGAGTCTATCTCGAAGATAGAGATAGTTCAGAGGCGATCTGCCCGGTATGTATGTAACAACTACCAAACCACAAGCAATACATCGAATATGCTGAACACACTTAACTGGTTACATCTAGCAGAGCGTAGAAAACGTACACGACTGATCATGGTGTACAAGCTAGTACATCAACTAGTCGCCAGTTCATCAGACACTAGAACCATTAAATATTAGCCGTTGACATTCAGACACATCTGTACAGTTAATGACACTTACAAATTCTCCTTCTTTCCCTACTCAAGTGAACCTTCTACCTGCCACAGCTGTGAACTCTCCCACAGTCGACACCTTCAGAGACGAGACCACTTATGCTGTTTTCTCCACCTTAAACTAGTTTATTTATCTCCTGTACATAGTTTTAACCACCACACTTACCTAAGTTCTGGTAATAGTTTACTTCACATTCACATTTTTGAAATTTTGTAAACAGTCCACGCATGTACCAGTAAATAATCCGCTAAACTTAAGATATATTACTGGAAACTATAACAAAGAATGACGTGTAAAAAACTGTTTACGTTCCTCATATACCTGTCGATTCACGACAGAAAAAAGTAAAAACTGACACAATCATTGAATTTTAGCTTTCACTATGAAGATGTCCTTATGTTGAGCCCTAAACATACAAAACCAAGAATATCCGTTTTTTCAGGCACAGTTCTATATGTAGAACCATCACATTTTGGCATTATAAAACTAGACTATTGCGGAGTTTAATATTTACGTGTCTTAGTAATCTTTTGATACAGAAAACAATAGAAAAAATATTAGAGCATTGACAGTTGACAAATGACATTAATTGTAAACAAAGAAAGATAACTCTAGTAACTTTCAAAGCTCCGATAAAATCAAAATCATTCAAAATCAGTGTAAATGATTGATTGATTGGATATCTGCTTTACGTCCAGCGAGCAGTATTTCAGCTATATTCAGGACGGGAACAAGCCAACAAACAACAAATCAACGGAAAATGGGGGTGGGATGGGTCACAGGGAATACAATTTTGACTGCCACTGGAATGTATGGAGTTTTGGGTAGGGGCGGAAAATTTAGCCTTTTGTAGCGGCTAAATGAGCCTACTCTTTTTCGAAATCTACAAAAGGGGTCCTTATCGTGCAAGGAGGGTGGCACTCTCCAAACACGTTACCCACTACGGTCCGCGGTCAGGCTTTCCGTATTATGACCTGACAACCCCCCAACGAGAGGGTCTCCCCTATCCGCCACCCGGGGACGCGCTGGGCTGCTCTGTGGGTCGAGCAATGGGAACCCTCCCAGTATGGTCCCAGTCAGAGTTAAATGCATTTAAAGTGAAGCATTTCAGAATTAATAATAACATGTTAGATTAAAATACCAGTTATTAACAGCTCCTTGTGCAATTACTAACGTAAAATACTCCAGATACATGAATGAAAATAATATAAAGAAAGGAACATGTAAAGAAGACAATCTGATTCAACAAATCAAAGTCCTTGAACTTGGCCAAAAATGCTAGAAACAACAAACCAAAATTATAGCATTATAGCAATGGTCCTGACTTGGTAAAGGCATTTCAACTGAAATTGTGGATTAAATTAGGTTTTATGGCATGCCAAATCCCCCTGCTTCCATTACTGTAATATGTTAGTTGGTTTGTTAATTAAAATCGATAAGTATCATATACCAGTCAGTAATAGACTTCTCCAATAATCATCGCAGCATAATCATTGAGAACCGAGTTAAAAAAACAAAATATCGTAAAACTTATTAAAGGCGCAGACGAGATTTTTCTTTTAACTTTGGTTTTTAATTTTATACTAAAGAAATTGGTGATGTTTGCTGAAATCAGTAAACTCGCTGCAAGCTCTTGCATACTTGATCAATTGAGAAATATAGACAACGTATGCAGGAGAAGCTGGAATATTGCTGCAAAGGTGAGGAAAATTTATAATTTTAAAATTACCGTCTCGTTTGTCTTAAATTCTTGTACTAAGATGACCGTTGGTGTCATATTCGAGGTGTAAGTCTAATAATGATGTAGATAGAACCGTTTTCAGTGGTTTCTTTAATTTTAAATCAGTATAAACAATCACGGACAATACGAAACCTAATACGCTAAAGGCACAAACGACTACACTGAACTAAAATACATAGCAGCAATGCAACAAAGATAAACACAGAACACAGCTTACATTACATATTATACACGGGACTGCATGGGGATAAATATTCTCAGTAATAATATCTAGACTCAACAGCTTATACATGAATTATGCAAAATTTGATACTGCAAGTTTTAAATCAGATCTTGAATTACTCTCCTAATATACAATTTTTTTACTTCAGCAGATATGGTAAATGATGCATATATTCAATATCACAATGCATTTACAAGTATGGTGCCTTGGTGGCCTAATAGTTAAGGTAGTTCGTCTACTATTGATCACGTGGTCTGTCAACACAGGTTGCAGGTTAGATAATAGATGAGACTCCTTTCAAATCCAGACGCATGAACAACAAATTGAAATTGGTGATTCTTTATAGGATCCTGAATGAACTGTTAGATATCGAAAGTATCCAGAACCATAGAGGTGGTGGCAGTGGAGCCCACACGTTCTATCAACAAAAGATCACTATGCAGTGATATTATCTACAATTCTTTCTTCACAAGAACAATAAGAGAATAGAACACCAGCCAATGTAGCAGATGCGAAGTCAGCAGACGACTTGAAGTTACCCGCTACCAGACTTGACCATTTAGTAATACATAGTTTTAATACGTATTTATACACGAATTACTGTTTTGATGGGACGATATTGTTAATTTTTCTCCATGCTCTATCCCGCACAGCTAATTGACATCTACAACAGACCCAGATGTTAAAGGAAGATGATGAATCTGAAAAACAGAAGAAATTATTGTTTTTGTATGCAAAACTCCCACAAGTCGCCCAAAATCCCTAAATCAGTGGGGCCAATCTATTTCAATGAAAATCGGACAACATTGAAAATAATATGCGTCTTTGGCTGCCATCTTGGCAAATTAAGAAAACTTGCCACACAACCAATATTTAGATTGTGGTCATCACTGTGCCAAGTTTCACTGACTTGAAAGAGGCCAAGGTCAACAATTATGTCACAGGGTTTATGCAGGGAGAATTGTTGGCTAGTCGGTAGGTTGACAAGTTGACAGATTGAACGCAGTGTCAAAAGGTTTGCTATAGTCGTCAGGTCGACGAGTTGACATATTGAATGGTGGAATGCAATCTAATTAAAATTAAATCTTTCACTTTCTCCCCCTTTTTGCTATGGTCGCTGCGTGTACAGAATTTTAAATAGAAGATTTGGACTGGTAGACAAGTCGATAAGTTGACAAAATGAATGCAGGGTCAAGGGGTTAACTGGTCTATGTTGACAGATTGAACGGTAGAATGGTTGATTTGTTGACAAGTCGAAAGGTTGATAAATTGCATAGTAGAAGTGTTTACTGATTGACAAGTTGATATTGAATGCAGGGTGAAATATTACCTGGTCGACAAGGTGAAAATAAAATGTTATCAAATGAACCAATGTTAATAGAATTAACTACGCCAGACGCGTGTTTCGTCCAATCAATGGCGCTCAAACTCAGATATCCAAATGATCATGATGTTATAGAGCCTTTCATCATCAAATTTCAAATCGTTTTACCATGCAAATCCGGCTAAGGCTATATCTATTTACACCTAGAAAATAGAAAACCCTTAGAATTAAAATAATTTTCGAACTTTCTAAGCAGTAAATTTAGACAATGACACTGAAATAATCAATGATTTTCATGTCAGCACCGAAGTGTGATTACTGGTCTGTTGATGCTCACGCGGACTAACAGTCCACCAGCAGAGACAGAGATACCAAGGTTAATAGAATTTACTGCGCCAGACGAGCGTTTCGTCTACTTGTTTAAAAAATGACAAATTGAATGGTAGAAGGGTTGATCAGTCAACGGGTTGACAAAGAGACAGATTAAATGGTGGGTCGTAAGAGTTTACTGGTTGACAGGACGACAACTTAATTGAATGATAGAGGTTTTACTTCTATACAAGTTGACAAATTGAATGGTGTAAGGTTTGATTGGTCGACAGGTCACCCTAACTCTAAAGTTGACACTGTGGTTTTCGATTTTTTACCTGTCGACCCTTAAAGTTTGATGGTGTAAGGGTTGCTTGGCCGACAGGTTAACCTCAACCCTATTTCTAACCTAACACCCTAACCCTAAAGTTGACAGTTTTTTGTCGTTATTTTATAGATGTTATCGACAATGAAAAAGTTGACAGTATTGACAGTATATATTTCGTTATTTTATTGATATTGTCAACTTGTCGACCCAACAAAAAGTTGACGTAGTGTATTTCGATATTTTTATAATATTGTCGACCCAAACGAAAATTTGACATTTTGTATTTAGTTATCTGAATGATATTGTCGACATGTCAACCCGTCGATCCAAAAAATAGTTGACATCGTATTAATTCGTTATTTTAATAATATTGTCGACATGTCAACCTGTCGATCCAAAAAATAGTAGACATCGTATTATTTCACCATTTTAATGATATTGTCGACATGTCAACCTGTCGATCCAAAAAATAGCTGACATCGTATTATTTCGCTATTTCAATGATATTGTCGACATGTCAACCTGTCGATCCAAAAATAGATGACATCTTATTATTTCGCTATTTTAGTGATATTGTCGACATTTCAACCTGTCGATCCAAAAATAGATGACATCGTATTATTTCTCTATTTAAGTGATATTGTCGACATGTCACCCTGTCGATCCAAAAATAGATGACATCGTAGTAGTTTTCTTTCTTTTTTAGTGATATTGTCGACATGTTAACCTGCCGATCCAAAAATAGATGACATCGCATTATTTCTCTATTTAAGTGATATTGTCGACATGTCAACCTGTCGATCCAAAAATAGATGACATCGTAATATTTCTCTATTTTAGTGATATTGTCGACATGTCAACCTGTCGATCCAAAAATAGATGACATCGTATTATGTCTCTATTTTAATGATATTGTCGACATGTCAACCTGTCGATTAAAAAAATAGCTGACATTGTATTATTTCTCTATTTTAGGTATATTGTCATGTCAACATGTCGATAAAAAAAGATGACATCGTATTATTTCTCTGTTTTAGTGATATTGTCGACATGTCAACCTGTCGATCCAAAAATAGATGACATCGTATTATTTCGCTATTTTAGTGACATTGTCGACATGTCAACCTGTCGATCCAAAAATAGATGACATCGTATTATGTCTCTATTTTAATGATATTGTCGACATGTCAATCTGTCGATTAAAAAAAAACTGACATCGTATTATTTCTCTATTTTAGGTATATTGTCATGTCAACATGTCGATAAAAAAAGATGACATCGTATTATTTCTCTGTTTTAGTGATATTGTCGACATGTCAACCTGTCGATCCAAAAATAGATGACATCGTATTATTTCGCTATTTTAGTGATATTGTCGACATGTCAACCTGTCGATCCAAAAATAGATGACATCGTATTATTTCTCTATTTTAGTGATATTTCGACATGTCAACCGATTAAAAAAATAGCTGACATCGTATTATTTCTCTATTTTAATGATATTGTCGACATGTCAACCTGTCGATCCAAAAAATAGCTGACATCGTATTATTTCGCTATTTCAATGATATTGTCGACATGTCAACCTGTCGATCCAAAAATAGATGACATCTTATTATTTCGCTATTTTAGTGATATTGTCGACATGTCAACCTGTCGATCCAAAAATAGATGACATCGTATTATTTCTCTATTTAAGTGATATTGTCGACATGTCACCCTGTCGATCCAAAAATAGATGACATCGTAGTAGTTTTCTTTCTTTTTTAGTGATATTGTCGACATGTTAACCTGCCGATCCAAAAATAGATGACATCGCATTATTTCTCTATTTAAGTGATATTGTCGACATGTCAACCTGTCGATCCAAAAATAGATGACATCGTATTATTTCTCTATTTTAGTGATATTGTCGACATGTCAACCTGTCGATCCAAAAATAGATGACATCGTATTATGTCTCTATTTTAATGATATTGTCGACATGTCAACCTGTCGATTAAAAAAATAGCTGACATCGTATTATTTCTCTATTTTAGGTATATTGTCATGTCAACATGTCGATAAAAAAAGATGACATCGTATTATTTCTCTGTTTTAGTGATATTGTCGACATGTCAACCTGTCGATCCAAAAATAGATGACATCGTATTATTTCGCTATTTTAGTGATATTGTCGACATGTCAACCTGTCGATCCAAAAATAGATGACATCGTATTATGTCTCTATTTTAATGATATTGTCGACATGTCAATCTGTCGATTAAAAAAAAACTGACATCGTATTATTTCTCTATTTTAGGTATAGTGTCATGTCAACATGTCGATAAAAAAAGATGACATCGTATTATTTCTCTGTTTTAGTGATATTGTCGACATGTCAACCTGTCGATCCAAAAATAGATGACATCGTATTATTTCGCTATTTTAGTGATATTGTCGACATGTCAACCTGTCGATCCAAAAATAGATGACATCGTATTATTTCTCTATTTTAGTGATATTTCGACATGTCAACCGATTAAAAAAATAGCTGACATCGTATTATTTCTCTATTTTAATTATATTGTCGACATGTCAACCTGTCGATCCAAAAAATAGCTGACATCGTATTATTTCGCTATTTCAATGATATTGTCGACATGTCAACCTGTCGATCCAAAAATAGATGACATCTTATTATTTCGCTATTTTAGTGATATTGTCGACATGTCAACCTGTCGATCCAAAAATAGATGACATCGTATTATTTCTCTATTTAAGTGATATTGTCGACATGTCACCCTGTCGATCCAAAAATAGATGACATCGTAGTAGTTTTCTTTCTTTTTTAGTGATATTGTCGACATGTTAACCTGCCGATCCAAAAATAGATGACATCGCATTATTTCTCTATTTAAGTGATATTGTCGACATGTCAACCTGTCGATCCAAAAATAGATGACATCGTATTATTTCTCTATTTTAGTGATATTGTCGACATGTCAACCTGTCGATCCAAAAATAGATGACATCGTATTATGTCTCTATTTTAATGATATTGTCGACATGTCAACCTGTCGATTAAAAAAATAGCTGACATCGTATTATTTCTCTATTTTAGGTATATTGTCATGTCAACATGTCGATAAAAAAAGATGACATCGTATTATTTCTCTGTTTTAGTGATATTGTCGACATGTCAACCTGTCGATCCAAAAATAGATGACATCGTATTATTTCGCTATTTTAGTGATATTGTCGACATGTCAACCTGTCGATCCAAAAATAGATGACATCGTATTATGTCTCTATTTTAATGATATTGTCGACATGTCAATCTGTCGATTAAAAAACAACTGACATCGTATTATTTCTCTATTTTAGGTATAGTGTCATGTCAACATGTCGATAAAAAAAGATGACATCGTATTATTTCTCTGTTTTAGTGATATTGTCGACATGTCAACCTGTCGATCCAAAAATAGATGACATCGTATTATTTCGCTATTTTAGTGATATTGTCGACATGTCAACCTGTCGATCCAAAAATAGATGACATCGTATTATTTCTCTATTTTAGTGATATTTCGACATGTCAACCGATTAAAAAAATAGCTGACATCGTATTATTTCTCTATTTTAATTATATTGTCGACATGTCAACCTGTCGATCCAAAAAAAAAGATGACATCGTATTATTTCTCTAGTGTAGTGATATTGTCGACATGTCAACCTGTCGATCCAAAAATAGATGACATCGTATTATTTCTCTATTTTAGTAATTCATTAATAGAGAACTAAGCTCGCATTCTGTGTCATCACAAGGATGTGTATGCAAATTTTACTGCTTCTTCGTCACAAAACTATACATTCGTTTGTACTATATTGCACAGACAAATTTGCGTTCATTAATTTTCTGGTATTTTAGTAATTCATTTATAGAGAACTAAGCTCGTATTCTGTGTCATCACAAGGATGTGTATGCAAATTTTACTGCTTCTTGGTCACAAAACTATACATTCGTTTGTACTATATTGCACAGACAATTTTGCGTTCATTAATTTTCTGGTATTTTAGTTATTCATTTATAGAGAACAAAGCTCGTATTCTGTGTCATCACAAAGATGTGTATGCAAATTTTACTGCTTCTTCGTCACAAAACTATACATTCGTTTGTACTATATTGTACAGACAATTTTGCGTTCATTAATATTCTAGTATAGCATACAATAAAATGGGTTTTCCTGTTATGTTAGTGTTGTTATGTCCTTTCAGAAGACTCTGCGAATAAACAAGAGACGAAGAGTATAATGCTCTATATTAAAAGCAACAGTGGCATACTATAAGTAATTATCTTTGCAGACGCTGAATTTTAGGGGGGGGGGGTGGTACCACAAGTTTTCATTCAGAATTACAACTGCCCGATGTACCCTGTTCTGGTCTTCTTCAATGAAGCTGTCAATTTTACTACGTTGTGATTTACCTGAATTTAACTGCATAAACGAAATAGACTAAGGAAATCTGAAGATCTTGTATCATTCTAAGAAATATCCATCCAATATTGAATGCAATCCTTACGGAGGGTTCTTGTCTTGGATGCTCGTGCAGATACCATATAAAAAGCTGTTTTTGGTCGGCAAAATCATCTGAATGATTTCGTCATAAAAACCAATGCAAATGTTTTAAAGGGTGCAGGTCAAAACGCCCCATTGGCAAAACGCCCCCATTTCCAAAACGCCCCCTTTTTTCCAAAACGCCTAAGCAAAACGCCCCTGTTTTCCGCTAAAACAAATTCGATATATATATAAATTTGTGAATATACATTATAATAGTAAATATCAGATTCCGAGATGAATCACACATCTTCTTAATGTAATTTTAACAAGCATTCAAGCTTGTATTATGTTACCTCAAAGAGGCATTGTTTGTATGACTGTTCTGTGTTTCCTTACGAAGAACACTGATTGCTCATCAACAAACCAAATGTTACTTAATCAGGTATGTCATTGCTTTGATGATGATTAACATAACGGTATGCATCTATAAAATAATGTATACTTAACAGATTGTGTTTTACTCAAGCCATACTGGAATACAAATAAGACAATAACAGAGTAGATTCATAAAACAAAAGAAATGTTATTAAAGCTTGGGAGGTTGGGAATATCTGTAAAACATTTTTGATAGGTTAAATCAAAGTATTCCAATTGAAATTAATAATTATGATTCGGGTATTCTATTCGAACCAATAACGATGTCGAGAGGTGGCATCGTCGCCTGAATAAGAAAGCTGGAGACCGAAAGCCACAGTTTTATGAGCTGCATGATTCCTCTATTGTACCAAGAGGCAGCCGTCATCCCACTGCAGAGAAAGCTGGTTTCGGAGGATAAGCTGACACCAACATACAGCTGTAAGAAATTCCCAGGCAGAAATATTTTCTTTGTGGGAAATGTATAGAACTCACCAACTGTCCACAAGTAGACTTTTAACCCGCATTGCAAGGATAAATTCCCCTGCAGACAATTAAAACATTTTGATATTTTCATATTGATGTATATATATTCGTATTCTGCTATGTGTAAATATTTTCTTACGGTCTTTTCTTACTTTCATGAATGTATATATTTAGTCGTCTGCTAAATGGGGGCGTTTGGAAAATGGGGGCGTTTTGATGGGGCGTTTTGGTAGGGGGCGTTTTGACTCGAATTCGTTTTAAATCGCTATTTTCAGTTCCTCGTTCGTCTCTAACTTTTTGGTGGACAACCTTTTATTTTCTTTACAGCATCTTAAAAATACCATTTCTTTAAATAAATTTAAAAAACAGCTTAAATCTAAAACCAAACTTTTAAAAAGAAATCATGACTGGTGTTATAATTAAGCATTTATTTTATATAAAGCAAAAAGCACTAAAAGGGTTTAGAGCAAGCATTACAGAGGTAACATTCCACCTCCTAATTAGCTTGTAATTTGTTTCTTGTCTTGAAGCATTCGGTAGATCATTCTATAGTTTAGCAGCATAAAACCTAAATGAATTTTTTCCATACCTTGTACTTCTTACTGGTGGAATTATTGCTGTATTTTTATATTTAAAACAATAAGCATGTTTCTTAAAATTTATGAAATCATTTAAATATGCTGGGCTTTCTTTTTGTAAATTTTTAAAAGTCTCTAGTGCTATGGTAACATTGGTAATTCTAATAACACATCATATTATAGCCACTGTAAATAAACCTTAGTGCTCTCTCTTGCATCTTTTCTATTTTCTATGTGTTCCCTACTCCACAGAATGCCATGTAATAGGACAATAATTAAATTAGATAATCCAAACGAATAATAAACAATTATATATACTAGTTTTATTCAAGTAACGATCTGTTCTTTTGCCTGAATGCGTTAAGCTGCCTCGATGCATTTTTTTTTACAAATTTCTGAGATGTGTTGATCCAAATTTAGCTGGTAATCTATTGTTACTCCGAGCAGTTTTACACTTTTCCCACACTTAACCTTATTACCATTTAAATTATAGCAGATATTTCTTTAGATTTTTTTCGATTGCCAAAGCCTGAAACTTGTCTGGATTGGCCTGCATTAAATTGTAAGAAAACCAATCCAGCATTTTAAGACTATCTCTTTCTAGTTTTCGGATAACAGTGTCTATATAATTGTCAGCATAAGAGCGAGTGTTATCATCTGCATAATTGTATATTGTACTACCATCAACTGAATAAAATATGTCATTAATAAAAATATTTGAAGCACAGGTCCTAGAATTGATTCTCGCGGAACACCTTTATTAATGATTTAAATAGATTACAACAGAAGTTATTCACTTTCACACATTGTTTTCTATTTGACATTGCTTGATAATTGTATTGATTCTTTTGATCAGACCATATTCCTCCAATTTAGAAAGTATCAATCTATGTGGCAAGCAGTCAAACGCTTTTGACAAATCCATAAGACTAGCTGCGACATATGTGTTATCAGCTTTTTTCCAATCTTCGTTTTTTTTAACCAAGATTTGTTAAGTCAAGTCAAGTCAAGTACATTTTATTTAAAGTCGGTGACATATGTAACAAAAAACATAAGCTCTGTAGAGCTTTTATAACCGACATAAATAACAACTACAAGTAACCGAGACATAATAAGTTAATTGTTGGCCACGATTTGCTTTGATTTCTTCTTCTTCTTCCAATACGGAGTTGAACTCATTGTTGAGTGTATGTAAACTCCACTCGGTAAAACAGGAGGCTTTCGAACAATAAAAGGTCCCAAAAATGTTAATACTGTACATATTTACATATTTACAAAGGTAGTTTCTAGTGGTGGTCGGATCAGTGCTGCAGTGGACTGGAGCAGGGCCCACTTGATAATCTGGCCCTACATTCCTCCAGTGTTGATGCTGCAGTTACTGACTCTGGCAGGCTGTTCCACTCTCGAACTGATCGGGGAAAAAATGAGTTGTGGTATACTTCTTTGTTGGCCCTTGGCTGTCTGTACCTATGCCTTCCCCTAGTCCTGCTATCCCCTGGGGTATAGTAGAGATCTGGGTTGATGTCCACCAGATTGTGTCTGATCTTATAACACATTATTACTGTTTGCTGGGCTCGTCTGTCCTGTAATGGCTCCCACTTTAGTTATTCTATGAGGGAGGTTACGCATCCTGGAGAAGTGTCAGTATATTGGTTAAAGACAAAGCGGGCTGCTCTTCTTTGTACTTGCTCAATATCTCGTATTTTTTTTCTCTTTGCTTAGGTAACCCGAATAAGCTTTAAAACTGTTCGTTAAAATTAGTGTTAAACATTACTTATATTCTCAATTCATAAAATACCAAGAGAAGTTTAATCAATATATATGTAGAGGGAGTGCATGTGGAGTGCTCCAATGAACGGAGGAAATTGCCTGTACCCGAAAGATCTTAACGATGTTTCACTCCCCACTGATATGTTATCCCAAAGTTCGTTGTTACGCCGAATAAAACGATGTTCAATAACGAATTACCGTTGGATTTTATGCAGACTTTTTGCTGATACTCGTGTTGGTCGCTTCTTGGATGAAGCCTTAAGTTACTATGAAGATACATGTTTTATGCCACTACGTGTTCGGAGTTGGGATCTTGGCGATGAATTTTTTAAGGCACGAATTGACGCTGTGCAATATTTAAGGGATGAATTTGGTGTTCGGGAACCATCTTCAGTGTCTGGTATTGACATTAAGTCAGGAAAAGTCCAAACACATTTAATACCTTTTAGTTCCTTTTACTATAATGGGTTTCACGCCCTTAGATGCACCTCAGAAGGACGCCCTGTAAGTTTTGCAGACGGAGGGAAGTCGAGTCAAAATGAGACAACAATAAATGATCGTTTTTTGTTGCAGTTTGCTACAGATGCATTTGTGACAGGGTTTATTTGTGAGAAAGGCAAGTGTTGGAATGACAATGTTGATGTATATGATAATTAGTTTATAAAACCAATTAATTGTTAATTTTATCTCGGATAAAATGATTTTTTAATCGTTACACAATTTTTATTAATGTTTTTAGTATATAATGGTGTCTGGTTTATGTTAGAGTTAGATTGGAGGGTAGCATCCCAGATCGCCAATTCCCAAATTGCAGAATCCCTTATTGCCGAGTCCAGTTAGCCGATTCCCAAATTGCCGACAACGAAAAAACTATATGTTATTAATGAGTTTAGAAAAAATAATGTTTTGTCGGAGAAGTTGTTTGTTAATATATTGATTTCATGGAATTAGTTTCATGAAGATCTTTTTATTGTTTCGTATAGACATGATAGACGTAATTATTTAAATAATAAAAAAAACAAGAGATAGACCTATAATTTTTTCGTTAATTTGCCAACAAGCACTAGATTTATAACAAAGCAACTTATATATCAACATCTAGTGTTGGTGCGTTGTCAGCGTCGAATAAGTGTTATACACCTCTCTCATTAGAATCGTCGTATTATCGGCAGCTCTTTGACAAAGCATTTTACTCCAGCATGTCCAGTTACTCTTTGAACTGTTATAGGCTGTGTGCCGGAATGCCAACATTTTGAAAGATCAAAGAACATTGTAGGCTCTCATTAGTGAGGATTAAGGGGTCCCCCATACAGGGTAATTAATTAACTGTAAAGGTCAAATTGTGTAATATTATACTGTGGCAATGAATTATATTGAGTGATAGTACTTGTATATTTGCATTGTGAATTTAAACATTTTATCTTCAGTCAATAAATACTTGACAAAATTATAAATTTTTAAACAGATTTTAAGAAATGTTTGGACTTCATTTAGTGGGGGCATCTGTGTCCCATGGACACATTCTTCGATTTTTTTAAAATATATTATTGTGTGCTGCTGTCTCGAAGTCCATGTACACTGTAGTAGGGACGAACTGTAAGTTGTTGTCAGTCATTGCTGTTTGCAGTAGGCGAGCTACTCAACAACTTCTCTCGAATGTCGTCCCACTCGTCATCTCTAAGCTTTGACATCTCTTCTTGGTAGATAGCTGGTAATGTCTTACTCCTTCCTGGCATTTGGTCGATATCAGATGCATAATGTCTTTGGCTACAATTCTGGCTTGGTCTGCTGGGTGACTGTTGGTGCTGTCCTAGTCCAGTAATAGTGTCGTTCTTAGTGTCGATAGTGGCTGGGCATGCTGGTATAGTACACTTCCAGTAAGTTCTTTCAACACGGGTAGTTTTTACCCGGAAAAGATAACCAATGAAGGCTAAGTAGTTTCCTCCTAGTCTGTTGGGTATGTGCTTTAAGTTTAACTGTGCCATAGCCATGATTTACTTTACGTTATCTTCATATTTCGAAATGACAGTTCATGAATTTAAAGAATGGGTAATAAGTAGTCACTGTTTAGTATTCATTAATTTTGCAGCTTGATATCTACTATAATAATAATAGTAATTAATATATTATATTATTATCACATAATTTATTAATTTTTACATTTTTAACCAAATTTAGTTTGATGCTTCAAAATATATGTTACATATCTTCTTTTTAACTAAAATATTTATTTATTTATTATTTAATTAACTTAAATAGCATAGCAATAATAAGTTTTAAATACATGTTATTTAAAATTCCTGAAAAATCACCCTTTCTGTAAAAAAAGTTATTTTACCCATTTCATTTTTTATGTTGCAATAACTGCACATTTGTATGATTATTCCCGTTTCAATTATAAGAATAATCAACACCCCTTGTTGTACCCCTTTTTAACCACTAAAACAACAATACTTAATTATGTGATTTTAAAAATGTTGGCATTCCGGGAACACACCAGAACATCAGCTGGTGTTGCGAAAAGGTTGTGTTTTCAGTCACACAAAATTAATCAATTTTTGTTTAACTATCGGTAACCAATTTTAATTGTTATATTGCTAAACAATTAAAACTTTTTTTTTCGTATAAATTGTAAGTAATTCCTAAAAAAAATATTTAAGCATAAATTTGTTTTATGCGGCAATTAGGGAATCGGCAAAATGGACTCGGCTAATTGGGAGTCGGCAATTTGGGATTTGGTAATCTGGCATGAAATCGATTGGAGTATCGCACCTTGACCAGTTCCCAATAGTTACATATTAAAGATAGTCTTGCACAAATTCATTTTGTCATAAAATGCGAATTTGCATATATGTCTTCTCTGTTTGTTGACAATTTTCCTTAAGGACACCACTTTACTTCTCAGGAATAAAAAAATAAGCAAGTTCCGCACTTAGATGTGTAAAGTTCTGCCAAATTCACAGTACCATATATTCCGATCCCTTTCTGTAATCCCAAAATTTCTTCAACTTAGACCAGTCCGGTCTTTTAAATCAGCGCTCCAATTGAAACAAATTTTACATGAATAACATTTTAAATTACATTTTATTGTATTTTATTGTCAGAATATATATAGCCGGAGCCCTACATACTTGTAGCTAATTACACATAGATTATTGAGAACTGGTGATGTATTATACATAACTAGTATGTAAAAATGAGGTCGTTTGAATAATTTTAAGATCTTAGCAATAACCGGATGCTTGCTTGTAATTTAGAAACCAGGAGACCCAATGAAAATTTTAGACCTTTTGTAGGAAAACTGGCAGTCCTTGTCAAAAGAAGTTAAGAGTATAGTATACCCTTATCAGAGTAAACCTTGAACTTGCAACCTCAGTGTACGTGTGTTGATATATCAATTTAATGCAGTTGACAAAAACTAGTAGTAGATAACAAAATTCTTTAACCACTACCACTGAGCCACCCCTCAATAAATAAACAGATGTGTTTCATTTATTTTTGTATGAACTCAGATTGTAGGGCAAATGACCGAAGTTCTGACATTTACTAACTTTGCAGTTTTTTTTCCTATTTGTGGGTAGTAATTGGAGCTTTCATCCTTTTCTGCTCAGTGTCTTTTAGATGAAAACTCCAATTACTATGAAACAATAGAGAACCAAAAATACAATGTCTGTCTGAACTTTTATTATTTTAAAGGATATAATTTTAGGACTTTGGAAAACTCTAAACTCTTGCAAAATTGTATATTATAAGTGTACAAAATTGTACATGTTGTAAGATTAATTTTATAACTTTGAAGACATGATAAAGTTTCCTTTCAAATACATTTACATATTTTAAAATGATTTAAACTATTTTATTCAAATTATACATTGTAAATAAAATGATGGATACGAACCAGCATATTGAAAAACATAAACTTGAAATAACCTGTTTAGGTGGAGCCGGTAGTTATCAAGAATAGGAAGTGAAATATAATTTGAGAACGAATACCCTGCCAATATTTCATTTAAGTATACATTCGTACCAATGGTGAACTATGTTTCAAATAACCAATGAGTATTTAATCTGGATTTTTTTATACTTTAAGATGATAAAAATGCTGGCATTCAATGTACATGATGTACTAGGGTTTTGTTTTTCATTCAGATTTTCATGAAGAGTGTTTACAGAAGGTGCAAGAATCTGATGACGAGATAGAAAATTGTGCTGTTTTGGCCAATCATCTTTTTTCCAGACTCACTGCTCCAAGTATAGGAAAAACATATTATGTAAATGACACAAAGCATAAGCCAAATGAGTGTCCCTGCTCCAGGAGATGTGGAGATAAAATCATATATGATAGTAGAGGCTTTGGTAAGACCATAATTCCTTGTTAGAATGTGTCATAGATTGCCACATACACACATAACACGTAAAAATGTTCACTGGTTTTAAGTCTAAAAGATATATGTGTTTATGAATGTAATGTTCTGCTTCAAACTGTCATGTTAATATAAATGTATCTGTTGATGTACAAATATACAAAATTAATGCCAAAAACTGGAATACTCCATCATGGTCTCTACATTATAGTAGAATCACTGTGGTACAGTTGTAGAACTTCTATATGGATTGTTTTTAAAAGTTAAATTTTCTCATCCTACATATTTTACAATCAACTGTGTGATATTCCAGGCTGATTCATTGGCCAAAGTTTATGTAAAACATTTCACAAAGAATTTTTAGGTGATTTTCCCAAAATGTAAAACATTGAGGTAGTAAATATACACAGGATAAACATGATAAACTCATTGGAGTCAGCACATTACAATGTTTTTTTTATAGACTACTGTCCTTGTGGTTGTATTTTTATTGAAATCAGCACTTTAGGAATGTTTTTAATAGTCTGCTGCCTTTTTGATTATATTTTTAGCTAACCTGTGAGCTATTGTATGCCATCACTTGGTGTCTGTTGATGTCGTAGTTCTTTCACTTTTTTTAAAAATCTTCTTCTCCAAAACCACTGAAAAGATTGCTTTGAAACTTTGCACACATCATCAGTAAAATGTTCTCTCTCTATTATGTGATACCCTCTGTTTAGATATGTGTCCATCCGTCTGTGTGTAACCTGGTGGTTTCCAGATGATAACTTGAAAACTCATAAACAGATTTTTGCACTGCTGTTAAGTACATTGTATATAAGGCCACTAGAAAAAAAATGTTTGTCAACAATTGTCAGTTTTCAAATGATAACTTGAAAAACAGATAACAGTACATGTAAATGCTCACAGCTGTTAAAGTACTATAAAATGAAGATCACATTGAATTTTCAGCACAATCCCATTTGTTGTTTTTTTAGTATGACCAATTTTTAATAATTTTTATAGGTTCAAGGTCAAGGTAAAACTTGTCATGTGAGATTGATTTTCAAAACAGTTAATGTGGTAATGGAAATACAAAACAATATAGTGTGGTTTCATTTAATGACCCATTAGATGCCCTATTTAAGTTTGCTTTGCAAAATTCAAAATTGTTGGAAATTCATTTGATTAATGATGTACTAGTATTCCCAATGTTCCTGTCTGGGAATCAATATTTTGCAGCTTTAAAAATTAAGATATTTTTTATCCTAATGTACTGTGACCTATAGTGTTTGAAATTTTAACTCTGAACCTGCATTGCTTTCTTCTTTTCTGTGTCTGTAACCATTCACTTTAACTAAAATAAGAATAAAAAATTGTTATTCTGAGACAATACTAATGGCAAACAAATACATGTGTACTTTTGTTGAAATTTTAACTTTTTCTATAATGTCATGTCAAACAAAGGATTTAAATTATAAATTTTATTATACGTTATGTATACCTTTACTAGTACATGTAGCTTAATGACATGGTAGTCCAAGTGAATGACTCATATCTAGTACATGTAGCCTGACATGGTAGTCCAAGTTATTGATTCATATCTAGTACATGTAGCCTGACATGGGATTCCAAGTCAATGATTCATATATCTAGTACATGTAGCCGGACATGGTAGTCCAAGTAAATACATGTAGCCTGACATGGTAGTCCAAGTGAATGATTCATATCTAGTACATGTAGCCTGACATGGGAGTCCAAGTTAATGATTCATATCTAGTACATGTAGCCTGACATGGTAGTCCAAGTGAATACATGTAGCCTGACATGGTAGTCCAAGTGAATGATTCATATATCTAGTACATGTAGCCTGACATGGGATTCCAAGTGAATGATTCATATCTAGTACATGTAGCCTGACATGGTAGTCCAAGTGAATGATTCATATCTAGTACATGTAGCCTGACATGGTAGTCCAAGTTAATGATTCATATCTAGTACATGTAGCCTGACATGGGATTCCAAGTGAATGATTCATATCTAATACATGTAGCCTGACATGGTAGTCCAAGTGAATGATTCATATATCTAGTACATGTAGCCTGACATGGTAGTCCAAGTGAATGATTCATATCTAGTACATGTAGCCTGACATGGTAGTCCAAGTGAATGATTCATATCTAGTACATGTAGCCTGACATGGTAGTCCAAGTTAATGATTCATATCTAGTACATGTAGCCTGACATGGGACATCCTCACAAGTCAGGGTTTCTGTACATGTAGCCTGACATTGGATTCCAAGTGAATGATTCGTATCTAGTACATGTAGCCTGACATGGGAGTCCAAGTGAATGATTCATATCTAGTACATGTAGCCTGACATGGGATTCCAAGTGAATGATTCGTATCTAGTACATGTAGACTGTCATGGGAGTCCAAGTGAATGATTCATATATCTAGTACATGTAGCCTGACATGGGAATCCAAGTGAATGATTCATATCTAGTACATGTAGCCTGTCATGGGAGTCCAAGTTAATGATTCATATATCTAGTACATGTAGCCTGACATGGGATTCCAAGTGAATGTTCATATCTAGTACATGTAGCCTGACATGGGATTCCAAGTGAATGATTCGTATCTAGTACATGTAGCCTGACATGGTAGTCCAAGTGAATGATTCGTATCTAGTACATGTAGCTTGACATGGTAGTCCAAGTGAATGATTCATATCTAGTACATGTAGCCTGACATGGTAGTCCAAGTTAATGATTCATATATCTAGTACATGTAGCCTAACATGGTAGTCCAAGTCAATGATTCATATCTAGTACATGTAGCCTGACATGGTAGTCCAAGTTAATGATTCATATCTAGTACATGTAGCCTGACATGGTAGTCCAAGTTAATGATTTGTATCTAATACATGTAGCCTGACATGGGATTCCAAGTGAATTATTCATATATCTAGTACATGTAGCCTGACATTGGATTCCAAGTGAATGATTCATATATAGTACATGTAGACTGTCATGGTATTCCAAGTGAATGATTTGTATCTAGTACATGTAGCCTGACATGGTAGTCCAAGTCAATGATTCATATCTAGTACATGTAGCCCGACATGGTAGTCCAAGTGAATGATTCATATCTAGTACATGTAGCCTGACATGGTAGTCCAAGTCAATGATTCATATATAGTACATGTAGCCTGACATGGTAGTCCAAGTGAATGATTCATATATAGTACATTTAGCCTGACATGGTAGTCCAAGTGAATGATTCATATATAGTACATGTAGCCTGACATGGTAGTCCAAGTCAATGATTCATATCTAGTACATGTAGCCTGACATGGTAGTCCAAGTGAATGATTCATATCTAGTACATGTAGCCTGACATGGTAGTCCAAGTGAATGATTCATATCTAGTACATGTAGCCTGTCATGGTAGTCCAAGTGAATGATTCATATCTAGTACATGTACTAGTAGCCTGACATGGTAGTCCAAGTGAATGATTCATATCTAGTACATGTAGCCTGACATGGTAGTCCAAGTGAATGATTCATATCTAGTACATGTAGCCTGTCATGGTAGTCCAAGTGAATGATTCATATCTAGTACATATAGCCTGTCATGGTAGTCCAAGTGAATGATTCATATCTAGTACATGTAGCCTGTCATGGTAGTCCAAGTTAATGATTCATATCTAGTACATATAGCCTGTCATGGTAGTCCAAGTGAATGATTCATATCTAGTACATGTAGCCGGACATGGTAGTCCAAGTAAATACATGTAGCCTGACATGGTAGTCCAAGTGAATGATTCATATCTAGTACATGTAGCCTGACATGGGAGTCCAAGTTAATGATTCATATCTAGTACATGTAGCCTGACATGGTAGTCCAAGTGAATACATGTAGCCTGACATGGTAGTCCAAGTGAATGATTCATATATCTAGTACATGTAGCCTGACATGGGATTCCAAGTGAATGATTCATATCTAGTACATGTAGCCTGACATGGTAGTCCAAGTGAATGATTCATATCTAGTACATGTAGCCTGACATGGTAGTCCAAGTTAATGATTCATATCTAGTACATGTAGCCTGACATGGGATTCCAAGTGAATGATTCATATCTAATACATGTAGCCTGACATGGTAGTCCAAGTGAATGATTCATATATCTAGTACATGTAGCCTGACATGGTAGTCCAAGTGAATGATTCATATCTAGTACATGTAGCCTGACATGGTAGTCCAAGTGAATGATTCATATCTAGTACATGTAGCCTGACATGGTAGTCCAAGTTAATGATTCATATCTAGTACATGTAGCCTGACATGGGACATCCTCACAAGTCAGGGTTTCTGTACATGTAGCCTGACATTGGATTCCAAGTGAATGATTCGTATCTAGTACATGTAGCCTGACATGGGAGTCCAAGTGAATGATTCATATCTAGTACATGTAGCCTGACATGGGATTCCAAGTGAATGATTCGTATCTAGTACATGTAGACTGTCATGGGAGTCCAAGTGAATGATTCATATATCTAGTACATGTAGCCTGACATGGGAATCCAAGTGAATGATTCATATCTAGTACATGTACATGTAGCCTGTCATGGGAGTCCAAGTTAATGATTCATATATCTAGTACATGTAGCCTGACATGGGATTCCAAGTGAATGTTCATATCTAGTACATGTAGCCTGACATGGGATTCCAAGTGAATGATTCGTATCTAGTACATGTAGCCTGACATGGTAGTCCAAGTGAATGATTCGTATCTAGTACATGTACATGTAGCTTGACATGGTAGTCCAAGTGAATGATTCATATCTAGTACATGTAGCCCGACATGGTAGTCCAAGTTAATGATTCATATATCTAGTACATGTAGCCTAACATGGTAGTCCAAGTCAATGATTCATATCTAGTACATGTAGCCTGACATGGTAGTCCAAGTTAATGATTCATATCTAGTACATGTAGCCTGACATGGTAGTCCAAGTTAATGATTTGTATCTAATACATGTAGCCTGACATGGGATTCCAAGTGAATGATTCATATATCTAGTACATGTAGCCTGACATTGGATTCCAAGTGAATGATTCATATATAGTACATGTAGACTGTCATGGTATTCCAAGTGAATGATTTGTATCTAGTACATGTAGCCTGACATGGTAGTCCAAGTCAATTCATATCTAGTACATGTAGCCCGACATGGTAGTCCAAGTGAATGATTCATATCTAGTACATGTAGCCTGACATGGTAGTCCAAGTCAATGATTCATATATAGTACATGTAGCCTGACATGGTAGTCCAAGTGAATGATTCATATATAGTACATTTAGCCTGACATGGTAGTCCAAGTGAATGATTCATATATAGTACATGTAGCCTGACATGGTAGTCCAAGTCAATGATTCATATCTAGTACATGTAGCCTGACATGGTAGTCCAAGTGAATGATTCATATCTAGTACATGTAGCCTGACATGGTAGTCCAAGTGAATGATTCATATCTAGTACATGTAGCCTGTCATGGTAGTCCAAGTGAATGATTCATATCTAGTACATGTACTAGTAGCCTGACATGGTAGTCCAAGTGAATGATTCATATCTAGTACATGTAGCCTGACATGGTAGTCCAAGTGAATGATTCATATCTAGTACATGTAGCCTGTCATGGTAGTCCAAGTGAATGATTCATATCTAGTACATGTAGTCTGACATGGTAGTCCAAGTTAATGATTCATATATCTAGTACATGTAGCCTGACATGGGAGTCCCAAGTCAATGATTCATATATCTAGTACATGTAGCCTAACATGGTAGTCCAAGTCAATGATTCATATCTAGTACATGTAGCCTAACATGGTAGTCCAAGTTAATAATTCATATCTAGTACATGTAGCCTGACATGGTAGTCCAAGTTAATGATTCGAATCTAATACATGTAGCCTGACATGGGATTCCAAGTGAATGATTCATATATCTAGTACATGTAGCCTGACATTGGATTCCAAGTGAATGATTCATATATAGTACATGTAGACTGTCATGGGATTCCAAGTGAATGATTCGTATCTAGTACATGTAGCCTGACATGGTAGTCCAAGTGAATGATTCATATCTAGTACATGTAGCCTGTCATGGGATTCCAAGTGAATGATTCGTATCTAGTACATGTAGCCTGACATGGTAGTCCAAGTTAATGATTCATATCTAGTACATGTAGCCTGACATGGTAGTCCAAGTGAATGATTGATATATCTAGTACATGTAGCCTGACATGGGAGTCCCAAGTGAATGATTCATATCTAGTACATGTAGCCTGAGATTGGATTCCAAGTGAATGATTCATATATAGTACATATAGACTGTCATGGTATTCCAAGTGAATGATTCGTATCTAGTACATGTAGCCTGACATGGTAGTCCAAGTGAATGATTCATATCTAGTACATGTAGCCTGTCATGGGATTCCAAGTGAATGATTCGTATCTAGTACATGTAGCCTGACATGGTAGTCCAAGTTAATGATTCATATCTAGTACATGTAGCCTGACATGGTAGTCCGAGTGAATGATTGATATATCTAGTACATGAAGCCTGAGATTGGATTCCAAGTGAATGATTCATATCTAGTACATGTAGCCTGACATGGTAGTCCAAGTGAATGATTCATATCTAGTACATGTAGCCTGACATGGTAGTCCAAGTGAATGATTCATATCTAGTACATGTAGCCTGTCATGGTAGTCCAAGTGAATGATTCATATCTAGTACATGTAGCCTGTCATGGTAATCCAAGTGAATGATTCATATCTAGTACATGTAGCCTGACATGGTAGTCCAAGTTAATGATTCATATATCTAGTACATGTAGCCTAACATGGGAGTCCCAAGTGAATGATTCATATCTAGTACATGTAGCCTGACATGGGATTCCAAGTGAATGATTCGTATCTAGTACATGTAGACTGTCATGGGAGTCCAAGTCAATGATTCATATATCTAGTACATGTAGCCTAACATGGTAGTCCAAGTGAATGATTCATATCTAGTACATGTAGCATGTTATGGGAGTCCAAGTTAATGATTTATATATGTAGTACATGTAGCCTGACATGGGAGTCCAAGTGAATGATTCATATCTAGTACATGTAGCCTGACATGGGATTCCAAGTGAATGATTCGTATCTAGTACATGTAGCCTGACATGGTAGTCCAAGTTAATGATTCGTATCTAGTACATGTAGCTTGACATGGTAGTCCAAGTTAATGATTCATATCTAGTACATGTAGCCTGACATGGGATTCCAAGTGAATGATTCATATCTAGTACATGTAGCCTGACATGGTAGTCCAAGTTAATGATTCATATATCTAGTACATGTAGCCTAACATGGTATTCCAAGTCAATGATTCATATCTAGTACATGTAGCCTAACATGGTAGTCCATGTTAATGATTCATATCTAGTACATGTAGCTTGACATGGTAGTCCAAGTTAATGATTCATATCTAGTACATGTAGCCTGTCATGGGAGTCCAAGTTAATGATTCATATATCTAGTACATGTAGCCTGACATGGGAGTCCAAGTGAATGATTCATATCTAGTACATGTAGCCTGACATGGGATTCCAAGTGAATGATTCGTATCTAGTACATGTAGCCTGACATGGTAGTCCAAGTTAATGATTCGTATCTAGTACATGTAGCTTGACATGGTAGTCCAAGTGAATGATTCATATCTAGTACATGTAGCCTAGCATGGTAGTCCAAGTTAATGATTCATATATCTAGCACATGTAGCCTAACATGGTAGTCCAAGTCAATGATTCATATCTAGTACATGTAGCCTAACATGGTAGTCCAAGTTAATGATTCATATCTAGTACATGTAGCTTGACATGGTAGTCCAAGTTAATGATTCATATCTAGTACATGTAGCCTGACATGGTAGTCCAAGTGAATGATTCATATCTAGTACATGTAGCCTGACATGGTAGTCCAAGTGAATGATTCATATCTAGTACATGTAGCCTGACATGGTAATCCAAGTGAATGATTCATATCTAGTACATGTAGCCTGACATGGTAGTCCAAGTGAATGATTCATATCTAGTACATGTAGCCTGACATGGTAGTCCAAGTGAATGATTCATATCTAGTACATGTAGCCTGACATGGTAGTCCAAGTGAATGATTCATATCTAGTACATGTAGCCTGACATGGTAGTCCAAGTGAATGATTCATATCTAGTACATGTAGCCTGACATGGTAGTCCAAGTGAATGATTCATATCTAGTACATGTAGCCTGACATGGTAGTCCAAGTGAATGATTCATATCTAGTACATGTAGCCTGACATGGTAGTCCAAGTGAATGATTCATATCCAGTACATGTAACCTGACATGGTAGTCCAAGTGAATGATTCATATCTAGTACATGTAGCCTGACATGGTAGTCCAAGTGAATGATTCATATCTAGTACATGTAGCCTGACATGGGAGTCCAAGTGAATGATTCATATCTAGTACATGTAGCCTGACATGGGAGTCCCAAGTGAATGATTCATATCTAGTACATGTAGCCTGACATGGGATTCCAAGTGAATGTTCATATATAGTACATGTAGACTGTCATGGGAGTCCAAGTGAATGATTGATATATAGTACATGTAGACTGTCATGGGATTCCAAGTGAATGATTCATATATAGTACATGTAGACTGTCATGGGATTCCAAGTGAATGATTGATATATAGTACATGTAGCCTGACATGGGTGTCCAAGTTAATGATTCATATATCTAGTACATGTAGCCTGACATGGGAGTCCAAGTGAATGATTCATATCTAGTACATGTAGCCTGACATGGGATTCCAAGTGAATGATTCGTATCTAGTACATGTAGCCTGACATGGTAGTCCAAGTTAATGATTCGTATCTAGTACATGTAGCTTGACATGGTAGTCCAAGTGAATGATTCATATCTAGTACATGTAGCCTAGCATGGTAGTCCAAGTTAATGATTCATATATCTAGCACATGTAGCCTAACATGGTAGTCCAAGTCAATGATTCATATCTAGTACATGTAGCCTAACATGGTAGTCCAAGTTAATGATTCATATCTAGTACATGCAGCCTGACATGGTAGTCCAAGTTAATGATTCATATCTAGTACATGTAGCCTGACATGGTAGTCCAAGTGAATGATTCATATCTAGTACATGTAGCCTGACATGGTAGTCCAAGTGAATGATTCATATCTAGTACATGTAGCCTGACATGGTA
Organism: Limnoperna fortunei; assembly: GCA_944474755.1. NCBI lineage: Eukaryota > Metazoa > Mollusca > Bivalvia > Mytilida > Modiolidae > Limnoperna > Limnoperna fortunei. The sequence continues at coordinate 53,503,715 of OX104122.1, forward strand.
ATCCAAGTGAATGATTCATATCTAGTACATGTAGCCTGACATGGTAGTCCAAGTTAATGATTCATATATCTAGTACATGTAGCCTAACATGGGAGTCCCAAGTGAATGATTCATATCTAGTACATGTAGCCTGACATGGGATTCCAAGTGAATGATTCGTATCTAGTACATGTAGACTGTCATGGGAGTCCAAGTCAATGATTCATATATCTAGTACATGTAGCCTGACATGGTAGTCCAAGTGAATGATTCATATCTAGTACATGTAGCATGTTATGGGAGTCCAAGTTAATGATTTATATATCTAGTACATGTAGCCTGACATGGGATTCCAAGTCAATGACTCATATCTAGTACATGTAGCCTAACATGGTAGTCCATGTTAATGATTCATATCTAGTACATGTAGCTTGACATGGTAGTCCAAGTTAATGATTCATATCTAGTACATGTAGCCTGTCATGGGAGTCCAAGTTAATGATTCATATATCTAGTACATGTAGCCTGACATGGAAGTCCAAGTGAATGATTCATATCTAGTACATGTAGCCTGACATGGGATTCCAAGTGAATGATTCGTATCTAGTACATGTAGCCTGACATGGTAGTCCAAGTTAATGATTCGTATCTAGTACATGTAGCTTGACATGGTAGTCCAAGTGAATGATTCATATCTAGTACATGTAGCCTAGCATGGTAGTCCAAGTTAATGATTCATATATCTAGCACATGTAGCCTAACATGGTAGTCCAAGTCAATGATTCATATCTAGTACATGTAGCCTAACATGGTAGTCCAAGTTAATGATTCATATCTAGTACATGCAGCCTGACATGGTAGTCCAAGTTAATGATTCATATCTAGTACATGTAGCCTGACATGGTAGTCCAAGTGAATGATTCATATCTAGTACATGTAGCCTGACATGGTAGTCCAAGTGAATGATTCATATCTAGTACATGTAGCCTGACATGGTAATCCAAGTGAATGATTCATATCTAGTACATGTAGCCTGACATGGTAGTCCAAGTGAATGATTCATATCTAGTACATGTAGCCTGACATGGTAGTCCAAGTGAATGATTCATATCTAGTACATGTAGCCTGACATGGTAGTCCAAGTGAATGATTCATATCTAGTACATGTAGCCTGACATGGTAGTCCAAGTGAATGATTCATATCTAGTACATGTAGCCTGACATGGTAGTCCAAGTGAATGATTCATATCTAGTACATGTAGCCTGACATGGTAGTCCAAGTGAATGATTCATATCCAGTACATGTAACCTGACATGGTAGTCCAAGTGAATGATTCATATCTTGTACATGTAGCCTGACATGGTAGTCCAAGTGAATGATTCATATCTAGTACATGTAGCCTAACATGGTAGTCCAAGTCAATGATTCATATCTAGTACATGTAGCCTAACATGGTAGTCCAAGTTAATGATTCATATCTAGTACATGTAGCCTGACATGGTAGTCCAAGTTAATGATTCGTATCTAATACATGTAGCCTGACATGCGATTCCAAGTGAATGATTCATATATCTAGTACATGTAGCCTGACATTGGATTCCAAGTGAATGATTCATATATAGTACATGTAGACTGTCATGGGATTCCAAGTGAATGATTCGTATCTAGTACATGTAGCCTGACATGGTAGTCCAAGTGAATGATTCATATCTAGTACATGTAGCCTGTCATGGGATTCCAAGTGAATGATTCGTATCTAGTACATGTAGCCTGACATGGTAGTCCAAGTTAATGATTCATATCTAGTACATGTAGCCTGACATGGTAGTCCGAGTGAATGATTGATATATCTAGTACATGTAGCCTGAGATTGGATTCCAAGTGAATGATTCATATCTAGTACATGTAGCCTGACATGGTAGTCCAAGTGAATGATTCATATCTAGTACATGTAGCCTGACATGGTAGTCCAAGTGAATGATTCATATCTAGTACATGTAGCCTGTCATGGTAGTCCAAGTGAATGATTCATATCTAGTACATGTAGCCTGTCATGGTAATCCAAGTGAATGATTCATATCTAGTACATGTAGCCTGACATGGTAGTCCAAGTTAATGATTCATATATCTAGTACATGTAGCCTAACATGGGAGTCCCAAGTGAATGATTCATATCTAGTACATGTAGCCTGACATGGGATTCCAAGTGAATGATTCGTATCTAGTACATGTAGACTGTCATGGGAGTCCAAGTCAATGATTCATATATCTAGTACATGTAGCCTGACATGGTAGTCCAAGTGAATGATTCATATCTAGTACATGTAGCATGTTATGGGAGTCCAAGTTAATGATTTATATATCTAGTACATGTAGCCTGACATGGGAGTCCAAGTAAATGATTCATATCTAGTACATGTAGCCTGACATGGGATTCCAAGTGAATGATTCGTTTCTAGTACATGTAGCCTGACATGGTAGTCCAAGTTAATGATTCGTATCTAGTACATGTAGCTTGACATGGTAGTCCAAGTGAATGATTCATATCTAGTACATGTAGCCTGACATGGTAGTCCAAGTTAATGATTCATATATCTAGTACATGTAGCCTAACATGGTATTCCAAGTCAATGATTCATATCTAGTACATGTAGCCTAACATGGTAGTCCATGTTAATGATTCATATCTAGTACATGTAGCTTGACATGGTAGTCCAAGTTAATGATTCATATCTAGTACATGTAGCCTGTCATGGGAGTCCAAGTTAATGATTCATATATCTAGTACATGTAGCCTGACATGGGAGTCCAAGTGAATGATTCATATCTAGTACATGTAGCCTGACATGGGATTCCAAGTGAATGATTCGTATCTAGTACATGTAGCCTGACATGGTAGTCCAAGTTAATGATTCGTATCTAGTACATGTAGCTTGACATGGTAGTCCAAGTGAATGATTCATATCTAGTACATGTAGCCTAGCATGGTAGTCCAAGTTAATGATTCATATATCTAGCACATGTAGCCTAACATGGTAGTCCAAGTCAATGATTCATATCTAGTACATGTAGCCTAACATGGTAGTCCAAGTTAATGATTCATATCTAGTACATGCAGCCTGACATGGTAGTCCAAGTTAATGATTCATATCTAGTACATGTAGCCTGACATGGTAGTCCAAGTGAATGATTCATATCTAGTACATGTAGCCTGACATGGTAGTCCAAGTGAATGATTCATATCTAGTACATGTAGCCTGACATGGTAATCCAAGTGAATGATTCATATCTAGTACATGTAGCCTGACATGGTAGTCCAAGTGAATGATTCATATCTAGTACATGTAGCCTGACATGGTAGTCCAAGTGAATGATTCATATCTAGTACATGTAGCCTGACATGGTAGTCCAAGTGAATGATTCATATCTAGTACATGTAGCCTGACATGGTAGTCCAAGTGAATGATTCATATCTAGTACATGTAGCCTGACATGGTAGTCCAAGTGAATGATTCATATCTAGTACATGTAGCCTGACATGGTAGTCCAAGTGAATGATTCATATCTAGTACATGTAGCCTGACATGGTAGTCCAAGTGAATGATTCATATCCAGTACATGTAACCTGACATGGTAGTCCAAGTGAATGATTCATATCTAGTACATGTAGACTGACATGGTAGTCCAAGTGAATGATTCATATCTAGTACATGTAGCCTGACATGGGAGTCCAAGTGAATGATTCATATCTAGTACATGTAGCCTGACATGGGAGTCCCAAGTGAATGATTCATATCTAGTACATGTAGCCTGACATGGGATTCCAAGTGAATGTTCATATATAGTACATGTAGACTGTCATGGGAGTCCAAGTGAATGATTGATATATAGTACATGTAGACTGTCATGGGATTCCAAGTGAATGATTCATATATAGTACATGTAGACTGTCATGGGATTCCAAGTGAATGATTGATATATAGTACATGTAGCCTGACATGGGTGTCCAAGTTAATGATTCATATATCTAGTACATGTAGCCTGACATGGGAGTCCAAGTGAATGATTCATATCTAGTACATGTAGCCTGACATGGGATTCCAAGTGAATGATTCGTATCTAGTACATGTAGCCTGACATGGTAGTCCAAGTTAATGATTCGTATCTAGTACATGTAGCTTGACATGGTAGTCCAAGTGAATGATTCATATCTAGTACATGTAGCCTAGCATGGTAGTCCAAGTTAATGATTCATATATCTAGCACATGTAGCCTAACATGGTAGTCCAAGTCAATGATTCATATCTAGTACATGTAGCCTAACATGGTAGTCCAAGTTAATGATTCATATCTAGTACATGCAGCCTGACATGGTAGTCCAAGTTAATGATTCATATCTAGTACATGTAGCCTGACATGGTAGTCCAAGTGAATGATTCATATCTAGTACATGTAGCCTGACATGGTAGTCCAAGTGAATGATTCATATCTAGTACATGTAGCCTGACATGGTAATCCAAGTGAATGATTCATATCTAGTACATGTAGCCTGACATGGTAGTCCAAGTGAATGATTCATATCTAGTACATGTAGCCTGACATGGTAGTCCAAGTGAATGATTCATATCTAGTACATGTAGCCTGACATGGTAGTCCAAGTGAATGATTCATATCTAGTACATGTAGCCTGACATGGTAGTCCAAGTGAATGATTCATATCTAGTACATGTAGCCTGACATGGTAGTCCAAGTGAATGATTCATATCTAGTACATGTAGCCTGACATGGTAGTCCAAGTGAATGATTCATATCTAGTACATGTAGCCTGACATGGTAGTCCAAGTGAATGATTCATATCCAGTACATGTAACCTGACATGGTAGTCCAAGTGAATGATTCATATCTAGTACATGTAGCCTGACATGGTAGTCCAAGTGAATGATTCATATCTAGTACATGTAGCCTGACATGGGAGTCCAAGTGAATGATTCATATCTAGTACATGTAGCCTGACATGGGAGTCCCAAGTGAATGATTCATATCTAGTACATGTAGCCTGACATGGGATTCCAAGTGAATGTTCATATATAGTACATGTAGACTGTCATGGGAGTCCAAGTGAATGATTGATATATAGTACATGTAGACTGTCATGGGATTCCAAGTGAATGATTCATATATAGTACATGTAGACTGTCATGGGATTCCAAGTGAATGATTGATATATAGTACATGTAGCCTGACATGGGTGTCCAAGTGAATGCTTCATATCTAGTACATGTAGACTGTCATGGGAGTCCAAGTGAATGATTCATATCTAGTACATGTAGCCTGACATGGGATTCCAAGTGAATGATTCACATATAGTACATGTAGACTGTCATGGGAGTCCAAGTTAATGATTGATATATAGTACATGTACCCTAACATGGTAGTCCGTCAATGATTCATATCTAGTACATGTAGCCTAACATGGTAGTCCAAGTTAATGATTCATATCTAGTACATGTAGCCTGACATGGTAGTCCAAGTTAATGATTCATATCTAGTACATGTAGCCTGACATGGTAGTCCAAGTTAATGATTCATATCTAGTACATGTAGCCTGACATGGTAATCCAAGTGAATGATTCATATCTAGTACATGTAGCCTGACATGGTAGTCCAAGTGAATGATTCATATCTAGTACATGTAGCCTGACATGGTAGTCCAAGTGAATGATTCATATTTAGTACATGTAGCCTGACATGGTAGTCCAAGTGAATGATTCATATCTAGTACATGTAGCCTGACATGGTAGTCCAAGTGAATGATTCATATCTAGTACATGTAGCCTGACATGGTAGTCCAAGTGAATGATTCATATCTAGTACATGTAGCCTGACATGGTAGTCCAAGTGAATGATTCATATCTAGTACATGTAGCCTGACATGGGAGTCCAAGTGAATGATTCATATCTAGTACATGTAGCCTGACATGGGAGTCCCAAGTGAATGATTCATATCTAGTACATGTAGCCTGACATGGGATTCCAAGTGAATGTTCATATATAGTACATGTAGACTGTCATGGGAGTCCAAGTGAATGATTGATATATAGTACATGTAGACTGTCATGGGATTCCAAGTGAATGATTCATATATAGTACATGTAGACTGTCATGGGAGTCCAAGTGAATGATTGATATATAGTACATGTAGCCTGACATGGGTGTCCAAGTGAATGCTTCATATCTAGTACATGTAGACTGTCATGGGAGTCCAAGTGAATGATTCATATCTAGTACATGTAGCCTGACATGGGATTCCAAGTGAATGATTCACATATAGTACATGTAGCCTGACATGGGTATCCAAGTGAATGCTTCATATCTAGTACATGTAGACTGTCATGGGAGTCCAAGTGAATGATTCATATCTAGTACATGTAGCCTGACATGGGATTCCAAGTGAATGATTCACATATAGTACATGTAGACTGTCATGGGAGTCCAAGTGAATGATTCATATCTAGTACATGTAGCCTGACATGGGATTCCAAGTGAATGATTCACATATAGTACATGTAGACTGTCATGGGAGTCCAAGTTAATGGTTGATATATAGTACATGTAGCCTGTCATGGGAGTCCAAGTGAATGATTCATATCTACCTGTAGCCTGTCATGGTAGAAGGAATAATCATACCCTCGCTTTTTTTGCGAGGTTAATCCGACAAATCACAAAACTATCTTCGGATAATTACGGCAGTAAAATTCGGCCTAAAAATTTCAGTGCTCAACCTCTCGAAAATAAGCTCTGCAACCCCTATTTTTATTTTGAATTATGATAATTTTCATAAAAACTAACTATATTGCGAATTTAAAGAAAATTCATTGACAAATTATTCAGTGAAAGTGTCCTGCATCCCCTTAAAACGTTAGAATTTGTTTATTGATGATATTGTCAGTGCTGAAAATAACAAAACTTATTCCCATAACTTATGCCAGCATAAAAAAGTATGTGTCCCATTGTATTTTGCACGGGTCTTACTACTCCAATAAATATTGACCGGTCCCTTGCCAGAAAGATAACAGGATTGGCAAGGAAATAAAAGTTCTACCGGTTTTCAAGAGTTACAGTTGCAAATGTTTGTCTTTATTTGTACACATAATATTAGAAAACACCACATAAAATACACACTTATTTACTAGATCGAATAATCGTAACCTCGCTTTTTTATGTCCCCGCGACGACATGTCGGGGCATTAAGTTTTATTCATGTCCGTCTGTAGGTCCATACGTACGTACGTACGTCCGTACGAATTTCCGTCAAGCTTTTCTCCTCAGAAACCGTACATGAGAACAATTTAAAATTTGGCAGAGTGGTTCAGTATCACAAATTGTACGTCTTAAGCGACTTTCAGAACTGTCGGACAACTACTTCCTGTTTGCGACTGGGCCGATATGAAAATGTGTTAACATGAATATGAAAACTTCCGTCAAGCTTTTCTCAAAAACTGTACATGAGAACAATTTGAATTTTGGCAGGTTGGTTCAGTATCACAAGTTGTACGTCCTAAGCGACTTTCAGACCTGTAGGACAACTACTTTCTGTTTGCGACTGGGCCGATATGAAAATGTGTTAACACGAGTATGAAAATTTCCGTTAAGCTGATCTCAGAAACCGTACATTAGAACAATTTGAAATTTGGCAGGCTGGTTCAGTATCACAAGTTGTACGTCTTAAGCGACTTTCAGACCTGTCGGACAACTACTTCATGTTTGGGACTTCATTTGTCCGTACGTACGTTCGTCCATACGAATTTCCGTCAAGCTTTTCTCAGAAACCGTACATGAGAACAATTTGAAATTTGGCAGGGTGGTTCAGTATTACAAGTTGTATGTATTGTAGTCAGAAATTTGGTCAAAATATATATTGTTATTGTTGATATAAGTTTATTAAAAATGTATACTGTTTTTGTTTATAAACTGTATGTCCGCATGTAGAGATTAGTCTGGAGGGCACTAAACCATGTACATAATTATTACATAAGTATGTCTGGTAATACACGACAGTTTTATTGTGTAATGAACAAGGTTAAAAGGACAAACCGTAATTTAAGCGGCAACTATAAAAGAAAAATTTTTAGTACCAACATTTATGACAAGATTAGGCAATCGGGAGAAAATCTAAAAAGGGTATAAATAACCGTCTCGTTAGAGGGAACACTATCTGTGTCTTCCATCTAACAGACGAGTTGATTTCTATTTTTTTAAAAGGTTTGTACAATTTATGTTTACTATTTTTATAAAGAGGCAAATTGTTTTATTTATGTTTTAACTTTATTCAAATATTATAATATATGGTTTTAAGAATCTTACTCTCATATTTTTAATAGTTACGGAAATTTGGTTCATAAATAGAAATATTGTTAAATTGTCAATGTCCATTATTGTATAGAATTGAATTTACTTTATATTGTGTAAAATTGTAATTACTTTATATGAAATAAAATGATCTGTGTCTTCCACCTAACAGACGAGTTGGTTTCTTTTTTTAAAAGGGAATCAAACCGGATGGGACGACGACCGGTTAATAAGGTCCCATACACAGTACCAGCATAAATTAAAAATACAGTGCAAACCCATATGGATATCAGTCAACAGTACCACATCCAACCTCTCGCAATACCAAGTGAGTTTTCCCCAGAAAGAACAAAATTTGTAGTTATAATAAATTGGTGGAGAAAACATTTAAGGTCACCGGTGGATGTGGTTGAGGAATAGGACTATACCAGAGATAAAGGACACCAAGGACAAACCCAGAATGGCGAAAAACGCAGACTTTTTAGGATTGTTTCCATCGTCGCAGGATACTGGTGCACGACCAAAAACACCACACATGGAGAAACAACTGAAAACGGACATTGATTCATTGACACAGGATTTAACACAAGCTAAGGCCACTCGACCAGAAGACATCACAACGACACCACCACAGATCCCTACCACAACGAGTTTTCTGCTTCAGTCAAGGTTTTGGTGACCCTTCAAAAGAGCTTCGGATTATATTCGTCAATTTCAGTTTGGATACAGACAGAAACGTTTGACAAAGTAAAAGATGGACATTATTTTTATATATGTTTAAATTGCTATTTGCAAGTAGGTTAGTTCATTTTTTTCATATTTTAGTTTTTGTTAAATACGTTACTTTATAGAAATTAACTTTAGAATATGCCTGATCAACATATTCTTCTGATTTTTCTATTTTAATGTTATATACAACACATTTTTTTTAATTTGAACTTGGTAATTTTTAAAATCTATATATCCTATATCAAATTGCACTGTTTACAAGACTTCATATTGTTTTAGCTCGTTTTCCGAAAACCTTTGTGGTAGGATAGGGATAAATTCTAGTTACTGTTAATAATTTGATTAATGGAATAATCAATACAGTCGCTTAATGAAGCAAGAATGATATGCAACATTTGAAACATTACCAGTTTCAATGTTAAATACTATCAAATTATTAGTTATTATACTTTACCGATTTATGTCCGATAAATAATATTACAACTGAAGGTCCAAATTATTCTTTTTCAATAACGAAGACGGGAAAAACCCAATCAGAACTGTAATAAGTTATATTTGTAAGTGAAACTTAGTATATTAGAGCAAGTTATACAGGTCTACGTTTAAAGAGATAATAGAAACATGATTCCGTCCGACCAAGGACATTATATAGTTTGTCGGCGTAGGACGTTAACCCCCCCCCCCCCCCCCAAAGTCAAGAAACGAAAAAAACATTCTACTGGACACAAATTTGCATGATATAGCAAACGTCAGGCCAAAGGGCAACAGTAGTAGAACTAAGAATAGTCAAAATACTAGTTTAAACAGATAGAAACTTAAAAAGAAATCTACTGGACACAAATTTGCACAATATAGCAAATGTCAGGCCAAAGGGCAACAGTAGAAAATAGAAGTCACAAGACGAAGTAGTAGCAGACGGAAGAATTAAAGTAAGAAATAGTATATTATTATTGCTAACAGCCCATTTGCGAAACCCTTGCGGTAGCATAAGATGTTAATAAGTAATAATAAAAAGAAAGAAATTCATGTACTTTACAGCTAATATCGTTATTGTATACGAAATGAATATTGGGAACCTTACAGTTTTGTTGACGACAGTAGCACATGTAGAAAAACGAAGCAAATGCCTGAAATGACAAGTAACATATGAAAGTATAATTTCTAATAATATGGCTATTCTAACCATTTGAGATAAAAACTAAAGCTAACAATTTCACCTTTTATTGCTTTTTGTTTATTTACTAATATTGATGAAAGTTTGTCAATTTTGTAAAAAAAATAACAGCAGCCGAAAGTATGAAGTTATCTTAATTTTATCATGATACGGTTAACATACATTAGGTTAATAAATACAAATTTTGAGAGCTCCAAAATTAATTGGAGTGGGGAAGTATTATTGTAGTCAGAAATTTGGTCAAAATATATATTGTTATTGTTGATATAAGTTTATTAAAAATGTATACTGTTTTTGTTTATAAACTGTATGTCCGCATGTAGAGATTAGTCTGGAGGGCACTAAACCATGTACATAATTATTACATAAGTATGTCTGGTAATACACGACAGTTTTATTGTGTAATGAACAAGGTTAAAAGGACAAACCGTAATTTAAGCGGCAACTATAAAAGAAAAATTTTTAGTACCAACATTTATGACAAGATTAGGCAATCGGGAGAAAATCTAAAAAGGGTATAAATAACCGTCTCGTTAGAGGGAACACTATCTGTGTCTTCCATCTAACAGACGAGTTGATTTCTATTTTTTTAAAAGGCAGTGACAGAAATTAACGGTCGCCCACTCGCCCACGGCGACTAAATTGTCAGCTGGGCGATTAAAATCTTGTTTCAAAGGAGCCCAGCTGGCGACTAAATTCTCAATGAGGACCTGGGCGAGAGAAACTTGTTGATAAGGGGGCCAAACCTCTCTGACGAAGCTTTTTTTAAATAATAAAGCATTTTATTAACGTACATGTTTACCGGAAACAAAAGTTACTTAAACTGATCCCGAATTTCGAAACCCAGTCGCGAAACGCGGAATATTTCGTGTTTTTTCCGTAACAGATCGTAACTACAATCATTTTCTGTTTTCCGATATGCAATCGAGGTAGAGAATGAGATTCAGAATACAATGGACCAATGGCCTTTCTATGTTATTTTCCATATGGGGTACCCCTTTTCGATTATTATTTCGTTGAAAAACAAAGTTAATTTAATGTTAAATTAAGAGAGATTATTTATGTTAAAGAATAGGGGGTTTATTTGGTGTTATTAAAAATATAGGTTCGCATTGCTTTTCTGGCTGAAAAATGAAGGTCAAAAAGGGGGAGTCTCATTTTTTTCAAATTTCCTCGAGGTGCCCCTACGTATTTGAAATTTGATTTCTTCCTCCTAAATGTGAATAAAACTCCTTTTTTGTGTATTTTCATACCAAAGATTGCATTTCTTTCCAAAATATATTTACTTTAACAATCATTATTGACCAATCGCGTTTAACCTGACAGTTTTTTCACGCTTTACTTTGTGCTCATAAAATGGCCGCGCCCATACCGTTATGCAATAGTACATTGATACCTTCAGGTGTTAGATGAGGAGAGTGAGAAGGGTGAGACAAGTAGTGAAAGAGAAAAGGAGGACTATGTAAATAAGTTATTAGATGAAATGGAGAGAATTAAAAATAAACTGGGGCATGATGATGATGAGGAAGGGGAAACAGATTCTCAATCTGAGGTAGAAAACGAACTGAATGAGGATTGTGTATATAAAAAACTTTTGTAAAAATAAAGATGTACTTAAAAATTTATTAAATTTTTGAGGGTGCGTGCCTTTTACACGAATTGTTCATTCTCAATGGTGACACCTGGGCTACTACATTTTGATCTGGGCTCCTAAATTTTAAAATGTAGGGGCCCAGGTGGCTACTGGCTAAAAAAGTTAAGTTCTGTCCCTGAAAGGTTTGTACAATTTATGTTTACTATTTTTATAAAGAGGCAAATTGTTTTATTTATGTTTTAACTTTATTCAAATATTATAATATATGGTTTTAAGAATCTTACTCTCATATTTTTAATAGTTACGGAAATTTGGTTCATAAATAGAAATATTGTTAAATTGTCAATGTCCATTATTGTATAGAATTGAATTTACTTTATATTGTGTAAAATTGTAATTACTTTATATGAAATAAAATGATCTGTGTCTTCCACCTAACAGACGAGTTGGTTTCTTTTTTTTAAAAGGGAATCAAACCGGATGGGACGACGACCGGTAAATAAGGTCCCATACCCATCACAGCATAAATTAAAATTATAGCCCTAATCCGTATTGGCATCAGGCAACAGTACCACATCCAGCCTCTCGCTATACCAAGTGAGTTTTCCTCAGAAAGAACAAAACAAACATTTTTTAGATATAATATATGTCCTTAAAGAACGTCAGACCTATCGGAAAACTACTTCCTGTTTAGGACTTAATTTAGCGGGGGCATCTGTGTCCCATGGACACATTCTTCGATTTTTTTTTGGCGAGACAAATCACAAAACTATCTTCGGATTATTACAGCAGTAAAATTCGTCCTACTGTCATGGAAGTCATAGTGAATGATTCATATCTACATGTACTAGTAGCCTGTCCAAGGGGGTTCAAGTGAATAAAGCTGCCCTGGAATCAAAGCTTTGTTTATTGCTAAATTTCTTCTAAGAATACTCAACTCCAGTTTAAATGGACAAGGATTGCCAGTTTTTCTACTGAAGGTTTGGGATTTTCTCAAGGTACTCTGTCTTCTTCCCCATTAAAAACTGGATGCCACGGTATAACTGAAGACTTGCGGAAAGTGTGTTTCAAACAGTATATCAGGAAAACAATACAGCAAGTTCAAAATTTTAAAGATTTTCTAAAAGTACTCTGGCTTCTTCCCTAGTAAAAACTGGATGCCACTGTAGAACTGAAGATTTGCTGATAGTGTGTTTCAAACAGTCTGTAAGGAAAACAATACAGCAAGTTCAAAATTTTGAAGATGGACAGGTTCAGATGGAATGTATCAAGTTCATGATTTAGTGAATTGTGGAAACTAAAAAAATATTTGAAAGTTAACCAAGTCTGGCTGAAAGACCATCCTCTCATAAACTTTGTTCTATTTATCCACATCAAAAGTCCTTCCAATACAAAACAAGATGATATTTAGTGAAATGGTAAAATTGACCCTTTTAATGCCAAGTAAAAACTGTTAATTGAAAGAAAAAAAAGTTTACCTATTATGAATAGCTCATTCAGTTAGAAATTCATTGAAACAAATAAAAACTAAAATTGTATTACTAATTATATATTGAAAACAATGTTTGGCCTTTACCCTTTGTATCTTAGTCAACGAATTGGTCAGATACGTTTACATGTGAATGGTTTTTCACATCATGTCCAAAAATTTTGCAGGGGAATCATTGCATTTATTGGAGGAGGAATCCAGATTGCCTTCTACAATGAGCATGGACTTATTCTTTGTTTGTTCAAATGGAGTTTAATGCCACTTACAGCAATGTTTCAGCTATATTGTGGCAAACAGTTTTGATTGGTGGAGAGAGCTGGAGTACCCCAAGAAAACTCCATCCAGCGGTAGGAAAAACCACTACAGTAGCAGCAGTAGGAAAACCGGCATTCCTTGTCATAAAGCTTGGAGTTAAATTCATCCTACACACATTGAGACTTCAACCCTCATAGTAGTCTAACTACCTTAACCACTTGACGACCGAGGCCTCAGATCATGTTTAAGCTGAATCTTCAGTCCAAAGAATGAAGAAAGAGTAAGACCATGATCTTGTAGTCGTCTTATTTTTCTGTAACAAAGTTATTTGTGTTTTTGTAGGCAGTGAGCTGTTATGGTATGGACGTCCAGACATCATGTTATTTCCTATGGGTGGAGTACATTGTAGCATTATAATACCTCCCAAAGTAGACGAGGATCTAGAAGCATCAGTAGATGGAAATCATGAATTTATATATGATAGACTGGACAAAGAAGTTAAAAAGGAAACTTCTATACTGAGAGACAGACACAACAAAGCTAGAATTATAGCATGTTGTATTACTCTCTCTATGTATCAGAAACTACTTCAAACAAAACAGTCACCATTTTCTAAAGTTACCATGACACCAGTGATTGCTACCAGTGGAGATTCTTTTGACATTTATCTGTACGACCCGGTACACGACATACTGTTAAGGAACTGTGGTGATCCAATACCGTTGTGGGACGTACCATCAGTAAAGTCTCCCTTGTATAAATTAAAGCTTTCTTCTGTTGTAAAACTTTGGATGGTTATAAATCATTTATCCATGCAGCCATCTTTGTCAGCAGACGACACAAAAGTATTATCCGGGAGCGGTGGATTTGTGTCACATTTATCAAAGGATTGTTTATCAAATATAGAATCAACTTTAAAAATGAAGAACAGATTTTCTCCAATTAATGACGAAGAATTTAATTTTAAGTGACTTTTGTGTTTAAATCTTAGAATAAAGTTTGGAACTTGCAAAATGGCCGAGAAAACAGTTTTCAATGATGGAAATTAAGTTTCAGTTTTTTGCAATGATAATGTCAAATAGAAAACATTAGAGATTGTTTTTCTATTAAAATAAAAATGTGAATTACGAAATGTCCAGTGCAACTTACTTATAATTTAAATTTTTTTTTATATTCATTAGTGAAATCTGAAAATGTTCTTTAACAATAGTACAACTGCATCTTTCTTTTACTGTAGTTCCCTTGAACCAGTTATCATATCGACGTTAGTCCAGTAGAATTTTTATTTGTAAACTTGGCCACTATACCTGACACAAATGTTTGTATATGTCCGTCTTTTATGGATGCATTATGGTATACAAATGTCCGTCTGTCCCTCCTGTGCACTGTTGAAAATTATGTTAGCCTCATCATGCTCATGGTGATAAATTTCGGATTTTTCTCCAAGGTGTTTTGGCACTTTGCAAAAACAGGGAGTTTTTAGTTTTCATACTCGAACTCAATTTTCTTGAGTTCAAGGTATTGTTTATTTTGATATATGTGAGCTTCCGTTAGAAAATGCTAATATCAATTTTCTTGAAATTCTGGGGAATTGTTTATTTTGTAAGATGAATGTTTACCTTAAATTTTTTGTAAATACAGTTTTTTTTTTGGTTCTAGAGTTACGGAACTGTGTTCATGAAAAAAAAACGGGATCTTTTAGTTTTCAGACTTTAATTTAAAAACACTTTCATCAGTTTTTGGAATGTTTGGGCAATTGTTTATTTTGTAAGATGTAAGCTTCCTATAGTTTTTTGTAAAATTCTGTGGTTTCTTGATAGAGTTGTGGGATATTTTTTTGTTTTCATACTCAAACTCCGGGAAAACTATCACAAGTTTTCTTTAAAGTTTGGGACACTTTGGCTGTCCAGCCCCTTATGCATTCTGATTTGCTTAAATTGCAATAAATCTTATGAAAAAAAAAATTATTTGTGCTAATTGAACATATGTGCTCTGATGTCCCATCAATGTAATTCAGGGTTTTGTTGCTTATCCTTAAAAGAAGATGGCTCCTTTGCAAACATAGTCCCCACGCAGCGACGTTAAGGCAATTCAGTAAACGTTTTTGACGATCGCATTGCAATCTACCAACGACACTCATTCCCATGGTTACTACGTTCTGATTGGTCAGTTGTTTTAAGTTGGGAGAATATAGTCGAATCCATTAAAAGTTGTTACTTTATTCGGATTATGTAGTTGTTTTTATTCCACTAGAGTTAAATTAAGTAAATATATCTACAGACGTCTTCTGTTTATTCGAATTCGACCAACTTGTGTTTTATTTACGACGAATCTATGCAGCTTCCGGTATGCTCACCGTCAAGCAGAGTCTTATCGTTATTTACATCGCCATGCAATGAACCCGCTAGAGGCAACCACAGTACCACTTAACCTGTCATTATTTTAAGTCAGACAAGTCGACTAAGGTAGGTATCAAAAATGTAAACAGCTTTTTTGCATACAAATAATGTTGGTGTTCACTCAGGCAGGACATATGCTAGTCCTCGGGTCAGGAATGAGTGGCATGGTGGGACCACAGGGGCACGTAAAAATTGATTTACTTGCGCTTTCGATTGATACTGGGTCGGTTTTGTTATAGTGTGGGAGAAGGGAAGAAACAGAGTCTATACCCGCCAACTTTCAAAAAATAAAAAAAAATATTCCTTCACCCCTATCTACACGGGTTTGTAATTATTTCTGTTCCGAATTGAATTATCTTCATGAAAAACCCTACCTTTATGTTTCTAATGTCATTTAACTCTCAAATTTTAATAATTTCCACCAGTTTTAAACGAAACGGACAATAACCCTGGCCGGAAGTGGTGACTTTATCGTTTGTCGTCATTGATGCCTTTCGGTACTCACTTTCTCAGTAACGATAAAGTCACCACTTCCGGCCAGGGTTATTGTCCGTTTCGTTTAAAACTGGTGGAAATTATTAAAATTTGAGAGTTAAATGACATTAGAAACATAAAGGTAGGGTTTTTCATGAAGATAATTCAATTCGGAACAGAAATAATTACAAACCCGTGTAGATAGGGGTGAAGGAATATTTTTTTTTATTTTTTGAAAGTTGGCGGGTATAGACTCTGTTTCTTCCCTTCTCCCACACTATAACAAAACCGACCCAGTATCAATCGAAAGCGCAAGTAAATCAATTTTTACGTGCCCCTGTGGTGGGACTTGACTTATACACCCTTTTTTCATCAAGTTGTGAATTAATTTGGTGCAAACAAGTATAGTAAATATGTTTGTTATCCGAGAATTATAGAATAACTGCATAACAATTTTGTACTTGATTATGTTTTTCACCCCCACCCACCCTACCCCAATCACACACACTATAAATCAGAAAACTTAAGTTACAAGTTGCATAAACTTAAGTTACAAGTTGCATAATTTCACTCAGTTTATACGTGTTATCAGAAGAACTACTTTTTAGACCAGCTTTTATATGTGTATATATGCAAATATACATGTCATAGAAGAAATACACCAATAATTGGCAATTTATGGATTGGGTCAAATACTTTCTGAAATTTCACAGAAAATGTGGGGTTTTTTTTTAATTACAAACATTCTTAAATCATTCATTACTTACAAATAGGTCTATGAAGAAAGAGCAAAGGATTTTATTAAGACAGTTTTTTTTTCATTGATTCTGATCTTATGCTGACTGCAGTACAATTAACTTTTAATGTCGGAGGTATTTCTTTAGGTTCCATTGATTATGCTTCATTTGTTCATACTTATATAATTATACATTGTTCAAGACAAATGTATATATAATTCTTGGGTTTTAAATCCATATTAATGTAGTAGTGTACAGTATGCAAAAGTAGTTACCAAACTCATAAAATAATGTATATGTCTGTATTAAACAATAGTTTAATACTTATTATATTTACAATGCACAAATAGAGATCCAGAGCACATTTATATGAAACTAAACATGATTCACTAGTAACATTTAGTATTAACATTCTCCAATTATCAATTTTATTATCCAGATCCCATAAAGACCATTCATTAAAAGTTGATGAATTAACTTTAGTACATGTACATGACTGTATTGCATGTATTACTAGTATACTGATTCTAATTTATTTGTTTTTATATTTTAAGGTTAAGCAATTAAGAAGAAAGGAAATTTATTCCAGTAAAGAAATAGTCAACCATATTGTGTTCCAATGTTAAAATGGAAATTAAAAATGTGCTAACAAAGATAAATGCAGTGTACTGAGAATGAGGATCTTAGTTTTAGTGAAGACTTGTGTCTTGGAAATTAATATGGATAATCCAATGATATGACCTATTTCAAAGTGGACTTTGCAACAAAAATGCAATTGATTAGCCATGATGTGTTTTAAGTTTAAGGTAAAGAGTTACATGCAGCATATAATAAAATCAGAACATTGACTTAACTTTAAATAATTTACAATTATTGTGCATGTAAGTTTATTTGCATTAATAAAAGAAATAAAATGTTGTATTGTCAATACTAATTGCTTCTGCAAACATCATTAATCTTCATCTTACTCCATTGTCATGAGATAAAATTGCATAAATGTTAAATTTACAATACAATTTTTTAATATAAATATGTTTATATCATGGTCAACTGGAATTTTTAGCACATACAAAAGTCATACATATTGGAAATTTTTGAAGCAAGCAGTCTCAAAAATTAAAGTTTTGCAGAAAGTTGCAGTAGAATTTCATTGGTTGTATGATGACAGTTGTTTATGGCTCAAAATCTTGCATATATATTTTTTAAGATCATATGGTACACATGTATGTGGTGTACATGTTCGCAGTTTGTAATACACTTTTATTTTGGGATAACCATCTTTCAATCACTGTATTGTGAAAGTAGGTGTTATAAAAGAAAAAAAGGAAATGCTTGTTCATACAAAGTCTCTAATTAACTGCATTTTCAAGAAGATATGGGAAATGAGTCAAATATGGTAGCATGCACATACACATAGTGTGACAGGGGCCTCGGTGGCCGAGTGGTCAAGGTAGTTCGTCTACTATTGATCACATGGTCTTCAACACTGAGATTGCGGGTTCGATTCTCACTGCAGGCATGGTGTACTCGACTCCAATCTTAATTGACAAGGATTGCCAGTTTTCCTACCGCAGGTCAGGGGTTTTCTCCAGGTACTCCGGCTTCCCTCCCCAATAAAACTGGACGCCATGATATAGCTGAAAAATTGCTCATCCTTTTCTATTCTATTTAGATTGTGCCCTGATATCAATGAACTGAATCTTAATGCAAATTTCAAATTGAAATTCAGCAGTTGCTTATTATTTACATGTATATCAACTTTTGCCTAAATTCTGTCCATGCCTGTAGACAGGTGGTATAAAGAGAGAGTTATGCAAAATAAAACCAACAGAAAATTATTTAGCAGTGTAATGGATAAATTGATAGTGTTTGACTTTTTAGTTCCTGACTTGCAAGTATAAATACCAGCTGGGATGTGGTTGGTCTTATGGAATTTTATATCAGAAAGAAATTTTTTTATCCAGGTATCACCTTGGAATTGTTTTTCAAAATTAAAATAAGGAAATGGAGTATGAAGATAAAGGAGAGATTTGTATCACTATAAACATGATAAATACATTTTATTTTGTTCTGACTGGGATGAAAAATTGTTTTAAAAAATCCTACCCCCCCCCCCCCCTTTTACACTCATAACTTAATCATGGCTGACATAAGTTTGAATTATGTCTGATGAGTTATTTCTCTAAAACTGACAGTTTTTCCAAGATTTAAATATCATGGATTATGTAGCATTTTGATAATGATTAGTCCGAAGTCGGGGGTTTTTGCCGATTTCTTCATCTTCCTACCCATTACATACTGGACGCCATCTTCAACATTGCTTAAAGAGAAATTGGCGTTAAACCTCACTCAAACACAAAATGAATAATAGTGGTATTTATGCACATACTTTAGGAATGAATTTGGTGAATAGAATGCAATTTATTTATTTGTGCAATGATACATTTCATTGATTATTAATTAATGAAATGTAATATTTTGACCACATTTAGGCCTTAAACATAAACGCTAAACGAAATCCGTCAAATA
The DNA here is from genome assembly GCA_944474755.1 of Limnoperna fortunei. NCBI lineage: Eukaryota > Metazoa > Mollusca > Bivalvia > Mytilida > Modiolidae > Limnoperna > Limnoperna fortunei. Next base: position 53,523,424 of record OX104122.1, read on the forward strand.
AATTAAGGAAAAGTTTTAATAGAATATTAATTTATTTATGAAATTTCATGGTATGCAATGATATCACTTATATCGGTGCCACCACAAAACGTCTTAACATATCTAAACCGTTTACATTCCCGATGCTAATTTGCCGTAATCTTATACGTCACGCCTTTTAAATAAACGTGATCATTTCAGCGTTTACTGTACACTGACGTAAATTCCAGACACAATAATAAAACGATAGATGTGTTATAAATGTTGAAATCCTGGGTTACAAATTGATTCATACATAAACGATTTAAATATATTCGGAAAGTAGAGATTTTTTCAAGTTTAAAAAGTGCTGTGAACCTAACTTCTGTACAAGTTTAATATTCAAACGAGTTGCCTGAACGGATGTTTACCGTGATTTATGATAAAAAAGACGATTTTTCACGTTTCAAAGTGATAAAAGTATGAGTTGGCTGTTTAAGGTTTTAAGTTCACAGCAGTTTTTATATTCAATAAAGGTTTCTAAATCGACAGGTATTTTGATTTTAGTTGTACGTTATCGTCTGAAACCGTAGATTTGAGGAAACTCTGAAAAATTTCAGTTGTTACTAAAAATAGATCACGTGACTACTTTCATTTTTTAAATTTTGCAAAATACAGTCAACTTGGTCGCGTAATGTCATTTTGAAGTCGGTAATACATATATTTGAACATAATAATTGAATTAAGACAAACAAATGCATGCTAAACAAGATATGTTTGGATATCCCTTTTTTAATTAAAAATTCCGATAAATGCCCTTAACACACCTGCGCAGTTTTCCTAGCAACGTCAGGTGTTTCTTTGGGTACTCCGGCTTCCCCCTCCCCCCCCCCCCCCCCCAAATAGAAATATATAGATATAGATGAAAGTGGCATTTAACACTATTAAACAAACAAACAAACAAAACATACTAGTAGTCCGTTATAGATCCACGTTTTTTTAGTTTTATCTGGAAACCGTGTTCTCTAAAACAAAACCTTTATTCCGCAGGTGAACTGACCAAACGCCACATATTGTTAAGTATGTGCACTTGATATGTGATATGGTTAGGGCTAGGCCAGACCGAATTTTACTGCCGTAATAATACGATTAACTTTTGTGATATGTGGGACCTCGCCATAAAAGGCAAATATGCCATTATTTCTTCTAGTGCTAGGCTAAATTTAATTGTTCCCGTAGTAAAATATATGAATGTTAGTATGTCCTTCAGGTACAAACCTACTTGATTTAACCAGGAACCTATAAATTAACATATACTAGTCCCGGTATGTAGTATATCTACCTATTAACTGTCCATGTGAACTGGCTAATTATTATTTTAATTTGACCTATGTCTTTGTTGGTATCGGCATTCTACTTATGTCTTTGTTGGTGTCGGCATTCTCTCTTCAGACAACAACCAAAAGATTTAGAACGGAGCTATAGGTTTCCCACAAATGCATGTATTGTTTCTATTCGCTCCATGTTAGTAACAATCAGACAATATTTTATAGCAATTATCATTTTACTTATTTTACTCTTCATTTTAGAATGCCCACTGTATGTTCAATTTAGAAACGAACTCTTCAGTCAGATTTTATCGATATGTCCTAATTTTTACCATTTAAATAATATTTCTCAGCTAGAATGGCTCTTTACACAAGAAGATTTAATACTCCAAAAATCATTGGGTTTATTTATCAAAAACAGTTTGGACTTGAGAAGAATAACTAAACCAGCAAAATTACAAAATAATCTACAGACCTAAAACACAATTTTTGTTAACACTTTATTGAATTGATTTAATACCAATATGTGCTTTATTATGATTACTTTTTATATTGTAATTTATATACATTCATATCTGGCTCTGTCTCATCTATTTTCTTTTTTTTTTCTCAATTTTCCTGTGTCTATTTTAAATGTTTTGAATCATATGCGTTCAGTCTGTATTGTAATATGCTCTTCAAGGGCCCTTAATTGGAAATAAAATTATTATTATTATTATTATTATTATTATTATCTGGTTTGCTTCTCGTACAAAGGTATATATATAGTATAATATATATAATATAACAAATAATATGTATAATGAGTTTCATTAAACCCATCAACACCAACACGCATTAAGACTGTATCGTCTTTTATAGAACAGTCATTAGAACTGAGGAAAGAAGACCCTGATCAGTCTTAGTTTATTCAATTGTTATAACTTATTTATATGTGTTTATATGTTTTGTGATTTGTCATTGTATCGCCATGACTTGTAGTCGTGTGTTGCGTTATTAGTAAAGTTTAAAATACAACAAAATTGACAAACACCAACATTAAAGAGCTTTTAACCGACACGTGCAAACATAACACAGATATACAGTAGCATTACAGTGTGTAAATGCTAAACAATAAGGTACATTTGAGAAACCAAGTAAGCAGATCCGAGAGTAATCTAAGCACTAAACGATGAATGTTGGAGAGTAAGATTAAGAATTCGGTTACCATCGCCATAATAATCTGGGGACTTGCAGCATACATCCTTATTTCTTTCTTTTAAAAGGGAAATGGTCGGAGAATCGTGAACAGTTCTGTTTAAATTGTTCCTAATTTTTACAGATGATGATGGTATCAATGAGTTAGCTAATTTTTTGAGTCTGTGCCTAGGACATGTAGGAGTCGCGTAATTATTCTTATATCGAAGATTATATGTATTTACATCTAATGCTAGAGTGGGTAAAAAAATACTTAAATAATCCTGGCATAACCTATAATAAATTAGGTTAAAAATCGTAATTTTACCATAATTCTGTCTATAAGCTAAGATATTCCATGACGTTTCAAAGTATAATGTTCTATTTGCAGATCCAGGTCAATTATGATCAGTATAGTCGTGCGCACCTGCAGTGAGACTCGAACCCACAATCTCAGTGTTGACCGACCACGTGATTTTATAGTGGACATAGGCGTAGCACCTGGAAAAACATTGGTACGGTCGGTTAAGGGTCGACAGCCCGTTTACCGTGAATTTTTAAATATAGATGGGGGTTTTTATGTGCTATTATTTGTCACTTGCAAAATTGCACTCAAGACCGTAACGCTTGCTGTTTTAAAGATATTTATTTAAATATATTTATGTTGAACGTTTCACAAATTACAGAGTATATTTAATGAAATTTTCAATTTACTAAAAACTGGTGCGGTTTTCCGTACCAGCAGTTTTTAAAATGGTCGGAACTGTACCAGCCGTACCGCTTGCTACGCATAGGACAGATATTTACACGTATATATATTAAAACAAAGAACGAAAAATGACTTTTCTAGCCCGCAACGTGTAATGAACAGTCGTGGTTTATCGTCGGAAACCCGTCGTCGCTTTGCTACCAGACTACCGGACGTGGGTTTCCGACGATGGTCGTGTTTATTCGTAATGATTGAAGGAAAATACGAGTTATCTCGCCTTGATATTGGTAGAAACATGCAAACAGGTGGATGTGTGAGTGTGTGTATGTGTATTTAAGTGATGGGGGAAAAGTGTATAGAACTCAGTTACCTATTTTCCTTTAAAGTGATGGGAAAGTGTGAAATCAGTTGTGCGTCCATAAATATTGATATAAGAGCTCCAGTCTTTGTCCGAAATCTAGGACAAGGTTTTAATTTATGCATTGCGCATGACAATAACCTTCAGTTGTGTGTATTGGTAAATATAGTCTGCTACACTATTAGTTTTCTGCTACCTATCATAGACTCTAAAATAAAATTAAAATGTCAAAACCAAAAGTGTATGTGACAAGGCGTGTTCCAAGTGCAGGGCTAGAATTATTGCAGAAAAAATGCGACGTAGAAATTTGGGACAGTGATGAGGTAATTCCAAGAGATACTTTATTGAAGAATGTATCAGGAATCGATGGACTATTCTGTTTAATAACAGAAAGGATTGATGGAGAATTACTGGATGTAGCCGGTAAGATTTTTGCATATAGAATAGGTTTTACATAGAACCTTGGGCAGAACGATGCATTTAACTTTTGGTCTGTTGGCATACTGTGAAATATGGAAGAGCATTTTGGAATGGCGTAGCGCGTTATCAAGTTAGTTAGTAGGCTTTATATTCTACAAAGGAACAAATGATTAAACCCATCTTCTTTTTAGTTGTTATTTTTTTTTTTTTTTTTTGGAGGTTCAAGAAATGTTTCGCAAAAGAACACCTTTAGAGATAGAGCTTTTGACAACATGCGCATGTTAAACTGTAAGATAATATGCCACTTATAGAATAGTTGCCTATATAGAGGGCATTGTCATGATATCTTGACTGCACAAGGAGAGTGGTATTGCCTGAAACATTGATAAGGCCCGAGCCGCTTGTGGCTCGGGCATTATCCATATTGAAGGCAATACCACAGTCCCGAGTGCTGTCAAGTATGCCCTCTATATAGGCAACTATTATATTTATTTTATTGAAGAATTTTTAAAAGTTTGTGTTGTTTGTGTTTGTTTTTCAAATTCAGTTTTGCATGTTTTTTTTGTTGCTCGATATTTATTTAATATACAAGTATATTGAAAAAAAATATGATTGGTATGAACGATTTTTAACCTTAAATCAATCATTTAGTCTCCTTTGATGATAAATGCTAAGTTTAACTCTAAATCACTGGACAGGGCATTACAAGGACGTTATCACGGCGTGATAATGCTCTCGTGTCAAATTACTGCAAATTAATTAATACCAGCTGATCTTGTTTTATCAAATTGAAACAAATATAATTTTACTGATATGAAATAATTTACATTATGCCCCACACGTGATCGTAACCTTAACGTCCGGCGAGCAATATTTCAAGACGTTCAATCGGGAGAAATGGTATCATGGGCCAAAAAGGACATCATTTGACTACCGCGTACAAAGTATGGGGAGTTTGGTAGGGCCGGAGGATTAAGCGGCCACAATTGACCAACTCTTTATCTAGAAAGATGCGTTATTGTGGCACTCTCCGAACACGCTTCGCATTGTGGTCCACAGTTAGTTAGTCTTATCATTATAATCTGACCAACGCTAAAGAGAGGCTTTTTCGCATCCGACAGCTGGTTACGCACTGCTCAGCTCTATGGTCAACAGTCAAGGTCGATATATTAATTCGGCAAGTTAAGTTGACGGGTGATATTTTTTTTGTTACGTCATTATTACTGGTGTGTCATATACCACCTTTACTGGCCTTGACTTAATAATTTGGTCTGTGGGATTGATAACCAATCATAATTTTACTGTTATTTATGAGGGGGGAGCAGATCTCTTTATAGGTTAAAAATAAAAAAAACAGATGACAGTAAAATTACATACATGTATTGTCATATACACAAGGTTAATAAAGGCATTGGGAAGAGAGATGTACATTAATCAGGGTTTCCAAATAAAAGGGGTCAATAAAATAAATATACAGATAAGACAAAAAAAAACTGTAAAACAGTTGATATCCCACAAGTACAGACCGAATTTTACAGCCGTTATAATCCGAAGTTAGTTTTGTGATTTGTCGGATTAACCAAAAAAAGCGAGGGTAGGATTATTCGTTCTACCCACAAGTATAGCTTTTATTCGTTTGATTGTATACTAAATTAGAACAGAAAAATGTTATTTTTAACTTGAAACTCTCTGAAATGGTTGTAGGTCCTAATCTTAGAGTGGTGGCCACCATGTCTGTTGGCACTGATCACGTGGACACCAGAGAATGTAAGAAGAGGGGAATATTTGTTTCTAATACACCCGACATTGCCTCTGACAGCGCTTCAGACCTGACAGTAGCTCTGGTCCTTATGACTACTAGACGGCTACTAGAAGGTATATTTTATATTATATATATATATATATCTTAGAGTTAATTAATTATGTGGCAAAGTCGGTTTACAATACAAACAGTAAATTAGGACAATAATCCAATTGTTTGGTTACATATTCAAAACGAACAATGAAAACACAGACAACAAATATTTGTACACTGGACCCTATAACATAACTCAAATCTGTGCATTAATTCAATTTTACATTCATTACCATTTCGCTGCCAGTTTCAGTCTTTTTGTTTTATATTGGAAGGTCCTTAAAGGCATATATCTGTTCTGCTGGCTCTATTTCAACTGTTGAAGAAGTTCCCGAAACGATATGTTCTTTATTCGACCCATACCTTGACAACAAGCACCAGTTCAATCTTAATATTCTAAATATTTTGGTATGCTCGATTTACCTCATTCATGGTGCCCCTAATGTTGTTATGTAATATTTTCCTTATTCATGGTGCACCATAACTTTGTAATGTTATATTTACATCATTCATGGTGCACCCTAACTTTGTCATAAATTTACAAGTATCGCTCAAATGGTATCAGTCAGGAAAACACTAATTTACATGTTTTATGTATATTTGTTAGGTGTAGATGCAGTTCGCAAAGGTGAATGGTCGTCATGGAAACCTATGTGGCTCTGCGGCAGTAATATGTTGAACAAAACTATAGGAATTCTGGGATTTGGTCGTGTTGGGTTTGGGGTAGCAAGAAGACTAAAACCGTTCGGAATCAAAGAGATTATCTACCACGATATTCGACAAACTGAATATTCAAAAGATATTGCTACATTTGTTACGTTTGAGGAACTTCTAGCTCAGTCAGACGTTTTATGCATCTGCTGTGCTCTGACCTCAATGACTAAGAACCTTTTCAACAAAAATGTATTCGGAAAAATGAAAAATACAGCGGCTCTGATCAATACATCAAGAGGTGGCATTGTCGTACATGATGATCTATACACAGCCTTAACAACCAATCAAATAGCAGCAGCCGGACTTGACGTAACGGAACCGGAACCTCTTCCGTCAGATCACCCACTCGTGTCACTTCCAAACTGTGTTATCTTGCCTCACATGGGTACCAACACGACAGAAGCACGTGCTAGTATGTCACTCAATACTGCAAAGAACATATTAGCAGTCCTTAATTTGGCGGAGTCAGACTAAACTTAACAGCTGTGTTGGAATTGTTATGTAGCTACCATAGTGAGCATCAAGATTATAAACAATTATAAAATATAGTATGCAATATTTGCATATAAACGAACTATAACTGCTTCATTGCACAGTTTTATGTTAAGCTTGGCAGCGTAAAGGCCTGTTTGGATTTTATCACAATGATTAAGTACTCTATATAATCTGTTGTTGTCAAATACATCTGTAAACTTTCGCTAGTGTTTTTACCTCTGTTTGCATTGATAGGCATTTGCGGACAGTAGACCTCTAATTTACTAGATTTATGAGGGTTTGATCGACGGTCCATGTTCTGTTGCAACAGAATGACAGGTCACCCTGTAGTACGAAAAAGTGACCAGTAATGTAACCCTGTAATATCCTGCTCTGCATTTGAGTGTTAGACTGTTTCGTCACTTAACTCAAATGGCGATACTTGTAATTTATAATTATATAATTATAATAAAATGTCTTACTCGGGTATTTGCCCCCCCCCCCTTCCTCCCGCCTTTTTCACTGTTTTGCATAATTCTAAATTATTGACTTATGTTTTTTAACTTTGTTTCTACATAATTGATTTATATAATTATTTCAATTATCTCTGCTTGGTTAATTACTAGCCTGCTGTGATCTTGTATTTGTGTATATTCGGGGGAGGAGGATGGTGACATGTGATATTTTTCCGATCCCATAATATAAATGTAAATTAATTAGTGAATTTATATTGTGTTATCAGTATTTTCAGTTTCTTTGTTCCCATAACATGTTATTATGATATAGCGTCAATTTTTTATTTATATGTTTTGTTTTTTTTTTTGTGTGTGAAAAGCGTCCAAAATGAATAGTCGCGGAAAATAAATAAAGGCCCATACATGGGGAAACAAGAGCCAAGAAATTACCCCCTCCCCTTAGTTTAAAGTATTAGGCGGGGCAATGTGCTTACAGTCTGGCAGGTAATTCTTTATGTCAATGATGGTGATAAGCCGATTTTGGGGCCATATCGTTTGTTCATACAGTTAGCAAGAAGGCATAACATTTCTGAGTGGAGCGAACAGAAATCATTGAAGATTAACTGGTCTTTCCCAATAACGTAAGAACTTGCCTAAAACGAGATCCGAACGGAATTTTAAAACACAGTGTTATATAGATTAAAACTCGTCTTTAGTTTTATTAATATCCTTAGAAGACATAAATGATATGGAAATCTTATGCTGTTGAGTGTTGTAAAACCACAGGCACGTGTCTCATGATTTATTTTTTTACCAACATACAAATAAATTGGTATATTGGTAAAAAAATAAATAATGAGACAAATGCCTATGTGCAAATCATGTGAAACGCACGACCTGAAAATCAAATCGGAGAAATAACATGATCCGTCGTATTTAGGGTATTCGATTTACAAAGGTTATGGCAGTTTGTAAGGCATTAAATAAAGACACAAAATAAGCAAAAAATAATGTTAGGTCAGTGCATGTTTACAGGTTACAATAGCCTAATTATTTGTTTACATGCCACCAGGAATTTTTTTTACCCGAAGATAGTATGCAGAAGAAAATACACGGTGGCTTACTTACTTATGCGGGTTAACGTCCTCGACTACGTAAAACGGCCTCACATAGACTTTCGGAGGCATCTGATTGGAAATTTATAAGAGTCGGGAAAACTGAGCTCCATTTAGTGTCATTCAGATCTGACTATTTCAACCATAATTTTTGCCACGCCACCCATACTTACTTATTTGTTGATTTACATTTATTAAGTTATCCCAGAATTTTCCAATGTACAAATTATACAAATAACCACCAAAAACCAGAACAATATCTCGAATATATATCTAAGCAGCAACACATTATTGTCAAGAAAACATGATGAAAAAGCGTGCAATTTTGATACAGTGAGTACCTGTAACAACCCACTTTGTAATATGGCCTCCAGAAAATTCAAACAAACAAACAACCACTGAAGATAACTTCATTGCATTTGTGAAAGATGTGAATATTGCCTAAGGATGATACATTAACAGTTTGGACTTAATCTGACACTTTTAGTGTTGCCTATAGGTTACAATAGCCTAATTACGACAGACGAAAATACACGGAGGCATCCTAAAGGATGTTGGGGTTCAGAAAATAGCAAAATTTAAAACAATAAACATTAACTGAAAATGCTCGATATTTGGGAGGAAATTTTTAAGAGTGAAATATAGAGCCTTAAACGATTAAAAAGGGTGGTTAGACATTTTGTCAGTTTCATTCCGATTAATTATTTCAAGCAAAACTGAAAAATTTCGGTCATTTTTAATAACAAGCCGATTTACATTTCAACTTGAACAAAAAAACTGTTTTCGGTTTGGGGGGGGGGGGGGATTTAAGTGGTGTTCCGCATAAATGATCTTAATTGCAAGGGTACCATATGGTAAATGCATTGCAAATAATTGCTTTTTGTAACCTAGTTACTATTGAAAATTTAAAAAATGGCGGGAAACGGATTTCTGTTTTGTGTAGTCCTGTTTATCGCCTTTCAAAAACCACAAAGATGAATTTTGTCTGATGGCTTTTAAAGATGTTTGTTGTAAAAACATGAGAACAATTGGGAAAAAGTCCGAAAACAATGATTTGAAAGGGACAATTATCCGAGGATTTCACAATTCTGACAAAAAACATAAAAAACACAACATACAAGAACACAATGCTGCTTACAAAATTGCAAGTATAATCTATAACTAGTGCTGATTGTGTTGGGATGCAAACACAGAATGTCTCCCAAACGAACCCCCATTGCCACTATATTCTTGAGCATGTTGTAAACCCCCAAATACACATGATATTCTTAGTTTGTGCATTAAAATCTACCTACATATCAAATTTCGTTGCAATCGGACTAAATTGACGTTAGGGGGAGTGTGGTGAAACGGCTACCATTACAAAATTATGTCGATCGTTCACGTCCAATTTTATTTGGCAGAAATACTCAGGATAGATAGCTGTATTAGTATACCAATTTTCATTGCAATTGCTCTGGCCATTTCTGAGATCTAAGAACTGCGCGGTTTTTTTAACGGTGACCATTTTGAAAATTCCAAAAGTGGATTGCAAAACTTTTTAGGTCACCCTTAACATGTTCCAAAGTTTCATCTTGATTGGACATTGCATCGTAGATCGAGAAACTGTGCGGACAGGATTACACGGAAAGAAAAAAAAGAAAAAGAAAAAAAAATATAGGTTCAATCGTTCTAAAGAACGATTAATAGGCTTTCCACTTCAAAAGAAGACCTTAAATAAATGACCTTGAAACCAAAAAGCTAAGAAGCATACGTAATTTGTCTATAGCAATTAATAAGAACAAAAATTATTAAAAAACTATTTAGATATCTTTAAAAATAAGAAAGGTCATTAAATAGCACGTAAGAAAACTTGAATGACCTTGACAACTGATCTTTTAATCTACGTAAATATTACTTATAGGCAATAGCATTAAAAGAAGAAGCCATTCAAAATACATAGTACCATGAAAAACATTTATAAAGGACTTTGACCTTGACTTTTACAGCATGACCTTGACCATGCTGAAGGTCGACAGTGATCAACATTGAAGATTTTATGCCAATATCTCTTAAAGTCATTAAGATATGAGTACTTATAATATATACAAAAAATTAGAAAATGACCTTGACCTTTGACCTTGTATTTGTTTTCAAGGTCAAGGGTCCTAATGATCCATAATGAAGACCCCATGCCTCTACTATCAATAGTTGATAAATAATTAATGAAAAACTAATTATCAATGGTTGTAATGGGGGATAACTCCTATAAGATGAAGCCGGATCCTTTCCTTCTAAATAGAAAAAAGTTGCGCCTTTATGAGGCCACCATTTTATCCATTATAACTTATAGCCTATCTTTTACCGTTTCAAAGTAATAGCGATGACAAGACAATGCCAAAATTTCAAACGTGACCTTGACCTTTGACCTTGTGTCCATTTTCAAGGTCAAGGTGAATGATGACCAATGATATAAGGTTTCATATATATATCTGTTATAGTTACTGAGATATAGTGATATAATGCAATTCACAATACATTTTATTGGTCTAGGGGAGATAACTCTTATAAAAATGTCAAATAAAAAAAGTGACGATTCAAGATCTCAATATGATACACATTTTGGTAAAGGTTTCAGTTCTCTATCTATTATAGTAAAGGAGGAGATCTGCACACAACCAAGGGTCAAAAATTAGAACATGACCTTGACCTTTGACCTTGTGACCTTTTTCAAGGTCAAGGTCAATGATGACCAACTGTGAAATATCTAGTCTATATCACCTCTGGTTCATGAGTTACAATGGTACAAATTTTACTTCCAATAAATAAGGGGAAATAACTCCTATAAGAAGGTGAAAAATTCTTTAATGCGATATGTTATAAAGTGTCGCAATCCTTAGCTGAACATTTTGGAACAACTTTCATTGCGAAATCTTTTACGGTTTCATAGTTTATCTGCACACAAGCTTTTTATGACAGGGGAAATAACTCCGTAAAGAAAAAGTGTTCGGTGTCACAGGGTTAACTGCGCAAGCGTAATGTCTCATACATCCATAGTACAAAATATCTTTACGACATGTCGCGAAACAAAATTTATAATGGGATAACAAAACTTGGCGGAAAAAAAATAAGAATAATGAAAAGTCATTTGTTCAGAGAACAAATGTGAGGTCTTTCCCTGCATTTTGTAGTGTTATGTCTAGTTATATGGTTGCTAATGACTTTACGGTCAGTTACCATGGTTTTAGTGTACAAAGCAAGTGGTCCTAAGTCAGAAAATGTATGGTTGCTAAGGACATTTATTGGTTGCTATGGACAAAATGTCACTTCCGGTCATACAATATGATATTTAAATTTAGTTAGTGATCCTGATTCAGTTTCCCATGTATTGTCTGCTTCAATTTTTTATGGTTTTTGAGTTATTTCGAACACAAAATTTAGCCGAAACCTTTCAAGGGCCATAACCTCTAAAACGGTTTGTCGCACAGTTTTTGAACCTGTATATCAAATGTAGATCTCAATGAGAGGAACATTTTTCTGTTATATTGTCTGCTTCAATTTTTTTTGGTTTTTGAGTTATTTCGAAAACAAAATTTAGCCGAAACCTGTCAAGGGCCATAACCTCTAAAACGGTTTGTCGCACGGTTTTTGAACCTGTATATCAAATGTAGATCTCAATGAGAGAAACGTTTTTCTGGTATGGTTTTTGAGTTATTTCGAAAACAAAATTTAGCCGAAACCTGTCAAGGGCCATAACCTCTAAAACGGTTTGTCGCACAGTTTTCAAACCTAATATCAAATGTAGATCTCAATGAGAGGAACATTTTTCTGATATATTGTCTGCTTCAAGATTGTATGGTTTTTGAGTTATTTCGTAAACAAAATTTAGCCGAAACCTGTCAAGGGCCATAACCTATAAAACGGGTTGTCGCACAGTTTTGAAACCTATTTATCAAATGTAAATCTCAACGAGAGGAACATTTTCCTGATATATTTTCTGCTTCAATTTTTTATGGTTTTTGAGTTATTTCAAAAACAATATTTAGCCGAAACCTGTCAAGGGCCATAACTTGATATTTGTCATGGTTTCTAAATTTATCTGAACACAAGGGTTTGGGGCAGATAACTCTGTTACTAAAAATAGATCGGTTTCGCAAGGTGACTCAGGTCGAGCCCAGGTAATGTTGGTTAAGTGTGCCAAGTTTCAAAGCGATACGTCAAGACACTTTTTCGACATTGACCGTCTTTGCCGTGTTGTCCCTATTTCCATAGAAAAAACTGACGTTAAACGTCAAACAATAAACCCCAGAGGGTAAAAATCTATTATTTTATATTGTAAAATATCCGTAGGCCTCCTCCTCCCCCGGTTTCTTTTCTAATGTTTCTATAACATTCTAATTATTTTAAAAAGGGCCCGGCCCCCCAACCAGGGCAGCATGTAAACTTATTTTGTTATTCATCTTGGTATTTTAAATTGATTGTCTCACATTGATTCAAATAGCTTTGTACTAATTTTGAGAAAAAACTGGAAAATGGGACTCTGCAGATTTAAATATTGTGACAAAAATTTGTTTAACTAGTTTTAAAAATTCATATACATTATTTTGGTGTAAAATAAATACTTCTTTGTCATTTCGCTCTATTTATAGTATACATTAAATGAACACTTTACATTTCACTGAGGTGTCTTCGTCGAAGCTCGCGTTCATAGCATTTTGTCAGCGTCTTCTGTCTCTCGTACTGCGTTCTGTGTGGACGAATACTATAGCTACATGAAGCACAATCTTAAGTTTAATATCAGTGATTATTTATATATTTCAGGACGACACGGGTTATTACAAAAGGAGCTACCGACGAGCATTTAAAGACGTTTTCATTCATAGGAATTTTACGCTGGAATGTGGAAAATAAGGACACGAGTCACGTAGCAGACGACCGAATACACAAAAATTCACGTCGGAAATTGTTTCAATTTGATTCAAATGTGAGGTAAAATGCAGTTCGGATAGTTAGAACAACTTGTTGAGAAAGGATTTACACTATGATTCACTGACGATAACTGAAATGGACAGCTGACGAAATTTACAAATAAGGGGGAGGGGTGGTCATGTGTTTCAATCAGGGATTTGGAGGATTTATTGACTCGCATACTTTGAGGAAATACGTTTTTAGACTGAAATCCACATACTAAACGGAAAATATCTTCTTTTTACTTAACAAAGTAAGTTGATTAAATTTAGTGTTAACTTTTGGTCATGTGATGTGTATATTGAAAAAATGTACACTATGAACATGATGAAAGTAGACCAAACTACATAACATTTTATGCAAAACTTATTTTGTCATACATCTTGGTATTTTTAATTGATTGTCTCCATACAATATTATTATTATGATTCAGAAATAACTTTGTACTCATTTTTAATGGAGAAACACACTAAAATGGGACACAACAGCTTTACATATTTTAAATTTAATAATTAAACAATAAGGAAAAGAGGGAAACTTGTAGAAATCACAAGGTTTTGTTTTAACATTGGAGTAAAAGTGTTGATTTACGCTATTGTCACAGTGTTGAATATTTTTTCATGAAAATCTAGGAATATAGTGTACCATTTTTAAAGTAATTGCACTTAAATTGCTAATTTCTGTATAAATGTTCAAGTTAACATCATTTCAATCATTTTAATAATTATCACATTTGGTTGAATACAGCAATTTTGTAACAAAGTGCATGTTTTCTTCACTTGACACATAATTACGCAGCCATTGTAGGAACTCGCTCAATGTTCATTAATATTTTATCAATTTTTGTTTAATACAGCAATTTTGTAACAAAGTGCATGTTTTCTTCACTCGACACATAATTACGCATTGTAGGAACTCGCTCAATGTTCATGATTTTATCAATTTTTGCCAAAAGTTAGTTTTTTATGTTACAAAAAGTACATTTAGTATGTACTTAAAATTTGAAATTAGTGTTTAAGCCATTTTGAAATGTCCATCATTGAAAAATTTTAAGTCTCATATGATTACGCCTTTCTAAGCCAAAAAGTACTAATATCTTGATACATATTAATTCTTAGTTGTTTTTTTTTCGCTCGACAAGGCTTATCAGGTCCATATCAAATGAGCTCGAAGATATAAGATACTCTCTAGATACTGGTTATGTGTTACGTTTTATATATTGTAACACTTCTTAGTGTCTGGACAGGTCTGATTAATTGCAGCAAAGATGTGTATTTTTTTTATCGTGATGTATGTTTTCTTTAATATTCATGAGCTTTGTTCAGTGATGTACGATTGGTCAGAAAGCTAGGTAGATTCTTCGTGCATGACATATGACCATGTTAACTATATTATCTGTAACCGTTTTCACTTAAAGTCAAAAACCGAATAACAGAAATGCGTCATTGCTGACAACTCGAATACGGTTCATATAACAGTTTCCGATACAATATACTAAATGAAGGTCTTGATGAGAGGATCACTTTAAATATACATGTTTACTATATTATCTCTAACCGTTTTCAAGTTTTAACCAAAAATCCGATTAACCCAAACACGTCAAGGGCTGTAACTCGAAAACGATTCATAGCACAGCTTCGGGTCAAATGTACCAAATGAAGGTCTCAACAAAGTTTAGCCGATATGTGTCAAGGACCATAACCATGAAAACGGTTTGTCGCACAGTTTTCGACACTTTATATCAAATGTAGATCTCAATGAGAGGAACATTTTTCTGATACATTGTCTGCTTCAATTTTTTATGGTTTATGAGTTATATTGAAAACAAAATTTAGCCGAAACCTATCAAGGGCCATAACCTCGAAAACGGTTCGTCGCACAGTTTTCAACCAATTATATCAAATGTAGATCTCAATGAGAGAAACATTTTTCTGATATATTGTCTGCTTCAATTTTTTATGGTTTTTCAGTTATATTGAAAACAAAATTTAGCCGAAACCTGTCAAGGGCCATAACCTCGAAAACGGTTTGTCGCACAGTTTTCAACTATTTATATGAATTGTAAATCTAAATGAGAGGAACATTTTTCTGATATATTGTCTGCTTCAATTTTGTATGGTTTTTGAGTTATATTGAAAACAAAATTTAGTCGAAACCTGTCAAGGGCCATAACCTCGAAAACGGTTTGTCGCACAGTTTTCAATTATTTATATCAAATGTAGATCTCAATGAGAGGTACAATTTTCTGATATATTGTCTGCTTCAAATTTTTATGGTTTTTGAGTTATATTGAAAAACAAAATTTCAATGGCGGCCATTTTGAAAATGGTGGACCAAAAAAAAGTTTTGATCCGATATATGTAATAAGGACCCTCATATCTACTTGGGTACCAAGTTTTGTGTAAATCCGACAACTTTGACGTTTTCGACAAATTTCGCGTCAAAATCGCGTAACCAGGAAGTTGATGGAAAGAAAATTTTTTGCTTAACGAATCATGACCAGGAGTCTAGCAACATTTTCCCCAGTTCAGATTTTTGATAACGGTTACGGTTTCTGAGTTTATCTGAACACAAGGTTTTTGGGTTTGGGGCAGATAACTCTGTTACTAAAAATAGATTTTTTTCGCAGGGTGACTCAGGTCGAGCCCAGGTAGTGTCGGTCAAGTGTGCCAAGTTTCAAAGCGATACGTCAAGACACTTTTTCGACATCTGCGGCGGAAAAGAAGAATAATAAAAAAAATGAAAAGTCATTTGTTCAGAGAACAAATGTGAGGTCTTTCCCTGCATTTTATTAGTCTTATGTCTAGGTATATAGTTGCTAATGACTTTATGGTCAGTTACCATGGTTTTAGTGTACAAAACAAGTGGTTCTAAGTCAGAAAATGTATGGTTGTTAAGGAAATTTAGTGGTTGCTATGGACAAAATGTCGCTTCCGGTCATACAATATGATATTTAAATTCAGATATTGTTCCCGATTCCGTTTCCCATGTATTGTCCGCTTCAATTTTGTACAGTTAAAGTGTTATTTTACAAAAACTCTTTATGGTGTCTGCCATTTTGAAAATGGCTGCCTATAACCATTCGACTTCGGTCTTAATACTTAGGGCTTGTTATGATCGTTACAAAAAAACCACATGTTAACTATATTATCCCTGACGGTTTTAAAGTTATAAGCCAAAAACTGATTAGCCGACACCTGTCAAGGGCCATAACCTCGAAAACGGTTTGTCGCACAGTTTTCGACAATTAAATTAAATGTAGATCTCAATGAGAGGAACATTTTTCTGATATATTGTCTGCTTCAATTTTTTATGGTTTTTGAGTTATATTGAAAACAAAATTTGGCCGAAACCTGTCAAGGGCCATAACCTATAAAACGGTTTGTCGCACAGATTTCAAACCTATTTATCAAATGTAGATCTCAAGGAGAGGAACATTTATCTGATATATTGTCTGCTTCAATTTTTTTATGGTTTTTGAGTTATTTCAAAAACAATATTAAGCCGAAACCTGTCAAGGGCCATAACCTCTAAAACGGTTTGTCGCAGTTTTTGAACCTATATATCAAATGTAGATCTCAACGAGAGGAACATTTTTCTGATATATTGTCTGCTTCAATATTTTATGGTTTTTGAGTTATATTGAAAACAAAATTTTAATGGTGGCCATTTTGAAAATGGTGAACCGAAAACAAATTTTGATCCAACATATGTAATAAGGACCCTCATATCGACTTGGAAACCAATGTTTGTGTAAATCGAACAACTTTGACGTTTTCGACAAAATTCGCGCCGAAATCACGTAAACAGGAAGTGGATGGAAGAAATTTTTTTTGCGGGACAAATCATGGCCATGAGTCAGACAACATTTTCCCCACTTTAGATTTTTGATATTTGTCATGGTTTCTGAATTTATCTGAACACAAGGGTTTTGGGTTTGGGGCAGATAAATCTGTTACTAAAAATAGATCGGTTTCGCAAGGTGACTCAGGTCGAGCCCAGGTAATGTTGGTTAAGTGTGCCAAGTTTCCAAGCGATACGTCAAGACAGTTTTTCGACATTGACCGTCTTTCCCGTGTTGTCCCTATTTCCATAGAAAAAACTGATGTTAAACGTCAAACAATAAACCCCAGAGGGTAAAAATCTATTATTTTATATTGTAAAATATCCGTAGGCCTCCTCCTCCCCCGGTTTCTTACCTATTGTTTCTATAACATTCTAATTATTTAAAAAAGGGCCCGGCCCCCAACCAGGGCAGCATGTAAACTTATTTTGTTATTCATCTTGGTATTTTTAATTGATTGTCTCACATTGATTCAAATAGCTTTGTACTAATTTTGAGAAAAAACGGGAAAATGGGACTCTGCAGATTTAAATATTGTGACAACAATTTGTTAAACTAGTTTTAAAAATTTATATACATTATTTTGGTGAAAATTAAATACTTCATTGTCATTTCACTCTGTTTATAGTGTACATGAAATGAACACTTTACATTTCAATGAGGTGTCTTCGTCGAAGCTCGCGTTCATAGCATTTTGTCAGCGTCTTCTGTCTCTCGTTCTGTGTGGAATACTACCTGAAGCACGATCTTAAGTTTAATCTCAGGGATTATTTATATATTTCAGGACGACACGGGTTGTTACAAACGGAGCTACCGACGAGCATTTAAAGACGTTTTCATTCATAGGAATTTTACGCTGGAATGTGGAAATATGGACACGAGTCACGTAGCAGACGACCGAATACACAAAAATTCACGTCGGAAATTGTTTCAATTTGATTAAAATATGAGGTAAAATGCAGTTCGGATAGTTAGAACAACTTGTTGAGAAACGATTTACACTATGATTCACTGACGATAACTGAAATGGACATCACAGCTGACGAAATTTACAAATAAGGGGGAGGTGTGGTCACGTGCTTCAGTCCTGGATTCTAAGGATTTATTGACTCGTATATATACTTTGAGGAAATACGTTTTTAGACTGAAATCCACATTCTAAACGGAAAGTATCTTCTATTTAGCTAACAAAGTAAGTGGATTAAATTTAGTGTTTTGGTCATGTATATTGAAAAACTGTACACTATGAAACTGAAAGTAGACCAAACTTCATAACATTTTATGCAAAACTTATTTTGTCATACATCTTGGTATTTTTAATTGATTGTCTCCATACAATATTATTATTATGATTCAGAAATAGCTTTGTACTCATTTTTAATGCAGAAACACACTAAAATAGGACACAACAGCTTTAAATATTTTAAATTTAATAATTAAACAATAAGGAAAAGAGGGAAACTTGTAGAAATCACAAGGTTTTGTTTTAACATTGGTTTAAAATGTGTCGATTTAGGCTATTGTCACAGTGTTGAATATTTTTTCGTGAAAATTTAGAAATATAGTGTACCATTTTTAAAGTAATTGCACTTAAATTGCTAATTTCTGTATAAATGTGCAAGTTAACATCATTTCAATCATTTTAATAATTACCACATTGTTTAATACAGCAAATTTTGTAACAAAGTGCATGTTTTCTTCACTCGACACATAATTGCACACTGTCGGAACTCACTCAATGTTCATTATTTGCCAAAAGTTAGTTTTTTATGTTACTAAAAGTACATTTAATATGTACTAAAAATTTGAAATTAGTGTTTAAGCCATTTTGAATTGTCCATCATTGAAAAATTTTAAGTCTCATATGATTACCCCTTTCTAAGCCAAAAAGTACTAATATCTTGATACATATTAATTCTTAGTTGTTTTTTTTTTTCGCTCGACAAGGCTTATCAGGTCCATATCAAATGAGCTCGAAGAAATAAGATACTCTCTAGATACTGGTTATGTGTTCCGTTTTATATATTGTAACACTTCTTAGTGTCTGGACAGGTCTGATTAATTGCAGCAAAGATGTGTATTTTTTTTATCGTGATGTATGTTTTCCTTAATATTCATGAGCTTTGGTCAGTGATGTACGATTGGTCTAAAAGCTAGGCATTCTTCGCGCACGACATATGACCATGTTGACTATATTATCTCTAACCGTTTTCAAGTTATAAGTCAAAAACCGAATAACAGAAATGCGTCAAGGCCGATAACTCGAATACGGTTCATATAACAGTTTCAGATACAATATACTAAATGAAGGTCTTGATGAGAGGATCACTTTAAATATACATGTTTACTATATTATCTCTAACCGTTTTCAAGTTAAAAGTCAAAAACTGATTAGTCGAAACGTGTCAAGGGCCATAACAACGGTTTGTCTCAAATTTTTCGACAATTAAATTAAATGTAGATCTCAATGAGAGGAACATTTTTCTGATATATTGTCTGCTTCAATATTTTATGGTTTTTGAGTTATATTGAAAACAAAATTTAACAGAAACCTGTCAAGGGCCATAACCTCGAAAACGGTTTGTCGTACAGTGTTCAACCCTTATATCAAATGTAGGTCTCAATGAGAGGAACATTTTTCTAGTATATTGTCATGTTCAATTTTTTATGGTTTTTGAGTTATATTGAAAACAAAATTTTGCCGAAACCTGTCAAGGGCCATAACCTCGAAAACGGTTTGTCGCACAGTTTTCAACTATTTATATCAAATGTAGATCTCAATGAAAGGAACATTTTTCTGATATATTGTCTGCTTCAATTTTTTATGGTCTTTGAGTTATATTGAAAACAAAATTTAGCCGAAACCTGTCAAGGGCCATAACCTCGAAAACGGTTTGTCGCACAGTTTTCAACCAATTATATCAAATGTAGATCTCAATGAGAGAAACATTTTTCTGATATATTGTCTGCGTCAATTTTTTATGGTTTTTCAGTTATATTGAAAACAAAATTTAGCCGAAACCTGTCAAGGGCCATAACCTCGAAAACGGTTTGTCGCACAGTTTTCAACTATTTATATCAAATGTAGATCTCAATGAGAGGAACATTTTTCTGATATATTGTCTGCTTCAATTTTTTATGGTTTTTGAGTTATATTGTAAACAAAATTTCAATGGCGGCCATTTTGAAAATGGTGGACCAAAAAAAAAATTTTGATCCAATATATGTACTTAGGACCCTCATATCTACTTGGAAACCAAGTTTTGTGTAAATCCGACAACTTTGACGTTTTCGACAAATTTCGCGTCAAAATCGCGTAACCAGGAAGTTGATGGAAACAAAATTTTTGTCATAACGAATCATGATCAAGAGTCTAGCAACATTTTCCCCACTTCAGATTTTTGATAACAGTTACGGTTTCTGAGTTTATCTGAACACAAGGTTTTGGGGTTTGGGGCAGATAACTCTGTTACTAAAAATAGATTTGTTTCGCAGGGTGACTCAGGTCGAGCCCAGGTAGTGTCGGTTAAGTGTGCCAAGTTTCAAAGCGATACGTCAAGACACTTTTTTGACATCTGCGGCGGAAAAGAAGAAGAATAAAAATAATTAAAACGCATTTGTTCCGAGAACAAATGTGAGGTCTTTCCCTGCATTTTGTTAGTGTTATGTCTAGGTATATGGTTGCTAATGGCTTTACAGTTAGTTGCTATGGTTTTTGTGTACAAAGCAAGCAGTCCCAAGTGAGAAAATGTATGGTTGCTAAGGACTTTTAGTTGGTTGCTATGGACAAAATGTCACTTCCGGTCATAAAATATGATATTTGATAAGATATGAATTCTGTTAGTGATCCCGATACAGTTTCCCATGTATTGTCTGCTTCAATTTTGTATCGTTTTGAGTTATATTGAAAACAAAATTTAGCCGAAACCTGTCAAGGGCCATAACCTCGAAAACGGTTAGTCGCACGGTTTTCGATTATTTATATCAAATGTAGATCTCAATGAGAGGAACATTTTTCTAATATATTTTCTGCTTCAAATTTTTATGGTTTTTGAGTTATATTAAAAACAAACTTTAGCTGAAACCTGTCAAGGGCCATAACCTCGAAAACAGTTTGTCGCACAGTTTTCGACCAGTTATATCAAATGTAGATCTCAATGAGAGGAACATTTTTCTAATATATTGTCTGCTTCAATTTTTTATGGTTTTAGAGTTATATTGAAAACAAAATTTAGCCGAAACCTGTCAAGGGCCATAACCTCGAAACGGTTTGTCGCACAGTTTTCGACCAGTTATATCAAATGTAGATCTCAATGAGAGGAACATTTTTCTAATATATTGTCTGCTTCAATTTTTTATGGTTTTAGAGTTATATTGAAAACAAAATTTAGCCGAAAACTGTCAAGGGCCATAACCTCGAAAACGGTTAGTCGCACAGTTTTCAATACTTTATATCAAATGTAGATCTCAACGAGAGGAACATTTTTCTAATATATTGTCTGCTTCAATTTTTTATGGTTTTTGAGTTATATTGAAAACAAAATTTAGCCGAAACCTGTCAAGGGCCATAACCTCGAAAACGGTTTGTCACACAGTTTTCAACCCTATATATCAAATGTAGATCGCAAGGAGAGGAACATTTTTCTGGTATATTGTCTGCTTCAATTTTGTATAGTTTTTGAGTTATATTGAAAACAAAATTTCAATGGCGGCCATTTTGAAAATGGTTGACCAAAAAATATTTTTGCTCCGACAGATGTAATTGGGACCCTCATATCTACTTGGAAACCAATTTTTGTGGAAATCGAACAACTTTGACATTTTCGACAAACTTTGCGTGAAAATCGCGTAAACAGGAAGTTGATCGAAAAAAATTTTTTTGCGTGATTAATCATTGTCAGGAGTCAGGTGACTATTTCCACACCTTAGAATTTTTATATCGGTTACGGTTTAAAAGTTGAATTGAACACAAGGGTAAACAGTGTTTGGGGAGATAACTCCGTTTCTAAAAATAGCTCGGTTTCGCAGGGTGACTCAGGTCGAGCCCGGTCAGTGCCGGTTAAGTGTGCCAAGTTTCAAAGCGATGCGTCAAGACACTTTTTTGACAACTGCGGCGGAAAAGAAGAAGAATAATAATAATAATAATTAAAACGCATTTGTTCCGAGAACAAATGTGAGGTCTTTCCCTGCATTTTGTTAGTGTTATGTCTAGGTATATGGTTGCTAATGGCTTTACAGTTAGTTGCTATGGTTTTTGTGTACAAAGCAAGCAGTCCCAAGTGAGAAAATGTATGGTTGCTAAGGACTTTTAGTTGGTTGCTATGGACAAAATGTCACTTCCGGTCATAAAATATGATATTTGATAAGATATGAATTCTGTTAGTGATCCCGATACAGTTTCCCATGTATTGTCTGCTTCAATTTTGTATCGTTTTGAGTTATATTGAAAACAAAATTTAGCCGAAACCTGTCAAGGGCCATAACCTCGAAAACGGTTAGTCGCACGGTTTTCGATTATTTATATCAAATGTAGATCTCAATGAGAGGAACATTTTTCTAATATATTTTCTGCTTCAAATTTTTATGGTTTTTGAGTTATATTAAAAACAAACTTTAGCTGAAACCTGTCAAGGGCCATAACCTCGAAAACAGTTTGTCGCACAGTTTTCGACCAGTTATATCAAATGTAGATCTCAATGAGAGGAACATTTTTCTAATATATTGTCTGCTTCAATTTTTTATGGTTTTAGAGTTATATTGAAAACAAAATTTAGCCGAAACCTGTCAAGGGCCATAACCTCGAAACGGTTTGTCGCACAGTTTTCGACCAGTTATATCAAATGTAGATCTCAATGAGAGGAACATTTTTCTAATATATTGTCTGCTTCAATTTTTTATGGTTTTAGAGTTATATTGAAAACAAAATTTAGCCGAAAACTGTCAAGGGCCATAACCTCGAAAACGGTTAGTCGCACAGTTTTCAATACTTATATCAAATGTAGATCTCAACGAGAGGAACATTTTTCTAATATATTGTCTGCTTCAATTTTTTATGGTTTTTGAGTTATATTGAAAACAAAATTTAGCCGAAACCTGTCAAGGGCCATAACCTCGAAAACGGTTTGTCACACAGTTTTCAACCCTATATATCAAATGTAGATCGCAAGGAGAGGAACATTTTTCTGGTATATTGTCTGCTTCAATTTTGTATAGTTTTTGAGTTATATTGAAAACAAAATTTCAATGGCGGCCATTTTGAAAATGGTTGACCAAAAAATATTTTTGCTCCGACAGATGTAATTGGGACCCTCATATCTACTTGGAAACCAATTTTTGTGGAAATCGAACAACTTTGACATTTTCGACAAACTTTGCGTGAAAATCGCGTAAACAGGAAGTTGATCGAAAAAAAATTTTTTGCGTGATTAATCATTGTCAGGAGTCAGGTGACTATTTCCACACCTTAGAATTTTTATATCGGTTACGGTTTAAAAGTTGAATTGAACACAAGGGTAAACAGTGTTTGGGGAGATAACTCCGTTTCTAAAAATAGCTCGGTTTCGCAGGGTGACTCAGGTCGAGCCCGGTCAGTGCCGGTTAAGTGTGCCAAGTTTCAAAGCGATGCGTCAAGACACTTTTTTGACAACTGCGGCGGAAAAGAAGAAGAATAATAATAATAATAATAATAATAAAAAAAATAATAATCAGAAGAATTACAGTAAGGTCTTTCCCTTGGAAAGGGGAAAGACCTTAATAATAATAAAAAAAATAATAATCAGAAGAATTACAGTAAGGTCTTTCCCTTGGAAAGGGGAAAGACCTTAATAATAATCAGAAGAAATACAGTAAGGTCTTTCCCTTGGAAAGGGGAAAGACCTTAATAAGAAACAGACTAATAACAGTAAGTCTTTCCACTGGAAAGTGGAAAGCCTTAATAATAAGAAACCGGACAAAAACAATATGTACATTGGGTTGACAAATAAATGCATACGTCACACTACTCTTATTTCCACTTGTATCCTTCCGGGATACGCCAGATCCCATTTGATTTACGTAGTTTTCTGTGTATTGTACATTTCAAATAAACATTTTATTAACAATGCAGGATAAAATGAATATATTTACATTGGTGTGACAGATAAATAAATGATCTATAGCCCTTTTGAAAAAGTCATCCGGATTTCCGATTCCGATTCTTCTATTTTAATTTTTGCAAGAGTAATTTCCCTTTGTGGGTCGAATACATTGTGTGATCAACGTTGAGCTAAGGAAAACATAAATTTATCCCTATCCGTTTTTGGCGTAATTTCCCCTTTCCGATTCAAATAAACTGGTTTGGAGTGAAGTCTTGGATGTTAACGTATGTTTTAGTAGTTTAAGACTTTGGCAGAGAGATTAAAAATGTTTTAACAGGTTGACTAATTTAGTTAATTTCAACAGATTTTCAATGGCGAGGCCGACCCGGAAGTCGTAAACCTGTAGTAAATAAGTAAAAGATTTCTCAGGTCTGCAAGTCCGGAAAATACTTTCTAAAAAGGACTATACATATAACTATGCTAAGGCTTTCACTCCTATTAGTTACTATGATATGTGAAACTTATCGAATTCTTGTGGTAATCTGATGCAATTTCAATTAACTTAAAAGTAGGATTGACTTGAATGAAAATGTTAAAAGGCAGCTCTCTTATTGCTTTACTGCATGTCGCACCTTAAAACATAGAACTGTTGTATCGATCAGTAAATGTCAGAAATTATTTTGACATTATATATAACGCATGTGCGTCATTATGCAATCTTAAGAGGACTTTAATAGATCAAATGCACAAAGTGTGAAAATGATGAAAGATGTGACTGTTTGACATTTTTCTCCACAAAATAAATCTAAATACGAATTATAAGGTAGTACGGTAGAGTCTTTTTGTGCGTTCTAATAGATCTTTTACACAATATGCTTCGACTAGTAATAAATCGAACGAATTGATTTCTTGTTCAGACTCGTTATAGAATTTTAAAATGAAACTTAATATTTTCATATTAATCTTAAGAATCTGAGCTTGAATCAAAACTCGCAGTATCTAGTCCAATAATTCACATACTCCGCACCCATCCCCCCAATAATAATTAGTCATAGTTTATTATTAGACGATTTTACTATTCCACCTGACTTATGTCCGAAAAGATTGTTTATAAATACGACGATTTAATGATTGATTGATTGGTCAACGACAACGAGCTTATCAATTGTCACTTAATATTAAAGAAAAAAAAGGGGGGGGCTTGCAAAAAAACAGACTGGTCATCATATGTGAATATACAGGTGTCAGATGGAAATACAATAAATATTTTTAAAATGTATCTCGAGAAATACTTAGAATAACAGATGTGGTTACTTATAAAAGATCTATAAATATATCAACTTTTATATACCGGAAAATGAATTATTTAAAGAAAATCTAATTTGGGATTTCCACAAAGCAGCACATTTAATTGTGCAGGAAAGAATAGGCTTAACAAAATACACATAAATACACATATCGATCTAAAACGAGTGAAGCGTAGCGACCACGACTGTGTGTGGTGTGTACTAGTGACTACACTTTAGCATAGTCCGGAAAATCCATCAGATTTCTTATTGATCAGGTTTAGCGCGAGTGAACGGAATTTAAATGAAGCTGCAGAGGATATAACGTCCTTCATTTGACTTTGGCTGGTATTGATTAGTTGAGATTTATCACGTCCCGTTGATTGCACTTTTGCAATCAATATAAACAGTTCTCGATATCAGAGGACACTCTGTATAGGCTATTATAAAAGAAAAGGTTGACAATTTATAAATATAGTTTATTTGCGATTTACATATCACTGCAGTTCCGAAATGACAAAATTTAGAGTATACGTAACAAGGAGAATACCAAAACCCGGACTGGACCTTCTGCTACCAGAGTGCGACATTGAGTTCTGGGACAGCGACGAAGCAATTCCTCAAGACGAATTACTTAAAAATGTTCCTGGAATTAACGCTTTGTTATGTATGCTGACAGACAAAATAGATGAGGAAGTGTTAGACAAAGCAGGTAAATATAATTTTGAAATATTTATATTGAAAAATACTAGAAAATCTTCTGTTGAATACAGTATCTTCTCCAGGGTATGCATATATCAAAATTTCTTGTGTAATTTGCTTTTAATGTTTAAGCCAGGGAATCACCCCCTACTCCATAAAATTTTGTTTCAATTTTCAGCGACGTCACGTCATATTGGTATTTTGTGTAATAATATTTCTAATACAGTGACGATTCGGAGGTTTATATTAATACATGTAGAATAAAAAATTGACAAAAACAGTCCGGAAATCACTTGCTACTGAATTTTTGGAAAATTTGTGGATCACTTTTGATATTGGCAATTTACAGCTAAGGCTCAGTTAGATGTCATATTGAAAAGCAACTATAAAAAAAGTTAGATGTCAAACGGGAACACGACGGACGTGGGTGTCCGACGATGTAACGGACCGCGAATACATCCTGCTAGCATAAGCAATATTGACCAGGGTAATATATTGTAAAATGGACCAATCAAATCAAGATCAATCAATCAATCAAACCATTAATCCATCCTTCAATAACACCACTTCGTTGTGAATTTAAGTAGGTATGTAACATGACATGTTATTGCAGGAGATGATCTGAGAATTGTTTCTACTATGTCCGTTGGTTATGAGCATATAGATCTAGAAGCATGTAAGTCACGTGGGATTGCTGTCACCAACACTCCTAACGTATCCACAGACAGTGTGTCAGAGCTGACAGTGTCCTTACTACTTCTGGTTGCTAGAAGACTATACGAGGGTAAGAATAACATTTATTACCCACGAGGGTAAGAACTAGTCCGTATTCCCCTGGAGCTTAAGTATAGTCGTGAATAGTAAATATTGACTTTAAAGGGCAAGAATAGTATTCACCTTGAGGGTGAGCATATACAAATATGGCCTTTAACGAAGGTAATATAATAGGCGTATTACCCAGAAAAATACTGCTGCGGTTGGTTAAGGGTCGACAACCCATTGCCATGGTTTTCCATGTGCTATTATTTGTAACTTACCAAAGCTGTTTTAATTGGGGGGGGGGGGGGGCAAGATCTTTACTGTTAGTGGGTTTTGGGCATTTGTTTACTGTTTTTCAACCATTAGCTTTTATCTGTTTTCTTAAAAAATGGCATTGTTGTTAACTGTTAAGAAAATAAAAATAAAAACCCTGTTTGCTGTTAATAGTCAGACCACTGTTAACTGTTGTACAGATTTTCTTAGTTCCATTAATAAAACCTCCCTTATCAACATTTTTTTTATCGGATATTGATATTTTATGTTTTTAGCGAAATGCGAGGTTTCATCTTTAAACGCATTTTCCCGTGCGAAAATTCCGGAAGAAAATCATGCGAAATGTTTAAGTTTGATAAGAAAAAAGTTTGGACACCCATACAAACAACGCTAAACTAAAATAAAAAAATTGCTACGCCTATGAATTCAATAATAACTCTTTCGAGATTTAACCTTATAAGCATGATAAGTAGATTAAAGGCTGTTCAGAAATTTGAAATATTCCTTCATTATTCCCCAAATATGAAAGACATTAAACTAAAAATGTTACAAATGTTTAGAATGATTACAAAAACATTCACTATATCAAAACATTGTTTTACTATTAATAGAAAGAGAACCTATTTGGAATAAATGGAGTTATTTTCCAGCTTAAATAGCGTTCAGTTTTTCTTGGAAGGGAAGCTGAATTACCGGTGACACTACTGACCTTTCTAGCAATCTTTATCAGGTGAAGTTGAACACACTGCCGAAGTCAAGCTATAACTTACATTCCTTGTGTTGATACGCCTGTGTTCAATACACTCGACCATTGAGTCCCTACAAAATTATGGTCTATATTTATAGACCATATTTTAAATTATTCTAAATTTATCAATTTATATTAATTTAATAATTAGGTGAAGCATATATATGGTAAAAAAAAACTTATCATAACTGTTCTTCATTTTAAACTTTATTAAACCAATATACATGGTGCACAGTGGTATTACGTATTTAATTATCAATTTGTTTTGAAGGAATACGTGCTGTACATGGTGGACAATGGGGAAAGTGGAAACCGATGTGGCTGTGTGGTGTGGAGCTCACGAATAAAACAGTCGGTATCCTCGGACTTGGTCGAATAGGATATGGAGTTGCGAAACGTTTAAAACCATTCGGAATACAGAATATTATTTATCATGATGTCTGTAGAGTCAGCTTTGCAGACGACATTGGTGCTACCTTTGTTGATTTTTCTACACTGTTACAAGATTCTGACGTAATATGTATTTGTTGTAATTTGACTCCACAGACCCGCCATAAGTTCAACAAGAAGGCTTTTGAAAAAATGAAAAACTCGGCCATTTTGGTTAATTCTGGCAGAGGTGGTGTTATTCAACATGAAGATCTTTACGAGGCACTCCGAACAAACACTATTGCAGCTGCTGGTCTGGATGTTACTGAACCGGAACCACTTCCGAAAGACCATCCTTTACTAACGTTAGAAAACTGTATTGTCCTACCCCACATGGGCAGCAATACATGGGAATCACGGAACAGCATGTCCCTTATTGCTGCACAAAACATCCTTTCAGTCTTAAATGGCAAAGGGGCAGTTGGAGAGGTAATACCTGCAGGAAAATCTTCCTAAAACGAATTTGCTTGAGACATTTTGAATATTATCAGCCATTTTGTAATTTATGTATTTGTATTTTTGGTGCAGATACAGTATTCTCGTTGTCTTTTTAATAGCTGTAAGTACAAATCCCATGCATTTTAATACCACCCGCTTTAGGTTGGGGGAGGTTAGATGGGGTTGTCCGTTCTGTCAGTTACAATTTCCATTATGCCCAACTCCTTCTACACTACTAAATGGAATTTGATGAAACTTGCTAAGAATCTTTTTCACATAGTGCCTTTGTGACCTGATATTGAACATTTTGACCAAAATGATATTTGGAGTTTCCCATAGAAAAACACAGACTTTGTCATTGACATAAGGGGGTATCCATCTCTTATCCAGAGCCCCACCTACATTA
Organism: Limnoperna fortunei; assembly: GCA_944474755.1. Lineage (NCBI taxonomy): Eukaryota > Metazoa > Mollusca > Bivalvia > Mytilida > Modiolidae > Limnoperna > Limnoperna fortunei. The sequence goes on from OX104122.1 coordinate 53,552,894, forward strand.
ATGAAAGGAATTTGATCAAATGTCCACAGAATCTTTGTAGAAATAGTGCCATTGTGCAACTGTTCACATTTTGATCAGATTGATATTTGGGGTTTCCCATAGAAAAATTTGGACTTCTTTTTGGTTGGGGGTACGATTTTTATCTCCATCTTCACCACTGAATGGTATTTGATGAAAGTTTCACAAAATCTTTGTTACTTAGTGTTATTGTGCACCCGATGTTTAACATTTTGATCGAAATAATATTTAGGATTTCCCATGGAAAAACATGACTGCCATTCTTTCACATAGGGGGTACTTGTTTTGCATAATTAAATCTCCTTCAGTTTTCGACCCAGATGTTTTGAAATCTGGGAAGCAGTGGGTATCAATTAGTGAGCATTAATCACAGTTTTTCTTGTTTCAAATGCTTTACTGAACATGACATGTTTGTAAATTGTTAAATCCTGCCTTGATGTTGGTCCTAGTCTTGCTTAATGTTCATACGCGCTTGTCCGTTTGTTATAGAGAAGATATTTATTTCCATATTTGTTTTATATTAACTTGTTTTAATGTTTACATTGATATTTATAATACAGTTAGTGCTTCCTGTTAATGTACTTGTTGTTGTTTATTGTGTTGATTCACAGTTCCGTTATAACTATCAACATTTCCGTTTCAACAAAACAAAACGTCTGGCGTAACTGAGAAACTATTTTGTGTAATTTAATATGTTTGGAACCCAGGTTTTTTTTTAGCGAAATCCTGGAAATAAGATTTGCGAATGGATGGCGGGCGGCGTCAAACAGACAGGTCTTGGGCCAGTAACTTCAGTTAAGATAAAACAATCCTGAAGAAGATTTGGACATTGCAAGCTTGCATAAGGACCTAGCTTAGGAATGGATTTTGGGCCAGTGGGGTAACGGCACGGGGGGTAACTTGGTATATATTTGGTAATACGGATGTGCGGCCCGAATAGGTCACTTTTTTACCTCTCCAAAATATATGAATAGGTAGCTTTTTTCATTGAAAAATATATCATTGGGTAGTTGTAAATTCTCTAAATACATTAATGCCTCAATTCTCATCTTAAGCTTGCTAAGCCTATGTAAAGTGATTTTACAAACAGTGTTCCATTAACATCACTTAATCATTTTGGTAGTGACTATTTTGCCAATGGGTATGTGCTGTAATAAAATATATGAATAGGTATGATTTAATCATTCAATATATGATTAGGTCCCGTTTTATAACGTCCGAAATATATGAATAGGGTGGGTTTTCAAATCTCCTTCCGCAGACCTCTACATAAAAGTATCCTTAGTTACCCCCCCCCCCCGTGGGTCACGGTCAATGTCTATGTTACTAAAAATAGAAAAATAGTTTTCTTTCATTAACTTTAGTTTAGACAAACCAAGCGAATTTTTGGATATAGAAAGCTTGCATGAAGACCTAGCTTAGTATTGGATTTTTGGCCAGTCGGATCAAGGTTAAGTTCACTGTTACTAAACATAGAAAAACAGTTTCCGCATAGTCTACTACTAAAATTAGTTGTTAATTCGTTGAAACCCGGTTTCGTAGCATGGTTACGTTTCTTGTTTTCTGTACGATTTGGTCGATTTTAGAGCGATTAACAATTTAAGACAACGAGGCCAATATAAGGTGCACGCTTCCATGTGTATTCCTTAGTTGAGGTATTCCGGCTACCTCCACATGTAGATAAAAATTGGAAAACCTGGAAATATCAAAACCTCAAAAACAATTGAATTACCCAGTGGTTAGGCATTTCAATATATTCAAAAACAACTTTGTTCTGTACCGAGATCAGATTTAGATCTATGATACTGGTATTGTTTAGTTTACTAAATAACTGTAGTTTAATAGGTGATTGTGTCTTGCCCAAACTTTAATATGGCTGATTGATTGGATGTTTGCTTAACGTCCAGTGAGTAGTATTTCAATTAAATTCAGGACAAGAACACGTTAACACATCAATTTGAACACAATTTTGACTGCCATTAGAACATTATAGAGTTCTGGTTTGAGAAGGAGAATTTAGCATTTTGTTGCGGCTACAGTGCCATCAGCGTAGCACTCAAAAACAACGTCGCCCACTACGGTCCACGGTCAGGTCTTCTGTATGATGACCCGATACCTCCACAAGGGAACTGTCTTCTTATTTTTTTATTGCTGCTCCATCTGATTGAACAGATTTTAAATCAATGTGATAGTATTACTGTAGGCTTGAAACATAAACAATATGATTCGCTAATGAAATCCAAAAAACTTGTAAATACACAAACCATCTTCCTGGTATTGTATGTTATTGTTTAACTGAAACAAACAATTTGTAGAGAATGCAAGGTATTACAAGACATTAAATAAACCACGGAAACAGCAGCTAAAACTATTTCGCAGGGAAGACTGTTTACAAATTTATTTTTCGAAAAATTTCTTTAGTTAAAAATCGATCCAATTAAAATCTTTCACTAGCTCCCCCTTTTTGTAATTGTCGCTTCACAGCTACAATAACAAAAATAAGGGAGCTTGTGATACATTTACTTTTAATTAGATTGGTTAAATATATTGTTTGAAAATAGTCGAACTTAACACGATATCAGGGTATTCCCTGGCACAAACAATATGTACTCGGCACTCAAAAATGAAAATAAGATTAAATTCACTTTCTTTTTACTTGTATGCTTTAAAGGAGAAGAATGAAAATAAATCGAATTTTCAAACTGAAATAACTACACTAACTATAAAAACTGAAGTTTTAATAATCAATTGAATAAGTTTGTTTGTTTTCGTGAATAGTGTTTAAAGCCAAAATAACAACTAGTCTTGCCGAATCAACAACTGGCCTTATTAATGAAAGTAATAACAAAATACCGAATACCGAGGAAACTTTCAATAAAGACAACCCCAGAACCAACGTCAAAGATACAGTAACTACAGTAATTGTTATAACTTGGTGCAGGCATTTCAAAAGAAAAATGGTGGGTTAAACAATGTTGTATGAGATGCTACACCTCCCTCTTACATTACTGTAGTGTGTGACTTAGTTTGTTGATGGAGATAAATGGGTATCATATACCAATTGTCAGTAATATGTGTATCCATTAATCATCGCAGCACAATAATTGCGTGCCTTCCAATAGGAATGCAATAACAATTTTTGTATTTTGAACGCTATGCTAAAGTACTGTACTTGATAAAAATTATACATAATACACGAAATATTGGTCATATAAACATTAATAACTCCATCTTAAAAATGTTAATCAAAGCACCAACTAAGAGAGATAACTCTGAGATAATCTATATAGCAAAAATCGAGTTTCAGATTGTTTTTAAAATATATCACATCGGTTGCCTTCCCCACAGCGAACGTTGTTTTACCTATGCGCGGGACGAACAAAATGAACAAATAACAAAAATTGATGGAGGAAACTGAATGGACTATAACACATGGATTTATGTCATACTATATCATACAACGATTGTTCTCGTCATCGACTTTCATATTCTATGCAAGTGATATAACTTCTAACCAAAGTTAATCATCCAATGAACGATGAATTTACTTGTCCTAGTTTGTATTGATTGGCCAGTAAATTTTATTTTATTTAAGTTCATTAATGAATTTACTGTGGCCTCGGTGGCCGAGTGGTCAAGGTAGTTCGTCTACTATTGATCACGTGGTCTGTCAACACTGAGATTGCGGGTTCGATTCGCACTGCAGGCAGGGTGTACTCGACTCCAATCTTAATTGACAAGGATTGCCAGTTTTCCTACCGCAGGTCGGGGGTTTTCTCCGGGTACTCCGGCTTCTTCCCCTAATAAAAACTGGACGCCATGATATAGCTGAAAAATTGCTGAAAGTGGCATTAAACACCATCAAACAAACAAAAAACAATAATGAATATACTCGTTCTGTCGTTCATTATAACAGATTGTAATTGTTTGAGACTCAGTCTTTTTTGTCGTTAAAGATATTTCCCGATAAACGAACTGTAACGATTGACTTAATTTAGAGCAAAAATTGAACGATTACTCTCCTGTAACACAGAGGCTATTGCAAACTAATATGTTACCTTATCTTCAATAAAGTTAATTCACAACTTGTTTTCCAATAAGAGATTTATTGGTTTGAATGGTATTTAACGCCACTTTCAGCAATTTGCCAGCTATATTATGGCGTCTAGTTTTTTGGAGTTGGGGAGGGGGGAGTCGGAGAAAACATGCGGTTAGAAAACTAGCAATTATCAATTAAGATCTCTCTGCCAGTGTCGACAAACCACGTGATCAAAGAGTAGATGATTAACCACCGTAAACACTCGGCCATCGAGTGTCCTTCAATAAGATAAGCTGCTACATTCAAACAAATAATCTTCAAAAGTTAACAATAATGTATAAGACACGTCATGTCATTAGATATTTTAATTTTATTGCATAAATCCAATACCTTACTCATAATCACAGGGTTAAAGAACATGAGTTTAGCAAATGTGATATAATACATAGATAAAGATTACTTTTCACACGCGTAAAGCATGTTAGAATACAAGAAATATCCATTAAATTTATTACTTCATCCGTATTGATAATTTCAGTGGGTAATCCTGACAGTGAATTAATCCAGTATGTTTCACTAAAAGGATAACAGTATACAAAGCGTATCTTATACATTATTTGTAGTATGTAAAGTATACGCATAATATTGTGTCTCCTAGTCCAAGACATCCTCCTAAGTAAGAGGTTCTGAGTTCACATTTGCTTCCTGGGATCAAACGTGGACCCTACACCCTTGATTTGGAGTGGACCTTGACTTTGAGCGAACATATTTTCATAATATTTGGCTTGGAGCGTTCGTGGACTCAGAACGCCTAATTTGAGGCGAACGTTGACTCCATTGACTAGAGCGAACGTGGGATCAGAACCTTTGACTTGGGAGTATGAATGCAGTGTCAACCAAACAAACTTAAATGTGTCCTTGATTATCTGTTTATTCTTAAGCATCCATGAAGCAGCATTGCAGCTGTATTTGCCTATTGTAGTGACACTATACTCCTATGTTTTCTGAAAATTAAAAAAAAACGTCTTAATCGTGTATAATACATAAAAACCACATTAACGTAATCTAGTGGCACCCGTTTACATGGTGGGCAGTTCTTCTGGTCGAACCATTAAAACCACCCAAAGTAAGCAATTTTATTGTAGGCTTCAGACATGTTTCGGGATTAATGCTAGTTAGATAATGACAACCAGACCAATAAAGTGTTTGTCTGAGTATTATTAAAAAGAAGTCACTGGGATTTAAGTTTTATTTGTGGAAAGTTTGAAGTTAGGTCTTGTTCATTTGACCCGGAAGTCGTTGTTCTACATCGATTAGGTCCATATGTTTGTTTGTTTGAATGGTGTTTTAACGCCACTTTCAGCAATTTTTCAGCTATATCATGGCGTCCAGTTTTTATTAGGGGAGGAAGCCGGAGTCCCCGGAGAAAACCACCGCGGTAGGAAAACTGGCAATCCTTGTCAATTAAGGTTGGAGTCGAGTACACCCTGCCTGGTAGGTCTTATGTGATAAGTATCTTGCTATATACATGTATTAGCTTGAAAAGAGGAGTATTATATACGCCTTTAGATCGTATAAGGATTGTGTATGAGGTAAGTCATAACTAGAAGCCTGAGTACCCGGAGAAAAAACCCCGACCTTCGGTAGGAAAACTGGCAATCCTGAATTACGATTGTAGTCACGAAACCCTGTCCGCAGTTAGACTATAACTCGCAACCTCAGTGTTAATCTACACGTTATCAATAGTGCACCAACAACCTTAACCACTCGTCCAACAAGGCCCTTTCTTCTTATATCTTTGACGTAAAAGGGGAGTTATGAAGTCGATTACATGTGCATTTGTCGTTAAAATCGAAGTTTATCTTTGATATTTTCACATCAGCATAAATGTAAAATGGAGAGCTTTCATTTACGCCAACCACTGTCTTTCTTCCAATCTTCGAAGTTTTATGCAAACTGCGGAATGCAGTCAAATAAAGCTACTCTACTCTAGATGCCATATCTTTTTGTCACTGATCAAACTAAGCAGCCATCTGTCTATAGCTGTTCAATATGTAAATCGTGAGACCCTCCCACGCTCACCTTCTATGGAGCATCGCAATCAAATTGACTATTACTAAACTTTTACAATATACAAATGGCAGATGAGACAGGTATTTACAAGTCCGGGGGATTATAGTTTTATTATTACCCGAGAGCGTTTGACCATGTCTTCGTTCTTTATATACAGACCTTAAAGACAAACATTTATTTATTTCAAGAATGCCTTCGATCCAGTTATTTATTTTGGTACAGATGTGTAAAACTTAATGAACACGTAACTAGGATTCCATAGCTATAATTTTACTGAACTACTGACAACAATTACAACACCAATAAAAGTAGGCCTTCAAAAATACTTCGATGTTGTATTGTTGTTTCACAAAAAACACCAACAGACCTAGGTCGCTTACCACATAAAAACAACACGAACATTAGAACATTATCAGATTTAATATTAGATTTTTGTATTAGAAAGCTTAAATTGAAAATACAAGGAATTATCTATTTGAGCTATTATGATTATTGCAAATGCTGATTAATTTCATGCCTTGAATTATCCGGTCTGCATCAGTAGTGTTACTAATAAGTTTCAGATTAATTGAAAAGTATTAATAATTTAACAGTTTAAATTTACAATGAGGCATTTAATAAAAGCATCCAATTAAAACGATATTAAAAGAAGAAATGTACGTTAAAACATTCATGTCACATGGGTGGGGGGGGGCATGGTGGTGTTGCTTCTCATTTAGTTATACGGTAACGACAATTGTACGAGCAGCCTAAAATATTTGGCATTGAACATAAATCAATCTACTCTTTTGTCAAAATGTACATTTCCCCTCGCGCGATTTGGCTTGTATTATATTAATTATTCTTTTACCGCAGCTTTCTAATCAGACAACTTGGGTATTGTTGTGTCACATGTAACCTCCATGACCTCAAATGGCGTTTTCGTATGCAAGACGTCTCAAATCTTGCATGATATTTTCGAATGCGATGTTCTCCAATGCTTGATTTCTAAAAAACGATTCGGTGACCTCTGTCAACTTAACTATGGGTTTGTTTTTTTAATAATGTTTAATGCCACTTTAAGAAATTCTTCAGCTAAATCGTGGCGTCCATTTTTTTGTTTTTGGAAAAGAAGGGGGGGGGGGTGGAGCCGACCTCATCAAACACAGGTCAACTTAAAGAAATTTTACTAATTATCCTTATCTTGAAAGTATCTGCATTATTTTGTCTTCATTATACAGTAGAAACCCAGCATACAAAAGCGGCCTGCGGATATAACAATATTGCACCAGGAGACCAGGTTACTGATTGACGTAATAAAATGTAAAGGTTATAACATTTACCACGTCAGACGTGCGTTTCGCTAGTGGAGCTCAAAAACCAAAAATTTAAAAGTCAAATAACTAAGTTCTTGCAGATATTTTTAATCAAAACTTTTAAAACCCTATTACAAGTCCGGCTAAGACCATATCTTCTATTAAAATTAAAATTATATTTTAAATTTTTGACGATGACTTTAATCAATGACTATTCTTGTCAGTTTTGTTAATAACCTGGTCCCCTGGTGCAATATTTTTCATTTACGCAAGCTTCACTTTCAAATATAACCACAGGTCACCACCAGTTAACTACTCAGTTTGATTGGTTGTTTAAAACGCTTTGTTTTTTTGCTAACTTTTCGCGCGTTTTGTTCCGTTGGAAATTTCTGTCAGAATACAATTTGAATAAAGTAGCTACCTTCTTCTTGTTTTCCTTCTTTTCAGTTAAACTGACAAATTTATGTAGAGTTATTTCAACATTCGAGACATAAATCTATAAACATTCTTTTGATATACTGTATTTTTATTTGAATTTGATTAACGGACGCCGGACTTTACGTCATAATGCTTTGTTACGTCAGTTACAGTTAATACTGACGTAAATTTTGAGGCACTCACAATGTTGCAAACCGGTCAAAATTTTGACCGGATTCATTGCTGGTTACCTGTCTGGGTATTCGAAACGGAAGTCCGCATCGGTAATATTTATTCAGGATCCCAGAAATATTATACTTGCCAGTAATTAATAAATAACCAGTAGGGACGACACGTTGTTCGTCAGATTACTTTGTGTTATTGGAAATATTAATTGTTAACTCAGTTTGCATAAGTAGGAATTTATGGGAGAAAATTTTCCAATATTGTGAACAATCAAATAATGAGCACATTTTTATACTTTGCATGCCACTGGAAAATATTGAGAACTTGGTATGGGGAAAAAATTTAATCTTTTGTTAAAATTTACAAAAGCAGTCTTTAACGTGCAATGGTCTGGCACTCATCCAACACCTTAACTCCCTATGGTCCATGCCATGTTATCGTTTTATAACCTGATACCCAGATGCTGAACAGGTTTGTGCGAGGAACTTTGCGAAACGTCTAAGTAATAAGACTTAAGATGTAGGGTACTTTGTATTATACTTAAACTTGTCAAGATAAAGGTTTTCCGTCCAGATTTTTAACCCCAAAATTGTGTCGTTAACAGAGATTTCCAGTTCGCTTCTGTTTCCAGGAACAAAATATAAACAGAAATACAACAAGCATGGCAACAAAGTAAACAAACAAACAGCATCCTAAACCTATTTATAGTAAATATCTTGGTTTGTTGAATGCAATAGACTATTATTTCATATTTTGGCCCCAAGGGTCAGCTTATTCAGTACGAACGCCATAATCATTTGGATTTGTGAGACAACAATCATCAAACAGTTTGTATATAACCGATTTATATATTATCGCCTTCTCATGGGGACCGTGTCATTGGTTGTCACGTGTCATTTGTAAAATTGTAATGTTTCAATTATGAATGCTTTGGGAATTACCATTTGAAATAAACAAAATTTCCCATATTGTGTATACTTTTATGGAACATTTTTTTCTAAAACGAATTCGATCAATAGTATTAATATAAAACAGTGGAAATTGTCTATCAGTTGAATACAACATGACGGACAGCAGGTAAGGATCTCTCTTTCAGCTAACTTAATATTATTTTTTTAATTGAATTTTAAGTAAATGTTTCATTACAAGGGTATGATATCATAAAACAGAGTTTAATATGGGTTGAAATCAATCAGTGCCTGTGGTAACGTACATGGCTCCTTGAAATGCCCGGCTCGCGCTTTATATATATTTCATTATGCGAAGACCGCGCTTGTTGAAATGGCAAACCCTTTACATATATAATAATGAGACGAATATTCTGACAATGTCTATTATTTTAAGATGAAAATCGAATAATAAGCTTTGATCTAATTCTCATGCAGAAACATTTCAGTTACAATATATGATGTTCAATGTCACCAGCCGCTCTGATCCGAAGGCGAATATTCAGAATTAAAGAAAATATTCAGAATTAAAAAAAGTTCAGAACTAAAGAAAATATTATCATTGTTTTACATTTAGGTGGATTTTTTAATTTGTATGCAATATCATCAAGTAAAATTAAGCAAACAAAATATCGGCTACATGCACACGAGAAGTCAGGCAACATGATTCATTATCATCAAATCGTGAACGGAGAACTCAGTAATACTCAATTTTAACTTAAATTCTTCTTATCGAATTCAACTTGTACAAGGATGACACAACCGGAAAATTCTTAGGCCGTTATTGCATTAAAAACTAACAATGCAATTTTTTATCAATCGAGGTTTAATGGTTTTAACGCCATATTCCGCGATTTTTCGGCTATATTGTGGAGTCCAGTTTTTGTTGGGAAGAAAGCTGGAGTATCTGAAAAAAACCCTCCATTCGGTAGGAAAACTGGCAATACTTTAAAATTAATTTTGGAGTCGAGCACACCTTGAACAAAGTGATGCTCAAACCCGCAATTCATCTCAGTGTTGCCAGACCGCGTGATCAATAGGAGATGACTAACTGCCTTGACCACTCGGCACCAATATGTCGTATGTCATCTATAACTAATATTATACAGGGTATTATATGTGTTAGTTAATAGGTGTCATTACTGTATATATACCCCAAGATGGGTTATGGTTTTTTTGGTAAATCGATAACAGACAAGTTTGAAAACTTGTCTATAATCTTTAAAACAGAAAAAAAACGTTTTCTACAACTATAAACTTCTTAAAAGAAAACGTACTGCCCAACATATTAGATAAATTTACATATTTATATTGAATTTAAAAATGAAAATGCGTATACATTTTAAAAAATACATTTAAGCATAACAGATACAGATATCCTGAAAAGAGACATAGTCGCTGTGAGTGAAGAAGTGCAAGAAAACGCTATTGTCAACCGCAGTAATCCTCCAGACAAGGAACAGCCTGCTGAAGGTATGCCTTCCTTTACGTAGTAATACTTCGGACAAGGTAGAGCCTTCAGAAGTTATGTCTTCCTTTACGTAGTAATCCTCATACAAGGAACAGCCTTTTGAAGGAATGTCTTCCTTTACCGTAGTAATCCTCCCGACAAGGAACAGCCTTATAAAGGTAAGTCTTCCTTTACCGTAGTAATCCTCCCGACAAGGAACAGCCTTATAAAGGTAAGTCTTCCTTTACCGTAGTAATCCTCCCGACAAGGAACAGCCTTATAAAGGTAAGTCTTCCTTTACCATAGTAATCCTCCCGACAAGGAACATCCTTATAAAGGTACGTCTTCTTTACCGTAGTAATCCTCCGACAAGGAACATCCTTATAAAGGTAAGTCTTTCTTTACTGTAGTAATCCCCCCGACAAGGAACAGCCTTATAAATGTATGTCTTTACTGTAGGTATCCTCCCGACAAGGAAGAGCCTTATAATGGTATGTCTTCCTTTACCGCAGTAATACTTCTGACAAGAAACAGCCTTCTGAAGGTATGTCTTCCTTTCCCGTAGTAATCCTTCTGACAAGGAACAGCCTTCTGAAGGTATGTCTTCCTTTCCCGTAGTAATCCTTCTGACAAGGAACAGCCTTATAAAGGTATGTCTTCCTTACCCGTAGTAATCCTCCGACAAGGAACAGCCTTATAAAGGTAAGTCTTCTTTTACCGTAGTAATCCTCCCCACAAGGAACAGCCTTATAAAGGTATGTCTTCCATAACTGTAGTAAATCCTCCCGACAAGGAACAGCCTTATAAAGGTATGTCTTCTTTACCGTAGTAATTCTCCGACAAGGAACATCCTTATAAAGGTAAGTCTTTCTTTACTGTAGTAATCCTCCCGACAAGGAACAGTCTTATAAATGTATGTCTTTACTGTAGGTATCCTCACGACAAGGAAGAGCCTTATAAAGGTATGTCTTCTTTACCGTAGTAATCCTCCCAACAAGGAACAGCCTTATAAAGGTATGTCTTCTTTACCGTAGTAATCCTCCCGACAAGGAAGAGCCTTTTAAAGGTATGTGTTCTTTACCGTAGTAATCCTCCCGACAAGGAACAGCTAAAGGTATGTCTTCTTTACCGTAGTAATCCTCCCGACATGGAACATCCTTATAAAGGTATGTCTTCCTTTACCGTAGTTATCCTCCCGACAAGGAACAGCCTTATAAAGGTATGTCTTCCTTTACCGTAGTAATCATCCCGACAAGGAACAGCCTAATAAAGGTATGTCTTCCTTTGCCTTAATATCCCTACAGACAAACAACAGCCTTCTGAAGGTATGTCTTCCTTTCCCAGAGTAATCCTCCCGACAAGGAACAGCCTTATAAAGGTAAGTCTTCCTTTACCGTAGTAATCCTCCGACAAGGAACAACCTTATAAAGGTATGTCTTCCTTACCCGTAGTAATCCTCCCGACAAGGAACAGCCTTATAAAGGTAAGTCTTCCTTTCCCGTAGTAATCCTCCCGACAAGGAACAGCCTTATAAAGGTAAGTCTTCCTTTACCGTAGTAATCCTCCCGACACGGAACAGCCTTATAAAGGCTTATATATATATCTTCCTTTGCCTTAATATCCCTACAGACAAACAACAACCTTCTGAAGTTTATCGTCTTCCAAATGTAGTGTATGTTGTATTATAATACGCATTTTACGAAACTGCTTGCTGAAAACACATGATTAACCATAGTAACCATTCGATCGCTCTTTTGCGTTACAACTGTATTAATTGGGCAGAGTAAACAGAAGAAAGGTTGTAGGTTACTGCTAAAATTAAGTTCTGTATGCTTAGTGTCTATTGTTTAACACAACATTAAGTGATTTGATGAAAAAGTCACATGTTAAAAGTGTAAGTTTGGTGATTAGATTTGCCTGGTATTAATATATTTAATAAACTAAATTGAGCGACACTTTCAGTAGTTTTTTCCATAATATCTCAGTAACCAGTTTTCTGTGTAGACACAGTTCTACAACTCTTTGGCAGTTATTGCATTGATATTTTTGTTTACAGCAGGTTTTAATAATTTTGTAAAATTAATGATTTTAGAAATAACATTTCTTGCAGGTAATTTTAATTATTTATTGGAAATACGTTGAAGTTGTTTCCATCGTAAACATTGTGACGCTTTGTAATTCTAAGATTTATGAAAACAGTTCCTTCAATAGTGCGTAACTGTGTTCTTTATGTTCAAATACGTTAGGCCCAGAACTGTCGAACATTGATGTAGATGATGATATATTTGGAGAGTGCGAGGTGGATTGGATGACGCCGGAAGAGGAAAATAATAAGATAATAGACGTTGTAAGTAAATACTTGTTCACAATATGTTAAATTATCCGTCGCATTTTAAATGATACTTCAAGCGGGTTTTGGCTGAGTAAATGTTCAATTAAAACATAAGTTATTATTAACTACTAAAACTATGACATGATTGTATACAGATGATATATTAACAGATAGGTTATGTTAATTGTGGTAACCGGTTGTAATGGCGGTTAACATCGGTTTATTATTTACCCATTTCGTATAAGTGTGTTTTCACCAGCTATACAGAGTGGTCCATAGGTGTCTGACCATTATCTTTTTCCGCTCATCCAAACACCTTTATATTAAAGAATTGTATTATAGATGATAGACTTTATTATGGTGTGGAAAATCGCGCTGGGTTTCCCAAAAGCTGATGCAAGTGCCTATTTCTTCTGTAAACCAAGAACTTTTACATTGCTCTTCAATCTTTTAGACTCTAATGACTCCGATGTCAATTCAGAATGCCCGAAACAAGAACGTTAAACAAAGACGTTGTTATGTTACTATCAAAAAATAGTTCTTGCTTTGATCAGTGGACGCAACTAGTGCAGATGTGTGCGCGTGAGCTCATCTGTACCAAACATCGGCCATAACGGAAGCATTTTAAGTCCTAATGCTTGAATGGTACCTAAACGTACAACGAGGAGTAATTTAGCTCTATATTCATAAGTTAAACACTTTAAATCAGTTGTTAAAACGGTCCGACAATTGCGCAGAAACTTTTGAGAGATATGGGAAGAATTGAGTAACTGCAGTGAAGTTTACATTTTGTATAGGCTACAATTTGCAAACTTCATATCAGTATCTACAAAAATGGTCTTGAGAAAAAGAGCAAATTTACACACATGGATTAGATAAACACAATCTAAAGATGACATAAAATTTTAAAAGTGAAGACTGGACGAAACTTGCAGAGCGTGGCACATTTCGAATGCGTCATTCACTATCGTCCGTGTCTAGGCTTTCCTTATTGTATTATGTTAATCTCACGCAGACGCGTTAGGCTGGTATGTCTTGATGAATTCTGAGAACCATTCTTGTCAGCCAGTCTACGTCTTTTAAAACTTCAGTGTACGATAAGTACACTTATTAGGCTCTCGGCTGTATTTCAATCGGATTAATGATCGATCTTCGTAGTCGATTTTTCAGTTCTACAAAACAGGGCATTTCAGTATTAAATAACAAAAAGAAATCAAGAATCTGAACAAATAGTACAGTAACAAAATCCGGATTGTCTACCGGTGACAAATGGCACAAAGGAGAAACTATAAACAATAATCATATATCGAAACCTACAAAAACGTTGGTGCCTTCTGGCGCTACGGGCGAGTAAGAAGTGATATCTATTTGACTCATCGTCATGTCGTTGGGAAAAGTGATATTCCAGGTGCATTATTTTTTTAATGTTACATGGTACTTGCTGATTGTCGGTCTTTAATACTAAATTTGCTCATTGTATATATATATATAAAAGTTTTTCTTTTCAGCTTAAAGAAGTAGCTGGTAAATGCACTCAAGCTAACCCTAAAAAGAGACCAACATCATTTGAAGTTCTAGATCTGCTATATTCAGTCTACGACCCTCCAAGACAGCCGTTTTCCTGTAAACTTTTCTGTGAGCTGCTTCGTGAAGAGAGCGATTCCGATGAAGAATTAACAAGTGACACACATCCTTTTAGATATAAGGTCTAAGCTGTAATCGGCTTATCTGTTCCACTGTATTCGATAATTATTCTTATAAATGTAGTTAATTCTGCCAATGTTTACTGGATGTTTACATAGTGTATAGATAACTTGCTACAAAGGTTTAGTAACTAGCACATCTATATCAACGTTTGTATTGCATAATGATCAGTTATTTCTATTAATCACTATTTTCATGAAATTTGTTTTGTTTGCCCTATAACTTAATTGTCAAAACAGCTAGAGTGAAACTATATATTGCTATAATAAATGATCAACAAGGCAAAGCCTACAAATCATTAGTCCAAAATTGTCAGATGAGTCCTTATATATAATTTACTGCGCTTTAATGACGAACGAGGTAAAAAACAATTTTGTGCTACAAATTAAAGTCTATAGTAGTAAAACTCGTAAATGACTTAATTAACGTGAAAATTTTTTTTTCAGAAATTGTCTAATGTCTACTTAAAGGAGTTGTCTTAATCAAAATTTTTGAAAAATTGTGTACTTTTTTGCACATTAACTTAAAAGCTATAGCAGCTAGAATGAAGCGGTAAATTGCAAAAATATAAAGATTGCTCGAAATCATTTGTTTTCAAGGTTAGCGATCACTGGCTCCTGGCAGCCTCTAGTTTGGTGTCAAGTTGTTGTCCAGAAAATGCTCAGAGAATAAACAGTAGGTGGGAAAGTTATATAAAGTGACAGTCATAAATATAATTTTTTGCCTTTTTTAAGTATAAAAAATATAGTAAGTCATGATATTTAAAAGGAAACCTCCATTATTAAACACGTTTTGACATTCATTACTCCATTCCAAGCCAGATATTTCCTTAACAGAACATTGCTGAACTCAAATTATGTACAGGGAAACGAATACCAGTTTTCATTTTATTTAGTTTTTGTTTGTTTGAATGGTGTTTTAACGCCACTTTCAGCAATTTTGCAGCTATATCATGGCGTCCAGTTTTTATTGGGGGAGGAAGCCGGAGTACCCGGAGAGAACCCCCAACCTGCGGTAGGAAAACTGGCAATCCTTGTCAATTAAGATTGGAGTCGAGTACACCCTGCCTGCAGTGAGAATCGAACCCACAATCTCAGTGTTGACAGACCACGTGATCAATAGTAGACGAACTACCTTAACCACTCGGCCACCGAGGCCCCCATTTTATTTAGTAAATGTATGCAATTGCAGTCAATTATAGTATAGAGCGAGTATATCCAGTATAAGACAATTTCTCCAGATAGTTAAATTGAAATTGAAAATCTGTTAAATTACACATCTTTGACCCAGGTAAGTATCATGATTTGAGTGGCATAAGCTTCCGCAATAAAAGATAAAAGAATATAAAGATATTGAAAAGTCAAATCTACAATAGAAATGAGCGAAATATATATGAAATATATCATATAAATGTTACAAATACTCTAAAATTAGTAAAAACAAAGTTAACCAAAAAGCCTAAATATATAGAAGTTAATGTACAATTAAAGCATAAAAAGAAGGTAATATCCATAATTATTAAATCAAGAAAATGCTGTTCTTTTTGTTAGATTTAATAATTTAGATATTACCTGAAGTCACTTAAAGGCCATAACTGTATTATTAAACTGTACTAAACACAAAGAAGAACACTTGAATATGTTGATGGAGAATGTTTAATGATAACTGAGTAACCCTTTTAAATTTGGAGTGCTTAATTGCACGTCGAATAAATAACTGGTTATTTCCCCTTTCACGCTTTGGTCCGTCGAACATGTAACTACATGTAGTTATTTTGTCTACTTGAAAATTTCTAGACAGTTATTTTACCCAAGTCATTGCAGTTTTGAGCGAGAACAAAGTTATTGATCCTAACATCTAATTTTTTATTACTGGTTTTCATAGTTAAGTGTAATAATGAACACTATTATAGCATGTACGACACAATATTTGAGAATCTTTTGAATTATATTGGAAAATCTTTAACCTGTTTAATTTCAACGTTCGAATAACAACAATTGAACGTTTGAAAAGTCAGCCATTTACAATAACAATAATAATTCAACGTTCGACAAGCCAGCAATTTACAATAACAATAACGTTTGACAGGTCGTCGTTTGTAATTTAACCTTATATAAGTCAGCTTTTTACAATAAAAGTATTTCATCGCTCACAGTTCGACAAGTCAACTAATACAAAACAAAAATTCAACGCTTTGGCAGGTCGGTCTAATTCCATAGAAGGTAATGAACAGAATTATTAGCGCAATATTTGAAATTCTTTTGTTTTATATAATAAAATCTTGAAATCTGTTAAAAGATTTTGCTATTAAATATAAACCAAGTTTTCAGATACATTACATACATTACGTGTATGTACAAATATCTGTATCACGTCGATGCAGTTGTGTACATTCGTATTACAACGAGACGAGCAGCGTCGATTTGTGATGCGGAATTTATGCAGTTGTCAAGTACAGGTTATTGTACCTACACTTAAATGTATGAAATAAGACCCCGTTTACACTATGAAAAAAAAATACATCGATCTTTTTTGAATCGATCTTAAAAAGACTGGTTTGCATTTACACACACTTGTGAAATAGCACGAAAGATCGATTGCAATCGATCTTTTTAAGTCCTATGCGTTTATACTGGCGTTAAATTTGACAACAAGAATCGGTTTAGCCGCCTATTTTTAATTAAATGTTCTATTAATGGGTACTAAATACATGCCACGAGTTTAATGTATGCAAACATTTTGCTAAAATGAAGGGACAGATGTATCACCGGCCTTACTTGGTATCCAAATTATGAGTTTTTTGTTGATATATATATTCACGTGTATTTTTGCCGCCAAACATGCGCAGTACATACGCATTTCTATAAATATGTTATCAGACTATTAAAGTACGATTCGTGCGTTTACACTACAAGAAAGATCGATTCAAAAAAGATCGATCTTTTTAAGTCTAGGTCTAAAGCAGGACTTTTTAAGTCCGGTTCTTTTTGAATCGATTCAAATAAAGATCGATCTTTATCGTCTACACTGACAAAAAGATCGATCTTTTTTGCATCGATTAAAAAAAGATCGATCTTTCCGTCTAGTGTAAACGGGGTCTAATTCACCGAATCATTGGTTATACCATTCGTTGTGACGTCAAGTAGTTTTGACAAAAGTACATCTAGTCGACCTCGTTCATACATCGATGAATTACCGAAAATAAGCGATTAATCCTTATAATTCTTTCAAAATTGTTTTTTATATATTTACATTCTTTTCCCAAAATAAAATTTCATTATAAGTGTGTGACGCGTAGGAATATACACAACGAACTGAAGACGAAGAAGTGGTCGGTGTGAATTTTTGTATGTTTTCACTTAATGCATAGATTTTATTCTATGGTCATTGAAAGATATATGACCGGTGACGTGCGTCTGAACGATAACGCCGGATCATCATGGCAAAAGTCATGTTGCTTTCATCAGAATGTCGTTTTCTTCGTTATGTATAAATATGTCGACTGTCAATAACAATCCTACTTACTTAATTTACTGAACCAAAGCGTAAAACTTGTCCAGCTATGTGACTATGTTTTGAATAATTCAAATTATGCGCGGGCTTTGGAAAATCGACGTCACAAGGTTTACACAGATTTTCATCAGCCGAAAAATATACAAAAAATTACCCGATAAAACAAACAATTATGTGTCCAAACAATTTGTCATAAAATATAATTACATTTGTAAAAAAAAAGAATTAAAAATAAGTTACATTAAACATACCTGCTCTGGTACCCTAAAATACTTTTGTAACCAGCTGAACAATCCAAAGTGTAGTACCCGGAGTAAAACAAAAATGGCAAACGACGGTAAAAAATGTTCAAAAGTCAAGCAAGAAAAGGCCCGTACAATGATGATTTCAATGTGTCTCGAAGACAAAGCAGTACAAAAGTCGAAAAGAAGTATAGATAGTCACCACACACCACTTCGACACCAAGAAATGCACGACACGACGTTGCCGCCTGCAACTTGAGGTAAATATTTTTTAAGTATCAACATTTTCCTACGTATATGTTCACAGTGTAAATATTTTTCATCTGTGATAAATATCAAATGTTGATGCAGTACCTTTTTACACATGTTTACTATTGACCTTAGTGACATATAGGCCACATTCTGTATCTCTAAAAAGAAGAAGAAGACAATATTCGTAGAAGTACCGAAATATGCACATTCATATTATAGTCGCCACAAGAATCATTTCGTGTCATACATTTTAAATGGAAATTTTATAATTTGACTTTTTTTCAATTTTTTTTATAACTTTAGCATAATTTAGCAGAATACACTATCAATGTAGAGAACAGTGTCGTTTTTTTGTACATGTTTGTATGCATTGTAATTTGTAGATTGTGCAACAAATATGGGAAGTGGCGTCAGTAATTTTGAAATGCAGTATGAAGACCAATAGTAATTAAAATAGTAAGGTAAATAGCAAATACTGGGCCTATTTCAATTAAATATGACACAAATTATTATTAGATCAAGGGAATTCAAGCTACAAATCAATGGCCACACAATAAAAAAAAAGAGGGGGCAATATGGGTGTAATTATAAAATCCGTAACATATGAAAGGGGAGATAATTTTTAGAGCATTGAGTTAAGTGTACTAAATAAAAGTGTGTTCAACTTCTTCAAATGGACATAATTCAAACAAATTGTTAAAATATAATGCCCTAATTACAGAACTTTTAAGGTATATACTCTGCAGTTAAGGTTGCGCATAATTCTAATGATTCTGCTCAGGTCATCAGTGTGGCTTGAGTAAGCGAGTAAGCATTGTAGCTCACTGGAACATGCATTTTGTAAACACAATGAACTCTTGTCATGTAACAGAAATTTCCCAATAACAAAATAAAAGGTTTTTGCTATGTCAACATTCTATTTTTGTGTGGAATTTGCAAACTTTATACTTCATATAATAGCTATGAATGTTCTTTCTTTGTAGTTTTTCTGCAATATTAGTTTTTGTGTTTTAACAGGAAAAACTGTACATCAAAGACAAGAAGGAATGAAAAATAAGAATAATAACATCAAGATGTTTTGACAGAAAAACTTTACAAAGAACATTTTGACAAGTCTGGTTTTGGAGTGATTTTAGTTTCTATGAAGAAGGGAACAAATAACATTCAGCACCATATTCTACTTGCTGTCAACATTCAGCAGCAAACAACAACTGGGTGACCTGAAGACATATATGTACTGTAAATCAAAAGCAGAAGCACTGTTTCTTCTTTTTGTGAAAAGCAGTTTGCCAAAAAATGAAAAAAAAATTGGACATTTAATATTTTTAGTAGGTGAAGCCGAACTGTCCACTGACAAATTAAATATTGTAGAGAATCTTATCAGTAAAGTTATATCTTATAACATATATTTTATAGTTCTTTCTTCATAATCATCATATTCATTGTGCTGATTATGCAGTAGTAAAAAAAGAAATAGGTATACCATTTTATGCATTGGTTTATAAATGTTGCTTTTCAGCAGTTGTAAAGGAAAATGGTGATATTAGTTATATAGCACTTCTACATAAACTTTAACATGTTGTTGTAAAAAGTTCCATTTATTCTATTGTTCATATTAAGATAGTTCTTAACTGTTTTTATCGCTTGTTAATAATTACAAAAATGGTTACATTAAATTTATTACAAAGTAAAGCTTCCATTGTGGTATTTTGAATTTGGACAAAAGATTGTAGAGTTGGCTCCCTTTTAGAGTTATCTCCCTATGATTATACTTTTTCTTAGTAAACAGTTTTCTGTTTACTAAATAAGTTTGTAGTATAATGTATCAAGCATTGTTTTATATTGTGAATGTGTTTTTATGATTTCTGGTTTTATTTTTTTTTATTGCATGAAAATATTTGATATTTAAGCTATAATATTCATCATCGCAATTGTACCATAAATTGGCAGATCATACAGCATAGAAGAAAATTTAATGTCTTTTTATTTATATTTTGAGAATAATGGTGTTATTAGGCCATGGTCATACTAAATACTTAAAAATGTGTAATATCAGTGTCCTTTAATATTAATAGTTAATTCCAAACATTTTCTAAGATAGAAAATACTCAAACTGCATACTTAGACATTTGTGCATTATTTCTGCTCTTCAATAGTAAATTGTTAATATATGAAGCTAAAAAGCAGTTTGGTTGAAATAAAAATAATATAACTAATTATTTTTTTTTAATTTCGTAGTCACTAAATAATTCGAAAACAGACAACAAATAATATAAATATTTATAAAATATTAGTTTTTTTCAGTTGTTTTTAAGCGGAGTTTAATTTATATTTTAATAGAGCAGAGTTAAATCAGTAGGGAATAAGTATTTCCTGTAACAGCTTTTTTTCAGTTGGAAAAAAGCGTTCAATTTAATTTACTAAGATAAATCAGCAAGGATTAATTAGGTTTGTAATAAAACTAAGAATGACTAATATTTATCAGTTGGATTTAAGCAGGAATAATCAATTACCTGTAGTCTTGCTTTTTTCTACTTTGAAAATCAGTATAGTTTAAGTTGGATAAAAGTGGAGTTAAAGTATTGCTAATTATGTAGCTTAAACTGAAGCGGTAATTATGCATGTCGCTTAAATACTGCTTTTAACAATAGCGGATTCTATGCAGATAAAAAGCGGCATTTAAGTTCCGCTGTGATATAAAAGCGACGCTTCAAAATTGTCTGGGAATGACTGACATTGACAACAGATACATTTTACGATTTGCCGAAAGAAGATTATTACTAAAACAAAAGAAGACTGAACAAAAAACAATATTCCGTACACAAATGTTCCTCATTGTACCTGCGGTTTATATATTTAACGTCATATGTGACGTCATATCTGTTGAAACGCAACGTAAACCTAACTAGACCATATGGAGAAATTATGGTATTTTACCTCATTTACATAATCGCCATATTGGTTTTGACGTTGCTTATTACGTACATAAGGAAACGTATGCAAAAATTAAACTTTTCAAAAATGTAAACAATCGTTCGCCAAGTTCATTGATACATGGTTAAATACACATCAACAAATGTTTCGGCTGTTCAAAACAATTATTTTCAGCTCTGTAAAATTAGCAAACAAAGTTCTAACACCATTTGAAAATATGAAGCGTGACGTACTGTCAATACGTTGAAAAATTGATGAAAAACATCTTTTTCGCTGTTTTCATTATTTAAATATAGACATTTTTCAAAGTGAAAGTAGAAATACATGGTATGGAAACGGTACAACCGCCTTTGTATTTTTGTATGAGATAATCAATTTTATAAAGAAAATCATCAAAAAAGTTCCTGCAAGAGTCAAAATACGATATTTTACAGTTTTATACCAACGTAAACGTCAGCGTCAAAACGGTGTATTCAAACGACGTCATGACGTCATTAATATTCATGACCTGATCACGTGGTTTTATCTCATGAATAAAAGGATCGATATTTCTCCATATGCGTTCTTTCTTAAATAGGATACGAACAGGAAAAACACTAGTTTTCGATTGTTTGATGGATTTATCAGTGAAAAGTGATGGAGCTGTGCTGAGACATGGAGTTGGTGACAAATTCGTGCATCTTGCTTATTTCGTTGATATGACTGAGAAAAAGAAGGTAGTTTTACCGTTACGGCTATTGTGTCTATTTGAAATGATTCGTAAATGAAAATTACAGGAACGCAATTTTTAAGTATCGTTTATATATGCCTTCACACTTGCATTTCGTCCACATTCGAATTCGGCTATTTCCCGTCATTCAGCAATGTGAACAATGAATCCACACGAAGTGTACTGTTAAAATATTTTTTTGTATGTATGTCTCTATAAAAAAAATGATTTCATAATAATACTATACAGCTGTTTCAACCAAATTCCTTTCCGTTTCAGTGATACATTGCTCAAGATATTTGTATCGCCAAAACTGAGTGTACTGGCATAATTTATTGTCTGAAGCGTACACGACACATTGCCGCCATATTTTGTTTACGTTTAGCAACAAAAAGGAATAGTTTCCCAAAAGTTGTTCATCAAAGTATGAACTGATCGGAAAGTACAGGTTTAAGGCCTTTTGACCAATCAAAAATGACTATAAACGTTAACGAATGTAAGATAAGAATTATATAGATGATACAAGGTGGCATCGACGGCTAAATTTTCTGATATTGACAAAATACATATTTAATTTTAAATAAAGATTTTTGAACATAAAAATATATTACGACAATTTAAAATTACTCAACGTTCAAAGAGTCAGCTAATTAAAATAACAACAAATAAAAGTTTTACAAGTCAGCAATTTACAATAACAATAATTCAACGTTCAACAAGTCAGCTATTTAAAATAACAATAATTCAATGTTCAACAAGTGAAGAATTTGCAAATACAATAAATGAATTTTGACAAGTCAGATATTTACAAACATATAATTCAACGTTATACAAGTCTTCAATTTACAATAACAATATCTCAACGTTTGACAAGTCAGAAATTTTCAAGAACAATAATTCGACGTTTGACAAGTCGGCAATTAGTAATAACAATAATTCAACGTTTGACAAGTCAGAAATTTGCAAGAACAATAATTCAACGTTTGACAAGTCGGCAATTAGTAATAACAATAACTCAACGTTTGACAAGTCAGCTATTTACAATAGCAATAATTCAACGATCGACAAGTCAGCTGTTTACAATAAAAGTTCAGCTTTCGATAAGCCCGCTATTTACAAAAACAACATTCCAGCTATTTACAATTCAACATTTGAAAAACCAGACAGTTATTTACATAAAATTCAATTTGTATGTTTATGATGACTTATTGACAATGACAAGTAGACAGAATTTCTTCAAAAACGCACATGATATAATACTTATTATTTCGAAGACAAATAACATTTTAAAACGTTTGTCTATACGGAGGCAAACAATTCTAATCTTTTCTGAATGCTTCATTTGCTTTTTATGTTCGCACGTAATATATCACGGTTGTTTAAATGTTCATAGTTATGTAACGTTATAGTAATAATGATACTTTTTCCGAATAGCTCTTTTATGTCGTGCACAAAACAGTTCCCTCATGTTGTGATTGGTTGTAGTACAGGTTCAGGTACAAATTTGCAATAGTTAAGAATGTCTAGAAATTGGCGAACTACGATGTCTACACGTGCGGTTCAGAAGCTACATGTAAAATGTACATACAAATTAAATATTACAAAAAAATTTTTACTCGATTCTTTCTTGTTTATTTATGTTTGCAAGTTAATAATGAGAATTTGTCTGTGAGTATATTGAATAATAGAGTGTATGATGTTCTCCGATAGTCGGTGAGTATATTGAATAATAGAGTGTATTATGTTCTCCGATATAGGATCAACTATTCAGCTACATTACAATGTTGGTCAAGCAAAAACAAGTTTTTAGAATTTTGATAATGAGACAAGTTTGTTACTATATCTATGCTTTTATGGTAATATTTCAGCAATGTTTTAGCTTTATCATGGAGTCCAGTTTTTATTGGTGGTGGAAGCCGGAGTACCGGATAAACCAGATCTTCGGGAGGAAAAAGTAATGTGACAAGCACTTCTTTCTTATCTGCTTGATGGTTAGAGTAAAAGTATCAAATATCTACCAATTTTTATGAATCTTTTGAAAAACTTTGCTGTAAACTCAACTTTACTCATGCCATAATAATAACCACATTGTGCCATGTTACTTTTAAATTCCGATCGGTAATTGATCCGTCTATGACCAAGTTTCTGAAAATGTATATTTCTGACGTCATAAAGTACTTACACATTATCAGTTACGAGAGTTTCCATGTCCATGGCTCTGTCGTTTTGATCCAACAACAAATGATTCGTTCCTCCGATAGTCACATTGCAGTAGGCACACTTGATCTCCTCCATAGGCATTCCACATTCTCCAATCCAATAATAATGTCCTACAACACAGATATTCATTTTAAACTATTAATGCAAACTATAAACATTTATTCACCTGTACGGTTTATCAATAAACCGAAATATAACATATATAGTTCACAAAACTTAAATTTAATAGAAAGGCATGTAATAAAAATTGAAAAAATTGATGTTTATTAAATGTGCTTTTATGACAATATTTCAACTATATCTTGTAAACATTCATCAGATGTGCTTTTACGGAAATATTTCAACTATATATTGTATGCATTCACCAGATATACTTTTACGGAAATATTTTAACTATGTATGGTATACATTAACCAGATCTGCTTTTATGGCAATATTTCTACTATAGCTTGTATACACCAGATTGTAGTCGCATTTTAGCATTTATCTTTTCAAAAATTAGGAAGTTTTAGTTTTAGTTAACTTTTTTGCAAAACTCCGCTCTCCACCAACATGATTTTGGGTAGGAAAGGAGGTTCACAGAGAAAACAGTTTTTAATATACACATTTTTTGCAGAATTATCCTAAAACAATGTACAATGATATAAAAGTTCAATTCGTAGATTACATGTTTCCAACAAAAATTCTATAAATTAACTTACCATTAGCACAAGTGTACCAATGACCTGAACCTTTTAGCTCTATTTCCATTGCTCTTTTTATCATTTTCTTTTCTTGTAGCGATATTCCAATATCTTTGATACACTTGCATGTAAATTTTTCCTCATATTTGATATTTCTGAATCGTTAATCTTTACTGCCGATTGCAATGTTAGGAGATAGTTCTGAATCTCCTCCGGAACACGTTCCGTTTCGCTTTTGTGTTGTGTAACGTCTTTTATGAACTTTGTTATATCAATTTCTAGGTGCAATCTACGCGTTTCTAATGCAAATTCGTCGAGCTCTTGTTCTGCAAATCGTGTTCGTTGTCGACAAACCCAATTGTAAAGTTCAGTTAAACCAGCATGTACAACATGATTATCTTTCATACTTGATGCATTATCTTTCAGAAATTTGATTTGCTTCAGAAATGTCAGCTGATCAGCCATTAAATTAAACTGAACAATAGTCCTTGCTCTGTTTGCCTTATTTGTGAAATACTTTAAATCCTTTTCATTAGTATATTCCTCACATTCTTTTAAAAGTAACATAACACGATGTTTCGTAGAAGAAGTGTTTTCTGCTACTTCCATCCTACGCACGGTTTTATACACGTTATCAATGTGGATATTTAATATCCTCAGTTCATTACGATATCTGCTGGAATTAGTTATTTTTATACTGCACTTCATACATTTTAGATAGACAATTTCATTTTTATTTTTAAGATCTTCAATTTTCGTATCGATATGAGTATCTAAACCTGAAACTTCATAGACACATTTGCAATCATCCAACTGGATAAATACTGCACCAATTTCATCTTCTGATCCAAAAAATATTTCTGTCAGTTTTTCCTTTTCACAAATCAATACATTTTTCACATAACAACCCAGGACAAGTGTGACCGCATTTCTTCAGCTTTCGATTGCACGGTGTATTACATTTTGGTCGATCACAAGGTTCATGACATAAATTGCAACACACAAAACCATTTGGACATTTGGTACTACATTTCCAATTGCACAGTTCCCTGCACTTAATACAAGGCTCTCCACATGGTTTCTGACATTTGTCTTAATGACCACAAGATCGGACACATGCTGCTTTACAAGGCGGACATGTATAATTACATTTTTCAGAACAAATATGGCCACAGACTAAAGTTTTGTCGCATTTTTGTTTACATGGTACGTGCAAACGTCCGCGTCTACATTCGAAACAGTTGCCACTACAATTATGTCCACATTTTAAGATTTCATTGCAGGGTATCTTACATGGCGGGTCGTATTTTTTGCAACTAGCTACTTGAACCTCGTGACCTGAAGGACACGTCGTCTTAATTAATTCATTGCAGTTTTCTTCTGTGGAGCAAAGATCGGTACAGTGCTTTTGACAACGATGCCCGCATGATATTATAACAGAACACCTCTCTGTACAAGTGGCTAAATTTGGGTCTTTATAGCATGGCATTAAATTATCGTGCTGACATTCCTGAATTTTTTTCGTAATCTTTTCTTTACAAGGTTTGCATTTTTCAAAATAATGACACTTTTCCTGACATCTATGTAACTTTCTTTCGCATAATTCTTTGCACAGCTTTATGCAACGTTCCCGATTATGATCCTTATCATCAGCATGACATTTTCTTGCACATTTATGTCCACATGGCCTTTTAAAGTTGCAGTCGGATTGACAACCTCCATCCTTAACAAGTAAAAAATCATTATCTGTTGATACATTAGTAGATGTGCTGTGATTTTGACAGGAGAGCTGAAGGCTAGTTCCAAAAAAACCTCTAGAACGAGAATCTTCTAAAATTGCTTCCCATACCGTGGATTTTGTTTTTAAAATTTCAAAATTACCTATAACATACAAACCCTTTTTTGCCCTAGACAGAGCTACACAAATCCGGTTTGCCTCCGACAAGTGCCCTATAATGCCACTCTCATTACTTCTCACGAGAGACAAAAGAATTATGTCATTTTCCTCCCCTTGAAAATTATCTACTGTCGTTATGCGTACGCCGTTTCGCTGTTTTGTTGTTTTGTCCCCTGGAACTGGAGTGTTATCACACAAATTCAAATGTGGCAATGAAAATTTTTCAGCTATTTCGACGTCAATAGGTCGTATTAAAGTTCGCAGTAACCTGACCTGGTCTAAATATGGCGAAAGAATTGTAATGTGTGATTCCAAATAACCCTGCATGCGCAGATATCTATAAAGTGCAACAATGAACACTGCTTCATGCGTATTCTTGTGGCTTTTAGAGGCGTCCTCTCGTTCATTGTCCTCAAATTTGTCATGAGATATAAAATACACATTATGCTTCATGCCTAGAATGTTACTATATTCCTTAACACTTTCATCATCATGTAAAGATGCATAAATATGCGGCACAAGGAGTTTTGATATCTCTGGTCTCATTCGATGCTGATTATTTAAGCGCTTATATGGAAAATTTGCCTGAATCAGCCTTTCAAAAAGAGAAATGTTTATTTTATGTTCCTTTGCTGTTTGGTAGTCATTATATTTTGGTCTTAACTGTTGCTGATCCCCTATCAATATCAGTTGCTGACAAGAAGAAGTCAAACAAGATACCACGTGATGTTCAAGTATTTCTGCTGCTTCTTCTAAAATTATGATTGTTGGCGCGACTCTTGTCAAAATTTCTATATCACGCGCCGCTCTCGTTGTTGTGCATGCAATTAACTTAGCGTTTTGTAAAATTGTTGTATTCGCAACACATTGAACATTTTTGTAATGGGCATGGGCTCTTTCAAAGCTTTCTTCACATTTTAGT
Source organism: Limnoperna fortunei (assembly GCA_944474755.1). Lineage (NCBI taxonomy): Eukaryota > Metazoa > Mollusca > Bivalvia > Mytilida > Modiolidae > Limnoperna > Limnoperna fortunei. Next base: position 53,580,727 of record OX104122.1, read on the forward strand.
ATTTTTTGTTCCACTGCGTACATTGCTTTACACAACCAACATTTGTATAACTTCCATCTATACTCATCAGACAAATCCCAAATGTCATTAACTGAACATGCTTCTGCACTGGACATTTCTTTTGTAGATGATAGTTTTTATTCAATAGCTTGCAACAACATGTTTCTGTCATCATCATTATACTTTTTCCAGAAATTCTTCGAAATTTTTTCATTAGATTGAGAAAATATCATTTCCGCCGACAGCACCATTTTTAAGTTTTCAAAATTTAAACCAGTGTCCTTCGTTAAATGACAATCGTCAGTATCTTCAATTTCATCATAGATGTCATGTAGATTCATTTGTGCATCAAAATATTCATAGTCATCAAATTCGTCTTCACAAAACATGTTTTTATCGGCTGTTTGCTTAATGCTAGAAATATTTGGAATTTTAAAATTCTTACTTTTAGCCACAAAAGAATACCACCGCTGTTTTTTATCTGATAATAATCTTTCTCATCCATAAAATCAAAGCGATAAAACCAATCTTCATGAACAATTCCTGTCAAAAGCCTATGTTTCAAATTTCTTAACTGGTCATGTTCTTTTTTAATGATACGTAATTTATACTTTGCATCATGAGCTTTAATTTTGTAAGTCGTAGTTATTTCTCTAAAGTCACTTTTGTCATAAGTGTCAAGGTTTGCCCTTTGGGAACTTAAATTGAAATATTGTAAACCTTCCACATTCGAACGCGTAACAATGCGAACAATATCTTGCTGACATAAAGTTGATATTCGTTTTGAAATGTTTACCAAAAATTGATCCAGTGCATGATTAGTATAACTGAGAAGAAGCATCGGACCCTTATTTTTGTCTGGCCGCCAGATCTGAGTGTTTCGTAGCAGAAGCTCTGCTATTTTCAACCCAACAACGGTCTTACCGGTTCCTGGAGGACCTTGGATTATTGAGAGTTTGCTTTTTATTGCGTGATCAAATGCTGAATACTGCGACTCGTCCATTCAAAACATAGCCGCATGCATCAAATGTAATTTATCGGTATTATTTATACATCCTAGCCCGGAACCAAAAAAACTCATATCAAATCCTTTTTCTTTGAAAAGCTCCGAATCAACGTAATCTGCTTTTTCTGAGTAGTCGCATAAAGAAACTATCTGCTTTCCAAATGGTAATCTTCTATTATTATTTTGTATTTTAGAGTGCATGTTTTTAAGTGCTTCTAATGTGTGAAAATACGATGGAAAAAATGCTTGACTCTCAATAAGTATCAACTCATCATTATTTAAATTCTCGTTATCGTTTTCACTTTTAAGAAGTTTAATGTCAAACGCACCCATTCTCAGATCCTCAGGTTTACATTCGGAAACAGTTGCAAAATAAATAAATGTAAATGTTTTGTTGGTTAAACATACAAGGGATCCATAGCTCAACAATTTTCTCATTGAGTAGTTGATTTTTCTGTAAGGCGTACAATCACACCCTACTTTCCACGTCACACCGTCTTGTAAATTGCAACATTTTGTTAGCAGTTGTACGTCTTTGTAAACGCGAACATCTTTATTTTTCCACATTTTTTTTTAAGCAATTAGGATCTCTTCGTAAATCGTTTCTGAGGCAAATTAGTCCTCTACAAAGTTGTCGCCAAAAATCTTGTTTTTGAACTAGAAAAAGTCGTTTTAGCTATTCTGTTTCGTTAATATATTTTTCGTTGGCAACTGTATGCTGGCATGTTTCAATATCAGATAAATAAGGAAGAATTAACAAAGTCGATTTTGTGTCAGATAGTTGTTTTTCCCAGTTTTGACGAATACCTTCGATAAGTTCTCTTGCTTTTTCTTGCAATGCTCCTTCTTTCATTGCTATTGTGCATAATTCTAATGAATCTAATGGCAAATCTGTTGGACCGCAGCTCAAATGTTGTGATAGAGTTTTCATTAGGACTAACATATTTCGTAGAATGTTAAATTTGCCAGCATCACAGGATCCAGTCATGGCGGGTCGTAATTCAACTATTACCTTCTTTACATCAGTTCGTTCGAAAAATCTTTCCTTGATAGGGAACAATGCCATTTTTACCGAACATATATTCTGCGATTCACATAGGCGTCCCAATATCTGTATGAATAGATCGATGTTTTCTATGTTAGACTCTTTGCGTACAAAAGCACTAAAGTCTTTTTGGTTAGTAGCAAGGTAATCAGCTAACTCATCTGCATTCATTTCCGACAGAATAATAGGATCGATATGTGCAACAGAATGCTCTAACATATTTCTAGCCCCCTTATGTTTAGAATTTTCAGTTCTTGCTCTTTTAGGTTGCGATATCTGTATATCCTCAGAGTGCTGTAGTTTTTCTTGTAAGGAACGTGATCCCGAAAGGGAATGTCTCATTGTTTTGAAAAAAGATCGTTTTCTGTTATTATAAAACTTATTTCGTTTTACTTTGGTGTTTTGGTTCATTATATTTTGTCGTGAATCGTCTTTTGATACTCTAGATGAGGCTGTATTGCAATTTTCTCCTTGATGAGTATCGCTTAGCTGATTGCTTGTCGATTTTTCACGACTTTGGGAATAAACAGATTCGTTCAACGTTGATTTATTGGAACTTGTTTTGTCGTCTGCTTTCTCATATGATATCTCTTTTAAACTGTCAGCTACAGACGTTGACACATGCGTGATTTCGTGTTTTTTACCACGATAATGATTTTGATTCCTACTCGTTCGAAGACTGATTTTGTCTTATTAGTTTTATCCACGTCAGCCTTATTATTACTTACACTACTGTCAATCTCATTTTTATTTGGAACTGTTACCAAAATTGATTTTGAGGCCAGGGACATGTTGCTTGAAGTATTGCCAGATTCTGGATCCTTGCATGTCTTTATAGAGATTTTTCGTCTATCTCCTTCAAGAAAACTGTGTGAATCCATGCTAGCATCACTCACTGTCTCTTTTTTGAATGCGTTCTGAGGAATACGATGGTTCTTGTTTATCAACATGATAGTGGTATTCGCTTCCCAAGCGTTCGAATACTGATTTTCTGTTGTGTTCCGTAGCACTTCTGTGAATCGTTTGCTCATTTTTATTTGATAACATAATTTCTTCTGAGGCCAAGTACAAGTTATATAAGGTTTTGCCAGTAACAGTATCTTGATTCACGTATGTTTGCGAAGACATTTTCAGTCCATCTTCTTCGGGTAAAAGACTTGAATCCACGTCGGCGTAACTCAGAGTTTCCCTACCTAGATTATGTAATAAAGAGCGTTCTTGTTTGTTAACACGATATTTATATTCATCTCCTAAGCGCTCAAAGGCTGATTTGCGTTTTAGCAGGGATTTTTATCTCGTCCGTTTGTTCAGCAACACTTAAGTCAATACTGTTTGTATTAAGAATATTTGCTTCTTCTAAGTCTATGGACATATTATTTGTTATTTTGTAGTCATTTTAAGATATTGTCAGTCCATCTTCTTTGCCTAAAGTATCTAAATCCCTGTCGGAGTAACTCACATTATTTCTACCTTGATTACGTTGTAAATAACTTTTAGAATACAATGGTCTTTTTCTACTTCTGTCCATTTTAAAATTTCAATGAAATATCTGAAATATTGTAGAACAATAATACTTCAGTGATTTTGGCTTTATTTATCAAACAATTACTATGTAAATTGGATATATAAAAAGAATAAGATGAGGTCAAGTGCTTCTTTTAAAAAAAAGTTTTTATCATGTTAATCATAGTGGGTGTATTTAAACTATATTTACCAAATTACAGTTGAAATTTTGACTCATATTGTTTCAGATTTTAGTAATGAGACCTAATTTGGGACCACCTAATAACTATTAATACCAAGAAACAACTATTATATGTATATGTTAATATTTGTTAAGTGGATTACTATTCAGCGAGTGACTTTCTTGACGTTGTTTATTTCATGTATTAACCTTTAAACACCACACTAAATACTGTAAAGTGCAAATATATGATTTGATTTTTTTATTTTATTTATTTGCGTAAACATACCTATATTGTCTATTTCCAAAACATAAACCAATAAAATAAAATCTGTAATGTAATTCTATCTTGAGAGGATGGATACAACTCAAATTTATTGTTTGCTTGAATGGCGTTTAATGCCCCTTTCAGCAATTTTCCAACTATATCATGGCGTCCAGTTTTTATTGGGGGAGGAAGCCGGAGTACCCGGAGAAAACACCCGACCTTCAGTAGGAAAACTGGCAATCCTTGTCAATTAAGTACACCCTGCTCGCAGTGAGACTCGCACCTGCAACCTCAGTGTTGACAGACACGTCATCAATAGTAGACGAACTACATTAACCACCAACTCAAATTTAAACATATTATAGTAAAACAAATCAGGCAGTTTTACCCCATTTTTATAGTAATAACTCCTGTATTGCTTGGAATGCAGATTGCTAGAAACTAGCGAAATATGACATAACAAGGATTTTCTTGAAATTTTGTTCCTAATTAGACAAACATATATAAGGAGAGTAAGGATTTTAAAATTGACTTTTGTCAAAATAGACCTTATTCCATTTCTAAGAAATAGAAAAAAAGTGTCAACCCGAAAAATATTGCAGTTAAACAGTTATCAGGACTATGCTTTGAAGCTTTTAGAACCACACCTGTTGAAACTCAATATGTTAAAGTAAACGAGCCTTCTATGTAGAAAATATATACTTTGAAAGAATTTAGACACCCTTAGTTTTTTCAAGATATACATATTCGAAAACCTTTGGCCTAATATGGAATGCCATTCGTTTTTAATTTGTATAGCAAACAAAAATATGCATTGTTGGGCACAATGAAACATTGTTTTAACAAAACAACTCATTATTTTATTTACATATCATTTCTTCAAAATATGGACGGTCTTTGCTCTTTCACGTATTCCTAAAAAAGTATTGTCTCCGTTATTTAATTGTCGAATCACAGTTGAAAACGTCAATCATAAACACCAAATTGATAATTAGCCGTCGAAGGGTCAATTTCGGTATATCTACCGTTAGCATAAATGACTGCTGCAACCCTGCGCCGCAAACTGCCAGTAAGGCGTCTAATTTGCTGAAGCGTTATCTGTCACCATTCCCGGTGTAATTGAGCTTCTTAATGTTGCAGGTTCTGTGGAGGAAATTCCAGAGCTTGAAATCGCCTACCCAATTGATCCCATACATGCTCTATTGGGTTGAGATCTGGACTGGCCACGAAAGAGTGATTACAGGTTTGTTTTCAGGTATGCCCTGACTGCCCTGGAACGATAAGGTCTAGCGTTGTCATCCATGAAAATAACGGATGGTTTCCAAATGAGGCACAACTAGGTGCAAGCACGTCGCGGGTGTACTTTTTGCCATTAAGGTTGCCATTGATTGTTACCAGATCCAGTTTGCAATCATGTGAGATACAGCCCCAAACCATAACTGAGCCCCACCACTGTTCGAACAATGTTTCTTGGCATATATAGGCTGTATATGGATGCCTCAAAACACGGATTCGCCCATCAGTTACATATAGTAAACGTCGGCTCTCATCTGATCAGTGAATTTTTGCCAGGTTCTAAGGTTCCAATATAGTCTTGTTCTGCACCAGGCCAACCTATCTCTGCGATGGCGATGATCAAGCATAGGGCGTTTATTTACTCTACTTGACCTCCATCCAGATTTAAGACAATTTTGTACTGTTCTGCCTGACATATTAAGACCAGGCATCCATTGTTGCTTGAGACAGGTACTTGCTGCAAACGAATTTTGCCTAACCAATCTACCAAGGCTCCTATCTTCACGTTTGGTTGTCACATATGGTCGACCAGATCGGGAACGGTCTTTAACATCTTGCGTGACAGCGTGTTTTCTGACCAAACGACTAATGACTGTATAATGATAGCCAAGCTGACGTCCTATTGCCTTGTAAGACATACCAATGGAATGCATGTCGATGATTTGCCATCTCTGTGCTTCTGATATCCGCATCCTAACCTTGCTTACTTTAAATGATTTGGCAATTAGAAATTTTAGATTTATTTACCGATATGTTGCATGAAAAAATACTGCACTTTAGATGTGATGAAGGGAGGAAGCTTCACTTGGACATAAAACCGCGCTTGATAAAAATTTCACACTTGAACGCTCACATTCTTTTGATTATACATTAAAGAAATAAAACTGACCGAAATCATCAAAATTAAACTTTATTTACAATAAACGAAAAACAAAAATATTTGGGGCTGCTTAACTTTTGTCCAGGTGTATAGTTAAGATCGTTTTCCAATATGCAACCAAATTAAAAGCTGCCACGTAAACACTGAATGGCCTTAACTATGATCACTGGATTAGTTAACACCTTTCCCTGGCTCAATGCCAGGCCTTATGTATGCGTTTGGATACTTTTCTTAACATATTAAAATAGAAATTCTGATCCCTATAATTGTTAACATAACTCATAAGACGGTTAAACCCCTTAGTTGTATTACACCTATATATTACAAGTTAACTACATGTAGCTACGTAATAATATTACAAAATTTATCAAATTAATAATACCATTAATTGCATTTAAATTACTCGACTGTGGCAAAAAGATATTTACAGTGTACCTTTGGACAAGACCTGTCTAAATAATACATTACATTTTTCTTGCTTCTGTAATAAATAGTGAATTCGTTCGATGCACAAGGTTGTAAACCGTGTGGTTATAAATAGAACGTTCCAATAAAATATATAAAGGGGTTTTTCCATTATATGTCATCATCACAAGTCAGGGTTTCTATGTACACGTGTCCACGAAACCTTCACAAACTTAGCTAGGAAATTCCCGGGCTAGAAGATTTTCATATGAAGTCCAACTTCAAAATATCAACTAATGAAATTGCTAGAAAGAAGCAAGTGTTTGGCAGTAGACATTCTTACTCATTCTTGAGTGGGAAGAAATCGTAACGCAACTAATAAAAAACGCGGTAATAACAAACTATTAACACTACTGTACAAAATACACTGGTTTTCACATGGTCTATGCAACACATCCGTTTGGTTAATTTACAATCGACATCGGGATATCCACTTACTAATTCGAGAATGAAAGCAAGCTTTTGATTGGCTACATTGAGGTATGACGTAGCCAATCAAAACAGTGACTTCAGGCCCGGGAATTTCCTAGCTAAGTTTGTGAGGATGATTTTATGTATACATGTTAAATCTAAACATACATATGACCTTTTAAGATTTTTGTACATATATTTCCGATTCATTTATTTATATGATAGAGTAGTTAGGATAGTGTTTATGTTCTCTACCTTTCATGTTTACCTTTGTATATAATTATTGCGTTAAATATGTCTTTTGATTTACTCGCTTTATTACATTACACACTTTTGTCTGTCAGCGAAACTATTTTTAGAACATGCAAAGATGGCAACCTCCATCAATAACTTGTTTTTAACTTATGATAAGATGCAAGATTGTATTTTCAAGGTCGACGGTAAGTTATATTATGAAGTATACTTCTACTAGAAAAAGATTAAATGTAAATGTGATGTGACAAATATACAAGTCAAAACGAATGTCATAGGTTAGAAAAACAGTCACTTTGCATCATCTGTTGTCTGTTTTCTTTTACTGATTGGCAATGTTCACCAAACCCCAGGTCCTGGTAAGAATAGCAACCTTGGCATGTGCCATGGTCACTTGAATATAGTACATGTAAATGTATGTAGCCTCCCACCCAAGCAAGATAGATTGAAGCAGAGCTTTCTGAGTATGATATTATTTTGATATCTGAAACTCATCTGAGAGATGGTATGATGACAGATGCTATAGTAATAAATGGTTTTCAGACACCGATTCGTAAAGGTAGAAATAGACATGGAGGGGTGTAGCTATATATGTAAAAACAGTCTACATATCTGTGAGAAGCCACAATAAAATAACACTGACCTTGAGATTATTTGGGTAGAAATTAGTGCTATGTCAACTAAAGCTCTGGTTGCTGGTATGTATAGACCACCTAGTTCACCCGTTACATATATGCAGACCTTAGAGAATCACTTGCATCCAACCATTGACATGAATGTTCCTAATTTTCTAGGGTGAGATTTTAATAAAGATATGCTCAGAATTTTTGGTGGGCATTTTGATAGACTTAACCTTGAAAACTATGTCCTTGAGCCTACAAGGATCACTGATACATCCTCTACATGTCTAGATCTATTTATTACGAATCGATCAAATCTGGTTTTATCGGTTAATGTCCATGCAGATTTTTGTACTGACCACTGCTCTGTATAGATATCAACATATAAAATCTAAAACGAAGAAACGTACTATCCATAGGTATGAGCAGGCAAATTATGTAGCTATGTCAGAGGACATAGAAAGGATTGATTGGAACACTCTCTTTGAGAATAAGACTGTAACTGAAAGCTTTTCAATTTTCCAGTCAAAACTCACTAAGGCATGCTACCTTCACATTCCTACCAAAACCGTAGTAATCCGTCCTATTGACAAAAACGTTTATGAATAACAATAAAAGACAGGCAATCCGCAAGTGTGACCGTGCCCATTATAACGCAATGCAGGAAAACCAGAACATTGGGCTTGGAATGAATAATCGTTCCCTCGCTTTTTTGGCGAGGGTACGAATTTAGTCCCATTACTCGTAATGTAGCCGAGCGGTTGTGAATCACTCCCGGCACTTTAATGTCCAAATGAAGTTGCATATATAATCAGACGTGGTCGATCTTGATATCTTTCGTGTTTCGTGTTTAATATCGATCGTTATCGATAGTTATTGCCCTTTTTTAATAACCCGCTGTGCGTTGTGTATTATTTGACATTCTTGTCTCTTGTTAATTATATGAAAACATTGAAAAACCGAAACTGAATGGCGTGTTGCATTATATGTAAATTACTAAATTCTTACTACGGAATGGTTCTTATAGTATGCAAATTAGCACGTAAAGAAGATGAATAATATGTTTGAATTTTGTATAAATAGACCGAAGTTAGAATTTTTTATTGGCTACATTACGAGCAATAGGACTGAATTCTGCAGTTAATCTGACAAATCACAAAGCTTCGAATTACAACGGCAGTAAAATTTGGCCTACATTAGGCTATATATAGACTACAACGAAATGACATCTTTAAACTTGTTATAGATGCCAAAGCACCATATAAGGAAAAGCTAACTTCGCAGCTTCTTAATAAGGATATCCCACCTGGCAAGTGGTGACGTATTGCCAAATATGTATGTAAACTTAACAAATGCAATAACAGTCCTCCATTAGTTAGAATTAGAGTTATTGTAAACCCATCCGAGAAATGTGATATATTTAATGATTTTTTTAAATGACTTTTTCAGAAATATATCACAAATAGAACATGAACCAAACTTACCGGCTGAGAATCATATTATTCCGGAATATACATTACCTAATTTCATTGTACCCACCAAGAAGTCAAAGATCAATAAAATATTTTAAATATAACAAAACCCAGTGGTCCGGATGGTAAAGCACCTATTATACTAAAAATATTTCAGCTATATTTGGTAAATCCATTGACCCTACTATTCAATAAGACTCTACAGGAGGGCCAACTACCATACATTGGAAAAAATCTCATGTTAAGCCTATTTATAAAAATAAGAGGTGACATTTTCGTCCTATGTCTCTCACTTGTGTTTTGTGTAAAATGATGGAAAAAATCTTAGGTAAGCATATGCATAAAGCATATGCATAACTTTGTTTTTGAACATCAACTTATTACAGAGTATCTGTCAGGATTCATGGACTCCACTGTGTATCAACTGCTAAACATTTACAATACTATACTCTGTATAGTGAAAGAAAGCAGAGAGTTGGCTGGGGGATATTGATGCCAGGGTTTCTCAAGGTTCTGTCCTTATATTATTAATGATATCATTAAGGGCATAGACTGTCATATTAAATTGTTTGCAGATGACACATAACTTTTTATTAAAGTTGATAATCAGAACTATAGACATGCTGCAGATAAGTTATCTACAGATCTAACTGGTCCCAAAAATGGAATATAAAATATAATCAATCTGTGACATAATCTCTGTTATTCTCTTGAAGAAATGTGGAAACCCATCCTGTATATTTTGGCAGTCCCGATCACCAAGTGAATGTGGATATACTCTTGAGTCTTTTCTTTCAGAACAATGCAAAATGGAATAACTATACTTATACAATTTACAAAAAGGCATGAGAAAGACTTAAATTACTCAGAATGTTAAAGTACCAGGTATCTCGAAAGGCTCTCATTAATATTTTTTTCATTTGTTAGACCAGTATTGGAATATGGGGATATTGTTTGAAATAATTGGAATATGGGGATATTGTTTGAAATAATTGGAATATGGGGATATTGTTTGAAATAATTGGAATATGGGGATATTGTTTGAAATAACTGTTCTTTGTATGAATCTTATCTTTTAGAGAGTGTCCTATTAGAAGCTGGTAGAATTATTCATGGGTTACGAATAAATTCCTCGAATTCAAAGATGTAAGAAGAACTTGGGTGGGAACCACTTTTCAAGAGACGGGAGAAGCATAGGCTTATTTTATACAAGATAAAATAATGGACTGGCTCGTAGCTACCTGTCAAATCTTATGCAACCACATATCAATATTTTAATGATTTTAATCTCATTCGACAATTAAATAATGATAACTTGAGATTGCCTGTATTTAATACTATGACATATTCCAAGAGCTTTGTACCCTCTACTATTAGACTTTGGAACCAGCTTTCATCATCAACAAAGAATAGTTATTCTGTTGATGCTTTAAAAAAACTAAAATGTAGAAAACCCAAGAGCTCCTGAATACTTCAACACTGGTTATAGAAAACAGAATATATGGCATTGTCAGTTGTGTTGTGAAGCAAGCAACCAGAACTCTTCACTTCTTGGTTGATAATCCATAGTGCCCACACTTTAGAGACACTGTTGAAGATAACTTTCATTATTTTATATCGTGCCCGACCTATCAGCTTCAGAGGTAGTCACTGCAAAGTATCTGCATGGAATTACATTTATTACTTTTTCTAAGTAAACCATATTTTGATTAAGTAAAAAGATATGAACAAATACTATTTAAGTTAACATAAAGCACCAAATTTTATTTTACAAAAATAGATATATTGAGAATACTATTTAATACCTAGAAAATATTTTTGCCTCTAAAAAGCAGTTTACAAATTTGAAATTCAAATATCTTTGTCTTTTCCTTATTACATGTATACTAACATTAAATGAAATCTATTAATGTTATCACCGTCATGATTTTTGAAACCTTATATTTATAAATAAGAGTTATCCATCTTTGAATGTGTTCTCAGTTTATGTTTGTATTTCTATATCTAGCATGTTGTACATCTTTATGTTGCCTTGTATGAAGAGGATTTATATAGGCTATGCCTGCTATCCAATCCATTTCACTTTCTTGAATAAAATATGTTTAAACTAATTATTCAATCAATTGACTATCAAACCAAAGCCTTTGCTAGCTTCTCACCCTTGAAATTTAAGGTTAATAACATTTTATCAAAGATAAAAGGGTTTATATAACTCAAGTTTGAAAGTTTTATTAATTATATATTGTTAATCATTTTGATTTGAGTGCACTCAAGCATGACATTTTAGTTGGAACTTTTCAATATTACATAAGACCTTTGAACCAATTAATTTCTTCAGCTGATGTCACGTGATCAGCAGATAAAAACTTTTTAGAAAGGATAGACGCTTTTATCAAAGGGAAATTTAATTTACATGTTTTCTGTTTTATTTGAATGTATTTATATATGCGATACATTCTAATTCACTGAAAGTAGTACTTTTAGCACTCTTTTATTACTTTGTTTACTTTTGCATCTGCTGAGGAGTCTGTGATAATTATTCTTTAAACAGTGTCACCACTGTCAGTGTTTGTAAACAATATGGCAGCGTCCATCGTTTTGATGGGAGATGTATTCGTCGTTTACTTGACTTTACTAGCCACAACGTTCATATATGGAACTTGAAACTAGATCCTGAAGTCTTTCAATTTTCCTTCCGATGTCAAGGAGGGTTGACAATACCACGTTTATTTCATCAACGAGCAGACTTGTACAATTTTCAGGGTAACCTCCCCCCTCAATTTTGTATTTACAAATTGGAGGAAATGATTTGAGTGCTCGGGATCCTGAAGAAAAAAAAGTAGCAAAGAAAACAGACCGAACAACAAGAGCCAAAAACCAAGGGACAGTTACAAATCCGGATATAAACAAACACAACACAAAAATCAAAAACATAAAACACAGATAGAGAGTAACCCGAACCCAATAAAAACCATGGGTGCACTCAGGTGCTCCGGACGAGTAAACAGTGCCTGCCTCTAATTAGATACCCGTCGAGTTACTCATTGTCTTGTCTAGGGAAAGTCAAATCCAGGAATAGGAAACACTACCTATGACTCAGCGAAAATGTCAGATCGTATTTGAGACACTGATTTTCCGTAACGATCAATTAAGTCGTGGTGCCGACCATAGAACTTCTGGAGAGATAACATCAACCTAGGTACAACAAACCCTTGTTTGAGTTGTTTAGCAGTCAACAGCAGCGATCGGTCTAGAAAATCTGAATAACGATCGCAGGATCTAGAATAACGTATAAGTTGTCAAATGTACACACCATACGCTGGAGCTGCTGGAATGTTGCTGTCAATGAACGGAAAGTTGACAATTGGGAAGTTGAAGTCATCACGCTTGTCGTAAAGCCTAGTTTGTAGTTTTCCTGAGTCTATTTCTAGAAGTAGGTCTAAGTAAGAGGCTGATCTTAGTGTATTGGTGGTGTCTTTAATTTCAAGCTCTCTAGGGTAAATTGAATGTAAATAGTCACCAAATTTAGCATTGTTGAGGGACAACACATCATCACAAGAAGTATTACATAAAGGCGTTGGAATCCCATTGATTACTGTAGGACAATTACTTTCGCGCAGTACTTATGTTGTAAGTCATAGCCTATTTGCATGACCAATTCAACTGGTTTGAACAGTATTCCTGACGTAATTTTCACGAAACATAGAGGTTTTGGAATTCTTTAATGATGGTGTGAATTAAATAAAGAAGGTATATGGAATAATACAGAAGTGTACTGAGTGCAAACCTACATGCTTATAATATCCTTGGTAATATCTATCCTTTTAGAATTTATTTACAACTTTTTAAACTTTAATGTTGTAGTTATTATCTATGTCCTTGCTTCAATTACAAATCTAAGAATTAAACACTTATTATCTACATGGTAAAACAATAAACAATCATTCCAAAATACATGTACTTGTAGTTGTACAGTAAGTCAATATCAAGTAGTATTTGTACTTATTATTCCTACTATTAGTTATACATTTACAGAGCATTTTACACAAGGTATTACATCTTCAAATTTACAAGTTATTGCATTTGTAAGGTATTCAATAATGTTTTATATAATGTTTTAAACTGTAGATTTTTGTATTGGTACATGGTACAAACTTATACATACTTGGGCACATGCATTTGGTAGATGGTACAAACTTGCACATGTTTCGGTACATGGTATTTAAACTTGCATATATGCCGGCAGATGGTACATGGTACAAACTTACATATATTTTGGCACATGGTGCCACACTATCTGCACATGGTTCATTGGGTACATGGTATATTACTTTAAATATATTGCAGCACATGGTACAAGGTACAAAATTACATATACTGCGGCACATGGTACATGGTACAAACTTGAATCTACTTGACAACATGGTGCCATATTATTTGCGCATGGTGTATTTTGGTACATGGTATCAAACTAACATACACTTGGGAACATGGTGTCATTTATTTGTTATGGTGCATTTGGTACATGGTATTAAACTTGCATATACTGGGGCACATGGTACAAGGTTCAAACTTGAATATACTGCAGCACATGGTACATGATACAAACTTGTATCTACTTGGGCACATGGTGCCATATTATTTGCACATGGTTCTATTTGGTACATGGTATTTAACTAACATATACTTGGGAACATGGTGACAGTTGTTTGCATACGGTGCATTTGGTACATGGTATTAAACTTGCATATACTGGGACACATGGTACAAGGTACAAACTTACATATACTGCAGCACATGGTACACACTTAAATCAACTTAGGCACATGGTGCCATATTATTTACATTTGGTGCATTTGGTACATGGTACAAAATTACATATACTTGGGCACGTGGTGCCATATTATTTGCACATGGTGCTATTTGGTATATGGTATTTAACTAACATATACTCGGGAACGTGGTGTCATTTGTTTTCATATGGTGCATTTGGTACATGGTATTAAACTTGCATATACTGGTACACATGGTACAAGGTACATGTGCAAACTTACATATACTGCAGCACATGGTACACAATTGAATCTACTTGGGCACATGGTGCCATATTATTTGCATTTGGTGCATTTGGTACATGGTACAAAATTACATATATTTGGGCACATGGTGCCACATTATTTGCACATGGTGCATTTGGTACATGGTACAAAATTACACATATTTGGGCACATGGCGGCATTTGGTACATGGTACCAATTACATATATTTGGGCACATGGTGCCACATTATTTTATTTTATTTTATTTTGTTTTGCACATGGTGCCTGTGTACATGGTACCAATTTATATACACTTTGGCACATGGTGCCACATTATTTACACATGGTGCATTTGGTACATGGTACCAATTTATATTCACTTTGGCACACGGTGCCACATTACTTGCACATGGTACATTTGGTACATGGTACCAACTTACATACACTAAGGCACATGGAGTTTCATTGTTGGCACAATGGTAAGCACATAGGTCTATTAATTAATTATGTATTTTTCAGCCTACCATTAACCATTTGTTGGTCTTCTTGAGAGATGTGGCCCAATAAACGCCACCGTGAAGTCTGTGATCTTCCAACGAGACAACGGTAGTCTAAATATGCAAGACAAGCCGTAACTGTTAATATTATAATAGTCTTAATGTCAAAATAATGACAAAGATAGTGATGCAGTTCCAAACATGGCATCTTCATATATCTGTAAAAGGCACAACTTCAGTCAATAGGACTTGTGTTCTGATTCTACCTAATGCAATGCCAACTTCACCACAAATCGATTATGAAAGACTTGCTAGTGAAATTATCACAAACACAGTACCAATGTTTACGTCATCTTTATCAAACCCAGAGGCACATTAGACAATATCAAGTCAACCTACACGTGTTTAAGTAACATCTTCAAGTCATTAGTTAACAACATGAACAATATTTAAGGTTCAGAGCCATCAACTAGGTCTGAAAATCAATATACAGGTGAACAAATTCCAACAACAGTTTAACTACAGGTATCCATGTGTACATGACTGTGGCTCATTTTACATGCCATCCTTGTTTTGTTTATAGAGCTTTATTATTAGTAGATCATTTTAAGTTAATGTTTTCATAATATTATGTAATACTATCTGTTTGATGTATATATTTTATATGTTTATACTTGTTTTAATTTGCGTCATTAATAAAATGGCATTTAATTGGAACTTTTGTCTCAGCTCCTTTTCAAAAAACCTAGTGGAGTTGGTGGATCACTTTGGGTACGTCATCAAACTTGATGGTTTATAAATAACATTTTATCAAAGATAAAAGGGTTTATATAACTCAAGTTTGAAAGTTTTATTAATTATATATTGTTAATCATTTTGATTTGAGTGCACTCAAACATGAAATTTTGGCTGGAACTTTTCACTATTAAGTAAGAACTTTGAACCAATTAATTTCGTCAGCTGATGTCACGTGATCAGCAGATCAAAACTTTTTAGAAAGGATAGACGTTTTTATCAAGTGGAAATTTAACCCACCTACATCCCCATCGCCTCCGTAAGAAAAAAATATTTTCCTTTATATTATGTATTACTACCAGTTGAATGTATATCCTTTATATGTTTATACTTGTTTTTATTTGTGTCTTGGCAAACATGACGTTTTGAACTTGGCTCATTTTACATACTTGTTTTAATTTGCGTCATTAATAAAATGACAGCTCATTTTACAGGTCATCTCTTTTTTGTTTATGGAGCTTTATTAGTAGTAGATCATTTTAAGTTAATGCTTTCATAATATTATGTAATACCATCTGTTTGATGTATATATTTTATATGTTTATACTTGTTTTAATTTGCTTCATTAATAAAATGACATTTAATTGGAACTTTTGTCTCTGCTCCTTTTCAAAAAACCTAGTGGAGTTGCTGGATCCCTTTGGGTACGTCGTCAAACTTGATGGTATATAAATAATATTTGTACATGTAGCTTTTTCTCTTTAAGGAGTAAATTATTTTCGAAGCATCCCTATACTACTATTCTAAAGATCAGTACCGTTAAACAAATTTTATAATTTCTATGAATATTGTCTCTTTCTTTCATAGTTACAAGGGCCATGTTGGATAGATGTCATCAAATACACTTGCGGCGTTTCAACTGTGGCTCAAATGAGTCCAGTGATCACCGCGTTTTATTAAACGAAACGTTTACGCTGGTTACGTAGACTACAAAAGCGAACGCCCTATTTGGCACCTATATACCCTTATATCATTTTTTAATTTTATTAGTTCTAGCGTGTACACATGTTCCAGAATATTATTTATGGTATTGTCTAATTAATATTAGGGTAATCGTTTTTCACCTTATTCTTGTTTTACTTAAAAAATCCTTCAAAGAGTAACAGTGGATAAAAGCTATAAAAGAACAATCCGCTTCAACCAAGCTTCTGATATCTAGTATCACGTACTAATGCATAATGCATTTTTTTCGCACATTAAAGAAAAAGGGTCAGGATAAACCTGATTGGTAAATAATCATTGCTGAATATTTATAAAAGAAAAGTAATCTGCGATAAAATACACAAAATAAACATATAAAATGCATTTGGTTTAAGAAATAAGCAGAAAAAAACGTATAAGTACCTCATGGAAATTTGGAAAACATAAGACTTCCCATTTTGATCCTTTTGTGTGCCAGAAAAGTAGTGAGAACCTATGTTATAATATATCTATCCAGCGGATTTCTTAAAGAACAGAAATACAGGATTAAAATATCAAATGTATATGCTAGTTTAATTTAACATTAAACTAACTTTTTGGAAAGAAATACCCGAAGATAGAAAATGACATAGAATTTGCGTTCTAAATTTAATTAGTTCTTGTTTTAGTCTGCAAAATTCACTTTAAACGCATAATTTGTGTATGAAAACATAGATTATAAACAAATTAAGATTGTTGATAGTGAGTTTTATTTATAATTTAGCATTTGTCTGTTTTTCACATAATATTTCCTTATTTCCATTATTTTGATTACAACATCTATTTTGTTAATTAGTGCAATTATACCTGGACGTTTTATGATTTTAGCACATTACTATGACAAACAGTGCCGATTAAAACCGATAGCTAATAGTATAACTAAACTGCCCCCACCCATGTTGACAATCACCTGGAATTGAGCAAATTATTGAAAAGCATTTATCAGTTAAGTTTTAGTCTTAAAATGCAATGGTATTTACCTCTCGTTTATCCGCCAAAAAGTCCATAAAATGAATAAATTTAAACGAAATAAAAGCTGAAATTAAAATACAATGTGCACAAAATAATATTTACCTGAATTTTGAGACTGACAATTTCACTTAGCCCGTCTCAATATTCGATATAATATGGTCAGTATTAGAATCGAAAGTAACTATTATTCTTATTTTTTTGTAAAGTCATGGCTCCAGTGCTGTACATAGAGGCGGCAGAGGCAACAAACTCTTACATGTGATGGGATTTGGACTCGGTCATCACATTGTGGAAAATGTTTTATACATGTTTAGAATTTACAACTTATATAACAGAAATATTGATATGGTGACTACAGAAACATTCATTATATTCATGTGTAAACTTTGCACATAAATATTGATTGTGTTGAATGTATTTTAACTTTGAAACGGTGACCAAAGTTCAACTTTATAATAACAGGTGTTGACATTTGAATATATATGTTTCTGACCGACTGATTGAAAAAGCTAATTGTGTGTTAAAACTCTTTACTTAATAGTAAGATTATTATGTACTGTATATGACCGTTAAGTAGTTTCCAACAAATATGTTAAAAAATAATTCTTACCTCTAATAAAATTTCAGCTTTGTGTTTTATATTAACCTCATTACTATGACAGTCAAGACCCATATAAAGAATTTCCAAAATCGCCGAAACAGAAAGAAGAACAGCAATAAGAAATATATACAAGTGTAAATCGTCAATAAAAGACTGGTGTACAAACAGAACAGTGCGCGACCTCACAATGACCTTGGTCAGTTAGACTTGACCATGTCATTATATAAATTGTACATGATTTTTTGTACACATGGTCGTAATTTTAAGGGTTGTTCCCATTAAGCCACCATAAAACCAATTGCACTATTACCGTAGCCACATAAGTTTGTGTCTTGTTTAACAAGATCTATGTCTAAGATTTTTCCTAAGAGCCGTACTTTATGTACGTTTTCCAATACAGATGAAGTATTTTCAGCTTTATTTTTAACGATGTTTATGGCACCATTCGACTTTTTTCTATCACTGGTGACAGATATATGCTCCGCACTTTTCTGTAGTTTTCGGAAATTGTTTTGTTTGTTTCACAAATAAATAAGTTAATTCTTCCCCTTCAAGCCGGCATTCAATAAATGGAAAATAATTTTATTGACACAAAACCTAGTTATCTCAAGATAGGTCGAAGATTTATCCTTTATTGTCGAATAATGGTTTGAAAGTCGGGTTAACTATACCCGTTCTCCACTAATGAGGTTTTTTACCTGCACATATCAAAACGACGTCCTATAGTGATCGCGTTTTACTTCAGATGGAATATTGATGTCTTATGTACTTTGGTGCATTCAATAGCCATGTGTGATGAGTAACATCATAAGGATTTATATTCATAGCCTAATTAATAACTAAAGCTTTATCGTTGTTGTTATTCCATTAAATCATAAAATTTGTTTACCTCAGCACAATACATGTAACATCACGACCGTCGCTGCAAAGCTCGCCAATACATTTCATTGCTTTTACGCAAATTAACGTGATCGTATGATATCTTGGGGAGTGAAGAGAACGATTCTGATGAAGAACCAACTAGGGAAACACCACCGTTTAGAGACAAGATCTAAGCGAAATCGGCTAATCTGTTCCAATGTACTTGGTAATTATTCTATCAAAGTAGTATTTTACCCAATGTCTTCAACCACTGCATGCTGAATTAGTGTACTCTAACTTACAATAAGAGTTAAATATTCAATTTGTTATATAACCCACCAACACTGAAACCTTTTCTGTTTATTCCGTGCAGTTATTTCAACGTAACTTCCAACTAAAAGAAAGTTCGTCGGCATGGTGAGCAATATTTACTATTAGAAAGCACAATGCAACTTTATCGCTCATATCGTTCATTTATTAATTTCGACAACGAAAACATCAATTTGTTTGTCGAAATGTTGTCGTTATTTGTACTAGTAAACTCTTCATTTGAATTATACAGTTCTATATTCCTTAATACTAATTATTTGTTTAAGCAGGATCGTCATATTTGTTGATTTGATACATGTATTGATTGGTAGCTTCCTTTAGCCGTTATACCTGTAAGTAGAACCGCTATATCGTATGTAATGTTTACAAGTAATACAGCCCAATGTTGGGGTCCAGAAAATGCGTAGAGTATAAACAGAATTTGTGTAAGATATATAAAGTTAGAACGATAAATATATAATTGCATGCTGCTTTAAATAAAATATACATATAATCAGGATATTTGCAAACAACGTCCTTGGTCAATAATTTACAAAACCCGGAAAACTAATGTGAATTCAAGGCAAAATTGACACTTTTGCTAAGTCATTTGTGGTCGTTCTTGTTTATTGATTTACCTTTTTCATAGACATGACAATAAAAATTAGCGGTTGTATAATTAGAGGCAGGCACTGC
Organism: Limnoperna fortunei; assembly: GCA_944474755.1. Taxonomy (NCBI): domain Eukaryota; kingdom Metazoa; phylum Mollusca; class Bivalvia; order Mytilida; family Modiolidae; genus Limnoperna; species Limnoperna fortunei. The sequence goes on from OX104122.1 coordinate 53,600,855, forward strand.
TTACTTCCGGAGCACCTAAGTGCACCGATGGCTTATATTGGATTTACGTTACCCACTTTCGTCTTTGGGTTGTTGTTTGTGTTGTACATGTTTGTCTAAATCAGATTCCTTTGACTTTTGGCTTTTCTTGTTTGGTCGGGTTACATGCTATTTTTCTTGTAATTATAACGATGTATTAATTTTGTTATGATTTGTACACACACTTTATTTCGTTTATGCAAATAAAATATAACCAGTACTAATAAGTGCAATACTACCATTATTATTTTCAAACATTAATGCTAAATTTACACAAACAAAACATTAAATTTAATAATAAAAACGTCAGTCTCAGGAGGATTAAAACTATGTTTGAATTGAATCAAGCATATCATATAAATGTTAAATACTGTAAAATTAGTAAAAACGTTTACAAAGTCAACCAAATCGCATAAATCAATATAAGTTAATATACAACTATTGCCTTTAATGAAGGTAATATCCATAATTATTCAATCAAGATCGGGTTATTCTTTCGAAATTTAATAATCTGGATATTGCCTTAAGTTCCTTCAAGGCCATAAATGTACTATTATACTGTACTTAACACAAACAAGAAAACATGAATATATTGATGGAGACAGTTTAGTGATAACCGAGTAACCCTTTTAAATTTGGAGCGCTTTTGCACGTCGAATAAAGAACTATTTATATCCCCTTTCAGGTATGGAGCTCTTTTGCACGTCAAACAAATAACTATTTATTTTGTCTACGTGCAATTTCTAAACAGTTATTTTACCCAAGTGCAGTTTTTAGTGAGAAAAAAGTTATTGATCCCAACAGCTAATTTTTGTAGTAATGGTTTCCTTAGTAAAGTCTAATAATATAGGGTTATTGCATGAATATTGGGAAATATTGTCCCAAGCAAGTGTTATATTGCACGAGCTTGCGAGTGCAATATAGCATCTTGCGAGGGACAATATTTCCCAATATTCATGCAATAACCCTTTTATTATATAGTAATATTTTTTTGGTGCTTTTAAGTGATTATTAATTATCTTTGCTATTTTGTAATATTTTACTAGGTCCAATATTATCATATTTTCACTTGGTCAATATAACAGACATATATTTTGATGTAGATTTACATATAATAAAAACAGATTTTTTTTTCAATTTTGTGTTTTTATTTGTTGCACCTTATTGTTTTGAATATATGGCCACACACTCGAATTTCGTCCATACTCGAAATTTGGCGATTACCCTTCATTCGGCAATGTCAACAATGATCCCAAGGATAAATTACTTTTAAAATATCTTGCATTTATTGCTCAAACCAAATGACTCCTAAATAATTAAATACAATGCGTTTCAGCGAAATTAACGTCCGTTAAAGCGACACACTTTCATCGCCAAAATTCGAGTGTACTACTACTAGCATAAATTCCTGCTTTGAAAAGAGCCACTTGTGCACAATATTTAAATCCCGTTTTGTTTTCGTTTACACTTGATTTTTTCCTTTGTTGGTCTATTAAATTTACTTTTATCTACAATCGAATTCATTTCCATTTGTTCAGTTTCAAGCGGTTCTGCTAATTTTCCCCTCGAGAGCAGATCATGTATGTCACTTTCGGCCATGTTTGTTTACCAAACAACAGTAAAATATAAAGCCGATGTTCGGAACACATCTGCACTTTTCCCAGAAATTACATAAAAGGCCGAAATTCAGAGTAAAATATGAAAATATACTGCACTTTATTGCTATATGAAATACAATGGGGAAAAAATATTACTATATAATAATGAACAATATTATAGCGTGCACGACACAATATGTGAAAATATTTTGATTAGCATTAGAAAATCTTGAAATGCTTAAAAATAATAGTACTAAATATATGTTTTACATGAAGATTTTTTTAAACATAACAATACTTTTCAAAATATATTAACAAAATATAAATTAATTCAACGTTGAATAACAACAATTGAACGTTTGACAGGTCAGCCATTTACAGTAACAATAATAATTCAACGTCCGACAAGGCAGCTATTTACAATAATATTAATTCAAAGTTCGACAGGTCGCCGTTAATAATTTAACCTTCTATAAGTCAGCTATTTGTAATACAGTAACGCTAATTCAGCGCTCGACAAGCATGTAATTTACAATAACAATAAATCAATGCTTGGCATGTCGGCCTAATGAACAACATTATAGCGCAATATTTGAAATTCTTTAGTTTTATATAATACAATCTTGAAATCTGTTAAAAGATCTTCGAACATATATTACCATAACATAATTTAAAATAATTTAACGTTCGAAAAGTCTGCTATCTTCAATAACAACAAGTTCGATAGGTCAGACATTTATAATAACAATAATAATTACACGTTCGACAAGCCAGCCATTTACAGCATCAATAATTTAATGTCCGCCCTGATTTCAATCTTTTACCAGTCGTGCAATATCACTTGCAATCAAACTTCAGTGGTGCAATATCATAAAATATGGGTTAGTGAGGGATACATTGTTTATATAGGAGCTAAAACAACGACATGTAATAACAATTATAACACAACGTTCGATAAGTCATTCATTTATAATAACACTAATTCGACGTTCGACGACCATCAATTTACAATAACAATAAATTAACGTTCAACAAGCCACCAATTTACACAACAATAATTCAAACGTAAGACATGTCGCCGTTTATAATTTAACCTTCTTTAAGTCAGCTATTTACAATAACAGAATTTAGCGCTCAACGTTCTACAAGTCAGTTACTAACAATAACAATAATTCAACGCTTGGCAGGTCGGCCTAATTCCATAGAAGGTTGTGAACGACATTATAGCACATTATTTAAAATTCTTTTGTTTTATATAATTAAATATTGAAATCTGTTATAAGACTTTGGTTTTAAATATAATCCAAGTTTTCAAATAAACAGATAAAGATTTTTGAACACAACAATACTTTCGAAAATATATTACCCTAATTTAATAAAATAATTCAACGTTCGACAAGTCAGTTATTTACAATAACAATAAACATTTCGAAAGGTCAATTTACAATAACAATAAGAATTCAATAGGCATTCAACGTTCGACAAGCCAACCGTTTATGATAAAAATAATTCAACGTTTGACAAGTCAGTTATTCATAATAACAATTATTCAACGTTCAACAAGACAGCAATTTGCAAAAAACAATAATTCAACGTTTGACAAGTCAGCTATAAAAATAACAAAAATTCAACGTTCGAGAAGTCAGCCATTTACAGCAATTTGAAATAACAATAATTCATTCAAAGTTAAAAAATCAGCTTTTTACAAAAACAATAATTCAACGTTTGACAAGTCAGCTTTTTAAAATAACAATAATTCAACCTTCGAGGAGTCAGCTATTTCCAACAATTTGCAGTAACGATAATTCAACTTTTGAAAAAGTCAGCTATTTACAATAACAATATTTCAACGTTACAGTAACCATGTAAGCAATGTGCATTAACAATAATTCAACGTTCGACAAGCCAGCTGTTTACAATAACAATAATTTAACGATCGACTAATCTTCAAAAACGCACATGAAATAATACTTATTATTTCGAAGACAAATAATAACATTTTAAAACATTTTTCAATACTGAGGCAAACAATTCTAATCTTCTTTTGTAAATGCTTCATTTACTTTTTATAATCATACGAAATATATCACGGTTGTTTAAATTTTCATAGCTATGTAATGTTATAGTAATATACATGTAGTGCTATTGATACTTCGGACTGGCTCGTTTATGTCGTGCACAAGACCGTTCCCTCTTGTTGATATTGGTTGCTGTACAGATACAGGGACAAATTTGCAATAGTTACGAATGTCTAGGACTAGTGAACTACGATGTCTGTCCACATAAGCGGGTCATAGGCTACAAGTAAAACGGTCATACAAATTAAATATTACAAAAAATGTTTACTCGATCCTTTCTTTTCATTTATGTTTGCTAGTAATAACAATTTTGTCGGAGAGTATATTGAATAATAGAGTATCCTTTCTTTTTCATTTATGTTTGCTAGTAATAAAAATTTGTCGGAAAGTATATTGAATAATAGAGCATCCTTTCTTTTTCATTTATGTTTGCTAGTAATAACAATTTGTCGTATATTGAATAATAGAGTATCCTTTCTTTTTCATTTATGTTTGCTAGTAATAACAATTTGTCGGAGAGTATATTGAATAATAGAGTGTATGCTGTTCTTCGATATAGGATCAACCATTCAGTTACAGTACAATGTTGTCAATTCAAGACACATTTTACGAATTTTGATAATTAGACAAATTTGTTTAAACGTTGTTCAACGGCAGTTTCAGCAATTGTTCAGCTATATCATGCCGTCCAGTTTTTATTGGGAGAGGAAGTCGGAGTACCAGGAATAAACCCTTATTCTTGGTTGTAAAAGATAATGAGACAAACAGTCCTTTCTCAACTGCTTGATGCTCAGAGGAGAAGTATCAAATACCTGCCAAATTTTAATGAATCCTTTAAAAAAATTGTTGTAAACTAAACGTTACTCATGCCATAATAATAACCGAAAAAATATCTATCGCTGTGTTAAAAACTTAACTTTAATTTGACTACATTGTACCACAATACGCCAAGCATATAAATGTTAAAATTCCAGTAATTGATCCGTCTATGACCAAGTTTCTGAAAATTTATATTTCTGACGTCATAAGTACCTACACATTATCAGTTACGAGAGTTTCCATGTCCATGGCTCTGTCGTTTTGATCCAACAATATATGATTCGCTCCTCCTATAGTCACATTGCAGTAGGGACACTTTATCTTCTCCATAGGCATCCCACATTCTCCAATACAATAATAATGTCCTACAACACAGATATTCATTTTAAACAAATAATGTAAAATACATACGGCTTATCAATATTCAGAAATGTAAATTAACTATAAACACACATATTTCACATTACTTAAATTGAATAGAAACGCATAGAACTAAAATTGAACCGAATTTATTTCTAACATGTGCTTTTATGGCAATATTTAAACTATATATAGTATACATTCACCAGATAGTAGTCGCATTTTAGCATTTGTTTATTCAGCAATTCAGAAGTTTTAGTTTTAGTTAACTTTAATTACAATACTCCGCACTCCACCAACATGTTCTTGGGTAGGCAAAGAAGGTTCACGGAGAAAACAGTTTTGAATATAAATAATTTTTAACAGCATTCTCTTAAAATTTTTTACTGATATTAAAATTCAATAGGTAGATTAAATTATTTTCTTAACTTACCATTAGCACACGTGTACCAATGACCTGAACCTTTAAACTCCTTTTCCATTGCTCTTTTTATCATGGCCTTTTCTTGTAGAGATATTCCTAGCATTTTTGATGCACTTTTATGTAAATCTTCTCTCATATTTGATATTTCTGAATCAGTAATCTTTACTGCCGATTGCAATGTTAGGAGATGGTTTTGAATCTCCTCCGGAACACGTTCCGTTCCGTTGTTGTGTTGTTGAAGGTCTTTTATAAACTTTGTTATATCTATTTCTAGGTGCAATCTACGCATTTCTAAAGCACATTCGTCGTGCTCTTGTTCTGCAAATCGTGTTCGTTGTCGACAAACCCAATTGTAAAGTTCAGTTAAACCAGCATGTACAACATGATTATTTTCAATACGTGATGCATTATCTTTTAGAAATTTGATTTCCTTCAGAAACGTCAGCTGATCAGCTATTAAAGTAAACTGAACAATAGTCTTTGCTCTGTTTGCCTTATTTGTGAAATACTTTAAATCCTTTTCATTAGTATATTCCTCACTTTCTTTCAAACGTAACAGAACGTGATGTTTCTTAGAAGAAATATTTTCTGCTTCTTCCATACTACGCAAGGTTTTATACACGTTATCAATGTGGATATTTAATGTCCTCAGTTCATTACGATATCGGCTTGATTTAGTTATTTTTATACTGCACTTCATACATTTTAGGTAGACGATTTCATTCTTTTCAAGGTCTTCAATTTTCTTCTCGATATAAGTATCTAACCCTGAAACCTCATAGACACATTTGCAATCATCCAACTGGATAAATACTGCACCAATTTCATCTTCTAATCCAAAAAATATTTCTGTTAGTTTTTCCTTTTCACAAATCCTGCATATGTTAATACATTTTTCACATAACAACCCAGGACAAGTGTGACCGCATTTCTTCAGCTTTCGATTGCACGGTGTATTACATTTTGGTCGGTCACAATTTTCATGACATAAATTACCACACACAAAACCATTTGGACATTTTGTACAGCATTTCCAATTGCACAGTTCCCTGCACTTAATACAAGGCTCTCCACATGGTTTCTGACATTTGTCTTGATGACCACAAGATCGGACACATGCTGCTTTACAAGGTGGACATGTATAATTACATTTTTCAGGACAAATATGGCCACGGACTAAAGTTTTGTCGCACTTTTGTTTACATGGTACGTGCAAACGTCCGCGTCTGCATTCGAAACAGTTGCCACTACAATTATGTCCACATTTTAAGATTTCATTGCAGGGTATCTTACATGGTGGGTCGTATTTTTTGCAACACGCTACTTGAACCTCGTGACCGAAAGGACACGTTGTCTTAATTAATTCATTGCAGTTTTCTTCTGTAGAGCAAAGATCGGTACAGTGCTTTTGACAACGATGCCCGCATGATATTATAACAGAACACCTCTCTGTACAAGAGGCTGAATTTGGGTCTTGACTGCAAGGCATTAAAATATCGTGCTGACATTTTGGAATCTTCTTCTTTATCTTTTCTTTACAAGGTTTGCATTTTGTAAAATAATGACACTCTTCTTGACATCTATGTAGCTTTCCTTCGCAATATTCGTTGCATGGCTTTGTGCAACGTTTCCTATAGTGCTTCTCGTCATCAACATGACATTTTCTTGCACATTTATGTCCACATAACCTTTTAAAGTTGCAGTCGGATTGACAACCTCCATCTTGAATATTTTCAAAATCTTTAGCTGTTGATACATATGTAAGGGTGCTGTGCTTTTGACAAGAAAGTGGCAGGCTAGTTCCAAGCAAGCCTCTAGAACGAGAATCTTCTATAATTGCTTCCCAAACCTTAGATTTAGTTTTTTAAAGTTCAAAATTGCCTATAACATACAAACCCTTCTTTGCCCTAGACAGCGCAACACAAATCCGGTTTGCCTCAGACAAGTACCCAATACTGCTACGCGCATTACTTCTTACGAGAGACAAAAGAATTATTTCATTTTCCTCCCCTTGAAAATTATCTACTGCCGTTACTCGAACCTTAGTTCGCAATTCTGTTTTAAATGGAGTTTCATCATACGATTCAACAAATTGTTTAGACATTTCGCCGTCAATAGGTTGTACTAAAGTTCGCAGTAGCCTGACCTGGTCTAAATATGGCGAAAGTATTGTAATGTGTGATTCCAAATAACCCTGCAAACGCAGATATCTATAAAGTCCAACTATAAACGATGCTTCATGCGTATTCTTGTGGCTTTTAGAGGCGTCCTCTCGTTCATTGTCCTCAAATTTGTCATGTGATATAAAATAAACATTATGCTCCATGCCTCTAATCTTACTGTATTCCTTTACACTTTCATCATCCTGTAGAGATGCATAAATATGCGGCACAAGGAGTTTTGATATCTCTGGTCTCATTCGATGCTGATAATTTAAGCGCTTATACGGAAAATTTGCCTGAATCAGCCTTTCAAAAAGAGAAATGTTTATTTTGTGTTCTCTTGCTGTTTGGTAGTCATTATATGATGGTCTTAACTGTTGCTGATCTCCTATCATTATCAGTTGCTGACAAGAAGAAGTTAAGCAGGATATCACGTGATGTTCAGGTATTTCTGCTGCTTCTTCTAGTATTATTATTGTTGGCTCGACTCGTTTTAAAATTTCTATATCATGCGCCGCTCTCGTAGTTGTGCATGCAATCAACTTTGCATTTTTTAAAATGTTTATATCTGCTCTTTGTTGGACTGCTTTATAACGCGTGTTGGCTGTTTCAAAGCTTTCTTCACATTTTTTTATTTCCTGTTCTATAGGTGTCAACACTTGTTGGAGCCAGTACTTGTACAATCTCCATCTATCTTCATAATTTAAATGCCAAATGTTATCTACCGAAATTACTTCTTCTTTAGACATATTTATTGTCAATGCTATTTTGTCTTCAATAGCCCGCAAAAATGCGTGTTTTTGATCATCAGAATACGTTTGAGAGAAATTACTGTTGAGAGGACAAAAGATACTTTCCGATGACACCATCATGTGTAAGTTATAAAAATCAAAATTCAAGTTTGGTACCAACCCGATGTTTGGACAATAATCAGATTCCATCTCATCATAGAAGTCATCTAGAGGACTCCTCTGTATGTCCAGGTCTTCAAAATCGTCTTCACAACACATTTCTTCTGTGTTTAATTGATTTTTTTTGTGTAAAGACCTATCTAATAGGTCTGTTAAACGTAGCCACGTGATAAAGCCAGCCTCTTTCAGCGCATAATAGTGTCTTGGAATCATAACTGATTCTTTTGTGAAAAACCAATCCTGATGAACAATTCCGGTCAAAAGCGTGTTTCGAAGTTTTCTTAATTGTTCGTGTTCTCCTATTCTGTACTTTAATTGAGTCTTTTCATTAAAGGCTTCCACATTGCACATGTTTGCTACTTCTCTACTGGTGTACCTTCTGATATTGCCGCGCTTTGTGATCACTTCAACAACATTGTAAGTGTAACGATTTGACCTGTGGTAACTTAAATTATATTTTTGTAAAGCTTCTTTTTCCGAACGTGATCCAATTCGAACAATATCTTGTTGACATAAAGTTGGAATTTTTTCTGAAATAAGTAGCAGAAATTGGTCTAAGGCATGATTTGTATAACTTAAGAGAAGCATCGGACCTTTATTTTCATCTGCTCGCCAGATTCGAGTGTTTCGCAGCAGAATCTCGGCTAATTTTAAGCCAACAACAGTCTTTCCGGTTCCGGGTGGGCCTTGGATTATTGCAAGTTTGCTTGTAATAGCGTTAACAAATGCTAAATACTGCGATTCGTCCATTCCAAATGATGACGCCGGTAAGAACTGTAACCCTTCGGATTTATTTATACATCCGAGACTAGGGTCAAAGCAACTTATATCAAATCCTTCCTCTTTGAATACATCTGAATCAAAGTAATCAGGCTTTTCTACGAAGACGTACGAAGAAACTATATGTTTCCCGAATGGTAATCTACATTTATCATTTAGGATTCCGGAATGCATGGTTCTCAATGATTCTAATGTGTAATAATACGATGGGAAGAATGCTTGACTCTCAATAAGTATCAACTGATTGTAATTTATACTCTTGTCAACTTTTTCATTGTTTATAAATTTTACTTCCAAAGCCCCTTTTATCAAATCCTTAGGTTTACGTTCAGCAACAGTTGCAAAATAAATAAATGTAAATGTTGTGTTTGTTAAACATACCAGTGATCCATAGCTTAACAATTTTCGTGTTGTCCAGTTGATTTTTCTGTAGGGTGTAACATCAAACCCTATTCTCCAAGTCACACCATTTTGCTGACTGCAGCATTTGTTTAACAGCTTCACGTCTTTGTAGACGCGAATGTTGTCATTTCTCCATTTTTTATCAAGACAGTGAAGATCGCTGTGCAAATCGTTTCTAAGGCAAATTAGACCTTGACAAAGTGGTCGCATAAAATCTTGTCTATGAACAAGAAAAAGTCGTTCTAGGTATTTTGCTTCGTCATCATATTTTCTGTCTACATCTGAATGCTGGAATGTTTCTATTTCACCTAAAGATGGAAGAATGGACAAATTGGATTCTTTGTTAGTGAAATGAGGTCTAGAGTTATACCATTTTTGACGAATATTGACAATAAGTTCACTTGCTTCTGTTTTCCATTCTTCCTTATTCAATGTCATTGTACACAATTGTAATGAATCTAACGAAGTTAACAATTCTGTTGGTCCGCAGCCCAAATGGTCTGTTAAAGTGTACATTACTATCAGCATATTTTTGAGACTGTTAAATTTGTCAACATCAAACGACTCGGGCTTGGTGAGTCGTAATTCACAGATCATATTCTTGACGTCAGCTCGTTCAAAAATTTTTTTTATAGAATATAATGCGTCTTCTACCAAAAAATTAAACGTCGATTCACATACGCGTCCCAATATCTGTATAAACAGATCGATGTTTTCGATGTTTGATGTTTTACATACAAAAGTATCTAGATCGTCATGATTTGTACTTAGGTAAACAGCCAGATCATCAGCGTTCATTTTGGACAGTTTAATAAGATCTATTTTTGTAACAGATCGATCTAGCCCATTTTGAATTATACCTCGTCTTAGTCTTTGGTCGTTAACATGTTTGTTGTTTGATGACACGTGTTTCTGCTCTTTAGCATTTTGTTTCCCCATACTGAAGTTGTTGTTGTTGGAATATAATTCCACATGCATGTCACGTTGGTCATAGTGTATTAAATCCTTTGATTGTACATTTTTATCAAAGTGTTGAATATCACTATACGCTGTCATTTCTCCAACTGATTCACTATTAGTCATCTGTTTATCTGCAAATCGGGACCTGTCCCTTTCATTAGAACTTTCTGCAGACCCGTACCAGTGCACATGCATTTCTGTAGAACGTTCTGGTCTTGATCGCTTAGATTGCGATATCTGTCTATCTAAAGAGTGCAGACGCTTTCGTTGAAAAGAACGTAGACCGTTTCCTTGTCTTGAAAACGATTGCCGTATTGCGTCTGAACGTGATTGACTACTATTATTAGAACACAGACTTCTTTCGTTAGAAAAAGGTCTTCCTCTATCTTTAGAGCGCGATCGCTTTTCGTATGAATTTGGTCTATGCCATTCATTGGAACTTTGTTGCTGTCTTTTATCTATCGTTGCTCTATTTCTTATACTAAAAAGAGATTTTCCTCTGTCATGAGGACTCCATCTATCTCTTTCTTTAATACGCGTTTTTCCTCTATCACGCGGAGTAGATTTATCTCTTGTTTTAGAACGCGATCTTCCTCTGTCATTAGAGCCACTTACTTGTATGTCCTCTAGACTAGTATTTCTTGGGTGATTGTCTGGATGATCTGATGATATTTTGCTACGTCTAGAATTGCCAATTGGTTCATGTCGGTCTCTATGTCTTTTTAAATCGTGATTTTTGTTTTGGTTTTCATCAATTTGTCGCAAATCATCGTTTGATACTATAGATGACGCTTTCTTGTAATTTTCTACTGGATTCAAATCGTTAAACTGCTTGCTTGTAGATTTTTTACGACTTTGGGAATGATTAAATTGTTTTGATGTTAATTTCTTAGAATTTGTTTTGTCGTCTGTTTGCACAAAAGATATCGCATTTAAACTGTCACCTAAGTAAGTTGACTCTTTCGTGCTTTCTTGTTTGTCTCCTAACCGTTCAAAGACTGATTTTCGTTTAATGATATTCATGTCGGCACTGTTTTCAGTAACACTTACGCAGATCTTGTTTTTATTTGGAATTATTATTGAAGTTTCTTCTGAGGCAAAACACATGTTTTTTGTGGTTTTGCCAGACACAGACTCTTGATCAAGATATGTCTGTGAAAAGAGTTTTAGTCCATCTTCTTCAGGTAAAGTATCTGAATCCATCTCGGCGTAACTAACAATATTCCTACCTTGATTACGTTGTAAGTAGCTTTTTGAATACAATGGTCCCTTTCCGCTTCTTTTCATTTTGGGGTTAAAATGAAGGCTCTGAAAATAATCCAAAACATAATTGGCATTTTAACATTTAGATATGTATGACGAATCCATGAGGTTGGGTCATTTCTGGAATAAACTTTTCATAATTGTTGATACTTACCGCCAGTCATCAAATTTTCATTTACATTTCTACATGACGCGGCCACAGATCAAAGTCCAATCCAGCTAGTTGAAAACAATCAGAGGTTTTACTCATTTCAAATATCCAAGCCTGCTAAATGAATAAACTACAAAAATCTATACACATCATCCTCCCAAGTCAGGGGTTCTGAGTCCGCGTTCGCTCCATCATCACCCCTGACAACATACATATATATTTTTCGGGTCTGAAGTGAAGTTTCTTCTGACCTTGAGAAGTACCAATCAAAATCGTTTTTACAAAATCTGCATGTCGAATGTAAACAAACACACGAGGTTTAAAGCACATGTGAATACTTCGGTAATTTGATTTGAAATTGATAAAAAATATATCATATATCTTATATTTAAACGTGCGCCAACACAAAATAAGGTGTGTGACAGCTAATGATACATTTTTTAAATTTTCTTCTCGAATATTTTGGACCTTGTCAATACCACGAAGACGAAGCTTATATTTGTATGTTTGTACTATAAATCGTAAATAATATTAATCTTATATCCATATATGTAACACGACATTAGCTATGTAAGCATGTGTCAGTATATGACTCTGTAGGGACCTACTACTTTTTGTAGAAAAAGGGGGGGGGGTAGGATTTTTTTATATAAATTGAGGGATCAGTGAAATGGGACACTAGAAAGTTTAGCCGTTATTAGCATTCATAATCTTTTCATACATGCACATAGTGGTGTACATGCTATTTTGTATTTGCCTGCATTACACCAAAAGAATATTCCTTTGATATATATACATGTAGACAAGCTTCAACAAGTTGCAATTTTTGCAATTGCACATTTAGTTTGATTTTAGACCTTATGGGCCTGTACCATAACAAGTTAAACAATCTAAATAACATCCCATACACTTTCATAACTAAGCTGCCTGCCATGTTGACTTTAAGCTGCATACACATACAAGAATCGCAGCTCATTTTAACCTTAAGGAGAACTACATAGTTTGCCATACTACATGTAGTTACTTATATATTATGACAAGCCCCAATATAGGAGAGTTTGAGCTTGGTTTTAATTCTTTGTCTTGCATATTTATTGAATAATTAAAAACAAGTGCCATTGTCACAGTTAAAAAACTGCACTTGCAGCTTTTGCATTTATTCCTTTTAGGTAAGCAGTATTTAAGAAATTAAGTAAATAATAAGATTTATGTGTTCTAGTTCATGTTCAATTCCAAAACATGACCAGTACATGTTCACAAAATTACACTATTTTGATAGGACAAGTTACTTGGAAATATATTTTGTATCAACAGAGTCAATATCATATGCAAAATCAAGATTACCAATAAATTTTTTTAAACCCCAATTTGGAGCCAAAAACTAAATGTATTTTTCAATTTAGTTTTAGTTAGACTTGCAATCATATTTAACTTTCATTTCCACCAAATAGGACACTTAAAAGTCCATGATTTTGTTAATTGTGTCCTCTAGAACTTTAATAAACATATCATCAACCTTTAATTATGGTCTAGGCATACCAGTTCTTATAAATTATTCTTAATACAATTATGTAGCTCATGTGACAATTTATGATCTGCTAAGATGTCCCTTTACCCTGAATGACTCAGCTGGTTGTGATTCAACACACAGGGATTTACAAATATCATCTGTTATTTAACTGTTTAATATTTTTTATTTTTTTCTACCACTTATTGTATACTTCTAGAACACCTTGTTGATAAACTTAACAATTCATTCATAACCATCCAGTCCTTTGCTTAAAAAAAAACATGGGTTTATTCTTTTAACTGGTCCAGCAGATAAGGTACATACAGTATACTAAGTATGTAAACTAGTACCATACAAGTCTAATTCTTGCCATGAAACAAATGTACATGTACTAGTATATGAAAAATTATTTCACTTGGGGTAATTAAAATCACTCAGAGACTGAATATTATAAGACAGGGACTTGGTGGCAGAGTGGTTGAGGTAGTTAGTCAGATCTAATATTGATCACTGTTAACACAGGGGTTGCAGGTTGGGCTTGGCTGCTGGCAGGGTGTGCTCGACTCCTATTTTAACTGACAAGAATTGCCAATTTTCCTACCGAAACATGGTCTATACTCCTTCTTTGTCTAAAAATTCCATGACTTGTAAAGAACTATGTGACCATTTTCCATGAATGATTCTAGCATGACAGTGTCATTGACACATTCTTGCAATGAAATACATGTACATGTATATGTACTAGTATATAAAAAATTATTTCACGTCAGGTCATGAAAATCACTCTGAGACAGAATATTATAAGACAGGGACTTGGTGGCAGAGTAGTTGGTAATCTACTATTGATCACACTGTCAACCCTGAAGTTGGGCTTAGCTGCTGGTAGGGTGTACTTGACTCCTATGTCGACTGACAAAGATTGCCAGTTTTTCTACCGAAACATGGTCATACTCATTCTTTGTGTAAAAATTCCATGACTTGTCAAGAACTATGTGACCATTTTCCATGAATGATTCTAGCATGACAGTGTAATTGACACTTGCAATTTAACACAAAATATGAGATAAAGGCACAGTAGAAATTTTTCGCTTGGAACTTTGTTGTAATTTTTTTATACTGATAAATTCCATAACTTTTCCAGGATTTCTTGACCCGTTTTGACCTTGTGGAAAGTTAGTTTCTCCTGGTACACCAGCTTCCTCCCCAATAAAAAACTACATGGCATTGTAAAGCTGAAAAATTTCTGAAAGTAGGATGAATACAACAAACAAATCAAAATAAGACAAAATGAAATGGAAATTAATGTGAGAATCTGCAAAAGGTTTTGAAACTATGAACATAATCCACATGGATGAACATGAATATATTTTATCTTTTATTCCAGTACACAATTTATAAATCAGTCAGAATAGGAAATTTGCTTTCATGTGATAAAAAGTTTGACTACTGTGCTGCATGATCAATTTTTAATATCCCTCACATTCTTACATGTACAGTACTAGTATATTATTAAACCATTATCCATGTCCATTTTGAAGTTGAATGTTTTCCTCCTATAATCAGTAGTTTTAACATGGAGCATAATTAACCAAATGTAAAACTGGTCAGTAAATTACTTGAGTCTTGAATGTGATGATGTGTTGAAGATTACATACAGGTGTATAATACATGTAAATGTCAAACTAAATGTGTTGTAAAATTTAAATCACAAATAATCCAATCAAATGAACAAATTTTGGTTGGAATATTGACATTCTTCTGTCACTGACAGATCTGTCCGTGTTAAAACAATCTCGTTTTGGGTTACTTCACCCACCTCTTTCTCAGTCCTTTTTCAGATCCAATACGTTCGGATTACAGAAAATTTTAATTGTCTATAATATTAATTTGCAATGATTGAATCATTTACTACTGCTTTCACATACTGCACAGAACTCCATTTCATTCAGTCCACTACTTTATCAATATCACGTTCAACACGTGGAAGTATTTGTATGCACATTTTTATATGCCATTGCAGTCGTCCTCATTTCATTAGAAAAACAAATGGCACCAGCTGTCACCGCTCATACAGCTTCTTTTTGAGGTCCGGAGGGACTCTCACGATACAGGGCGCAGACATTTTGTTTACATGTAAACATAGGCGAAGGTTACGATAAATTTCATTGGCTGATGTTAACTCCGGTCACCGCCAGATGGCGACACTCAGACCCGAAAAATATATATGTATGTTGTCAGGGGTGATGATGGAGCGAACGCGTACTCAGAACCCCTGACTTGGTAGGATGATACACATTTGAGAGACAGATATCATGTATTAGCAGATTAGTGCATGATGTCTTCTATACAATTTCGTCAATAAAACCACACAGAAAAAAATTTAAAAGGGTATTTCCTATTCAACCGTTAAATAACTGTAAAAAGCTTATTAATTGTTTTTACCCATCTGACTATAAAACTAACAAGAACAAATACATAAGCTAAAAAATGTTGATAAAAATATTGATATCACATGCATTGTTTACCTACACTATCGTGTGTTATTGGGGGAACGGTTGTACACAGTATTTAGATCTATGTATGGAGTGTTTAAAAAAACGGATATAGAAGGACTGTCTGGGTTTTCAAGACATATCAGAAGGACGGAAGTCAAGAAGTAATATATGGTCGTAGAACTTAATTTACTTTTCACCTGATGGTCTGTGTAATGCAGCTTCCGGCTATATAAAACAAATAGTTAATGTGCCGTCTTTTAATTTATAATCATCTCATACTCTCGATATATAAAATAAAATATTCAAAAGCTGTTTTTCCTGAACGCCTTTTTGATTATCATAATGAGAACGAAACATAAAAACAGTCACATGATTGCAAGATAATTATTATACTATAAACACGAGGTTATAGCAAATCATTGAAGGGAGATCACTTGTTTTATAAATATATGATTTTCTCTTAAGAATTATCATATCTTCTCATGTCATGAGAGAAACTTCTATTGTCATTATTAAAAAAATACAAGTGATGTATTCAAGTTGGAAAGATTTGTATGATAAGAAAAAGCAGGACAACCGACCGAAGAACTATATAATTTTAACAAATATCTATTTATCGCTATTGCATAGTCACACTCCTAGAAAATATAAATTTAATGTGTATTATTAGATCCTTACAGAACGAACCTTACTCTTCTGGAAGTTTATTTCTTGTAGTCTGTTTTTACAAAAAATGCTGTAATGCTGTATTTAAAAGTGAAGAACGGAAGAATGCATAGCAAGCCGTTTTGTATAGTTTTTGTTCGGTTTAGTCATTGATTTTAGCAGTTCTTTAGCTTTGTATCGTGTGTCCTTATCCTATTTTGTCAGTGACCTACAGTTTTTGATTGTGTTGACCAATCTGTTCTCTCAGATTTTTTACTGACGTACAGCTTTTGATTGTGTTGACCGATCTGTTTTCTCAGATTTTGTCACTGACCTACAGTTTTTTTATTGTGTTGACCAATTTGTTTTCCAGACTTTGTCACTGACCTACATTTTTTGTTGTGTTGAAAGATCTGTTTTCCCAGATGTTTTGACTAACGTAACGTTTTTGATTGTGTCTTCTCAGATTTTGTCACTGACCTACAGTTTTTGATTGTGATGACCGATTATTTTCTCAGACTTTCAGCGACCTACAGTTTTTGATTGTGTGGACATCTGTTTTCTCAGATTTTTTTTACTGACCTACAGTTTTTATTGTGTTCACCAATCTGGTTTTTTTAGATTTCGTCAGTTTTTTTTTATTGTGTTGACCGATTTGTGTTCTCAGATTTTGTCACTGACCTACAGTTTTTGCTGTGTTGACCGATTTTTTCTCCGATTTTGTCACTGACCTACAATTTTTTGTTGTGTGGATCGATCGGTTTTCTCAGATTTTGTCACTGACCTACAGCTTTTGCTGTGTTGACTGATTTTTTCTCCGATTTTGTCTTGGACCTACAGTTTTTTATTGTGTTGACAAATGTGTTTTTTCAGATTTCGTCACTGACCTACAGTTTTCGCTGTGTTGACCGATTTTTTTCTCCGATTTTGTCACGGACCTACAGTTTTTTTGACCAATCCGTTTTCTTAGATTTTGTGACTGACGTGCAGTTTTTGATTGTGTTGACAAATCTGTTTTCTCGGATTTTGTAACTGACCTAGTTTTTTCTTGTCTTAACCGATTGGGTTTCTCGGATTTGTCACTAGTTGTCCGGCTAATTTTTGTTACCATTTTCTGATCATAACTAAATACGATCTTACCTATATCTTTATATCTTATTCTAATATGACGTGCTTTAAAGGCTTTGAGACCACAACTGTGGTTAAAAAGTGATTTATCTATGAGCAACACGCGCTGAGAAGGGCGTGTTTTAAATGGCTGTTCAAATTACAAAACTGTAACTTCCACCGGAAAGCTATTGCATATGACGTACAAATCTTATAAACAGCGACACGCGCTATAATTATCCGTTGCAATATATTGTGTGTTACATGGACGGAACAGCCAGTTTATGGCGGAAATGATGTTTTCTATAGGTACGAAAATATTATAAATATACTCTAATTGTCTTATTAGAACAGAAATAATTCACGGAGGCCTCGCTATCGCTCGGGATAAAATAATACGACATAAAAGGTCACCCCGTGGTGAAACAATGATAAACCTCAGCCTCCGTAAATTATTTCTTAAATGACCCTTTTATCTATCATAATAGGTTAATTTCTTTCGTAGATGTGTTGAACAGGAAAATTGTTTTAGGCCGATCTAAATACCTATTTGCTTTATTATTAGATAAGTACTATATTTAATTGTATTGCCATTCAGTATTGTTAAACTTGTTAATAAATATAAGCATACCCCTAAAATGTTTCTGCTTTAGTATTCCATTGCTTTATGCTAATATTTTTCTCGTTACAATAACAGCAATAATATCAAGATTTCCAAAAAAAATCATCAAAACAGAAAGTAGACAAGGCATGAATCGTTAACAGGAATAAAGCGCGACAGATAAATTGAACTTTTGAGGTGGAGGAGGGTGTGTATTGGAGGAGGAGGAGGCTGTGAGGCACGTAGACGATAAACTGATAAATTGTTTAAACTGTATGATCAATAAAATGACCTTAATGCCATGAAAATCACACGGTTTAATACGATAATGTCAACTTTTAAAAAATTCTTAAACAAAATTTATTGATCCGTCTCTTGTTATGTCACATGTACAACATTTAATATACTATTGACATGCTAAGATACATTCTACCGATATACCCGAATTAATCAAGTTCAGATTTTATAAAATCGCCTACATATTAAAACCGAAACCGAAAGTAAAATATTATCAAATATTATAGATGTTTGCTTATTAAAGTACACATCACGCGATAATGATCATACTGAACTTGATGTACATACATGTTACATTGAAATGAATTTACCGTGCATAGATTTTTTTAAAATAAACTTTTATTCAACATCTAAAAACTATGCTACATATATATCTATTTATTTCAACTTTAGAAACAAACATGCCCGTGCAAATATTGATAAATTTTCCCTCTTTTTCTTTTAATTTCCATTGCATTAAAGGACAAAAATACTAAATTGTAGTTTAAAATTACCCAAATTTAATCTTGCAACATCTGAAAAAAATATTTCATGACATTTTAAAATTTAATTCATGCAAAAATGTACAATTTTCATGGTGTTCTTATAAAGTTATGTATTCTCTAACCTAAGAGAAGAAAATCTATGTAAACATGTGAATGATGATAACAATATTTCTTCATTGATTCTATTGTTTGAAAAGGCCGTTTATAATCAGTTAATTGGTTGTGTGTTTGTATATATGTTGCTATTAAGAAAAAAAGTTTTTCGACAAAAGGGATGAACACAATTTCGACTGCTTATGAAAATTGCTAAGATTGCAGTCTTTTTAGCGGCTACAATAAGCCTACTCTTTTTTCGGACATTTTCAAGATTTAGCTTAATATTCCAAGAGTGTGGCACATTCAAATCGCGTTACCCACTAGATTTATAGATATATTGGATGCTTGCTTTACGTCCAGCGAGCATTATTTCAACTATATTCAGGACGAGAGTAAGTTAACAAACAGTAAATCAACGGAAAAAGGGGTGGTGTGGACATAGGGAATACAATCTTGACTGCTACTGGAAAAGTACATATTGGGTAATGGCGGAAAAAAGTGTCTTATCAGTATTTTTCTGAATTATATTGCCTCCATTATCTTATCTGGTAATATTTTAAAATGCCATGTTTGTCATATCGTGTTTGTTCATCCCTGTTAGGGCTCGAATTAATCAAGAATCTTGAATCTTGAATCTTGTTTCGATAACTGTGTTTGCAGCCTCAAAACTCGCAACGATTATTTCAGAGAATTTTAAGGATTAAACACTGTGCTTCAGACTTTATTTAGTTTGTGAGTCGTTGGAGTTCACTTATTGATAATTTCCTAAAACCCAGTGTTCAATCCTATAATAACCCTTTCATCGATCATAATAGGCTAATTTCTTTCGTAGAGTATTGAACATGGCTATTGTTTCTGGCCGATCTAAATACCAATTTGCTTTATTATCATATAATTACTATCTTTAATTATATTGCCATTAAGCATTTGTCAAACTTGTTTAAAAATATAACTTACCCTTAAAAGTTTCTGCTTTAGTATTCCATTGCTGTATGTTGATATTTACATGTTTACCTCATTACTATGACAGCAATAATATCAAGATTTCCAAAAAGTCGTCAAAACAGAAAGTAGACAAAACGGAAAATATAAAATCATTGTACATGTTAAATATCAGGAATAAAGCGCGACAGATAAATTGACCTCTGTATATTACTATTGTGTATATTTTTTACGAGAATACTAAAACGCTATCACGTATTAATCAGGTGTTGGCGCATTATTACGTACGATAATGAGCAAAAAGTACATATGGCTAGATTTACAAAGGTATGCACTAAATAGCAAGATTTTAGACCAACACTTTGTAAAAAATGTATCCTATTGCATGGTTAAAGATGTGTGTCAGTGGGGGATAGAGGAACGTAGACGATAAACTGATAAGTTGTTTAAACTATATGATCAATAAAATGACTTTAATGTCATGAAATTCACAAAGTATAACACGATAATGCCAACTTTAAAAAATTGCTTAAACAAACATTATTGATCCGTCTCTTGTCATGTCACATATTAAGACATTTAATAGAATTTTTCCCTGGAACATACATTCTACGTGTATTTCCGAATTAATCAAGTTGGGATTTGATAAAAGCGCTTAGATAAAAAGGATAGACTTCCATTTAAACCCCCTTACTAAAAATGCATTATTTCGTATGTAAATAAATAATTTGGCACTGGGTGGCAGCCATTGGTGAACCCCACAGTGGACACAGTCATACATTGCCCATTTGGCAAGTGCGAGCCGTGTGAACTCCATGTATCTTGTGATAGTCTAATGCATTGCGGTTTTTTTGGAGGGGGGTTTAATTAGAAGTCTTACCGAAAGAAAACCGAAACCGAAAGTAGAATATTATCAAATATTATAGATGTTTGTTTATTAAAGTACACATCACACGATGCTCATCATACTTAACTTACAGTTTTAATGGTAGATCTGTGATGTACATACATGTTACGTTGAAATGAATTTACCGTGCATAGATTTAAAAAAAAACCTTTTATTCAACATCTGACAGATACGTCACATATCTATTTATTTATTTCAATTTCAGAAACAAACATTAATACATCCTCCACTTTCTTTTAACTTTCAATGCATTTAATGAAAAAATACTAAATTGTTTTTTAAAATTACCAAAATTTAATCTCGCAACATCTGAAAAAAATATTTCATTTCATTTTAAAATCTAATTCATGCAAGAACTACAGAGAAAAAGTGTACAATTTTCATGGTGTTCTTAAAAAGGTTATGCATTCTCTAGCCCTACCTAAGAGAAGACAATCTATGTTAACATGTGAATGATAATTACACTATTTCTTCATTGATTCTATTGTTTAAAAAAGCCGTTTATAATCAGTTAATTAGTTGTCTGTTTGTATATATGTTGCTTTTAGGAAAAAGTTTATCGACAAAAGGGATGAACACAATTTCGACTGCTACTGAAAATTGCTAAGATTGCAGTCTTTTTAGCGGCTACAATAAGCCTACTCTTTTTCGGACATTTTCAATATTTAGATTAATATTCCAAGAGTGTGGCACAGTCAAATCGCGTTACCCACTACGTCCAGCGAGCATTATTTCAACTATATTCAGGACGAGAGTAGGTTAACAAACAATAAATCAACTGAAAAAGGGGTGGTGTGGACATAGGGAATACAAAGTTGACTGCTACTGGACACGTGTGTATATTAGGTAAGGGCGGCTCTGTGGGTCCAACGCTGGGAACCTTCCCAATGTGATCACAACAGAAGTTTATAACGAATCAATTTTAAATTAATTTTGCTAGGCATTGGTCAGTCCACTGAGATCACAAGGAATTTGCAGTCTGACCATCCATCCAGACATTCTCCTAGCGATCCTTCTATATCAAGTTGATGATCTTGTCATAAACATCTATTGGACCAGCGTATACTGATATCGGCACAGTTACAAACAATGAACTTTCAAGATGTGAATTCAAATTAAAGCTTCTTCAACTGATAACATTCGAACTTGTTTCTTGCACGGTAATATGGCTTTAAAAGTATATAGGCTATATGGAGATGTAATATTGCCGTTGATTTCTGTTTGTGTGATCATTGTGTGTGGCCCATTTAGATGTATTTTAGGGGCTAAAAACGTCATATTTTTTGTTGAAATAGTATACGTTTCTTGAATTGGTTCTTACACCCCACCCCCATAACCACTGTGCTGCCCTGCTCCACCTAATCAGCCACCAGACCCTCAGCGAGTAGGTTTTGTTTGCGCATCAACCCTGGATCCAACCAGACCACCACACTATCGCGGCTTGTTTTGTTTCATTAGACATGTACTTGATGATAGTATAGTCCCGTTGGAGTAAATCAATTATTATAAACTTAACTCGACCCGCAGAGCAGCCCAGCGCGTCCCCGGGTGGCGGTTAGGGGAGACCCTCTCGTTGGGGGGTTGTCAGGTCATAATAAGGAAAGCCTGACCGCGGACTGTAGTGGGTAACGTGTTTGGAGAGTGCCACGCTCCTTGCACGATAAAGACCCCTTTTGTAGATTTCGAAAAAGAGTAGGCTCATTGTAGCCGCTACAGAAGGTTAAATTTTCCGCCCGTACCCAAAACGCCATACTTTTCCAGTGGCAGTCAAAATTGTATTCCCTGTGACCCACCCCACTCCCATTTTCCGTTGATTTATTGTTTGTTTACTTGTTCCCGTCCTGAATATAGCTGGAATACTGCTCACAGGACGTTAAGCAGACATCCAATCAATCAATCAATCAATCAATCAATCAATCAATATAAACTTAACCTTCTGAAAGTTGTCCTATAGGGATGTCTGGATAGGATAGGCGACTTTACCAGACAACTATATAGAGAAGTCTAAAATATAATCATTTTATATAGATAATGTCTTACCTTCGAAATCAATTTTTTCGATTGATTTAACCTAAAGGACTTGTCTTATATGACCTTATATGATCTACTTATATAACATTGATACGGGCTCTCTTATAGAATCTTAATTACCTTTAAAGTTCTTGTTGATATAATTGTTAAAATCACCTTAAAATTGACTAGAGTGTACCTAGCCGGCAATACTAGCCGTCAATACCGCTAGATGTCAATAACACATAATTCAGCCCGCGGTAATATTCATTCGGGCGAGTTCGAGTAATGCATGAAAAGTAATTTTTTTTTGACACCTGATTATAATTCAATAACTGCCGATTGTCACAATGGAAAGAGGAAAGATGGTCACTTTTGTTTTCCTGTATACGCTATTACAAATTGTATCTGAAAGTCTTCAAACGAGACATTGTGACGTATCTTGGAAATCGCGGTGGCTGCATTCTAGATACAGAGTCGATTCTTACTTCTCGAACGCAAACTGTTACATGGTTTTGTATACATGGCTCGACAATAACGTTTGTCCGATTGCCCGGGACAATAGGAAATGTCCGTCGGACAAGTAAAACCCAGTACTCACTTGTCCGTAAGGACAAGTTTTAAAAAAATAAGCCTATAATGAAGTATCATAAAGAATTTAAGTATCTTTTCTCGAAATGCCAGTTTGGTCAATAATTTTTCTGAATTTATTATCCATTACATTTTTTTTCATTGCCGATAACATGTCAACAAATTTATGCAAATTACTTAGCACTGGTTCGAAACTACGTATGCATAGCCCTAACTACAAGCTGCGATGAAACCAGTAGTAAACTCTTGAAGGAACTGAGCTTGTCGATATTAGTTGTAAAACTAATTTGACATTGAAACAACAACAAACATAATTCTGACGAAATTCGGTTTCACGACGTCCAAGAAAAAAATTGTAACGTTAGTTATAAGCATAATATGTATTGTTTTTCATTGAAACATACAAATTTTGGATGTTCTGGGTCAAAATTTTCAGACAAGTGATGTTTTCATTCGGACAAGTAAATTTTGACAGTTACTTGTCCGAAGGGACGTACAGTTTAAAGTTATTGTAGAGCCCTGGTATAGAGCTTTTGATGCTGAAGAAGGAAAGTCATTTCGGTTTTCCTCTATCTCCTGTTCTTTTTCAATTATAAACTGTACTTTGACCCGCTGTCTATTTTTGCACGATGGTGATGTTTGTTGGTGGCCATGATTTGTTTGTTTGTTTGAATGATGTTGAATGCCACTTTCAGCAATTTTTTAGCTATTTCATGGCGTCCAGTTTTTATTGGGGGAGGAAGCTGGAATACCCGGAGAGAACTCGCTAACTTCGGTATGAAAACTGGCAATCCTTGTTAATTTGGATTGTAGTCGAGTAAACCCTTATCGCAGTGAGACTCAAACCAGCAACCTCAGTGTTGACATACCACGTGATCATCAGTAGACAAACTACCTTAACCATTCGGCCAGCGAGGCCCCGGTCATGATTTTTACAGTCTTGGTAGAGTACATTTAATGATGATTTGTGCAAAGTTTCAAAGCAATATTTTCGGTGGTTTTGGAGGGGAAGTTAACAGTAGGGCGACGCTAAGTGATGATAATTGCTCTTTAAAGAGAAAAACCTACCTATGGCTGAAAAATAATCTGATTAAATATGGGAGAAGGGATGGTGCTAACCTAGGTACACCAAATTCCCGTCTAAGTAGCTTACTTGTCATCAGCAGCGTCCTGTCTAGGATGTCGGAATACCGATCATTTCGTAGGAGTTGTGAAATGTACGCGGAACTGATGTAATATTGTTTTCAAAACTGCAAACTGACAAGAAATGAAACAAAATAAAAATTACGTAAGTTTATTTTACTATTAATTAACATCATACAACATTAGTCTTACACAACCAATATACAAAATTATCATCTGGTCCCAGATATATACATAGCGACCGCTTCTTTACTCCTCGTTACTGTGCTTGCAGTCGCCGAATATTTGTTCGACTCAACACTATAACTTCAGAGCGAAATTAAGAATAAATACGCTGAAGAGATACTGATGCATGCCGCAGATTGAAGTGATGAGCCCACTGGTAACAGTAATCTGATAGGTCAATATATAAGTTAGTAAGCTGAGTAAATTCTTTTGGGGCATTTTATAGAAGAAATGTTTCTAAAGCTTTTATATCACCAAAGAAAGATTCATCAGCACCAAACACGTCATTTAAAAATTGAGCGTACATGGCCTGGAGCTTCGGTCCATATAAGAAAATATTGCCCGGAACAAAATACAAAATACAAAGACAAACAGGAAAGGAAAATGTGTAAAGTATAAGATTTTACTACTGGAATGCTATAACTACTGTTGTCTTTAATGATTCCAGCAACCTATTATATTATAAATCTTGTATTTTTCGCATAATTTGATTTGCTGTCACAAAAATCACATAATTTTTTACATTAAAAAAGTTGTATTCTTATTAACAATATTTGCTATTTTGTGAGCATTTAATAGAAAGTAACTTAAAATAGAATTTCAACTTTTACTATTAGTCATACAGTACTTCATTCCAATGTTTTGTACGGTAGATAATTAATACAACATATTTAGGCCCAAAGTATGGAACGCCATAGCTGTCTTCTGTGGTGGAAAATGTGATATTTTCAGTAGTCTTAACTTTATATTCAGTACTTCTTTCTTCATATTGAGTGGATTTTACATTATGTTTAGTAGATATTTCATTATGTTCAGTAGATACATCATTATGTTCATTAGATATTTCATTATCTTCAGTAAATATTTCATTATCTTCAGTAGATATTTCATTATGTTCAGTAGATATTTCTTTATGTTGAATAGAAATTTCATTATCTTCAGTAGATACAACATTATCTTCAGTAGAAATTTCATTATATTCAGTAGATGAACACCTTTATGTTCAGTAGAAATTTTATTATATTCAGTAGCAATTTTATTATATTCAGTAGATACGTCATTCAGTTTGTTCAGTAGATTTCTACTCAACATAATGTTGTATCTACTGAAGATAATGAAAAATTCTACCGAACATAATGAAATATGTACTGAACAAAATGAATGGTGTATCTACTGAACAATATGAAATTTCTACTGAAGATAATAAAATGTCTACTGAACATAATGAAAATACTACTGAACATAATGAAATATCTACTGAAAATAATGAAATATCTACTGAACATAATGGTGTATCTATTGAACATAATGGTTTGTCTACTGAACATAATGAAATATCTACTAAACATAATGTAAAATCCACTCAATATGAAGAAAGAAGTACTGAATATAAAGTTAAGACTACTGAAAATATCACATTTTCCACCACAGAAGACAGCTATGGCGTTCCATACCAAAGCCTCAAGTCGTACGGTCATACATCACGTATCTAAAAATATAATAAGCATTTCGCACTTTTATCGGTGAGGTAAATCAACATTAATAATAAGAGTCCTGGCAATTTTCTTGGGCCAATATTTAGTTATATATCGACGAAATATCCGTTGATATTTCAAAAAGCTTTACGACAATTCAAACAAATTTGTTACTTCAATCTGAATAATCTAAACAGTCTAATAACAACCAAAACACAAATATGTCTCACGAGACTATAAAAAACACAAATATATCTCACGAGACTATAAAAAACGTTTAATAAAAACACAATGCGGTATGTTGCAATGTAACATCTAACAAATTAAACAAGCACAACATAATCTATGTACACAGTAATGTCTACTTACATAACTGATTTTAGTTTTCTGATATACTTATTATTGTATCGTGTCATGTTATAATACGAAAAAATAAAACGAAATAAAATTGATAAAAAATAACTTATGTACAGATATCGGAATCTTGTTTATACAATCTCTTCATTTCATTTATTACAAAAAAAGATATAAAAAAGGTGAGTTAACGACCAATCAATGAATCGTTTATTTTTAGAGGTCCGAATCTTGATGTAGTTCTCTTTTCATAGTTTTCGGTAGATATCGTAAATTTTAATGTCTTCATGGCGTTGCAGAATAAAAACAAAATATGCACATTTTTAAATGCTTACTTTATTTCTACTCGCTGCGTTACATTAGAGGATCTTTCTCGTAAAGTTAATATTATTCATTTTGATATGACACCCTTCAGACGCTTTGGAAACAAAACCGTATTTAAATATGCAATAAAACATCGTACCGTATTGCGCAAATTTATTTTGATCTTATTTATAACAAAATTGAAGAAAGGTACAACTTTTGGCGTCAGTTTTTGTTAGAATACATGGCTAATTTAAATAAATTTGTTATTTTGTTTCTTATATGCACATTTCTGATATTTGTATCCATTTTAGACGGTATCTACAATTATCCCAAAAAAATTCCAACAATGGAGGATCTGTTCTACCACTACAGACACAAACATTAATATTTCTAAATTCTCACATTAAAATCTAAATAATTTATAGGTTCCATATTTGTATTGATTATTCAAGTATGATTATGCATTATATTCATGTGTGTTAGTCGCTTTATATATGCACAACTTTATATGAATAATCAACTACGTATAAGCAGCCATGAATTATTTCTTAAACAAAATACATATATTTTATTGTGTACTTCTATATAGAACAATATCTACCTGTACATACGATATTCAAAGCACACCATTAGATATAGTAATGTTAAATGTGCTCAAAATGTAATGATATTGAATCAAAAACCTAAATAATAAATTTAATTTTAACAAAAAATTGAACCCATGACCTATGTTCAATACACGAATTTTTTAGATATATAAAATACTGGAATTTATAAAATGTAACAGTTTTCCAGCAATTCATTTTAGAAATAAACACCACAAATAGCTTCAGTCTTTTCTAACATGTAACAAGCAATAAATTTATATATTTAAATGTACAATAAAATGGGTAGCCACTTAAAATCTATACAATAATCAATGTTAATGAAAATGAAACGACTTTCTTTTTCCAAAAATATTAAAATAAATTAATAAAAGAAAGAAACAGCAAAACAATTTGTTTCTTTTCAGGTCTTAATGAACAGGTTGAACAATGTAAAATACGGAAAATATTACATAAAATATATCTACATGCAAACAATGATACACATATCTGAAATAGGTTTGATATTCACATGGTGACATAAGATTTCATTCATTTGTGTAACGTGCAGGTATAAAGAATTCAATATCTAACCTAAATTCTTGATCCTTTGTAACGAGCGTACGTAAACCCATGACTTGAGAAGATAATATTGTATCATGATCAAGAACTGAGTGGAACGCATTTTCTATATAATAGTTCTCATAAGGAACGAATTTTCGTTAATTGTTTATGCTTCTAATGTTTGCTGTTGTCGTCGTATCTCATCCAACTGTTAACATGGATCCATATTTTTCTATGATTCAGTGAGGCAGGTATGATTTTAAGCCTGAAAAAATTATGCGAGTACGAAAACTTAAAAGTTAAAACTTAAAACTTAAAAGTCAAATTAAACTCCATTTAAGACATACATGTATATTTTTCCAGAAAAGTACAAAATGATTATTTAACGACGATGTCTTCCGATTGCCCATCAATGAAAATATTGTCCAAATGTCACGTGTTTCTAACACATGCAACAACAGTATATATCAGCCAGAATGTGGGGGTGCAAATAAGGTAATTTCTCTATAACAGTACAATATGGCGGTACATATATCGGAATTTGGCGACAGTTAATGTGAAGATTAATTAATATAGAATGTGATCGTTAATTTGTCCCTCACAATGCATCTTCGCTAGCCAAGGGTTACGATCCGATACTCTTGAGCTGATCGTAACACTTGGCTAGCGAAGATGCTCATAATGAGGTGGTGGATATATCAATGAGAAATAGGCAGTTTATTTATCAGTAAGAATTGGACGGTTCAAAATTCAGCCAGAATGTAGCGGTTAATTTGTATAGCTTTATTCTCATAAAGCCAACAATTGTTGTTACAGAGAAGGTGTAACATAAATAACAAATTATATAGAGACTATTGACAATATAAAACAGAACTAAACACAAACACAGAGAAGCCCGCATGTGTGAAAGTGAGACAAGATCAGACAGGAGTTCCAATGCTTCTGTTTATATGTTTACTAAAGTTACAAAGTTTAGAAAATATTTTTTGCTTCCTGGTAGACATCAATTCAGAAAACTTCAAAACATTTGGTCTTGTTTGTCAGTCTCAATGTGGTGTTTGATTAATAAATTACAGATTGGCAATTAATTGATTAGTCACAACATGGCAGTTAATATTTCGGCGAAATTGTGGCGGCTAATCAATAGGCCAGAAAGTGGCAGTTTCTCAATGGTTAAAACTTTTAAGACATTAATTGTGAGATTATTTACTTTTTATACTTACTTAAAAGGAAATTATGATCATGTTCACATTAAAAATACCGTATTGTACCGTACCTCCAGATTTTTCCGTTGATAAGATGTTGATATCTGGCGACGATGATGATCCAGACGAATCGTGTGCATCCGAAAAGTAGCCTTGGCGATGGATTAACCAATAGGTACGTACGTTCCCCCTTATGTCAATGTCTTTCTGTTGAAGTAAATACGTCATAATAGATATTGTATTTCCTACTATGCAACTAAGAAATTAATAATTTATAGAACACCAACATCTCCCTATGTAGACCTAAAACCACATGAAAACTATGATTGTGTAGACCTCTGACCTCATGAAATACTTGATAATGTAGATCTAAGTCCATATGAAAGTCTACATCATATAGAACTAAGAACATGAACCTAGATCTTGTAGCCTAAAAATTACATTAAAACCAAGATCATGTAAATCCAAGCCTGCAATCCTATTTCATATAGACTGAACCCTCAAGACCACATAGAAGCCTAGATCACGTAGATCCAAAACTTCATGACACACTATATCATGTTGACTCAACACTCAAGACCACATAGAAGCCTAGATCACGTAGAACCAAAACTTCATGACACACGATATCATGTTGACTCAACACTCAAGACCACATAGAAGCCTAGATCACGTAGAACCAAAACTTCATGACACACGATATCATGTTGACTCAACACTCAAGACCACATAGAAGCCTACATCACGTAGAACCAAAACTTCATGACACACTATATCATGTTGACTCAACACTCAAGACCACATAGAAGCCTAGATCACGTAGAACCAAGACTTCATGACACACTATATCATGTAGACTCAACACTCAAGACCACATAGAAGCCTATATCATGTTGACTCAACACTCAAGACCACATAGAAGCCTAGATCATGTAGACCCAAAACTTTATTACACACTATATCATGTAGACACAACACATGTAGACCACATAAAGCCTATATCATGTTGACTTTCGACTTCATGAAACCGTATATTATGTTGACTCAACACTCAAGACCACATAGAAGCCTAGATCATGT
This sequence comes from Limnoperna fortunei, assembly GCA_944474755.1. NCBI lineage: Eukaryota > Metazoa > Mollusca > Bivalvia > Mytilida > Modiolidae > Limnoperna > Limnoperna fortunei. Next base: position 53,631,403 of record OX104122.1, read on the forward strand.
AGACCCAAAACTTTATTACACACTATATCATGTAGACACAACACATGTAGACCACATAAAGCCTATATCATGTTGACTTTCGACTTCATGAAACCGTATATTATGTTGACTCAACACTCAAGACCACATAGAAGCCAAGATCATGTAGACTCAAGCCAGCACGAGACAGGACATGTAAACCGAAGACCACACGAGAAGCCAGGTCATGTAAACTCAAAACTGCAATCGTAAATCATGTAGACTCTACACTCAATACCACATAAAAGCCTAGATAATGCAGACTTCATGAAATCATATTGACTCAATCAATATCCAGGACATTTAAACCCAGACCACATGATAGACTAGATCATGTAGATCTAAGGCCGAAGGAAGGCCTAGATCATGTATACCCAAAACCATAAAGTCTGGTTTATGAAGACCTAAATGTAAAGGCTTAGTCCCAAAATCTGATGCATATATTAGTGGATTGTATTTTATTTACAACTTCGTAAGTTTGAGGAAATATCGAAACAATTGTGAAAATAATTTCTAACCATTACTTGCAATAAATAACACAAACCTTCATTTCATCGTTTTTCCTTTCCTCCATTACGAATCCACCGATGATGTGTAGTAAATCCCTGGTAGCCCGACTGATGTGTACTTTGTTTGCTGTAAGTGTTAACGGTGAAACAAATAAACAATTCTGATCGTTTTGTTGACAAAAATCAGTGATATATACAAATTTTAGTTGGGAAATTTATTTTATTATTGTTTGTTTATTTCACTTATTTTTGTTCATTTTTGAGTAATGTAAAAAAAAAAACAAAGGTCACTCGAATTGTTCACAACAAGGGATATGAAACCTTGTATATGCATCACTTGATATCATATTGAGTTATTAAATTTTAACAAATGCCGAGTTGATTTTTTTTTGTTGAAATTAAATAACAAGAGATGATATCAATTTTTTGACCGATGTACAATTTTAACGATTTGTGAAACCTGTTTATCTTATAATGAAAAATGTAATTGGCGTTGCAATTTGTTGGCTCGTAAAACGGGGCATTGTTGAAGCACGGAGTAATATGCAAGATGTAATTCCAGCCTATAATAGCAATACGATATGTAACATTAAAAAAGAGAATACATATAGAATGAAAACATTATTCATATTCAAAAAAATACACGCGTAGCATGAGAATTTAACGCCCTTTCACTGCCCGGAAGTGATGCCACAATGTATTTCTTCTTCATGTACCAACGTAACAATCTATTTTTCTCTCGTTCGTAACACATCGCAATCTCATGCCCTGAAATCATAACTGGTTCCCAGATATAAAATCCTGTGATGTTTGTAAACAAAGACCGATGCTTGTAAAAAATACATTAGATCATATTTATTTTATAAAATAAACTTATAAACTCAAACCGATCAACCGACTTATATCATTTTGGTGAGAAGATGTATGACACGATGAAAAAAATATATATAAGTTAGAAGCGATGAAAACGTAGGTAAGTTTTTCAAATTTTTTATGTTTTAAATTTACTGTAGCAAATAAAATATATTATAACACGATTTAGCATAGATTTAGCATAGATATATTCAGTTTTTTAAGCTCTTGCTTTTATTTTTGTCCAACTTATCTTATAAAATAAACGAAAAAATCCAGATATAGTTATTAAAATGCTAAAATGACCTTTTATGATATAATTTTATTTTAAATCGGCCGTTTAAATGTAAAGAATATTCCTTTAGCTTTAGTTTGGTGCTAAAAATGTATCTTTAACATAATGCATTAACAATATTAATTTGATTTTAATTGCAGAGTCAGAGAAAGTACGATACGATATAAATCAGTTCAATGATACGACTAAAACAAGAAATATGACGAAATTCTGCTAACCAATTGAATAATTATTTACTTTAAGAGTTCGTAACGTAATAATATATGTAAATTTTTGATTTTCTTGTCAATATGAAGCATGAAGAGGAGTATGGGGAAAATTAATTTTGATAACTGTGCATGAAATATACAATGAACAAATTGCGACACACAATAACATATGCAGAAAAGCTTTCAAACTATACTTTGTATTTGTATGCAAATCTTATTTTATTATGTGTACCAAACAAAGATTAATTTGAGACATATTGTTTTTTTCTGGTAATTTACTTCATCTTCTTTTTTTCTTTTCTTCTCCTTTAAGGCTGATATTTTCAGCCAAATTTATTTGACACTGCAAATCCCATACTAATACACGTTTAGGATATGCAAGATAGCTTTATCTAGTGTTACATTCCACTTTTCATTTTTTTAGGACGTTTATATTGGGTTTTTGGTAAAAGAGACAAAAGAAGGTCGATATATTGTTGTCTGTCCGTCCGTGCATCCATCTCACATCGTGTCCAGGATATACCGGTAACTTTTTATCCTTTTAGGTAAGCTTTGTGATATTTGGCATGTGGGTAGATTATAACTAATCGATGTGTCGCATGCCCTGGGCGTTTGAATTTAATTTGAAAATTGACCCCCATGGTCACATCATTGCCTTTTGAGTGACTGCTTCGTGTCCGGAATATTTAACTTCGAAATTTGACCCCCCCCCCCCCAAGATCACATCAATGCCTTTTAAGTCATTGCTTCGCGAGTTATGACTTTCAAAATAATTGTTTGACTGTTTGCTTGTATGAATGGTGTTTAATGCCACTTTCAGCAATTTTTCAGCTGTATGATGGAATTCAGTTTTTATTGGGAGTGGAAGCCTGAGTACCCAGAGAAAACCCCGACTTTCGTTAATAGTTCAAGCTTTTCACATTTTCCATGTGAGTAGATAGTTACTAGACAATGGGTGTCGTAGAAAACCCAAAAGAGTGACAAAATTATGTCGACGTTCGTACCTTCTGCAAAACTGAATTTTTATGTCACCGCCCAAAGGCGAAGGTGACCTTCGCATTTGGGGCGTTGACATAAAAATAAAGACAATATTATATGACATCGTTAAAAGCTGGGGTGTTTTAGTTGTTGTTTTTTTTTCTTTTTTTTGGGGGTTTTTTTTTGTTGATTTTTTTTGTGTTTTTTTTGTTTGATTGTTTATTATTATTTATTATTCATTTATTAGAATTAACAATGAAAGAAAACGGGTGATTAAACCATAAATAAAAATAATTTTGTAATAAAACGGTGTACATTTATGTAAGTATTCTCTTTCCAGATTCGTAGATTATTTTCTGGGTATCATCGTGTGTCTACAGGTGTAATACGCGATGAAAATTGTGTATATTTCGGTCAATTAAAGTCAATCTCGCGGTCTGTTCGAATGAAATAATATTGTCCTTAGTAACTACATGTCTTACACGTTTTCCTTTTCTGTTTTTATGTAAAAGATAACTGTGGATTTCTCAAAATATTTGCAACCGATAATGTTAAAAATTATTAGACATAAGAAGTATCCGTGTTACAGTTAAATATGATGTATTAATTCTTGAGATTTAACTCTCATTCGTACGCTAATTTACCTTTAAATTTTTCGCTCTGCGTCTTTATTATAAATTTTAGGCAGCACATTTGATAATATTTGCCTAAATTCATACCTTATAATTTGTAATAAAAGTTTGACATCAATATATTGATCTACCAAGTAGATGGTTCCGTTATATACTATTTAATGTCTACATAGTAGGAAATATTTGTAAAAAATCGTGTTCGTTATGTTGTTATTTGTTGATAGGTTCGAACTCATATGTAGAGCGTTATCGACATACAACACAGATTTCCGCTTAAGCCCTGCTCTGGGGTTGTCTCAATGATAGCATTTACTCTATGTTTAATCCCTCACTATGGTTTTAAGATGAATTAAAAAGCTGCTCCGCTGCTTGTTACCTTTTTCCATATCTAGTGATTTGTGTCAAGAATTTATACATCATAGTCCTACTATGTTAACAATTGTAGACTTTTTGCATAATAGTCAATGATATACAGACATTAGTTGTAAAACGTTATTGAAATGTCCCATGTATAAGTATAAAACTAACCACTAAAGAAATACGTGGGTGTTTTCAATCGTGTCAAGGAACTTTTATTCATCGTGTCATTATAAAGATGAGCTGATTTTTTCCGTATAATTTTTTCAGTAAATGCGTACAGAAAAATGATTCCAACTCCAAAATAAACTGCAATTTGAAGAATACTTTTGGGTCAGACAAAAAGTTGGATATATGTCCTTTTGAACATAAACACTTGATACAGAAATATATTGTGCAGAAGCGTAAATTTTACATTTATTTGTTCAAATTTGTGATGCCAGTACCTTTGGAACATATTTTCAGATAAAAAAATGAAAACATTAGTTAAAACGATTGAATATGTTAATGGACAAATATATGCCAAATAATTTTTTACTACACTATATTTGATACAGTGAGTTTTAAACGTGGCGATTTGGAAAAAGTCATCCGTATACGTATAGGTCTTAACTTGTTGATATCTTGGATATATCCAAGCGTTAAGTTGGTAACCACGGGTAATTTTTTACGAAAAATGTATAAAAAAATCTGTAGCAATATTAGAGCGCTATATTTACAGAACCCTTCCTATGTCAATTTTAATATTAGTCGTAGGTAAATATCTTCATCAGGGCGTAACAATATATAGTTAATTTTTTAATGCCTTTTTACTATAGGGGTCCAGGGCAGAGCCGAAACTATGTGTAGGCCGGGGCTTTTGTGCTACCTTTATTGTTACGCCACTATTATGTCTCGCCCTATTTGCCACACATTTTGTACTTTACTACAGAATGCCTTTTATTTTTTCCTTCCACAAAACAATAAAACATTTAACGATGTGTAACACAAAATAAACTGACCTCTTCCTAAAGATTCCATCTTTGATGCCACACTCACGGTTTCTCCAAACAAACAATAACGAGGCATCTTGGATCCGACAACGCCAGCCACAACGGGTCCTTAAAAAATATGACGTCATTTATAATTGGACATGTAATGTTACTGGCATTACAGAATTATTTTCGTGTTTTTACAGATTATTAAAACTTAAAATTAAGAAAACTCTTTCATGCTTAGCAGTTGTCATGGTCACATACCTGAATGCATTCCGATGCGTACTTTAAATTTTGTTTCTGGCAAATGTGGTATTTCCAACTGTTTAACGTGATCAACAAGGTCTAACGCCATTGTTCCAATCTCTGATGCATGACGTGTTCCATTTTTCCTCGGTACTCCTATGAAATCATTATTGAAAAAATAAACAAAAATGTTTTTCATCATTTTATGAGGACATAAAGCCTCTTTATAAAGTAGTCAGTTTATAGTTGTAAAATTAGAAGTTTAACTAAATGTAAAATTTAAAAAAAAAAACTCTAAAATGGAAAACTTCATTTAGAGTAGTTTTTGTTTCTTCATGCAGGAAACATTCAAATTAACGCGAAACAAAGCAAATTCCTTTCAATATTGGACCTAAACAAAGAAAGGTATTTAATCATTCTCCCTAGCAAGCTGCAGGTTTAATCGCTGTTCCAAGATGGCTCCAGAGAAAGGCATTAGAAATAATGGTATTATATTGGCGGATATTTGATTTACATTTTTGAACTTGTTAAGACTTGCAAAAAGGAAAATATGAGGGTATTGATATGATTACAGAGATTTGACTTATATAACGACGAAGCACTCAATTTAAACTAAAAATATCCAAAATACTACATATGATCTAGTTAGTTCTAACAGATAATAAGTTATACCTGACACCACCATATAGGCATCACCGATAGTTTCCACTTTGTGAACATCATAAATTTCAATTCTTTGATCAAAACAAGTGTAAAGACCGTTCAACATGTCAACGACTTGTAATGGCGAACTCTGCGCAGAGATGGAAGTAAAACCTACAATATCACTGAAGAATATAGTGGACTCGCTGAATAGTTCGGCATCTACTTGTTCGCCTTTCTTAAGTCGCTCGGCAACAGACTTGGGAAGCATTTGGTATAAAAGCAAATCTGTACGCTTCTTTTCTTTGTTTAATGCTTTAGTTCTGTAATAGATAGAGGAAGTTACTTAGTAGATAAGGGAGATAAGTTACTAATGTAATGTAATAGATAGAGGAAATAACATACTAATATTCTGTAATAGATAGGGGAGACAACTTTCTATTGTTTTGTAATATTAAGGGGAGATAACTTACAAATGTTCTGCAATACATAGGGAGATAACTTACTATTGTTCTGTTATAGATATGAAAAATAACTTACAGTAAATGTTCTGTAACAAGGGACAAAACTTACTTATATTCTGTATTAGATAGAGGAAATAACTTCTGAAATAGTAAGGGAGATAACTTACTTTTTAATTGATAGGGAAGATAACTTACTAATGTTCGGTAATATATAGGGGAGATAACTTACTATTGTTGTGTAATATATAGGGGAGATAACTTGTTATGTTCTGTAAAATAGATAGGGGACATAACTTACATATGTTCTGTTATAGATTGGAGAGATAAATTACTAATGTTCTATGATAGATAAGGGAAATAACTTAGTAATCTTCTGTAAAAGCGAGCATCGTAGATGCGAACTATACGGTTACATGCGTGCGTATAATAAAGTCACGTGATCAATATAAACAACCATTTCAGATGGTATCTGAGTATATTGCAGACGAGCACTAAAACATCAAAGTTAAAATAACAACAAAAATGTCAGACTATGTTTTTGCAATCTCTGAACATGTGAAATTGACAGTTTTGTGACGTCAACAACACATTAGAGAAAGACGTCACGTCAACAATGGAATGCATATGAATGCATAGGCATTGTTAGGGTGCTCTGAAGTAACGTCATAAACAATACAATGTGTGATGCTCGCGTTTAGGCTGCCCTTATATTCATATTAGATTGGGGAGATAATTTACTAATGTTCTTTTATATATAGGGAAAATAACTTACGAATGTACTGTAATAGATAGGGGAGATAACTAACTTATGTTATGTGATAGATAGGGGAGATAACTTACTAATGTTCTGTAATAGATATGGGAGATAACTTACTAGTGTTCTGTTATAGATAGGAGAGATAACTTACCGATTTTCTTTAATATATAAGGTAGATAACTTACTAGTGATGTGTTATAGAAAGGGAACATAACAAACAAATGTTCTGTAATAGATAGAGAAAATAACTCACTAATATTCTGTAAAGGATGGGAGAGATATTTTGTTATGTTCTGTAATAGATAGTGGACATAACTTACTAATGTTCTGTAATCGATAGGGGAGATAACTTACTAATGGTATGTTTAAGATAAGGGAGATAACTTACTAATGTTCTGTTATAGATACTGGACATAACAAACAAATGTTCTGTAATAGATAGAGAAAATAACTCACTAATATTCTGTAATAGATAGGAGAGATTACCTTACTAATGTAGGGGACATAATTTACTAATGTTATGTCATAGATGAGACAGATAAATTACTAATGTTCTGCAATAGATAGTTGAGATAAATTACTTATTTTCTGAAATAGATAGAGGAGATAACCTATTAATACTAATATGAATATAGGCGCAGCATTTGAGACGTGTCGTTTTTTTTCTTATGTGCTGGTAACTTCATAGAATGTCAATTTAAAATACAGCGTTCCAGAGATTGAAAGCAATTTGTCTAACATTGTTGTTGTTATTTCAGAAATAAACACTTAAATTTATTCAAAATTATTTCTGACATCGATAAAAGTAAAGTGATTATTTTTGTAAACTTTTAAATTAATTTTAGTGCTCTTCTACAATATTTTCTTCGGATAGCAGCTACCATCAGAAATGCGTTTGTTCATATGGATCACGTAACAGTTTTTAAACAAACGCACGTAACTATATAGCTCGATCTGCTATGCTCACTATTTATACGTTTAATTCCTATTTTTAACAATTATGCTTGATTTAGGACATGTTTGGTTCAGAGTGTCGCAGATAAAATTGACTCCGTCAGACACTCGACTTCCACCTTTTCCATTAATTACGCAATCTGTTCTACGCTAACAGAGTAACAGAGTATCTCACAAGTGTTGAGACGTCGTGACATAAGTGTTAACGTTCAATGTAAATCAGCTTTATTATATTTCATCACAAAAGCATGCTACCCTTTTTCGAAAAAGAAGATATAACAAAAAAATTGTATTTCGTTTTATCTTTTCTGACAGCAATTGAAATCAGTTGATGAAAAGTCTACAAAGGAATTTTTTGTACCTGATCCCAATACAAGTTATCACATGTTCAAATATGAGTAGTATAAAAAATAAGTAGTTACTTATAGTAATAGCATTTCGGTAATTTCCAGTTCGTTTGAAATGTATTATTGGTAACCAACTATCACTCATTAAAATATTTTATGTTTACATAAAAAGGACAATGTTGCAAATAGAGATTTGATATAAATTATTTTAAAATATTGTACAGACAAACCTGTTTGCAATTGAAATTGAGTACTTCTGTATTTCCGACGTAAGCGAGTACACCGCGAACACAATTAGTGGACACACTATAAGAATGACACCAAAAACGATACATATTGTGATGACACTTTGTAAATCTTCTTCTGATGCAGTAACGAGACTTTCGTCAATAGTCAGCGCAAGCGCAGTTTGTGTACGGGTCAAAACAGCTTGGTAAATTGTCATGTTTCCAAACCACATTTCTGCTTCCTTAATAGATGCTGCTTCTCTGGAATAATTATTGGACTTGATCCTGTTTCTAAAGTCTTCGATTCGAACGCTGACATTGGGATTTTTCGCCAGTTCAACATTGTACAAGTCAAATGCTACTTTTGAATAGAATCTTGCCGATTCAAAAGTGACGTTCGCTCTGTTTTGATTTTCCATAAAAAGCAGATACTCAGCTCGCGTTTCAAACCCACCCATTGCATAAAAAGATACCCCTAATGCACGTTCTCGACCAAACAGTTCACTGGAAACGATAATTTCCTGGTAAGCGACAACGTCCTTCCAAACAGAACCTGTGCTGGTCTCGCTGACGGTATCATATAGCCATTTCAATAGTACGTCTATACTGCCTGAGTAAAAGTGTAGTTCGGCTTCAACAGATTGATTGAAAACATCTAACTGATACCGATGCTTGTTTAAATAAGACAAAAACCGCTCCCTAGTTTCCATTTCCGGTATAATATTGTCGCCTTGAGGCCAGTAGGATAAATTCTGTATGGCCAAGTCAGTATCTGGATAACGTTGCAGAAGAAAATCTTTGGTCTCGGGTTTAATGTTACTAACATAGAGGGCGCTCATATCTCGTTCAAACTGGATCATACGTAACAATGCTCCAAGCTCAATACTGAAGTACAATACATCTCGGACACTGGAAGAGCTAATGTAGTTGCCAATAGAAATGGCGAATGTGTTAGCCGTCATGCCGGTGATAACGAGTACAGGGATCATTACTACTGACAACATCTTCACCATTTGCTTCCGTTTTCCGGCGTCTGTGATAGGATTGCCTAAAATAAATAAAAACAACAATTAACATTAATATAGTGTCAATTAATATTGTGTCTTTTTAATGGTCCTGTTATATATCCAAGGTCTGTAATAATGGCAAACGATGGCTGGTATGATCTGTCTTAACGCAGAGGCCCATTACAGTCTAGAGGTCATTATTACAGACCAATGGCGCGTTAGATCGATATAGGTAAAAGTTCAAAGTTCGTAACAGTATTAATACTACGATAAACGAATTATAATTAAGAGACACCTATACTGTATTTTAATTGCCGAGACTGAATTCGCCTTTAATAGTGGTTCAATAATGAAGTAGCCCGCGTAATAGATGTTCGACAATGAAGTCGCCCGTAATGGATTTTCAACATTGCGGTCTCCCGTAATGGAGCATCGAACCAAGTCAGGACGATTGCTTCAGTTGCTATATTTTTGGTTTTTGGTTCTCAAGTTAGCCATTTTCTTGGACTTTGATTTGTCTTTCTTGACATTTTCCTTGACGTTCGGTATTTTTTTTTATATTGTAATATAAGGCATATTGTGACGCGTGGTAAGACGGAGACAATCGTGCACCGATAAGGCCATAAAAATACTTTTACCTAATCTGTCACATTTATTAGCTACATAGGAACCGTCATACCTCTACATAGCGTGTCACATCTATTGGGAAGCTGTGTAGCATTTAGCATCTCCATAATAGCCTTATCAAGCTGTGAAGGCGACAGGGATAGAACAGAAGACGCAGATGAATCCTCATTTTTTCCGACTGGCTTTTGTCCTTTCTCCACGTCAAAGCCATTAGATGGATGAACCTTCTTGGTTTGCTTCATCGTGTTACCTAAAATAGTATACAACTCATTCCAGGTTCTATTCTTCACGTGAAAAAAAAAACAAAATATATTTGTGTATTTTGTAGTTTGGAGTAATAATTTCAGCAAAATGCACTAAAACTTAATTAAGAATTAAAAAAAAATTACATGACCAAGAACTGTCAATTCTGCTTTTTTCCCTTTTTTAGGTTTTGGTTTTTTTTTGTGTTCTTATTTACGTCTGCAATTCCAAATCATGGTTTACTACCATAAATCCCACTATTATAAGTCTACCTGGCTCTTCATAAGACATTAAGACATGAGTCATTCAGATTTAAATCTTGAGATATACATGATTTTGTACTGGTTTATTTGTTGAAGGAATCGTTTTGATTTTAAATATTGTTTGGGTTGAGTCTTGGTGAGACGAAACGCGCTTCTGGTGTAGTACATTATATTAACTTTGTTAACTTTAATGATTTTATTATACCCCCGCTCGACAGATTCAGTGGTATAAAGTGGTCCTCATGTCCGTCCGTCCGTTCGGCCGTCCACATTTGGTTTCCGGATGATAATTCCAGAAGTTTGCATTCTATTTGAATGAAACCTTGGGATATTGTTATATATCAGGTTCGTAGAAAGCCTATCGATTTTGGGGGATTTCCGTCAAATGTCATGGTCGCAGTCCACGAAACGTTAGAAATTTTTACAAAAAAGTTGTTTCCGGATAATAATTCAAAAAGTGTGCTTTCGATTAAAATAAAACTTTTGGATATTGTTATATGTAAGGGTGGTAAGAAGCCTATCGATTTTTTGTTTTTTTTGGGGGGGGGGGGGAATCCGTCAAATTTCAAGCTCGCAGTCCACGAATAACTTCAGAAATTTGTACAAAAATGTTGTTTCCGGACAATAAATTACAAAGTTTGCATCCGATTTGAATAAAATTTTTGGATATTCTTATATATCAGGGTAGTAAGAAGCCTATCGATTTTGGGGGGAAATCTGTCAAATTTCAAGCTCGCGAAATACTTTAGAAATTTTTACAAAAATGTTGTTTCCGGACAATAACTCAAAAAGTTTGCATCAGATTTGAATAAAACTTTGGGATATTGTTATATATCAGGTTGGTAAGAAGCCTATCGATTTTGGGGGGAAATCCGTGATATTTCAAGGTCCCAGTCCATGAAAAACGTTAGAAATTTTTACAAAAGCATGGGTATCAGTGATCGCCAGATCGACTTTGTCTATTTCAATTTGTGAACGTTATTTCGGATAATATATCGTCTAACATACACTATATTTCCGAAATAACGCTGCCTGAAATTTAGCTGTTTAATTCATATAAGTATTTAAACTAAACGGTACACAGAGTAATATTTTAGAAACCACTAATTGAAATAAAGCCTGCCAGGGGATGGGGTTGTTGCTCCACAACGAGCCAGGTTATACGTTTCTGGATATAAAGCAACCAATCAAATTTTGCGACAGAAATCATATTTTTCTCCGTGCATACAAATTTGTAACTGGTACGTTAAGTAATTTCAGTCGTGCATCCGGGTAATCGAGCGATCCTTACATTATGTTAAAGGTTTTTATGTCATCAATTATTTCATAACCACCTGGGGCATAGCTAACCCTAAATAGAGTGCACGCGCAAATTGGAGAAAGAGTGGGATGTTGGTCGCCAATTGATCTCGCATAAGCGCGGTGTTTATACTGCAAGGAATCATGGGGTTTGCTTAAGGCCCTGAAGCTTTGAGAAAAATTGTGCAAAATCCAGAATTCTGTGCTTTTTCTGCTACTGTTATACGTGCATTAAAATCATGGAGATTTACAACGGAAATTTTGAAATTCTATGTTTAAAAGATTGTGTTTTAATATGCAAGGCCTGGCGTGCTGGCGTATACGGATTTATGCCCCTAATATCTATTACTCTTCTTTCTGTGGTATTAGGCGCCAGCTTTTATTTAAACCGTCCAGATGACATTGGTTTAGATTCGGAATACTAGTTATTAGTATATTAGTTGTTAAACGCTTAATTGGCAGGCAAAACAGGGGGAGTAAGTGAGAAAAATAGCAAGGAAGCTGATTGACCAAAAAGAAAGAAGTTAGTAAGGAAAATGGCAAGGTAGCTGATGACCAACAAGGTGGAAAATCAATTAGTTTAAACATATTTTATTTGCTCAAATATGCAAAAAGGATAAGACACAAGTTAAACAAACTTATGAAGTCTTCTCCAAATATACAATATATTACAATAAGAACGTTCGTGGAGCATGCATACAATTAAATATAATTTATAGTATATCAGTATATCAGTATATACGTGTAGAGTAAAATATGTACAAGGAGAAAGAGAGAATGTATAAGGAAAGAAAAAATATTACAGATATTAGAAAAAATAAAGAATAAGGATGATGTGATGATATGATATGTGTGATTCGAAAACCTTGTGTTAAATGCATTAGACAATATGGAATCGTTCTGACCCTTTGATATACTCATATACATGTTTAAAAACCTGTTCGTTCTGTTCGGTGGACAATAACGGGTTGCCAGATGTTAAAAGTTCTAGATTTACTGGACAATAATTTGGTAGCCAGGCAAGGTTATCAAATAATCTGTCTCTAATATTAGTATATTTAGAACATGCAAAGAAATAATGATACGAATCTTCACGGTTAGACCCACAACGACAGGATGGATCAGAGATAATATTAACTTTGTACAGATCATAGTTTAAAAATGAAGCAAAGCATCTAAGTTGTGTTAGGACAATATTAAATTTACGCTGTCCATATTCATAATGCTTCGGGACTTTTCGATGTGGGTTCAGGTTTTTTAATTCGGATTTAAATTTAGAGATAGATTCGACATTACGGATTGACATATCTAAGCTGTTCCACTGTCGAATAGTTGACGGTATGAAAGATTCGTTAGTCGGGGACAATCTACAATAAGGGGTCATTATGTTTTTACCGTTACGCAAGGGATACACGGACGTGCTTTGTATAGTTGGTGGTATTAAATTACAAAGATATGCTGGTGCAGAACTATGCTGTATATTATAAAACATTTGTAGTTTCCTACGTTTTCTACGCTCAGCCAAAGGCTCCCACCCCGTTTCGGTATAAATATTAATTGAATTGGTAAAATTTGGTAGGCCTGTGACGATTCGAGCCGCCTCTATCTGCAATTGCTCAAGTTTATTGCAGTAACCCACACCAACGTTATCCCAAACTTCACAGGCATACTCAAAAAGTGGTCTTATGAAGACCAAATATAGTTTTTCTAAATTTTTTCTTTTTAATTTATATTTAAGTTTCCTGAGTACGTTCAGGTGCCTAGAAACACTACGTATTATATTTTCTACATGTATGTTCCACTTAGCATCACTGCTAAAAGTGACTCCTAGATGTTTATGAAAAGTAGTAACTGGAATATCTGGAAAATCAATGGGCAATTAATAATATAGATTCAAACAAACATGGTATACAGAAACCAAAAAGGAAATCGAGTAACTATAATCTAACAAGAACCATCGATGCACTCAGATGATAAGCACGTTTAAGCGATAAACATTCGTTATAACTTATTCCTTGTTACTTATTGTCTTGTCAAGGATACATTAAAATCCTGGAGTAGAAAATATAACTTATGACTGAACTAAAATGTCTGGCCGTGTTTGATCTAAATTTCAATTATTAAAAACAAGACGAAGTTCGAAATCAATATTAAAGGTTAATACCAAATATACCAAAATTTTGACAGCCACTGGAAAAGTACATAGTAGTAGGTAGGGATGATAAACAGCCTGTAAATGTATTAGAAAGCCCTGCAGGTCGGGCACTCCCAGTATTGTCCCAGCTCTATGGGGAACACTCCCCGTATGGTCCTAGTTTAACTATTTGAACACATTAATGAGCTTACCTTTAGTGTTTATACATACAGATGTTTGTACTTGCTCTATTCAGTCCTCAGTGTCGGTGACAATTAAAAAATAACAATCTCGCTTATAAGGCACAGATCCTCTTCATTGGGTCGTCTGATTGAAAATAAAATAAAATAAAAAAAGTTTTACATGCTATAATATCGCCGTCCTATCAATTTTATTTTTAAAACTCTGAAACAAGTCTTCAAAAAACCCTTGATATTAAAATTGTAAAAGTGCGAAAGACAACATTTTTGTGAAACACTACGGGTGTACAAACTAAGTGAATGACACAGAATAGAATTTGCTAGTAAAATCTTGAAAATAATATGATAATAATATTTTTTAAACTCTTACCTTTATCTTTAGAAAATCACGTTAAATTCACCACAGACCGTATCTATTTGTTTCAATGTATCTCCATGACTACGAAGGTGTTTGGATGAAATGTTCTAATAGACGACTGTGACATAAAGGTGTTAATGGATTTGCTTAAAACAATAAATGTCATCTTTACAAACTTTGGCTACCAGTTGCGTATTCAATTCTTGAGTTAGGCGTTGCTTTAAGTTGTTTTATTTATAATATTGACAGCGATGAAATACCGAGATTTCCAAGTGAATTTAATTCCGGTAATTCTAGTTATGATGTAAAATAAATTCAGGTCTTTCACTCCCTGGAAGTGTCGTCAAAGTGGCCTTAACGATGTCGCTAGCAAACATTGACGCGCAAGAAAATTCAAAACAAAGTTACTATACCGTTTCGACGACATATTTAATATTCGTCAATGTAATAAACATGATAATCAATTGCGCATTTTGAATATTGAAAAAATGATCACTCGTGCCGAAATGCATTTAGATTTAACCCGTGCGCGATTGATTTATCTAATGCGTTTTGCGACACTCGAGATCCTATTTATAATATTCATTCGCGCAATTAATTATCCTATAATTCTTCAATTCTAGTGTTAGGCGTTGCTATTAATTTTTGTTGGTATCACGCGTTGCTATTAATTGTGTTGGTATCAAGCGTTGCTATTAATTGTGTTAATATCAGGCGTTGCTAGTATTTGTGTTAGTATCAGGCCTTGCTAGTATTTTTGTGTGGTATCAGACTTTGCTAGTATTTGTGTTGGTTTCAGACGTTACTTTTATTTGTGTTTGTATAAGGAGGTGCTTATATTTTTGTTGGCATCAGTCGTTGCTATTATTAGTGTTGGTATCTGGCGTTCTTATTATTTTTTGCATGAGTGGTTAATGTTGTTTGTCTACTATTGATTACGTGGTCTTTCAACGCTGAGGTAGCGGGATCGCGTCTCACTGCAGGCAGGGTGTACTCGAGACCAATCTTAACTGACAAGGATTGCAAGTTTTCCTACGGAAGGTCGGGGGTTTTATACTGGTACCCCGGCTTCCTCTAACAGTTAAAAATGTACGGCATGATATAGCTACAAAATTGCTGAAAGTGAAGTTAAACAACATTCAAGCAAACAAATAATATGATTTGTGTTGTATCAATGCTCTGGATACAACTTCTAATTCCTATTGTATTCTTTCTCTATTTTTACATTTAGAGTATTGTATGTTATCGCTATTTTGCAGTATTTCCCTTTGATCTTTGTGTGCGATATTATTCCATCTCACTGTACTAGCTTGAGATAGGCCCTTCTTCCGTAAATGGCCGATTTCTGGTACAGATAACCCAGTACAGATGAACTCACGCGCACAAATCTGTACTTGCTGTGTCATACAATCAAAACGCCAGAAACAAGAACGTTGTTATGGAAGCATAACAACGTTCTTGTTTGACGTTCTTGTTTCCGGCGTTCTGATTGGACGTCAGAGACAATGGAGTCTAAAACAATGGAGAGTCTATAGGTTATAGCTATGTAAAAGTTGTTATTTTCCGCTGCGTTCCACTCGCGAATAGACATAAAATTTCTATCAGTCGTGAAAGATCAATCGGTCTTTCCCAAAAACGTATGAAAGAACCTATTAATCTGAGCTCGCTGTAAAGACGTCGTTAATTAACATTGTGACGTCACAATGTTACAAAACATCGATAAACAGATTATTTAAGAAATAATTCATGGATACCATACTATAATATTCTTGAATATTTTGCCCCGAGCGATAGCGAGGGGTAAAATGTCATGAATATAATGCCCACCCATGTTAAAACGCGATATAATGTATGGTATCCATGAATTTTTCGATTCTGATTATGACAAATACGATAATCTGTACAGTGAAGCGGCATATAAATGTGCGCTAGTGAATGGCTGTTCCACGTGTGTCATAATGTAGAGTGGTGGAAACATAATTTAATGGCTGAATGTTGAATAATGCAAATCGCAGAATTCAGACTTAAAATAACAACTTGATTATTATTTAAAAAATTGAGTTTTTAAATAAAATTTAAACGACTGCAACCAAAATTAACTTGCGCATGTGCGAACTAAATTTATTGGAATTTTAACACGGCTTTGTTTACATAGCGAAAGCAGGACGTCATATTAGATTTACATTTTATGAAACTAGATGCACTTTCTCGTCATCTCATCTCAGGGCTGTCGCCCTTCGATGAGATATGAACGAGAAAACGCATCTCGTTTCAAAAAACGTAATGATTCTCACTGTAGGCAGGGTGTACTCGACTCCAATCTTAATTGACAAGGATTGCCAGTTTTACTCGCAGGTCGGGGGTTTTCTCCGGGTACTCCGGCTTCCTCCCCCAATAAAAACTGGACGCCATGATATAGCTGAAAAATTGCTGAAAGTGGCGTTAAACATCATCAAACAAACAACAAACAAATAATTATTATGTTGTTATGTTTAGTCACTTGACCACAGAACAGCAAAAATCAAATGGTTAAACCCGAATTTTTCTCCTATCTAGCTAAAAAGCCAAAGCAAACAAGAAGACGATATATCAGTATAACAAAGATATAAACTGAAGTGAGATTCTCTAAAAATAGTGTAATATAATAAAAAGGAATATGTTGGGCAAATGTTAATAATGATTTTGTTTACTGTTCTCTGATATAGAAACAAAATATGTTATGAAACTGAAATTGATTTATTGATCAAGAAATCAACACCGTTCTTCCTTGTTAATTGAATTTCACATACACAAGAAGGTGTTGTTTTGAGCTTGCAAATAAAATCAATTAAAGAACCCGGATATGATTGATTTAAGACATGTTCACTTTCTGACAAATGGTGCTATAAAGAATATAGTGGAATGAAAGAAAAATATCATGCTAAGGAAAGCTTTGTGTAATCTTCACCTCTCAAGCAGAATTTTTTGGCAAATACCAGTCACCAACATAATATATTTTAAAAATTCGGTGTAATTTCTTTGTTAACTGTTAACAGTTTTTTATGTCAATCTGAATTTAAAGACAATTTTACAAACATTCTTTAAATGTCAGATTATCTTTCTCTAATAGCTGCCATATTGTTAGGACGATCTGTATTTTGCATTGAAGCCTATAAAAAACATGAAACCCCAACTGCTTAAGGTTGACAACGTTATAATATAAATATTCGCGTGGCCTAAATACGCGCATCGCACATTTTATTGTTCATGTTGTTACTTCCAAGTACCCTTCCTGTGGTGATGTGACGTATTTCTCTAATGTATTGGTCACCAATACATTAGGGAAATACGTCAGATGTCTGGAATTTTTCACACTTTGATCGATGTCAATTATATTTTAAGTGTTTTTCAATCAATTTTGTGCTCTTCTTTAATAATTTTTCGAATTGCTCAGCTACCATCTGAAATGGGTGTGTTCATATGGATCATATCCGCTATCGTCGGAAACCCACGTCAGGTCGCGTTCTCGCTTTGCATCTACTTACTTTAATATCCATGTTTCATTAGTTTCCTTTTACTCTTGCGAGGGCTTTACAACCAATCAACTGAGAGATGTCATACATGATTCGTGTAAATATATGTGTCGTTTGTATGAAAAATGTTATAGATGAATTGTCAATAGACTACCTGACAACACCTGCACGGCTTCTTCATCGGAGATAAATATGTAGATCATTCTGTGAAAACGTGTAGTGGTTACTAAGATCTTTTTATTATATTTGTGCAAAACACGCACGACTTCAAGGTAGTCATAGCGATGTTTACATATAGGTTTTGTACCTTCAAAATTGTAAAGTTGTATACAAAAAATTTGTTCCCGTTGCGTGATAAAATGTAATGAATATTCATGAAAACGAGAAAATATCCACGAGTGTGACCACGGTCAGTAAGTGGTAGCACAAGGAAAACGCGACTGGTCGTGGGTTTATAACGATGGCCTCGCTTTACTTTTATTGTCCTTTAAGCCACGCTTGCAAGTACAACAAGTGACACTATTGACATTCTTTCAAGCTGTACATGTATGACTTAAAAATATTGACTAAAGCTTCCTTGAGCCAAATTAAACAATTGAAAAATATATGGGAATATAATATTCGGTGTAATTAAACGGATCGATATTCCTACGACTTGGAAATTGTTCATCACTCCACTAGTATTTTTCACAAATACCCCTCCCTGACTTGATATATCTGTTCAAAATACACTCGGGTGTACGGGTGTCAAGAATTCATCGCTCGGGGTTTATATTCCTGAAATCTTGTACAATAACATTAAATTTAACTTAATGTATGCCTTCTTCCATTTAATTAACAAACTACACTACGATTTTCTATTGACTAAATCTCTAGTGTAATCTTCTGAAACAAAACAAGTCCAGAGAGCAATAATTAATTGAAATTCATCTTAAATCTATAATTTAAATTAATGGACATAGCTTCTGCTATCTTCTTGTCCTTGTTAAGATGCTTCAGAAATTCAGTTTCATAGGAATACAGGAACAAATCAAAAAAGAATGGGACACAGTTTTGTAATCAATGGAATTCCGAATTCCTGCTGAAAAACACATCCCCCGAAAGTTTTTAATTTCGCTCCCAAAATTAAAGTATGCACTCAAAATTTTACGAAAACAAATTCGAAAAGGTAGATTGAAATTACATACTCAAAAATTTAATTCATGCACTCAAAACTGAAAATTACGCACACAAATTTGTGCGCATTGTTTTTGCGCAAAACTCATAAATATTCATAAAGATATAAATAAATAAAATTTGATCTGGATGGTTTTTGAGTTTGTTAAGCGAACCGGAAGTGCTGAAATCCAAATGTCAATCCACGACACAGAAGATTTGCTTTAGTTTTTTCAATCCCTGTTACATGTGTGTGAAAATCCAATTACCTTCGGATTCAGAGAGTACCGAGTGTCACAGGTTACAGTAAAATAAGAAACGAAATAGAAACGAAACGAAACAGGCATTTGATAAACCTGTAGATAAAACTTTGTTTTACCACAAAAACATAATTCAATAATGGAATAAAACACATCTAATTATTATTATATTTGTATTCACTTTCGTTGCTAACGATGGATAAAGGAGAAAATATTTCGATGTATCCTTGTTACCATTAATGAACAGAATTTTGCTACAAGAATGTCAATCATTTAACTTGAGTGAAAAATTAAGATAATATATGATGTTCGACTGCAAAAATGCTTAGGTGATATCAAAATTTCATGTAATAATAAATATTTTTGGTATTCTATTTCCGGAAGTTAATAATGCAGGGAGACCATTTTTATCCTGGTACTATGTCTTTCGGTCATATCTCTATCGACTAGCGTAGCTTTGAAAAATCGGACACCAGAATAAAAAGCTATCTTGTGTATACAATTCCTGAGTATGCCGACATTTGTTACATTCAATAAATAAATGTCAATAATTTAATTGTACCACTTTGATATTAGTTTTAATTCAAGTATATTTATGATTCAATATATGAGAAAAGATTACATGTGCGCAAATCTAGAAATCTCCGATTCAAACTAGCCTCAACCTAAGGACTTAGCTTTAAATAGAACCTTATGGGGAAAAAGTTCAAATGCCTTCTTTTTTTAAATTTCAATGCTTTCTAAGCGAATATTCATTATACAGTCCTTAGAAAGTGTGTGTTTTTAGTTCGATTGAAAATGTTAGATGCCTGCTACGCAAGCTTTTATGATATAAAAAAAAACAAATTGTGATTATTTATGGTTAAATCTGGTCCTCTACACGTACAATTTTTTAATTCAATCATATTGAGATTATCTTCTCTTTTAGTTGCCATATTGTCAAGATGATCTGTATTTTGCATTGAATCAAATGCAAAAAGAAAAACAAATATTTAAAGTTTCGAAACGTTTGATTATAATACAGCTTCTAAGTCACGATAAAAGGTACAGCAAATGACACTATTGGGTCTAAAGTACACGCTGTTCATGTATAACTTAAACAAAATATTGACTTAAAGCTTTGACGCATTACAACATCATATATTATAATTGCAAAGAACATAAACAATAACCTCTGAAACATAGATATAAACATTCTTTAAAATGCGTCCCGTAAAATTATTATCAAATCATTCTGACAAACGCGTGCAGAATGCAGAATAAATCGGCGGCGAACTGATGCTTTGGATCAAACGTTTTCTTAATATGAGTCTGAGATACAGGACCGAGAGTAGGAGGTAAAAAAAATAAAAAAGTTGTTCATTCGTTGTTTTACAGGGACCCGTTTCAAGCTAAAAAAAAACCAGGATTGAAATATTCAAATCAATTTAATGAGTATTTATAAGTCCTGCGTAAAAAAGGTGCGCACAATTTTGAGTGTACAGGTTTTCTGTTTTGAGTGCGTAATTTTCAGTTTTGAGTGCATGAATTATAATTGTGTGTGTGTGTAATTTTAATCTACCTTTTTAGTGTGTTTTCGTTAAATTTAGAGTGCATATTTTCATTTTGAGTGCGAAATTTAAAATTGTGAGTGCATATTTGTATTTTGAGTGCGTAATGTGACAGATTGCAGTTCTATACAGAATTTAACATGTTTTAATTTTATTATATGAATAATATTGCCATGAGTATATTAAACTTATGTTAACTTTTCTATAATAGCTATAGATAGTGGTTTATTTTTTTATTACATCTTCTTTATGACGACTATTCACACGGACCTATTGACGGACGTATTTTTAGCTTGGTCAGTTTGGTTTTACTGGTTTGTCGCATTCCAAGTCACGGATGATTGAACCACAAACATTTCTATACTTTTCTATTGGCTAATATATTTTTAGGGGTTAATTCTATTGTTCTTCTCAGAAGGAAAACGAATTTCAAATAGAAAGGCTGTGTTATGTATTTTGGTGGAAAATAGTTTTCTGTATTCAGGTCAGTTTCTTTATTTTCCCTTTACTAATTGTATATAGAATGGTCTTATTATTAATATAATTGTGTATGGCAGACCGTATAGTGCTAGTAGTTAGAGTGCACCGTGTATTTGATGTGTGATCTAAACATTTCAATGATAAGAATAAGACAAAATAAAATAGTCTCGAACATACTTCTAATTTTAACAATGAACATTTAAATGTTGTTTACGCCGTCATAATCGTTTATTCTTATACATTAAACTATAATTAGTAATTTTTTATTGTACAGGTATCACATACATTGGCTGTATAAAGATCACCTTATTTTTGATTCCATAATACGGAATGTGTCTCTTGCACGATATTTGAGGTAAGCTAAGTGTATTTGTTTTTTATGCTTGGCTTATATGCTTTTAATATTTGTTGAGTTACGCTATTAATATGCTTATTGCGCTAACCGATATTCAGCTATGCTTTAAAGCGATTTGTTTTCATTTTGATTTATTGTCATTTATTTATTTTGAATACAATTGTTATAGCGTGTATAACAAGGAAACATTCGGTAAACACCAGTTCAAAAGATAATGTCTTTGTCTTTAATTGAATCTTAGTCTATCAAGCGTAGAAACTCCGTATTCTTGTATTTTTTTATATTGTTACATGTATATATTACATACGATCACCAAGTTTACATATGATCGCTTATTTGAGCTTTTACTATTAGCAAGATCTAATTATCGTTCTTGTGTTATGTTATGACTGTATTTTACAGGGCATTTATTTGCTCTGTTATATGTGAATAAAATATCGAACCTTGGACATAGTTTGTGTTTTATACCAGTAAAGACACGACTTCTACAGTATTTAGTGTGTAATTTGTGATATTGTGAATCATACTTTTGACTTGAACGGCGTTCCATAGTAAACCTGTAACACGGTGCAGCAGAGGTCATTATCCTACCGTTTTCGCAGAGCAAAAGTAACTGAACATGCATGCCATTAAAAATTTAGCAAAAGAATCTTTCTTTCAGATTATGCGACATGCATATAACATGATGCAGGAAGGGTTACAGTTAATTTACATGCAAAGAAAAGTAGTTGTGTCCACGGACTTTTTTCAGAAACTTACCTTGAACTTTTTTGGCACTTTTTTTTACTTTCACTTCAGTGATTTAGTCAGATACTACATAACAACAACAGGAAGTCCTTCTACTGTCAATAATTTTGCCTGAAATAAAATTGATTTTTTTGGTGTACAACTGCTGCATCTTTCATTTGAACATGCAATTTTATTCAGGCAGGAAAATGACAAAGCAGCAAAAAATTTTTAAAATGGAACTATTTTTTAATTCCCTCCATCTTTTGACATGCGTGCATAAGCCAATAGGATAAAGACCTCAGCATGTCATGCCTTTTTCTTCTTTAGTAAAAATATACATATTATTTTAACCTTGTAAAACGGAATAGAACTTGACTACCTTTCCATAAATTTATTTTCATAACTCAAATCATTGCATTGTATCACACATGGGGTTATAACTAATTTTGGGTACGGTTTACGGAACTATTGCGCGATAATATAGTTGGATGTTTGCATTTACCGAAGTAAGTACTTTCTATCTGTAATATTGTTTTGATTATTTTTCAGGTGAAAAACAGTATGTTTTGTTCTTAGCATTTGAATAAAAGTTGGTCAAGCTGGCTAGGTGAATGATCATATAAATGCACATTCAATCTGCTTTCATCTGAATTGTTAATTATAAATTAACGCAAAATAAGTATGTCCAACAATAATGATCTTCTTGCTACTGTTTTCAATGGTTAATTAAACAATTTTCGTGCTGTAAACAGTTAATATTCAATTGCTGCCTGTGCTTCTGCAGCTGATCATCGTGATGAATATATATACTGGTATACCAGTAAACAAGATTTGCACATGTAGATCTTTGATCATCTTTGCAAAATAAAAATAACACATAAGTCAATGTATTAATAATTTCGAATATTTTTTAACCATTAAGCGATAACCAGTCCTTTATCCCAGTTGGGATTGCAGATTTAACAAATGGTACAAATGTAAATAATTTGGGAGGATGGGACAAAGATGGCACACAGACTTGATGAGGGAAGTATTACGAATCTGTAATTCTTGGAAAATAAAATGATGAAAACGTTTCTACTATAACATTTTCTTATTATTGGTTTTATGCACTGTTTAATTTTCCAGTTATTTTGTTGTTGTCGCATCAAACAGAAATAAATTATTTATTTTTTTTAAATACAGGTCTCAAGTGCAATTTCCTGCATCTTTCTTTTACTTTCAATAATTCAAATGTCCAAAAATGTTAACTGGTTTATTTACTATGCATGCCTACTATTTTTATACGACCGCAAAAAAATTGCAGGCGTATAATAATATGATGCTGTCGTCTGTGTCGTCGTCGTTGTCTATGGTTCCCACAATAACTTTTGTTCTAGTTATCCAATTGCTTTGAAACTTTACAGTGATGTTTCTTACCATAAAGGGATGGATGAGATTGATTTTTAGGGTCCCCACATTTTTCGTTTAGGGACCCAAAAGGGGCCAAAAATGCCACTATTTTGTTTGTTCCCACAATAACTTTTGTTCTAGTCATCCCAAAAGGGGCAAAAATGAAACTAGGGTTTTAATATAACATGTATATTAATATATATATTTAACATATATTTTTACAAGATAACACTAAAAATACATTTAACACACATTTTTCTGTATTTTATTTTACTTTTTATATCTTGTATTGTATCTTATTTAACTCGTTTCCTTAATATCTATATGCATTATTATATAAAGAACTAATTGTTTAGAACTTCGATGTCTCAGATGATCATTCTCTTATATCAAAGAAGAAAAAGCAGCACATGGCAAAGACAAATCATAAAAATTTGATTGTATTAAATGATCCTGACTTGGTTAAAGCATATTATAGAATATCATAAGTACATTATATCTTCACAAGCTGTAAACAACAATTAATTTCTCATATTACATTACAAAATGGGTTCCTGTTTTAATCCTCCAATTACTTTAATTGAGTTTCCCCGATATGGTTACAACCATATCTTTTCTTGTTAGTGTTCGCTTTGCACCCCAGCTCAACACAACACATGTTTCGTTTTGCATTGTCTGTTGTGCAATTTTTTTATGACGTCACGTGATCAGCATTACAATTTCCACCTATTTTAACGAGAGGGATTATATCTTGAAAACGACGTATTGGTGGTGCATGAGCGTGATTACAGGCAGTGTATAATTGAATGATAATTAGAATCATTTGCGGACAGCAGACAGACCATCTTCGAGTCACAGAGAGGGGGACCGGATCGTAATACTTACCTAGCGAAGATGCCGACAGACAAATTATCTTAATATTTTCCAAAATGATGTACTTGAAAACAGCGCATAATTTGCAGGAAAAGGCGCCCTCATCAATCGACTATATGCATGGACATTATACTCGTTAATCACAAAATATGAGGTTCGTACCAGAACAAATGTTTACTCGTAATATTTTGTTTCTGTCGTTTATTATGGAACAGATAAGCTCATCATACTCGAAATTCTTTTTAACTTAATATCTTTAATCATTGTCATGCCAAAAGCTGATATTTTGGCCTTTTAATCGCTCTTTTTAAATGCCGAGTGCCGATTTACCGGTTTTGATTTTTTACTTCGTTTTTATTATAGACTTCACACAGCACAGCCTGTGTTTTCATCTTCGGGGCTTCATTGATCCGTGGTAATATTCAAGTCCTGAACAACTTAAGATTCTTGAAAATAAAATTTTGTCGATAAAACATTAGTTTTGAATTTTATTGAACTAAAACAACTGCAGGATTACAAGCACCGCCATTTATGTATTCAGCGTCAAGGCAGGTGATAAAAGATTTTTGGTCGGTTGGTCTATCAAAATTGGTCACTAAAACGTAAACCGTTCGATAATGGAATATCATCTTCACATCAAAATCTAAAATTCAACTATTATGCCAGTTTTGGTCTTTCTTCAGTCTTAAAAGACCTTCAATTTTCTTCATATGAATGAAGGTTATAACAAAATACCGAACACAGAGGAAATTGTCAAAAAGACATTCCACAAATCAAAGGCCGAGAAACGGGCAATCCCAGAACCAAAAACCTACAATATAGTAACTAGAGTCCTGTCTTTGTAAGGGCATTTTAAAAAGAATGATCGGTTCAAACAGGTTTTGTGGCATACTAAGCCTCCATCTTCCATTTCTGTTGTATGTGAGTTGGTTTGTTGATTACATTGGATGGGTATCACATAACACTAATCAGTAATAGGAGAAATATGGGCACCGTATACAGGAGAAGCTGGAATATTGCTGCATAAGTAAGGAAATTGATAATTTTGAAATAAAAATTTTTGTGCTCGTATTCGGGTTGTAAGTCTAAACATGATGTAGATGAAGCTGTTGCTGTGGTTTCTTTAATTTTCAGTTCTGAAAGATATATTAACGGAAGCCACTCAGTACATTAAGTGTTGTAATTTGAAAGGACATAAACCACATTTTGTTGGAATATTTGAGCAAAGCCAAGTAACAGCTCGTCCGCGGGTGGCGCATGGCTTGGGCAGTATATAGAAGTTTTATGTTCAGAGTGAGAAAATTCAAGAACAATATTTTGTGACTTGTTAACGTAATTTATTTATATTGACACTCAATGACTAAGGCCATTCGTTGGTCAGTCTGCGTCTATAATTTTGACAAAAACACCGTCATTTGTATCATTGCATAATCTTATAGACTTATATATTATTTTTTGTTTATGACGTATCGTCATGTTTGTCGATTCGATACTAAATAAGTGTACTTGTTAGTAGCTTTCTTTAGACCATTTATATAGCTTCTGCTCTCTGCTGTCGAAGAAATTCAGTTTCATAAGAATACAGGAGCAAATTGGCAAGGAGTGGGGCTCAGTTTGTGGGAATTTCGATTTTCGGCTGAAAAACACATCTTCCAAAATCTATAAATTTGTTGTCGTTTAGAAATAAACCTGTTTTTCGCTGTAGCAAAATTTGCCTTTTAGTTCTTTAGTAAACAGACGTAGGAAATATACTGGTCTAAGAAAAAATCAAAGCTAGGAACAGAAAAGACTACCATTGACTCTGGGAAAGTGTCCGATCATTTTTGAGAAGTTGATTTCCCATAACAATCAGTTAAGTCATGGTGACGGCCATATAACTTCTGGAGTGATTTCATCAACGTAGGTACAACAAACTTTGTTTAAGTAGTTGAGTAGTCAACATCAGTGAGCGGTCTAGAAAATCGGAATACTGATCACAGGATCTAGTACAACGTATAAGTACACACAATACGCTGGAGCTGGAGCTATCGATGAACGGGAAGTTGATAATTGAAAGTTGAAGTCATCACGTTTGTCGAAGCGTCTAGTTTCTTGTTTTACCGAGTAAGAGGCCGACCTAAATGTATGGCTGATGTCTTTAATTGCAAGAGGCTAGGTTAGATTGAATTTTAATAGTCAACAAATTTAGGATTGTTAAGTCACAAAACATCATCAATATAGGGTGACTGTGAAATTAAAGGTCTAGGCCAGTGTCTTCTTTCTTCTTCAACAGGAACTCAATACAAACACATATTGGCGAGGAAAGGAGCAAAATTAGTGCCCATTGGAAACAGTCTGTTGAAAAAAAAACATATCCTCCAAACATGACAAATATGTTTTCAATCAGAAAATCTAACAATTTTCAGATTTGGTATATTTATTGTTTGATTAAGTGTCATTGATGACGAAGTATGTTTTGTCATAGCTAATGACAAGGTATGCATATCGTCTCATTCCCCGTTTCTATAAAAATCGGCGTTTAATAAAATCTTTAAGCCTGATTTTAATCTGCATATGAGGGATGGCCGTTTAGATTGTCGAAAAATTAAATATTTTAATGCTGTTACATTGGGAAAGAGATCTTTTAAAATTATTCAGTATCCTTAGCAGACGGATACATGATATGTAATTTTAACACCAAAGTGTGCCTACTGGGCTATTGATACCCTCGGAGCCTAGCATTGCAGTGGTTGCAAATAAAAGGCATCCAAAAATACAATTTACTAATTTTACTCGGGCACTTAATCCAAACATGTATTGGATGTTATTAAAATTACAAAATATATATGTAGAAATGAAGAGCTTTTATAACGTTCGATATTTGCTCTTTTTTTGTGGCTACAAATCAATTTATTTCTTTATGCTCCAATAATCTTACATTGATGTACACACTATAGAAATAAATTTGAAAAGAAAATGAAATATTGTTTTTCTTAACCAAAATCAATGTGTTTTTATTCTAAAAGATACCCGGATGTTGATTTCAAAACTTGCACCGAAAATTAACCTTAATGGAAGTTATTATCTCTAATGATGTCATATTTTCTGATTTGTACATGACAGAAAACTATTTATGTAGTCAGTTTAATGCATTCCATAATTAATTGTTCGTGCAGCATTCTTTAATGGTAATTTTTGTTAATAGTCATCTTTTTATTTAAACACCACCAGTTATATTGAAAATTTTTATACTAAATATAATATTCATATAATTGCTCAGGTTTTCTGTGCTTTATTGTGAAAAACTGGTAATCCTTGTCAATACAGGTTTGATGAAGTGAGGCTGGAACTTACACACATTGTTGAAATGCCAGTGAGCAAAAGTAGATAACTAAGCTAATGGCCACTGAGGCCTAAATTGTTTTGTTATCATCAGTTTGTCTTTATACTGTGGTAAGCCAATGGGTGTTATACCATTTAATATGGTAAAATAGTGTTTATAAGAAACATGCATAATATATCAAATACATTTGATTTCTTCAATATTATGAAGTGACAAATTATGAAGGAATAATGCTAAAATTAAACTGAATTAGTTTTCCTCGTTTTTAATGCGTTTCTGTTTTTATAATTTGCTAATAAAAGAATTTCGGTTTAACTGAGCCAACATGCAAAATACCACACAAAAATTGCTGCGATCAAACGAATAAACAGCCAATGAGCACATAACGATTTGTAAGCCAATGAAATATCTTCTCTCAGTTAGTGAAGACTTAATGTAATGAAGGCATTAACCAAACACGCTAAACATCGATGGTTTAGTAAAAACGATTATAGATTAGTTGGCCACTACAAATAGACTGATTTCTTGATCTAGTCACTAAAACCATGGAATTATATTCGTTAAAGTCTAGAGTCGCTTATTTGTCATTTTCATCAGTAATGTTTATCGTTGGTGTTCCTGGCAATGTTCTTATTATTTGGACCATTCTCAAATCAAAACAACTGAGACAAGTTCAAAATGTTTTAGTGGCCATGTTAGCAGTCATTGACTTGGCTCTGATTGGGTATTTACTGCCTTTTAATATGTACATTCTGGTGACAAACGTAAAACCACCAAGGACATTCTGTAAAGTAAACGCAATGATCTGTGACAGTTTATTTACATGGAGTGTTCAAATGATAATGTTAATTGCCTTATCAAGGTATGTTAAAACTTGTCATGGCAATCGATTCCACAAATTGTTTAACAAGAAAACTATTATTTTCTATTCAGCGATATTTTTTACTATTGCGTTTTCCTTTGCATTTCCTCTATGGTTCTATGACTATCTTTTGATCTTTGATAAGACTCTACATTTGTGCACATTTGACAGATATGAGAGTAAACTTTATTCGTACACATATATTGTTGTTTGCCTTATTTTTCCGATCAGTGTGACAACATTTTCCTACGTCAAGATATACTTACGTGTAAAGAAATCAACACAGCAAATTCACAGATGCTGGAACAATGGTCTTGCAAGAAGAAAACTGAAGCACGAAATTATGACAATCAAACCGCAGTTTGTGGTATTCGTTGCTTACCTTATTCTGTACTTTCCGTTTGGTTTAACATCGGTAACAAAACAGGACGATTTTCCGGATGATTTTCATGAAATAGGAATCTATATGGCTTATTTCAGCAGCTGTATTAACATATTTATTTATGGCATGATGAACAAAAATCTGAGGTCTGAATACTTGAAGACACTTTCTTGTAACCGTGGAATAAGAAGAATTAACAGAGTTGAACCCGTACTACCAACAGTCACGACCAATGTTTCAGAAATAGCTCTATAATGTGTATGTGCCTCTACTTGTCTTTTAGGTCAAATCGAAAGACTAAATATATTTCAAGATGCATTGAAAATAAATTGTGTTCCATTCATTTTCTGTGCATAGAGTTTTAATATCAACACATGAACAAAACAAAACACAGGATATTAGACCAGAGAATATAACTAAGCAGATCTATAATACTGTGTAATAAAAACAAAAAATCAGTAAATCTAATTCAAAAATTGCAATCGAAATCGAAAGTTACAAAGGACTAAAAACATTTCAAAACGGAAGAAAGAAAGACTACAAAATAATGTTTATATGGCATTACAAATTTGATAAGACGATTGATCATACGATGTGCCTCAAACATGGAGTTATATCTTGTATTTGATAACAATAAACGAGTAGCAGGTGAGCTGGTACTAAAAATGTCATCAAAGATATTAAGTTAGCACATGCTTGTCTATATGTCGGCCACATTCTGGTTTCTGATGTATGAATTAAGTTGTAGAAATCGGCATAGGAATATAATCTTCCAACTTAACTGCACATACCAACTTTAATCTAACTATTAGTGTGTGAGGTTGATAGTGTTTGGACTGATTGATGTTTGTGAAAATTAATGTTGTTTGTAAATAAAGACATGAGATCTGGCTTATTCGATATGAGAGATATCTCTCATAGCCTCAAACAATAGTTTGGCAGAGGTGATTGTTGTTGACGTATAATACCCGAAACCCTTTGCGTGGAGAATGGCAATTTACTGTCCATGTTTTTGCTATTAATGTATAGTACATTATTCAGATGAAGGATCTTCAGCTGTTGACTATGGATTTGAAACAAACTTGCATACAAGGAAAAACCCATAGATATACAAAACTATTTAAACTAATGTGATGTTTTGTTTAACAACTGGTAGTGATAAATAACCAGCCTTTGTAGGTGATCCTTTTTGTATTTAAATGTCAACAAAAATGACAGTGATCTTATTGTTTTACTTCATTTATTTTTGAAAGAGTAAGAAGTTTCCCTCTAGATAACTTTTTTAAGCTGAAAAAGTTAAATCATTGTATAGTTTTCTCTTGTCCTAAATCATTACTAGTACAGCACATGAGAAATTTATCAGGAAAGAGAATTTTCTGCTGTTAAATCCCCTCTCCTGAATATTAATTCTTTTAAAGTACCTAGATACTTATTACAGCGTGTTTCCTAAAGTTTTGCCAATATTGTTTTATTTTAGTTTTTTAAGCATAAATGATACTGTCAACTTGTGATAATTTGAGAAAACATATTTTGCAATTTAATGCCACTAGGAAATAATTTTCTTCCATAAATACGTTTTATGCATTTTTCACACATAATACGTAATTACTTTCAAGTTGTCAGACTAAAAATACAAAACAATGCTGACAAAAGAGAAGAACTATTTATATGGAATGCTTAACTGTGTATGCACTGTATCAAGAACTTATCAAAATGTTACTAAGGGAAATGTCAAAATTGGACTTGGCAAGAGACTACACGTATATATGACGACGTACAGTATATGCATGTTGTTACAATATAAAAAATACATACATAAACAAACATATTTTTATTAATTTTTAGTATTCAATTTTCTTGATACAACTACGGAACATTAAAACATATGAAACAGTACAAACAGAACAAAAGAATTTCAATAAAGACTGAAAATGTTTGTCAAGATCCTACATGAAATTTTACCATTTACTTGTAAATAGATATTATTATATTGTTTCCGATACACGTATGCATTGTATTGCTATTGCAGTCTCTGCATATTTGCCATATATATATATATATTTATTTATTTATTACTTTGGCCTTAGTACAGTTTCGCTGTGTAATTTGCAGCATTGAATAGTTGTGGCCTTAATATGTACTTTACCTGTTGGCTATTTATAAATAAGAGTAGTCAAACGAGTTTTTCAAACAGGTAACACACCTATTTAGGAACACCCGATTCCTAATAAGTTCAGCTCATGCTTTCCAGGTGGAAGGATGTCGCACCTGTTGTATATAGTTTTGAATTGTGTTTCGTTTGAAATGTAATCTACTGTAATGTAATGTGACAATTGATAATGGTCGTAAAGTTATTGTACAATTACTTTATCAGGTTCTAGCCTAGTATGGATATTTGTCCTACTGTATGGAGTGGAACAGCAAACTAACTATACTGTATATGTACCGCTGAACTGTATTTGAAACCAGACCAGTATAATGTTGTCGAGGAAAGTACTAAGTTATTAAATTCTTCAAAAGTTCGTCATATAAATTAATGGATCCATTTTAACAGGAATTGAATACCGGCTTATTTGGACATTTTGAACATTTGTATTTTGTAGTTGTAATTATTGTATTTCAACACCTATTTGTTTTGCGTTTGTTTGGTTTTTTTTGTTATTAAAATTGTTAATTTAACTAGACTATTATTTCAAAATCATGAATATACTGAATGACTGCATCCACCCGTCCGTCCTGTGACAATGTTATGTCATAAACAATATTACAGATCTTGCAGTAGTACGGTGAATCGCTTGTTGATAGATAATTCCAACATATTATTTACTTGGATTGGATGTAATATCATAGGTCATTGTAATTAGGTGAAGATAAATATTGAGAGTGTACACATACATTTCATCCGTTTACTCTGCTCATTCGAAATGTTTTCTTAAAAAGTGTTTCCGCTGTATTTATAATGCGAATATTTTTCTCCATTGTATCTGACAAATACTGACAAATCTGACTATTACAAACATTTACTGACAAATGCAACGTTTTCAACGTTGTGACAGACGACAAAGGTTTTGGTTCATTAAGAAAAAATAGTAAATACACAAAAGGCACAGGATACATACAAATCCGCAAAACTCAAGTGTAATGATAAAAGGTAAACAGTATAAGTTGAGTGCACATACATGCCGGATGATAAAAAAATAAACCAACATTGGTTGAAACTGTGAATGTAGGTATTTATTTAGGTTGTCTCATTTCCGAGTGGAAAGCCTTAATGTTATTTATCTGGGTTTTTTCGCAATGTTAATTTTGTTCGTGACATGTCATGTATTAGACATTGCGCTGTCGCTTGCACAAGGAACTCTTTTCAATAAGTTATCTCCCATGTCACGCCTTTTTGTAGATAAACTTTGAAACATAAGAAATATCTAAACGAAAGTTACAACATTGTCAGTGATGGCTTGCAACATTTTGTAACATATCGCATGAAGGAAACTTTTCACATCCTTCTAGGATTTATTTCCTTTGTGCACCATTGTAACTCATTAAGACTGGGGGGGGGGGGGTCTTCATTATTGGTCATTATTTACCTTAACCTTCAAAAAGTCTCAAAGGCAAATAAACATTTTTGACATTGCGTTTTGTGAAAATCTACTTATTAACCATTAAAGATGCAAGGCTAAAACTTTAACGAAAATTTAGATCTTGTTAAAATATTTACATCCTCACAAGTCAGGTTTCTGAGTCCACATGTGTCCACGAAACCCTAGCTAGGAAATTCTAGGGCTAGAAGATTTTAATATGACGTAAAACCTTCAAAATATCAACTAATGAAATTGCTTGAAACAAGCAAGTGTTTGGCATAGTTATTCTTTCTCATTCTTGCGTGGGAAGAAAACGTTACGCAGATAATAAATAACGCGCTAATAACAAACTATTACCACACTACTGTACAAAATACACTGATTTGCACGTGGTCTTTGCAGCACATTCGTTTGGTTTATTTACAATCGACATCGGGATATCCCCTAACCAAATCGTGAATGAAAGCGAGCTTTTGATTGGCTACATTCAGATATGATGTAGCAAATCAAAATAGTGACTTCTAGCCGGGGAATTGCCTAGCTAAGTTTGTCAGGGTTTCGTGGACACATGTGGACACAGAAACACTGACTTGTGAGGATGATATATTTATTGGACATATTATAATAAAACAAATAGCAAGAAAACCGACAGAAAAAGTTCAACGGACGATTAAAAATCCAGATTTAGAGAAATATATATTACACGAAACAAAAACCATAAAATCAGTAAACAGAAAGGGAGTAACCCGAATCCAATAAAATCCATTTGTGCACTAAGATTACGTTTTTCTCTCCCCTAGATGAACCAATTGAGATTGTGGTTGAAGGTATGTTTGCATGTACCCAGTTTCACAGAAACCTATGTTTTTCTGTTTGTTGCGGTTATTTTCTTTTTTAGTCATCATATTTTTGTACTAAAAAGATTATTATAATCGATTTCATGATTTACGCATGCGCGATTATTCTTGATTCACACGTTTACAATTTACAATATTTTATTTCAATACAATATTCTCTCATTAAAATGGCAACACATTTCCTTTTAACACAAAATACAATTGAAATAGTGAAAACTTGTGTAAATTGATATTCTTGCATCGTACGCCACGATATGGTAGAGGTTTTTCTTTTATGAAACCTATTATGTTAAGTATTCCAGTTATTTGATGTAAATAACGCAATACAATGTAAGGTTATCAAACATATTTAATTACTGATCAACAATACTTAAAAGGTGTAGCAAAATGGATGGGCACACACAACCTTTGCAATTGCGGATTAAAAATTTCAACCAAACTCATCGGTAAAAAAACTATTTTGTCTGCCATAAATAGTGACAAAATATGTTTTTAATTTGGATGTAGTTGTTCCTAATAAAGAAATTAAAAAAGTAGTTTTAGTTACCTTTCGTCAAGAGTAGAAAAATAAATCTAGCATCGAGAGTAGTAATCAGTCCTTTTTTGCTTTTAAATTTACAACCGATGAATTACATAGTATTATGTCAAAAATGATTATTGAAGTTTTCCTACAGATAGCTTTATTTTCCTTGACAACACTATTTCATTCTAGCAGCTTTTGGGGTGTCCATATCTCAGATTATATGTTACTGTACAACTTCGTACGATTTGACGAAAGGGATTTTGATGCAACACAACTAGATCAACGTCATGAACCACCTCTACTTAATATATCTATCGAAAAAGAGAAATGGTCGTTGAATGGTACTTTGTTGCAATGTAACATATTTTTCTTACTCTGTTCTAAAATTTAGTTATACCTATTCATGACAGAACATTTGGTAAATAACTTTTTAATACTTTTTAACTAGATTAATATTGTTTGTTAACGCGTGCGTAACTGACCTTGGTACAAGAGTATGCAGTTTAGAACTACATGTAAATATTTAAAATCCATTTTATTTAAGATGAAACTCAATAGACTGATTATACATTTTCTATAATCACAAAGTAGAACTGAAACTTAAATATACTGATTGCATATAAAAACTCAGCCATAAAATGTCGCAATATATATTTTTATACAAAAATATATCGAGAAACTGCAAAGAACTAGCACAAAATTACGAACACCAAATCCATTAAAACAAAAATGTCACAATTTCAAAATTTATCGAGGAAAACTATCGTCAATTTCACATTTGTTACTACGTTATAGATTCCGACTTTGGCAATAAAGCTCTTCGTCTCCTAGGCATTGAAAACATCAGACAACGATTACAGACCATGCAGTGTTGTTTCAATTCTCGCGCAGAGCAATTTTGAGTTAACGTAAGCTGCATCCACGCAAGACAATTTTAACGACGTTGTGATGTAAAGAGGTCTCAATGCAATGACCTTCTTGACCGTAGCCCGCTATGATGAAGTCGTCGTCGCACCGCATTTACTAAAATACGCATTCATTGATTGTCAATCGTCTCTCTCGTGCTTTTGGACTGCAGTACGGAAACGATAACAAAGGTGCACCGTCTCTCTGAGCGTGGTCTTTCCTATAAAGGAAGAGTTTTTTTGTGTCTTTGTGCCAAACGGGTGATGATGATGGAAGGCGAACATTGCATACGGCGGACAATTTCACCCCTTTACATTCCTTATTACGCTGATTTCACTAAGTCGCGGTATACTTGCGATAAGAAATGGAAAAACGTCACATGAAAAGTCAATACAAGTTTATATCGACTGAGAGATGTATATCGACCGAGGACGTAGTCCGAGGTCGATATATAACTCGAGGTCGATATATATAACTTGTATTGACTAAGAGAAAGGCTGTATTTTTTATATTATTAATTGAAAATTTTGCTTTATTTTAATTTGTCACGTAAGAAAGTAAAAATAAAAAGTCCATCTCATCCTTATTTAAGGATGCAAACCTTTTGTGCTCAACACTGCTCATTGGTTGTTGTTTCTAGAAGACGAATGACAGCCGGATGTAAAATATGATCGGCTGATTGCGAAACGTCACACGATTTTTTGAATTTTTTGTTCTATTTTTAGTAACCGTGCAATCCGCAAAAGTCAATCCAGCAAAATACAAAAAATCACGTGGTAAACTTTGGACAAATTAAAATACAGCAAAATTATCAATATATAATATTTTGAAATATTTTGAAAAATAAAGTGTTGCTTTTTTCGTTGGCTCTCAGAGTACTTTTGTATAACTTAATATTCTTGCATTGGACGAAAGATTGTCTTAAAATTAGATTCATAATATTGCTTTCTTTTAAACAGAGTTTATATCTTCAGTATTCAACTGATAGCTGTTAAAATTAGTACAATTAAATAATTGTACAACATATTAAATTAATGATAGTTAACAAACTCGCTTATACCCTTAAGTCCTAGATAAGTATGTTTTTCTATCTTGAGCAAATATGCGCGTAACGAGTTGAAAATAAAATATAGCACCGATATAAAAAGTATAAGCTTCTTATTTTGGATCTATGTTGTCTTTAATTTACAGCCAACTAGTTACAAGTACAAACTGTGACATATGAAATGATACTACTATACTAACAGTTATACGCCCCATGCGTTCAGCGTTTTGCTTGCATTTTTTTATTATTCCATTCTGTACCTTTATAGTGCTAAAATCCAATTTGAAAAAAATTCTACGCGATAACACGTCCAAATTTTATATTATTCCTTTGTTGTTGAAATGTCCGAAATCGTCCTTGACATTTGCTACGGGAATTTTACATAGGAAGTCAGCCATTTGAGTTTCTAACGGGACCTAGCATTGTTTTCAAAAAGATC
Source organism: Limnoperna fortunei (assembly GCA_944474755.1). Taxonomy (NCBI): domain Eukaryota; kingdom Metazoa; phylum Mollusca; class Bivalvia; order Mytilida; family Modiolidae; genus Limnoperna; species Limnoperna fortunei. Next base: position 53,668,218 of record OX104122.1, read on the forward strand.
GTCTGCTTTCGTAGCGTTCATGGTATTCGGACAAACCGCGAGACTTTTCCCGCTTTAACTGCAGACGACATGACCCGAAGGATTTCGAATAGATAACAATTGACTCTTCCAAACATACACTTCCGTTGTAATTTAGGTCAAACTTTACTATAGAAAAGTGCTCTATCAAAGTGAAAAAATCTGCCACATTTCAAACCGTCGACTATCACTTGGATATAATTGTTGTTGTCAGTTTGCACATTCTTGAATCTACAAAAGGAGCATAAGCTGGACCAAACGCGGTAAGCTGTTTTTATTTGTCAGCCAAACAACCGCTATATGACTGCTTCGAAACTTACTATAGTAGTTTTTGTAAGTTATATATCCCTTTCTCGACAACTAGGGGGCCTCGGTGGCCGAGTGGTCAAGGTAGTTCGTTTACTATTGATCACGTTGTCTGTCAACACTGAGATTGCGGGTTCGATTCTCACTGCAGGCAGGGTGTACTCGACTCCAATCTTAATTGACAAGGATTGCCAGTTTTCCTACCGCAGGTCGGGGGTTCTCTCCGGGTACTCCGGCTTCCTCCCCCAATAAAAACTGGACGCCATGAAATAGCTGAAAAATAGCTGAAAGTGGCGTTAAAACAACATTCAAACAAACAAACAACAAACCTTTCTCGACAATACTTTTTCATTCATACTTTATATTTCAACTGGTACATCCCTGCAAGCTTATTCGTTTAAATACACAGATTTTGCCGAGATGGATTGTGCAGTCTTTCCTTGTGCCGAAATGCACTTAAAGAAATATAGTTAAAAAAGGCGCGTTAACACTGATGATATAAGTTTAAGTCTGACTCTGGGCAAGAGGTCCCCGATTCCAACCGTAATGTTTAAGTCTGACTCTGGGCAAGAGGTCCCCGATTCCAACCGTAATGTTTAAGTCTGACTCTGGGCAAGAGGTCCCCGATTCCAACCGTAATGTTTAAGTCTGACTTTGGGCAAGAGGTCCCCGATTCCAACCGTAATGTTTAAGTCTGACTCTGGGCAAGAGGTCCCCGATTCCAACCGTAATGTTTAAGTCTGACTCTGGGCAAGAGGTCCCCGATTCCAACCGTAATGTTTAAGTCTGACTCTGGGCAAGAGGTCCCCGATTCCAACCGTAATGTTTAAGTCTGTCTCTGGGCAAGAGGTCCCCGATTCCAACCGTAATGTTTAAGTCTGACTCTGGGCAAGAGGTCCCTGATTCCAACCTTAATGGAAACTCCAAAATCACGGTTTTGTCACTCAAGGGATGAAATTGTTTAGAAAATATCATGTACTTGTAGACAATAAATGAGTAAAGATTTGGTCACTGAGGCCCCTGTTCTGTGTTTTTTTTTTCGTTTTTCTCGTCTCTGGATTACTGTGTCTTTTTCGTCATTTTTGTTTGGTATGTAATTTGTCTTTACTTGATGCTAATTTGACTTTCAACATCGTTTTAGGATTTTGCACGCTTTTGTACCGTATTCGGGAGATTAGACGGAAGTAAAGCTCATTGTTGTCCTCGAAGATCATACTGTTATCACATTGTATCAGCGTGATGTGTTTGTAAACTGCTTCTAAGGAGAAAATACGATTCAAATAATTAAGTAAAAACCTTCGAGAAATTTTATATCTTTACATATCAAAGTAAACCATGATTTTGATTTGAATATAAATATTTACGTTATGATGACAAAATATTTTATCTTTAGAAACATTAATAATTGTGCGAATTACAATAAATATGACTTCTTTGGAAATATAGATTAAATTCTATCATACGAATGATATTTTGCATCAAAATTTAAATTTGACACAACAGAAATGTTTTATTTGAATTTGGTTTTTGGTTCGTTCTGTGTCGGGTGTCTGTGTCTCAGTTCTGATCTAGTCTCTGTCCAAAAGTTGTCGACACTATATGAAAGTTCGGTTGTTTATATTTAACTTGTCACTGGTTAATTGTTCACAAAATTCAGCTTGTAAATTGTGTGCCTATTTTAACATTGATACATGCACATCATAGATTGATGTTCTTTATAGGTAAACACATTTCTGGCCTAAATTTACTTGTACGTGCTTGTTATGGTTGATTGGAGCTAACTTCTACTTTAGATGGTCTTGCCATTTTAATTTGCCACCATTTGGTATGCCGGCTTTTTGGTATGTCTGTCTTTTTTCACAGGAGATTATCTGTACTTCTCGTAAATCAATGTGTTCTTTGTAAAGTGACCTCGATGGATGTTGATATATGATTTTCCTCATCTTCTGTAAATGAAGTTATGGTTAAATCTGTGTTGTTAATTTTGTGTATCAAATGTTGGCAAGTCACAAATCCGGATTTTTGCATCAAAACATGCTGCTTTTCCTGTATGTTTAAACATGGCCACATGACGTAAACAATATTGAGTTAAATTTTGAAAGCTGTACATTATTCGTAAAATTCCAAAAAGTTGAATTGTAAAAGGAAATGCGGGATTTGCATCAGGACTTAAAACACTTGGTTATCAATAGCAAAAGTCTAGCAGTACACACATGAGTATGACATTGAGGTCACGATATGCATGTGATATTCTTGTGGTGGACATAAATATATCTCCAAGAAAATCCTTCGCCACACTGAATGACTTATAAAGCTGTCATAAACTGATTGATTGTTTGTTTGAATTAGGTCCATTTTCTAAAACGTAACTAGCTAAAATTTAGATAATATATCGTTTGTACTACGCTCAACATTTAAATATTACAGTCAGGCTAGTACCTCTGGTCACGTTTTCTACATAAACTAATTATACCTGGTCCATTTTTAAGTTCCACTCCATTTTGATGTACCGGAAAAGTTCAGCTGTTATGATTGTACTGCAACCTTTTAACTGTACAATATGTGTTCAGTTCTGTACGTATATACTGCAGCGTTGTGACACTCGACATCAAATATACAAACTATAAGCAACACAAAGAAAATCAATTAAGACAAACAAGCAACACATGGCGTCAAAGGACATCTTTCCTCTAACTGGATTTCACTTTCCCCCGAGATGAGATTAAATCAACGGGTGACTAATTAAGCACTGCTAACTCGTCCGGAGCACGTTAATGTACATATTGTTTTTTAGCTTCATGAAATTAATTTTTCTGTTTGGTTTCTACTTTGTGTCGTGTTTTTTTGAATAAGTATTTGTCAGTTACTTTCCGGTTTTATGGGTCTGTCGGTTTTCTTGTAAAGTTGTTAATATAGACAAAGAATTCAATATTTATGGTCTTTTACTTTTTTCTGTATTATTAATATAAGCTTGAATTAATTTGACAAATAAGGATGACATAAATTATATCAGTAAGTCAATACTAGTATTAATCTTTATACTTGAAGTAAATAAATTACATAATTTCAATTAAGTGTCAAACACAATTAGTATATTAACGAAATCAAGGTAAAATAACAGCTGTGAAAGCTAGACATATCAGGTGTAACTTGAAATCTTGTTTTTATTTGGTGATAGTAGTTAAAATTAATTAAAAACTAAATTTAAAGATAAATGTTCTATTAACAAAATTTTTAAGTATGTTAGAATTACTTCCTGAAAACGCACCTTACCTTCTATAAAAAAAAAATTCCGCTCCTTTTATTGGATAGTCAGGCGGTTCCCAGATAGTTCTACTAATGGTATCGTATCAATTTTCCAGATCGTTCCTTGTTAGTTCCGCTTATGGTATCTTGCCGGTTTTCTGGTGTTACTTGTCGGGTCTGACCTAATGTTTACACTTCATTTTAACTTCAAAATAAACATCTTGAAAAAGTATTTTAACAATCGATGCTCATTGCAATATCAAAGGACAAGATATGAAATAGGTCATATTAGAATTATTCCATATTTGCAGCTGCAGACATTATTGGGGTTTGGCAAATTTTTTTGTTTTTTTACCAATGAAACAAATATCAGCAATTAAGAGAATTGTAAGGTTTTTTACAATTTCTTTCTGTTCTACTCACAAACAATTCACCAAATTTTGTCGCGATGTTTTGTTATGAAAAGACATATAGATTGTTATAAATATATGACAATTATTTTGTTCTTATTAAGTGAATAACTCAAAATAACATTTCACTGCATGATTCAAGCAAAAAAAAAACTATTTCCGAGCATTATTCAAGACAATTACCTATTTCAACTAAATAATGTTTTAATGTTAAATAAATCAAACCCACATTTCCGTTTAACCATATTGATTAGAAATAACAGTGTGCGTGTGCAACATTAACAAATAATTGTATATTTATGCAAAAAGATTTATTTCAATGACATCTCTGTGAAACATACAAGTGATTCCAGATTTCATACTTTTACTGATTAAAATACTGTCCCTTGAATAATTCATGTACCTGACTACACCATCTGTCATCAAGTTTGATGTACCTGACTATACCATCTGTTATCATGGTAAGATGTACCTGACTACACCATCTGTCATCAAGTTTGATGTACCTGACTATACCATCTGTTATCATGGTTAGATGTACCTGACTACACCATCAGTCATCATGGTTAGATGTACCTGACTACACAATCTGTCATCAAGTTTGATGTACCTGACTACACCATCAGTCATCATGGTTAGATGTACCTGACTACACCATCTGTCATCAAGTTTGATGTACCTGACTACACCATCAGTCATCATGGTTAGATGTACCTGACTACACCATCTGTCATCAAGTTTGATGTACCTGACTATACCATCTGTTATCATGGTTAGATGTACCTGACTACACCATCTGTCATCAAGTTTGATGTACCTGACTATACCATCTGTTATCATGGTTAGATGTACCTGACTACACCATCTGTCATCAAGTTTGATGTACCTGACTATACCATCTGTTATCATGGTTAGATGTACCTGACTACACCATCAGTCATCATGGTTAGATGTACCTGACTACACCATCTGTCATCAAGTTTGATGTACCTGACTATACCATCTGTTATCATGGTTAGATGTACCTGACTACACCATCAGTCATCATGGTTAGATGTACCTGACTACACCATCTGTCATCAAGTTTGATGTACCTGACTATACCATCTGTTATCATGGTTAGATGTACCTGACTACACCATCTGTCATCAAGTTTGATGTACCTGACTATACCATCTGTTATCATGGTTAGATGTACCTGACTACACCATCTGTCATCAAGTTTGATGTACCTGACTATACCATCTGTTATCATGGTTAGATGTACCTGACTACACCATCTGTCATCAAGTTTGATGTACCTGACTATACCATCTGTTATCATGGTTAGATGTACCTGACTACACCATCTGTCATCAAGTTTGATGTACCTGACTATACCATCTGTTATCATGGTTAGATGTACCTGACTATACCATCAGTCATCATGGTTAGATGTACCTGACTACACCATCTGTCATCAAGTTTGATGTACCTGACTACACCATCTGTTATCATGGTTAGATGTACCTGACTACACCATCTGTTATCATGGTTTGATGTACCTGACTACACCATCTGTTATCATGGTTAGATGTACCTGACTATACCATCTGTTATCATGGTTAGATGTACCTGACTACACCATCTGTTATCATTGTTAGATGTACCTGACTATACCATCTGTTATCATGGTTAGATGTACCTGACTACACCATCTGTCATCAAGTTTGATGTACCTGACTATACCATCTGTTATCATGGTTAGATGTACCTGACTACACCATCTGTCATCAAGTTTGATGTACCTGACTATACCATCTGTTATCATGGTTAGATGTACCTGACTACACCATCTGTCATCAAGTTTGATGTACCTGACTATACCATCTGTTATCATGGTTAGATGTACCTGACTACACCATCTGTCATCAAGTTTGATGTACCTGACTATACCATCTGTTATCATGGTTAGATGTACCTGACTACACCATCTGTCATCAAGTTTGATGTACCTGACTATACCATCTGTTATCATGGTTAGATGTACCTGACTACACCATCAGTCATCATGGTTTGATGTACCTGACTACACCATCTGTCATCAAGTTTGATGTACCTGACTATACCATCTGTTATCATGGTTAGATGTACCCGACTACACCATCTGTCATCAAGTTTGATGTACCTGACTACACCATCTGTCATCAAGTTTGATGTACCTGACTACACCATCTGTCATCAAGTTTGATGTACCTGACTATACCATCTGTTATCATGGTTAGATGTACCTGACTACACCATCTGTCATCAAGTTTGATGTACCTGACTATACCATCTGTTATCATGGTTAGATGTACCTGACTACACCATCTGTCATCAAGTTTGATGTACCTGACTATACCATCTGTTATCATGGTTAGATGTACCTGACTACACCATCTGTCATCAAGTTTGATGTACCTGACTATACCATCTGTTATCATGGTTAGATGTACCTGACTACACCATCTGTCATCAAGTTTGATGTACCTGACTACACCATCTGTTATCATGGTTAGATGTACCTGACTACACCATCTGTCATCAAGTTTGATGTACCTGACTATACCATCTGTTATCATGGTTAGATGTACCTGACTACACCATCTGTCATCAAGTTTGATGTACCTGACTACACCATCTGTCATCAAGTTTGATGTACCTGACTACACCATCTGTCATCAAGTTTGATGTACCTGACTACACCATCTGTCATCAATTTTGATGTACCTGACTATACCATCTGTTATCATGGTTTGATGTACCTGACTACACCATCTGTCATCAAGTTTGATGTACCTGACTACACCATCTGTCATCAAGTTAGATGTACCTGACTACACCATCTGTCATCAAGTTAGATGTACCTGACTATACCATATGTTATCATGGTTTGATGTACCTGACTACACCATCAGTCATCAAGTTTGATGTACCTGACTACACCATCTGTCATCAAGTTAGATGTACCTGACTATACCATCTGTTATCATGGTTTGATGTACCTGACTACACCATCTGTCATCAAGTTTGATGTACCTGACTACACCATCTGTCATCAAGTTAGATGTACCTGACTATACCATCTGTTATCATGGTTAGATGTACCTGACTACACCATCTGCCATCAAGTTTGATGTACCCGACTACACCATCTGTTATCATCGTTTGATGTACCTGACTACACCATCTGTCATCAAGTTTGATGTACCTGACTATACCATCTGTTATCATGGTTTGATGTACCTGACTATACCATCAGTCATCAAGTTAGATGTACCTGACTATACCATCTGTCATCATGGTTAGATGTACCTGACTACACCATCTGTCATCATGGTTTGATTAGGGTAAGATTAGCACAAAATGGATGGATTACGTTTTAGGATAGTTTTGACTTTAATCAATACTTCAATGAAGTCAATAAAAACAATAATACAAACAAAATGTTGGTACATAACAAATATATAACTTGTTCTATTCAGCACTTAATACAAAGAAAGTTAAATTTCTTCATTACATGTTTTTCTTTAGATTTTTCAATAGGTAGGAATTTAAAAGTCAAATTTTATTTAATTGTCATTTTAAACCATATATGAGTTACATAATGAGCATAAAAAAGGCAAAAACAGCTCCAAAAATGTTTTCATTTGGCCTGATTTTACATTTTACATTTCGTCAAAAAATACACGAAAAGCCATCCCAGCTTCAAAACTACTTATAACTTAGCACATTGAGAATTTGCTGGTTTAGCCACCTTAAAATAAGTTGTTTAATGTTAAAAAACATTCACCGATTTGTCACGTAAGTAAACGTTGGCACAGGTGGTTTTTTTGCAAATTACAAGTAAACCCCCTCTCTTTGAGGTGAACTGTAATCCATTGCAACTAAATATATGATTTAGATTTTTTTGTCATGTAAATACACTTACATTGGAAGAAATTCAAGTGTTCACGATTAGGTTCTGTTAATTTTCTTCTTTCAGATAGAGGGTAAATATGACTTGTAACGTACCTTGTCCTTTGCGGATAAGCGAGATTAAATATTTTAGAAAATAATGATTAAAGATAAAATGCAATTATTGTATACCAATAAGAGCACTGGCAAGTGCCTATTGACAAAAAACATTAAAATTAATTACACAGAATTTCATTCAAACAAAGATAGCAGCTTTGCGTCGAAATGCGATGTTGATCTAGGCGATTTACATTATGTTGAAACAGTCAACATACCACCAACTTAACGACGAATTTGCTGTTGTGTCAATGCTGACATTTTGATGTAATACCTAATGTATGTAGCGAATAGCCTCGTTCTTGTACACGACGGCCGATGGTACATGTATCTAGATTTGCTCAATTTTATTTAAAGCGGGACTTTTTACTGGCTATGGCAATTCATCTACTGACTCGTCATGACAAATAACCGTCACAACTCAGCTCTATGCAGTCTGGCGTTGTCGTCAATGCAAATGGGTCGTTTTGTTTAAATTAGGCAATACACTCATTCACAATGTCATGCTAGTACCCTTGCGCAAAGTTAGGGTTCAAGCTTACAGTGATATGACACACATCTTTAAAGCATTGCTGAGCCACCACCAAACAGGGCCGTTTCAGCAATGTTGCGTTTTGGCATAAGCAGTGTTTGGTTGCCGTCACACTGGAACTATGTCGTCTAGTTAAAATATAAAAAACAAAGCTCTCATCACACCACTGAACTTTCTCCAAGATGCAAATTCTACTTTGGACGGACTTGGAACCGTAACAAACGCGCTTTCTCGTCAATGTTACAATGTTTTTCTGCGGAAATTAATGACATAAAACCAAAACTATTTAAATCAGAAATATACCATAATAACAAAATGAGCATGAATTTTTATATTTAAAATACCCCAAGATGTTAAAGAGACCAGATCGAGTGGAATATTTGTAGTGAAATGTAATGAAATGAATGGCAGCTCAGTGAATGCGATATCATGGCTTCGGCCATATCTCATTTAAGAGTTCATTAAATGATACCCCACCACTTTGCATTGTTTTTAATATTCATGAACACATTTTACTGAATTACAAATCAGTCTATAAGAACAGATTAGCATGACAAAAGTCTATCTCAGAAGACAATTTTTACCTTGACATTAGACATATAAATATAATTTCAATTTGGCACAACTCAAAAACTACAAATGGGACTGTGATGAAAATTAATCTTGATCTTCATTTTATAGTACTAAACAGCCGTGCAAAGATGTAACAAAATCTGTTTTTCAAGTAATCGTTTTAATAATTTGGAAACTGTCAACTGGTAACCAAAAAAATTAAATTGGCCTTTGTCAAAAAATACAAAATAGATTGTGCTAAAAATTAAATTTGATCTTCATATTATAGTACTTAACTGCTGTAAAAGGTTGAAATGTTGACGCGTTTTTAAGTTATCATCTGGAAACCACCAACTGTTGACCAAACAAAATTTAATTGGTCCAAGTCCAAAACCACAAACTGGATTCTACTGAAAATTCATCGTGATCTTCATTTTATAGTACAGTCGTGCAAAGTTGTAACAAAATCTGTTTTTCAAGTAATTTTTTAAATAATTTGGAAACTGCCAACTGTTGACCCAAAAAAATTGAACTGGTCTAATTCGAAACTACATAATGGATTGTGCTGAAAATTAAATTTGATCTTCATTTTATAGTACTTTACTTCTGTGCAAAGTTTAAACAAAAATCAGTTGACGTGTTTTCAGGTTATCATCTGGAAACCACCAACAGATGACCAAAAAAATTTGAATTGGCCCAAGTAGAAAACAACAAAATGGATTGTGCTGAAAATCGAAATATTAGAAAGCATCGTAATAATCTAATTGCTTAATAAATTGATCAAGATCATGAGTGTTAATTACAATTGTTAAGTAGAAATCTATAAAGATCATTTTAACGGCCATTTGGTAGAAAGGGGTAGGTCTGTTATTAAAAAAGCTGCAATCTTGTTACCTTTGAACTGTGTGGTATGTGTTTGTTAAAACAGTCAAGGACTGTATAATTAATGCATTTGTAGTCATCTATAAAATACATCAAGTCAATTAAACCAGTCAAACAAGCAAACAAACACATTTTTGGAGGCAGAAGCATATTGTTTTGTTTTAGATATTCGTTGATTTGTGGTGTTACGATTTTGAGAACGATTATGGTCAGAGGACTAGAGTTGCTATTTACACTGCGTTCTATGGCTAGTATGTCGTCACATGTGTTAATTATTTTCTTCATACTATCCCCGGAGTTGTTTTAACGTATATGTCGTCCAGTAAGCATGAATCTGAATGTGGACAATCTCTTTTTCAGACCTGGGCCCGGTTTCGTAAAACATCTCAAACTTGAGGATTTCCTCATCTTAACCTAAACAAAATATTGACCAAGCAGAAGAATGGAAAATTTAAATTTGAGAAAAATCTCAAGGACTTGAGGAAAATCACAATTTCGGAAGTTTATGAAACTAGGTCCAGTTCTAAATGAAGTGAGATTTTCAGTCATGAAAATACCGTCGTCATTACCTTTTAGATACTTTTTGTTGGAAAATACACTGTTTCTTGGTCGATACTACAGGAATTTGACTATTACCTGGGACTTTCCATGTTTCACTTTACCGAGCACATGACTGGATATGACTTGATGAATGAATAAGTTACTGGATGAATAACATGACCACGTTCATCGCCTGGCGCTTAAAAATAATATTGAAACCGTATACTAATTAAGCGAATGAACTAGCTGTTCTAGGCTTTCTTATCAAGTTTCCAAGTTAGCTATTCTTTTATATAGTGAATCGAGTTCCGCATCGTACTCTTTTTATGAGCTTTGTTTGGCATGTAACTTGAGTTTCTACAGACTGTATCAAAATAGACTTGTTTACAAATTTTGTCTTTATGATCATCTAGTAGTTTTGTCTGATTGACAACTATGTCTTTAACGGAGGCGATATAAACATCTTCACATTTTATTTATTTAATCTTCAATGAAAGTAATAGCAGTTTCACATATTTTTCGGCCAACAGGAATTATTTTATTCATAATATCTGGGCTTGTTTGTGCTTCTATGATTTTATGGATAAAGTTTTTATGTAAAACCGAGGCTTTCTCGTCAATGCCAATGGATCACTTATCTGTCGGGTTGTTTGTTTTTAACTAGCAGTGAGGTTGTCTTGTCTATCAGAATTGCGCCTTTTATTTGTTATAGGAGTTTGTAATGTACTTTACGGTTGTGAATTTGAAATAGGAGTGTCTGAGTCGAGTTTGCTGTTTAAACCTATGGAGACGGCCATATTATCCGTATAGCCCAAATGGGCCTTTGTTTACAATAGTGACGAACACAAATAAATCTGTCAAAATAAATTGTAGATCGTCAAAAGTTCAATGTTATATGAAATACACGTCGCAAGCAGTGTGGGGCGTTTTTAGTAAATACCACATATGCTATCCAACGTAGGTCCCCATTAATCAGTTGCCATAATCTACACTTCCATAACCGTTAGCGCTCCGAGTTTACAAATGTTGGGATTAAGAAAAGGATAAAGAAGAATGTAGGCTGTTTGACATGGCCAAGATTTCGGACTAAAAAAGTATAGTAAAAAAAAGATTACATGTATTCCTAGCTCTCGTATGGGCCAATTGTAAACAATAGCAAAATTAAACTGTAAGCGATAGGTATAAGACTCCTTGAAAATCAAATGGAATATTATGAGATATTCTCTGGAGTTACTGGACCTAAAGACATGGAATAGTGCGAGACGGCTCTGAGGATACTGGATCTAAGACATGGAATAGTGTGAGACGGCTGTAAGGTTACTGGATCTAAGACATTAAATAGTCTGAGACGGCTCTGGGGTTACTGGATCTAAGATCTGAAATTGTATGAGACGGCTCTGGGGTTACTGGATCTAAGATCTGAAATTGTATGAGACGGCTCTGTGGTTACTGGACCTAAAGACATGGAATAGTGCAAGACGGCTCTGAGGATACTGGATCTAAGACATGGAATAGTGTGAGACGGTTGTAAGGTTACTGGATCTAAGACATTAAATAGTGTAAGAAGACTTTGGTGTTACTAGATCAAAGACATGAAATAGTGTGAGATGGCTCTGTGGTTACTGGACCTAAAGACATGGAATAGTTTAAGACAGCTCTTGGTTACTGGATCTAAGACATGGAATAGTGTGAGACAGCTCTGAGGTTACTGGATCTAAGACATAGAATAGTGTGAGACAGCTCTAAATTTACGGGATCTAAGACATGGAATAGTGAGACGGCTCTGGGGTAACTAGATCTAAGACATGGAACAAAGCTAGACGGGTCTTGGGTTCCTGGATCTAAAGACATGGAATAGTGTGAGACAGCTCTGTGGTTACTGGATCTAAGACAGCATAGTGGGAGACAGCTCTTGAGTTACTGGATCTAAGACATGGAATAGTGTGAGAAATCTCTAGAGTTACTGGATCTAAGACATGGAATAGTGCGAGATGGCTCTGTGGTTACTGGACCTAAAGACATGGAAAAGTGTGAGACAGCTCTGGGGTTACTTGATATAAGACAAGGAATAGTGTGAGACGGCTCTGGGGTAACTAGATCTAAGACATAGAATAGTGTGAGACAGCTCTAAAGTTACTGGATCTAATACATGGAATAGTGAGACAGCTCTGGGGTTACTGGATTTAAGACATGGAAAAGTGTGAGACGGCTCTGGGGTTACTGGATCTAAGACATAGCATAGTGCGCGACCGCTCTGGAGTTAATGTATCTAAGACATAGCATAGTGTGAGACAGCTCTGGAGTTACTGTATCCAAGACATAGCATAGTGCGCGACAGCTCTGGAGTTACTGTATCTAAGACATAGCATAGTGTGAGACAGCTCTGGAGTTACTGTATCTAAGACATGGAAAAGTGTGAGACAGCTCTGGAGTTACTGTATCTAAGACATGGAATAGTGCGAGACAGCTCTGGAGTTATTGGATCTCGGACATAGCATAGCATGAGATGGCTCTGGGGTTTCTGGATAAAGGACATGAAATAGTGTGAGACAGCTCCGGGGTTACTGAATCTAAGACATGGAATAGTGTGAGACGGCTCTCTGGTTACTGGATCTAGGACATGAAATAGTGAGACGGCTCTGGTGTTACTTGACTAAGACATGGAAAAGTGTGAGACATCTCTAGAGTTACTGGATCTAAGACACGGAATAGTGTGAGACAGCTCTGGGGTTACTGAATCTAAGACATGGAATAGTGTGAGATGGCTCTGGGGTTACTGGATCTAAAGATATGGAATAGTGTGAGATGGCTCTCTGGTTACTGGATCTAGGACATGGAATAGTGCGAGACGGCTCTGGTTTTACTTGACTAAGACAATAGTGTGAGACAGCTCTGGGGTTACTGGATCTAAGACATGGAATAGTGTGAGACGGCTATTGGGTTATTGGATATAAAGACATGGAATAAAGCTAGACGGCTCTGGGGTTATTGGATCGAAAGACATGAAATAGTGTGAGACGGCTATTGGGTTACTGGATATAAGACATGAAATAGTTTTAGAAGGCTCTGGAACCTTTTTAGAAGCTGGATTTTTGGGGTTTAAAGGAAGTACAAAAAGATGTTCAAGTCGTGCACATCTTGAAAAAGCCAAACTTTGATCATATTGAACTCGGACTTCAATCATCAGTTGTCAAATCCATGCGAAATTTAGTTTCATATGGAAAAGTATTAGTCAAACTGAAAAGAAATCTTTAGTGTGATTGATTGATCTGGGACCAGCTAGTTGATTTAGGTTCCTGATCAGCAGACAGGCAGGCACAGATGCTACAACATTTACCCGACAGAAAGCAAGAAGTATTGAAAATGTCTAGTTTTTTTTTTAAATCTTGTATTAAAATTATTATATTTGTGTACTTAAGTTATAACATATTACCTTTGGTTGAGGATCTTAGGGTAAGATACCAAATTTGAGAAGAAATATCAAACTCAGTCAAATGAGCATTATAAGGGAACTAATTAAGTCTCCCTTCATTTTAGTAAGCGAGTTATTTCAAAAATATTAGTTTCCTTTAGGCTCCTTGTATCTGTGTGATAGATTGTGACTTCAAGATAAAAGTACATGTAAATTTAATATTTTGCAGCATCAAAGCGAATCTATCATATTTACAGTAACATAGAAGATTTATAATATTTACAGTATCATTGCAGATTCATACTATAAAATGAATGTATTATTGCAAATCAATAATATTACAGTATTATAGCTTATTAATAACATTTACATCATCAGATTTATAACAGTAAAGTATAAATATTGTTTACTTGCAACTTTTAAAAAAATTTATCGATTCTTATAGCGGACTTATATTCTCATTCAAACTTTTTGCTCTTTTCAGTCTTGAGCAGAGGAATATTTTTAATAGCTTAGTTAAGGGTCAGTGGGTTCGATATTCTCCAATCACAACTGGATTCCAATATGGCCTCATATCTGTAAGCTTTACAAAATGGCAAACATGTAAAGTACATGGTTTTTGCATAACGGCAAGTAGCCAAAACTCACCCATCCCTCCCGGATTACGATAATCAATAGCTTTTCTCAATTTAATAGCCTAATTCAGACCCGGAATGAGTCTGTTCTGCATGCAAATAGCTAAATTTGCTTTTTATTTTTGTCTTATCTTTTGAACTATGGTTGTGTCTGTAGTATGCGTTACGGCTTGAATGATGCTCAGTAACTCTGCTGTGATTATACATATAGTGCTATTTTTATTTGATTTAATGCTTACATGCTTTCTATACAGGCATAATACTGGTTTCATTGCATTATTGCTTTTCTTGCTTGTATGCTACATGTTTTTATTTTCTTAATGTTATGTTTTTGTTATAGCATGCTCATGTCTAATTTAGTTATTTAGTATGTCTGCATATTTTTATTATGTAGATTTTATATTTGTATTCAGTTTAAAGGTCAATAAAGATAATGTCATTTGTTAAACAAATGCACCCAATAAAATGAAGTTTTGATGTTGGTATGTAGCCACTCATTTGAAACTAATGCACATCAAATATTATGAATGAATCTCATCGTCTTAGGCCACATGACACTTAAAGAAACAAATCTCACCAATTCAATTCAACTATCCCCAAAACTAAATTATGTCAAATATAAAAATGAGTCTCGAAGCCTTTGGAATAGGTAGGGTTTTTAAATGTTTTCCAATATGGTTATATTTCACATTTTAAAGATCTCTAATCCTGAACCCACTCCTCAGCCTGGGGCTGTAATTGTGGCATAGCCCAAGCTCTACAAAGTTCTCTAATCCTGAACCTACTTGTCAGTCTGCGGCCGTGATTTTGGCATAGCCCAAGCTCTTCAAAGTTCTCTAATCCTGAACCCACTGGTCTGCCTGGGGCAGTAATTGAGACCATGGCATAGCCAATATAACGGAGTCACATAGAAGACCAGAAATCTTTCAACTTGGGTGTCTGAGATTTTCCCATCTTGCCCTCCACCAGTGTTAGATCCTTTATATCTTAATGTTAATGTAATGCAATGTACTTGTATTGGTAAATCTGTCAGAAAAGATATGAACCTGAATCACTGATTAAATAGAGATAATACATTGTAGTCAAATTTATTTGATATTTGTATGTGTAAAGGGAGTAACTGTTCTTCTGAATCAATAATAAAATCTATTCAATCTTTATCAACAAAGACTGCAGCATAATGGAGCCTCGCTCCTTTGTAGACCATTCTAATTCATTGTTTTTAAATTTTGGGTCTATTTGTTCATTAAAGCCTAATGACTGTGGTCCAACTTTGTAAGACCCAGGTTTTAACCACACTTGGAGTCCAATTCTAACACAATATGTCTTTTTTGTTTTTGGGTCGGTTAATCTGCAAAATACAAACAGAAAATTTAAGTAAAATACATGTACACATATTTTGGCATACTAACAGATAGAAGAATGTGTTCACAGAATGTACTTCTCTTTAAGTATCATAATTGTACTAGTAAATAACAGTGAACGGTAAAGGTCTCAAAATTCCACATCATAATAAACTCTTATCTGATCACACAAGATGAAATCTGCAATCTGTGTACAAGACTCAGACATCACAGGTATAAAGTTATAAAACTCATACTTTCAAGGAAGAAGTTTGAGCCAATCTGAGACAAATAGTTACCCATGGCTGTTATGCAGTTGCCCAATCAAGATTATGATATTATTATTATGTGATGATTTCTGTATTTGCCAGTTATTGGTCCATGGCTTGCTGTATTGGCCTGAGGCGCAGCCCGAAGGACAATACAGTTGGCCAAGGACCAATAACTAGGCCAATACAGAAATCATCACGTAATGATATTTTTATTAATTAACTAGTCCAAATCTCTCAGGCCAATACAGGTTGGAATTAGGACAATGCAGGACGAATCAGGCCAATACCGTTATTGGACTAGTTAATTCCGTATTGGACTGATTCAGCAAAATATATCATATTGGCAGTTTAAATGTTATTTAAGCGAATATTATAGTAATTAATTAATAAGATTCAATACAATTTTTTGTAGAGAAACCCACATGTATCATTTCCGCAGTTTGAAGTTTGGCTTTACTTGGCTGAGAGAAATTGAATGAATGGACTGAATGTGATTGTTGCTGTTATTATATAACTCACGTCAACTTTGCGTAAAGTGATTTAAAACTTGAAATCAGTTATTATAACTAACATTAGTAAGCTGTCGTGACTAACAATGGTACCTCATAAAGATAAGCCAGAGTCTTTATCAGTATTGGCCTCAAGTTAAAACACTCAGTTGATTTGGAGACATCTATAACACATCACATACCCAAAGAATTGTCAGTATAGATTGTGCTCACTTGTATTTAGTAGTAACAGTGTGTATTTTGTGCATTATACTTACTTGTATTTAGGACTGAATTCATTGCATGCAGCATATCTAATGGTTGGAGATAGGAAAATAGGTTTAAGTCCACAAGTTTCTGGTCGTGTCTTCTCTGTGTATTTGGTAATAGAGGATGTTAATATACTACATGTCCCTCCACCTTCGCCTCCTGTAATAAAGTTTAAAGTTGTGGTTTTATACTAGTAAGTCCTCAACATTTATCATATGTTTATAAATTCATATCAAATAGCACATATAAAGTTATATTATTGTATATTTATTTGTGTAAATATATTTTATTTCAGACATATAGTTTTTCGTAATACGTAATATTTATTTTGGGTTATATGTTTTGTTCTATTTAGGGTACATGCTTTAAAATTATTTTCGTGTAAATATAACATGTGAAAATCCCAATACTGCTTCAACATGTTGTACCCAGAATGCCTTTGTACATATACTGTGTATATATATCTTACCAGAAACATGTAAGTCACCAGTATCTACTATTCTACGTAACATATCTATTCCTGTTCCATAGTACCCAGAATGCCACTTTTCCTGGATATTAAGCGTATGTGCTTTACTTGGTAATCTGTTACAAAAAAAATCATGTTATTTCTATCGTTTTCTGTAAACTTAATAAAATAATTGGCTGGTTCGGAATTAAAGAGTGCAATCAAAGGATCACCAAAATGATCAAATTGATAAGGTATGACAAACAAGTTTGAAATAATGTCAATCCAAAATAAATCCAATCAATTATAAAAGTTTGCTAGTAGAAATTTTGATTGGATGGGTTTTTTGTTATTGTTGTTATTATTGGTTGTTATTGGTTGTTTAATGGTATAATAACGAATACCAGCGATAGTTAATAATATACAGTTATTGACTCTGATATCTGGATTGCTCCACCTGAGAAAATTAATATCTAAATATACAATTTTATTTCTTCAGAAATAGAGATAGCGACTGCATATCAAGTTCAGAGACATTTTTATTATATGAATAAAACCAAAAAATCTAAACTTTTCACAGCAAAACTATTAACATTAGATACGTTTATTGTTGTTGACAAGATTTGTGTACTACAAACACATTTATTAATCAGATAAGAAAACAAATTAATATATCGATTCTGCTTGACAGCTTGTGCAGCACGTTCACATACAAATGCTCCCACACTGCTATCAAGTTCCATAAAATTGTGTTTTCAGTACTTTCTGAGTATAAGCACAAGTTGCTTCATGCATATATTTTGAGGAATTTCTATGTTTGAAGGAGGAATAAGTACTACAAAAAAATATTGTACATGTGTATCATATTTCCTGTTGATATGCACAACTACATATGGTGTCCTTCATTCCATTCCAACGAAGTTTCATAAAATTCTGATCAGTAGTTACAGAGGAATTGCACTTACAAGAATGTTTTGAGAAATTTCTATGTTCAAAAGAGGAATAACTCCTACAAAAAAATATTGTAAACAAATTTCCTGTCGATTTCCACAACTATATATGGTGTCCTTTATTCCTACCAAGTTTCATAAATTCTGATCAGTAGTTACAGACAGGTTAAACTTTAATAATAGAAACTATTGAGAAATTTCTAAGTTCAAAAGAACTCCATATCAGTATATTACAGAGAAATTGTGCTTACAAGAATACTATTAGAAATTTCCAAGTTCAACAAGGGAATAAGTCCTACAAAAAAATATTGTATATATTCACAACTATATATGTTGTCTTCATTCCAAGTTTCATAAAATTTGAATCAATTGTTCAGAGGAGTTGCACTTACAAGAATAGGATGGATAGACTGACAGACCCGTCAAAAACATCATACCCTCCGCAACTTTGTTGCATGAGGTATAATAATATTTGTGTTCAAATTTCATTAAGGCTATGTATTTAAAAAATTCTATCAATTATTTTAGAGATAAATGTTGCTTAATCACAAACTAGATATCAGAAAAATGGTATCCATATTTTTGGACCCTGCTGTAAAATGGTTGTGATGAGAACATTGTTAGAACAGACTGATGCTTACACTAGCCTTCAAATAATGGAAACAAATTTATTATCAAAAGCTTACATTAAAAAAAAAAAGGAAAAGCCCAGACATTTATTTGTTATTCAGAAAGCAATATGACCTTGAGATTAAATGTTCAAGATGAAAGGTTACCATGCCTTGAAATGATCTACCCACATGCCAAATATCAAAAGCCCAACTCAAAAGAAGAAAAAGAGAAACAGAAAGCAATGATGAGACCTTCAGGTCAAGTTCAAGGTCAATGTCACCAATAATGGTTTGTCACATGTCACCTTGAAATAATCTATGGGGTTACCACATGCCAAATATCAAAAGCCTACCTCGAGAAAAAAAGAAGTTATAGCCTGGAAATGATATGTTATGAACGGATGGACAAACAGACATATCACTATAGAGCGTCCCCCACTTTTAGTGGCAAGGACCTATTATAATCAAACATTATTTGATTCTGTTCTGAATTTGTTATTCTTATTGAACATTCATATTTTTTTAACTACTAAGGCCTTTCCAGTAAAATATAATTGATGGAATTCAGTTCAATGATATCTAAATTGGTGATTAACATATGTGTATCTCAAAATTCCATTTCAAACAATTTAAAATTCTGGTGAAAGCACCCCATAATATCCTGGACATTTTGGTTCCCAAAGGTTCCTGTGATGTAATTGTCCATTTTTGAACTAAATAATGTTTGTTGTTGTTGTTTGTTTGTTTGATGGTGTTTAACGCCACTTTCAGCAATTTTTCAGCTATATCATGGCGTCCAGTTTTTATTGGGGGAGGAAGCCGGAGTACCCGGAGAAAACCCCGGACCTGCGGTAGGAAAACTGGCAATCCTTGTCAATTAAGATTGGAGTCGAGTGCACCCTGCCTGCAGTGAGAATCGAACCCGCAATCTCAGTGTTGACAGACCAAGTGATCAACAGCAGACGAACTACCTTGACCACTCGGCCACCGAGGCCCCTGAACTAAATAATGAAATATTTTTCAAGAAACCTGATTATTATTTTTGGGGGACCTTGCTCTTATAATAAAGTCAACAAGTCAACTTACTTAAAAGTAAATCTACACCAAGACAAAGGTAAGGCATACTCCTTTGGAGGGTCTCCTCTCCACAGATACATTTCTTCCGCTCGTAATTTGTGACATGTTTCACAGTAGCATGTATTATTTGAAGAGTCAAAATATCCCTCTGTAAAAATAAATATACATCAATGAGATGAGTTTGTACATAGCTTATATACATGAACATGTTACCATGGTAACACATTAAAGTACATACAAAGGTCAGCTCAAAATGGATGTTTTTGTTTGTTTGTTTGAATGTTTAATGAAACTTTCAGCACTTTTTCAGCTATATCATGGCATCCAGTTTTTATTGGGGGAGGAAGCCGGAGTACAAGGAGAAAACCACCCGACCTGTGGTAGGACGAATAGCAATCCTAGTCAATAATGATTGGTAATAAGGTACATCCTGTTGGCAGTGAGACTCAAACCCGAAACCTCGGTGTTGACGGACCACGTGATCAAAAGTAGATGACGAACTACCTTAACCACCTTCACCACTTGCTCACCATGTCCCTGGGTACAAACATGACACAACATAGTGTTACGTCACCATAACCACTTGCTCACCATGTCCCCTGGGTACAAACATGACACAACATAGTGTTACTTAACCTAAACCACTTGACCACCAAGGCCCCTGGGTACAAACATGACACAACATAGTGTTACGTCACCTAAACCACTTGATCACCAAGGCCCCTGGGTACAAACATGACACAACATAGTGTTATGTCACCTTTACCAATCAGCCACCATGACCCTGGGTACTAACATGACACAAAATAGTGTTATGTCACCTAAACCACTTGACCACCAAGTCCCCTGGGTACAAACATGACACAACATAGTGTTATGTCACCTAAACCACTTGACCACCAAGGCCCCTGGGTACAAACATGACACAACATAGTGTTATGTCACCTAAACCACTTGCCCACCAAGGCCCCTGGGTACAAACATGACACAACATAGTGTTATGTCACCTAAACCACTTGACCACCAAGGCCCCTGGGTACAAACATGACACAACATAGTGTTATGTCACCTAAACCACTTGACCACCAAGGCCCCTGGGTACAAACATGACACAACATAGTGTTGTGTCACCTTTACCAATCAGCCACCATGGCCCCTGGATACAAACATGACACAACATAGTGTTACGTCACCTAAACCACTTGACCACCAAGGCCCCTGGGTACAAACATGACACAACATAGTGTTACGTCACCTAAACCACTTGACCACCAAGGCCCCTGGGTACAAACATGACACAACATAGTGTTATGTCACCTTAACCACTTGACCACCAAGGCCCCTGGGTACAAACATGACACAACATAGTGTTACGTCACCTTAACCACTTGGCCACCAAGGCCCCTGGGTACAAACATGACACAACAAAGTGTTACGTCACCTAAACCACTTGACCACCAAGGCCCCTGGGTACAAAAATGACACAACATAGTGTTATGTCACCTTAACCACTTGGCCACTTTGTGTCACATAAACCACTTGACCACCAAGGCCCCTGGGTACAAACATGACACAACATAGTGTTACGTCACCTAAACCACTTGACCACCAAGGCCCCTGGGTACAAACATGACACAACATAGTGTTACGTCACCTTAACCACTTGACCACCAAGGCCCCTGGGTACAAACATGACACAACATAGTGTTATGTCACCTTAACCACTCGGCCATGTTCCCCTGGGTACAAACATGACACAACATAGTGTTATGTCACCTTAACCACTTGGCCACCAAGGCCCTGGGTACAAACACGACACAACAAAGTGTTATGTCACCTTAACCACTTGGCCACCAAGGTCCCTGGGTACAAACATGACACAACATAGTGTTACATCAACTAAACCAATCAGCCACTAAGGCCCCCTGTGTACAAAAATGACACAACATAGTGTTACATCACCTAAAACACTCAGCCACCAAGGCCCCCTGAGAACAAACATGACACAACAAAGTGTTATGTCACCATAACCACTCGGCCACCACCATGTCCCTGGGTACAAACATGACACAACATAGTGTTACATCACCTTTGCCACTCAGCCACCACACCCCCTGGGTACAAACATGACACAACATAGTGTTATGTCACCTTAACCACTCAGCCACCATGGCCCCTGGGTACATACATGACACAACATAGTGTTACGTCACCTTAACCACTCAGCCACCACGTCCCTGAGTACAAACATGACTCAACATAGTGTTGTTATGTCACCTTAACCACTCAGCCACCACGTCCCTGGGTACAAACATGACACAACATAGTGTTACGTCACCTTAACCACTCAGCCACCAAGGCCCCTGGGTACAAACATGACTCAACATAGTGTTATGTCACCTTAACCACTTGGCCACCACGTCCCTGGGTACAAACATGACACAACATAGTGTTACTTAGCCACTTGGCCACCAAGGCCCATGGGTACAAACATGGCACAACATAGTGTTATGTCACCTTTACCACTCAGCCACCAAGGCCCCTGGGTACAAACATGACACAACATAGTGTTATGTCACATTCTCAGATTGTTCTGCACATCAGTTTGTACTTTATATTAACCTTGATGTCACATTCTCAGATTGTTCTGCAGGTCAGTTTGTCCTTTATATTAACCTTGATCTCACATTCTCAGATTGTTCTGCAGGTCAGTTTGTCCTTTATATTAACCTTGATGTCACATTCTCAGATTGTTCTGCAGGTCAGTTTGTCCTTTATATTAACCTTGATGTCACATTCTCAGATTGTTCTGCAGGTCAATTTGTCCTTTATATTAACCTTGATGTCTCAGATTGTTCTGCAGGTCAGTTTGTCCTTTATATTAACCTTGATGTCACATTCTCAGATTGTTCTGCAGGTCAGTTTGTCCTTTATATTAACCTTGATGTCACATTCTAAGATTGTTCTGCAGGTCAGTTTGTCCTTTATATTAACCTTGATGTCACATTCTCAGATTGTTCTGCACGTCAGTTTTCCTTTATATTAACCTTGATGTCACATTCTCAGATTGGTCAGTTCTTCTCCTGGGCATAATCATGATACACAATAAGCTTGAATATCTCTATCAGTTAGCTTTATATTGTTACTGTTAGTTCAAAACAAGTATTCCCACACTTCCTGTGGGAGACTTAATTACTTTAATACCTGGAATTCCTAATTGTGACTTGATACGAGAACATAAATTCTGATATTCACAATTCCTGACTAGGTTCTGTTCAAAACTAATGTTTCTTCCTGATTTCTCTTTTACAACTGAAATAAATTTAAACCAGAGGCTCTTAAGAGCCTGTATCGCTCACCTGATTTTATAGGCAATGAAGATGGCATTTCCCTGATGTTAAACTAAGTCCTGTAATTTTCAATAAACTTTAAATAGGACCATCCAAACAATATTACTAGAAAGCTTTGTTTAATTGGTTAACCGGTTGTATAGAGAAGATTTTTTTTATTTGCCCATAGGGTCCTATGTTAAACTAAGTCCTGCGCCGTGGTGGCCATTTTGAATTTCCAATTGCCATAAAAAACATAAACTTTATAAAGGACCATCCAAACAATATTGCTAGTAAGTTTTTGTTTCCATTGATTAACCTGTTTCAGAGAAGAAGCCTTTAAAAACTTTTTCCCATAGGGTCCTATGTTAAACTAAGTCCTGCGGTAGCGGCCATTTTGAATTTCCAATTGCCATAAAAAACATAAACTTTATAGAGGACCATCCAAACAATATTGCTAGTAAGTTTTTGTTTCCATTGATTAACCGGTTTCAGAGAAGCAGCCTTTAAAAACTTTTTCCCATAGGGTCCTATGTTAAACTAAGTCCTGCGGTAGCGGCCATTTTGAATTTCCAATTGCCATAAAAAACATAAACTTTATAGAGGACCATCCAAACAATATTGCTAGAAAGTTTTGTTTTGATTGGTTAAACGGTTTCAGAGAAGAAGCCCTTTTAAACTTTTTTCTCATAGGGTCGAATGTTAAACCAAGTCCTGCGGTGGCGGCCATTTTGAATTTCCGATTGGGATAAAAAACATTAACTTTATAGAGGACCATCCAAACAATATTGCTAGTAAGTTTTGTTTCCATTGGTTGACTGGTTTCAGAAAAGAAGCCTTTCAAACTTTTTCCCATAGGGTCCTATGTTAAATTAAGTCCTGCGGTGGCAGCCATTTTGAATTTCCAATTGCCATAAAAAACACAAACTTTATAGAGGACCATCCAAACAATATTGCTAGTAAGTTTTTGTTTCCATTGATTAACCGGTTTCAGAGAAGAAGCCTTTTAAAACTTTTTCCCATAGGGTTCTATGTTAAACTAAGTCCTGCGGTGGCGGCCATTTTGAATTTCCAATTCCCATCAAAAACACAAACTTTATAGAGGACCATCCAAACAATATTGCTAGTAAGTTTTGTTTTGATTGGTTAAACGGTTTCAGAGAAGAAGCCCTTTTTAACTTTTTTCCCATAGGGTCCTATGTTAAACTAAGTCTTGAGGTGGCGGCCATATTGGTTTACCAATCAAAATAAAAAACACAAACTTTGTAAAGGTCCATCCAATGAACATTATGGCCAAGTTTGGTTTCAATTGGCCAAGTGGTTTCAGAGAAGAAGATTAAAATGTAAAAAGTTTACAGACGCCGACGACGACGACGACGACGCCGACGACGACGACGCCGACGGACGCAAAGTGATAACAATAGCTCACATGACCCTTTGGGTCAGGTGAGCTAAAAAAAAACATTAAGAAAAACTATTTTAACAAATATTTTTAGGTAAATTACCTTGTAAAAAAGATTCTATGCTATGTGAACTCTGCAGCATTAAAAATTAAACAGTTAAATATTCATATGTGTTAAATGAACATACAAAATAACAGAATAAGACATTGTTTTTTTAATAATAGCTATTTTGATGAACAACACATGTATATCAGTCTGTTGGCAACAGTATAAGGCACCACTGGAATGTGTCAAAGTTAGAATACAGTGTATTAAACACCAACCGAAAACTGATTAACATGTAACCATAGAGACCACATGGGTCAGGTTGTTTACTGTTTACTTGATACCAGAGGCTCTCTTGTAATCTTCAATAAATTTGACAAAACAATAATAGAACTAGCCAAGAAGTATGCCACCACAGCTGAGTATTAGGGTTGATTTGTTAGTGGCAATGCTTTTTCAGAAAGTAAAGTGTGTCTGTAATATACGATGCCCTTGTCCGACCAGAAACATTATGAGATTGTTGCAACAGACAGGAATTTAAAGAAAATTTAAAGAAAATTAAATTCTAAAATCCTGCACCCCTTTAGTAAATGTACGTGTAAAAAAACATGCTACAAAGTATAAATGTAACTTCAAAGGTGTATGAGAAGATAGAGATAAGCAAGACAAAACATGTATCCCAACCTGCAAAATGACTGTCCAACTATTTATTTTTAAGTAAATTTCATAAAAATCAAAATCCTTTGGTCCTGCACACCTTTATTATGTATACAAACATTCTCGTAAATATAAATGATGTAGCCCTAAAACTGTTGGAGACGACAGATGAACAAGCCAATCAGGACAGACGGAGCCATGGATTGCCAAGAGTGCATTAATTTTTTCATTGTGGGGCATAATTAAACAAAAATGCAGAATATGTTATACTATCCACTGTTACAAGACTATACTTTATACAAGCTAGTTTTACTGAAAAAAAATGAAGCTGAATCAATTAGTAAACAAATTTTTAATGTATAAAAACAGCTGCCATTATGATGTATAATGGGGCTTTTTGATACAATTTTGTAAAGGAACATTCTAACCATTATCCAAACCAAGTCTGGTCTAAATTCGTCTTGAGATTTTGATCTGATTTGTGCCTAATCTGTAAAAGTATTTCCAGAAAACCCATAGCATATGTCTTATAACTCCTTTTCATTAGAAAACAGATAAATTTGGATCTGATTTTGTTTAAAATAAGGCAAAATTTTCCAATTTTCTATTGTTGGTAAGGTGGCTACCTTGGATGGTGGGCTTTCGGATAAGGGACCTTCTTAAGACCATTCATATCCAGTTTTGTTTAAACTGACATGGTGGTTTCCTAAGAGCAAAATGTGTAAAAAGTTAGACAACTGAAGAGACAATGGACAATACAACATGCCTACTTTTAAGTCTTGCAGCAAAGAAGTATGTCAACCCAGCTAACATTTCAATTATTTTCCATAAAAACCTGTTGACATACCATCATCAAAATCTGCCTTTTCTCTGTCCTCTGCAATACACATAAGGACTGGTGATACTCCTTCAGTTGTAACAATAGAAACCTGAATTAAATAAACAATTATCACATTGTATTACTTCATTTAAGTATTACCGTATCATCACATTTATTGTTTAAATGCAGCCTTAATCAGTTTTATTAGTTTAAGTACTTCTGTAGTTCAATTGGTTAGAGCGCTGACTTCAGACAAACAGGAAGAGGGTTTGAATCCTGCAAGTACCGTATGATGATTAGAATGTTGACTGCAGACCCATGGGTATAGGGTTTAAATCTCAGTGGTATCGCAAGATGATTTTCACAACACATTAAAAAAATGTATGGTGTAATGACTGTAAACGTTGATTCTTACTAAAAAAACAGCTATAGTCTTAAGGGGTCTTGAAGGTAGTATTCTAATATTAATCACATGGCCTGAGTTATTGGATTCGAGTCTCACTGCGGTAAAGGTTTTGCACTACTTCATCCTCAAATTACAAGGATTGCCAGTTTTCACTGTCGCAGGTCAGGGGTTTTCTCTAGGTACTCCGGCTTTCTGCCCTTAAAGACCTGAATGCAATAATTAAGCCGAAAAGTTGCTGAAAGTGGTGTTAAACTCTAAACAAACAAATATTTAAACATATAGATTATTGTGTATAATATTGCCATTTATTATATAGTAATATTTTTTCCCCATTGTATTTCATATAGCAATAAAGTGCAGTATATTTTCATATTTTACTCTGAATCTCGGCCTTTTATGTAATTTCCGGGAAAAGTGCAGATGTATTCCGAACATCGGCTTTATATTTTACTGTTGTTTGGTAAACAAACATGGCCGAAAGTGACATACATGATCTGCTCTCGAGGGGAAAATTAGCAGAACCGCTTGAAACTGAACAAATGGAAATGAATTCGACTGTAGATAAAAGTAAATTTAATAGACCAACAAAGGAAAATATCAAGTGTAAACTAAAACAAAACGGGATTTAAATATTGTGCTCGTTTCAAAGCAGGAATTTATGCTAGTAGTACTCGAATTTTGGCGATGAAAGTGTGTCGCTTTAACGGACGTTAATTTCGCTGAAACGCATTGTATTTAATTATTTAGGAGTCATTTGGTTTGAGCAATAAATGCAAGATATTTTAAAAGTAATTTATCCTTGGGATCATTGTTGACAATGAAGGGTAATCGCCAAATTTCTAGTATGGACAAAATTCGAGTGTGTGGCCATATATTCACAACAATAAGGTGCAACAAATAAAAACACAAAATTGAAAAAAAAATCTGTTTTTATTATATGTAAATCTACATCAAAATATATATCTGTTATATTGACCAAGTGAAAATATGATAATATTGGACCTAGTAAAATATTACAAAATAGCAAAGATAATTAATAATCACTTAAAAGCACAAAAAAAAATATTACTATATAATAAAAGGGTTATTGCATGAATATTGGGAAATATTGTCCCTCGCAAGATGCTATATTGCACTCGCAAGCTCGTGCAATATAACACTTGCTTGGGACAATATTTCCCAATATTCATGCAATAACCCTATATTACATAATGACTACATACCTATATTTTACCTATAATAGATGGGTTTTCTGTGACATAAAGGTTTGACTAACATTTGTATCAAACCAAAGACCTAGCAACACTGCGCTTTGAAATGTAGACTCCAGAACTGAGAGATTGTAGCAAGACATTAGTGTCTGATTCGGTAAGCTTGCTATCCAGTGTAGCAAGACATTTGTGTCTGATTCAGTGGGCTTGCTATTCAGGTTTTGTAAGAAGTACAATATTACTGATTTGTCATTAAGATATTAAGGTATTATTGAAGAATGTGTATTATAAGGAAATCATTGCCAAAAAACATAAAGTTTTATAGTATATATTCCATATTTAAACTTCTAACTGTAGCCAGATCTTACTTCATTAAATTCTCAGATGCTAATAAAATTAAAGAACCTTAGTGAGCAGATAACAATACATCAATTTGGAATTTGGTATTTAAATTGATATATTGAACTTATTCAATTCAATCCAAAAATTTACTACTGGTAAAAAATTTTTCTAAACTTTGTAAAAAATTTCATTAAGAATTGAGAGTTTCATGAAAATCCATGAAACAATGAAAGCGCTATCCAGGTAACAACATTGAATATACATGTATCCAAAAATTTACTACTAGTAAACAATTTTTCTAAATTTTGTAAAAAATTCTATTAAGAAGTGAGAGTTTCATGAAAATCCATGAAACAATGAAAGCGCTATCCAGTTTACAACATTGAATATACATGTACATTAAAGTTGACTCAAGCCCCCCTCCCAAAAATATGGTCCAGCTTGACAAATCTCCCTAAAAATCAATCCCATCCAAGCACCTACTATAGGTAAAGTTTCATGAAAATCCATTAAGAAACGAAAGTGCTATCCAGGCGACAATACTGAATATAAATGCACATGAAAGTTGACTTAGTCCCCCTCCCAAAAATATGGTCCCTCTTGACAAATTTACCTGAAAATCAATCCCATACAAGCACCTACTTTAAGTAACTATTTCCCAAAGTTTCGCGAAAATCTATTAAGAAATGAGAGCGCTATCCATGCGCCAACAGCATGACACATGGACAGACTGACAGACAGGTCAAAAACATTATACCTCGGCCACTTCGTTGCAAGGGGTATAATAAACATTCTGAAAGATAATCTGGCATTTTATACCATAGAGAAATCCTAAGAATACGTAATAATGAAGGATTAAGATACATAATCTCTTACTGATTTTTCACTCTAAAAGGTTACGGTGGATAATCAAAACCCAATGGAGGAAAAGAGTGTCCCGTCAGTCATCACTATCTCTATATGTTCCACAACATTGAGCAATTGTTTGGCTATATTATGACAACCAGATTTATTGGGGAGGAAGCTGGGGTACCCAGTTAAAACTCCAACCTTTGGCAGTAAAACTGACAGCCATAGTCAATAAG
Source organism: Limnoperna fortunei (assembly GCA_944474755.1). Lineage (NCBI taxonomy): Eukaryota > Metazoa > Mollusca > Bivalvia > Mytilida > Modiolidae > Limnoperna > Limnoperna fortunei. The sequence continues at coordinate 53,697,543 of OX104122.1, forward strand.
GTTGGAATTGAACACGGGCTGTCTGACTGGAATATGCAACCTCAGTGTTGACAGGTAATCAATTGTTGATGACTAAATTACCCGAACTACTGAGTGGCCCTCTATGGGATGTTATTATAACACTTACTTTAGGCAATTATTATTGATAACAAAAGAAGAAAGAACAACTAACAATATTATTCTGAATTCTGCATAATAACGTTACTCTTTGTTTATATGTAATGTCATATGTAAATTACAAAAAATAACACCTTCCTTTCTTTATTTATTTACCCCTTAATTGAGCCCCAGTGACCTTCATTGACGTGTATTGGAGTTTCATCAGTCAAGTTGTTTTTGGAAAAAAAAAAAGAAAACACAATATCGTTCTCTGTTTTATTAATTTTTATGAACTTTTTTATGCATAGAAAATTACAATTACATTTGCACAACTTGCTGATGCTGCATAACAAATTTCAAGAGAATGTGATTAGTAGTTGCTGAGAAAACTGTTACAAAATTTTTTTCCCCACCCGCCGAACATTCACCATACCATAACCCAAATTTTAACTCTGTGAAATCGGGCCAAACAGTATTTAAATGGTGAACACTGTACAACAGATATGCAAATGAGGTCAATAGTTCAATACACAACCTGAAATGAAAAGGTAAATAAATGATTTACTTCCTTCATAAAGAACAGAAAAAACTTCCAGGAAGCACAAAAAAACCAGGTATAAACCAGGTATGGTTCAGCAAAATTTCCAGGGCCTTGGTATAGAGACATTGTACTCACCTGTTCACACTGTCCATACAATGATTTGTGGGTATAGAGACATTGTACTCACCTGTTCACACTGTCCATACATCGATTTGTGGGAATAGAGACATTGTACTCACCTGTTCACACTGTCCATACAATGATTTGTGGGAATAGAGACATTGTACTCACCTGTTCACACTGTCCATACATCGATTTGTGGGAATAGAGACATTGTGGTATAGAGACATTGTACTCACCTGTTCACACTGTCCATATAATGATTTATGGCTATAGAGACATTGTACTTACCTGTTCACACTGTCCATACAATGATTCGTGGTTATACAGACATTGTACTCACCTGTTTTCACTGTCTATACAATGATTCATGGGTATACAGACATTGTACTCACCTGTTCACACTGTCTATACAATGATTCGTGGGTATACAGACATTGCACTCACCTGTTCACACTGTCCATACAAATCAATTAAACTATAGCATGGATTAGGAATGTCTCTCATAGCTATTCCCTGGTCCACACCATCAATATAAAGGTGTAAACACAATTCGTTATCTACAAGTAAGCCTACTGTCTGTCCAATATGTAAGTGGTCAAGATTGGGTCCATATTTCTCTTTAACCTGCATTAAAAAAAATATTAGTCATACACAATGGTCATTTCAAATTTGTGTTGCCACAGAAATTTATTTTATTTTAGGTTTTACACATCTTGCAGCTAAATCATGGCATCCTTTTAATTGTTTTTTTGTTGTTGTATATATTGTTTAAAACCACTCAGAGAAAACCTCCTACCTTGGGTAGGAAAACTGTCAATTAAAATTGGAGTCAAGCTCACCCTGCCAGCAGTAGGTTTTGAACCAACTATCTCAGTGTTGACAGACCACGTGGTCAATAGTAGAGGAACTACCTTAACTACTCTGCTATCGAGGTCCTTCCTTTTAGTTGGTTGAGGAAAGTAACAGGAGAGAGCCTCCAGCTGGTGGAAAATTGTCAGTCTTTGTTAACTTAGGTTGGAGAAGAGCATTCCTTTCTCAAAAGTCATGCCCAATGTTAACACTGTAGTGTTTTAATTGTTGATAACTACCAACATAAAGAATTTGGCTATCAAGGCCTAGGTCAGAAATCGAGAACTTAGCTACCAAGGTTCAACAAATTAAAGGTTTGTCAACACTCAACACTGAAGGTGTTTTTTTACAGATCGATATTCAATTTGAATGTACTCGGATAGGAACTAAAAAAATTATTGTTTTTACAAACAGGTCTCTCCACTTATTTCCTCATGTCAGCTTTACAAAATTATCTTCTCATTTAATATTATTAATTTACAGCACATAAAAACTAGAGGCTCCCAGGAGCCTGTGTCGCTCACCTGAACCTGAAACCAAACAACCCTTTTTTTATATAGAATTTCGTTCCTATAAGGAATTGACCAACACTTCTGCAAAAGTCATTAATTTTGTCCTTTTAAGGGAAATAACTCCTATAAGGAGGAGCTTTTGATGCTTAGGAGGGAGGTTCACTTGAAATTTGCTGTACCTGTTATACTTTTTTAACTATCAGCCAAAAACTCCCTTGACCCCCCCCCCCCCTTTCTATTTTAAGCAAACATAGCTATGTAGGTAGTCAGCTGTAATGATTTGCATAATTTTGGTAGAGGACATCCTAAAGATGATGTGTGCAATGTTTCAAAGCAGTCCTTTCATTGGTTAGAGGAGAAGATTTTTTTAAAATCAATTAAAATTCATTAAAAAAAATGTACTAAGAGAATAATTCCTAAACGGTTAATCAGACAATCTTGACCCTAAAGTCATTTTTGTAGCCCTTATAGAGCAGAACAATTAAGCAATGCTAACTTTTTCTCCAGTTCTAAAAATTTTCAAGATTTTGTGGCAAAAATAGCAAAAATAATCAATTTCGACAATTAAAGGGCAATAACTCCTACAAGGAGTCATCATACAACTTCGACACAATGGAGTGTTTTGTAGAGCTTTCGATGTTGATGAAGGCTGGTCTCTTCAGTTTTCCTGTATCTGTCATACTTTTCGAACTATAAGCCAAAAACTGTATTTTGACCCCCCCCCCGTTCTATTTTTAGCCATGGCAGCCATGTTGGTTAATCTGCGGCCATGGTTTGTGCAAACTTGGTAGAAGACATTTGACGGATAATGTGTACAAAGTTTCAAAGCAGTACTTTCAGTGGTTTCAGAGGAGAAGATTTTTAAAAATCAATTAAAACCGATTAAAAAAAAACAGTTCAAGTGGAATAATTCTTAAACGGTTTATCAGACAATCTTGACCCTAAAGACATTTTTGTAGCTCTCATAGAGCAGAACAATTAAACAATGCTAACTTTTTCTTTAGTTCTAATAATTGTCAAGATTTTGAGGCAAAAATGGCAAAAATCATCAATTTCGACAATTAAAGGGCAATAACTCCTACAAGGAGTCGTCATACGACTTTTACTCAATGGAGTGTTTTGTAGAGCTTTCGATGCTGAAGAAGGAAGGTCTGTTCGGTTTTCCTGTATCTGTAATACTTTTTGAACTATAAGACAAAAACTGTATTTTGACCCCCCCACCCCCCGTTCTATTTTTAGCCATGTCAGCCATGTTGGTTAATCTGTGGCCATGGTTTGTACAGACTTGGTTGAAGACATTTGACGGATAATGTGTACAAAGTTTCAAAGCAGTACTTTCAGTGGTTTCAGAGGAGAAGATTTTTAAAAATCAATTAAAACCGATTAAAAAAACAGTTCAAGTGGAATAACTCTTTAACGGTTTATCAGACAATCTTGACCCTAAAGATATTTTTGTAGCTATCATAGAGCCGAACAATTACACAATGCTAACTTTTTCTCTAGTTCTAATAATTTTCAAGATTTTGAGGCAAAAATGGCAAAAATCATCAATTTCGACAATTAAAGGGCAATAACTCCTACAAGGAGTGGTCATACGACTTTGACTCAATAGAGTGTTTTGTAGAGCTTTTGATGCTGAAGAAGGAATGTCTGTTCGGTTTTCCTGTATCTGTAATACTTTTTAAACTATAAGCCAAAAATGGTATTTTGACCCCCTATTCTATTTTTAGCCATGGCGACCATGTTTTTTTACGAATCAAAAAATCCAAACGATAGTTTGGTAAAGGACATGCTAAGCAACAACCATACCAAGTTTGGTTGCATTCTGTCAAGTGGTTTCAGAGAAGAAGATTTTTGAAAAGTTGAACGGACAGACGATGGATGACGGACGAGGGACGGACGCCGGACGCCAAGTGACGGCAATAGCTCACATGACCCTTCGGGTCAGGTGAGCTAAAAAACCAATGGCTTATTTGTTAACCTAATTTTACTCAAATAATAAATAAAAGAACATAGCCATAGGTTTGTTCGTTGGAATGAGTCTTCATTACACTTGCAGCTATATGTTAGCTATAACATCCAGAGGGAGGTAGGTAATGGACTCTTCCTTCAACAGGGAATCTTTGTCAATAGTGTTTGGAGTTAAGAACACCTTGGACATAAACACTACACTGGCAGTCATAATCCTAATAATGACATGTTGTTCACTTGTTCAGTAGATATGACAAAAGACCAGCCAGCCACAAAAGCACTAAGGCTATATTATACATGTACCTTGACCCCAGAACTGTAAACAGCATCTCCTTGTATGACAATACAGGGTTTCTTTATTCCTATTGCTGACACAGGGAAGGTAAACCTGTCTGGAGAAAACCCGACAACTCCCACCATTAGGGATGAACTCCAGCGAGTGTCTAGTTTGTCTATTCTGACCTAAAACACAAAATGTTAATAAACTAAGCAAAAACATCAGCTTATAAAACACTGGTAATGAATGACTTGCTTATGTTTTAGTCTGTATAAATGTGTACCATATAAATTACATACTGACATCAAATATTTGATAAAAATAAGTTCATACCTTTATAAAGTAAGTTTAGTTTTTAGTATTATAAAACCATGTATACCTACAATACAGGAATTCAATATCTTTCGGGATCACAAACCTTTTAATTATTTATTTAAGCATATATATGTTAGAATACTTGCTCTCTGAGGTTATGATAATGTAATAAAGGTTTAATCAAAAAGATCAATAAATGTGGCTGACCAAAGCCTTTCAATCTACAACAAACAATCCTGACCACAGAATCCCAAAACTTGTAGATAAACAGGCCAAAAAACAAAATGACATAACAATACCTGGAATAGTTTATTTCTTCTCAGAGGGTAACTGGAAACGATGACTCCCTGATTGTAACTTCCTGTTCTCTGTGCTGAGCAGTTTCCACTTGACAGTAAGATATTTTTCCCATGGTTACCATGGAAAACAACATCATTTGTATTTATTGAATCTTGGTCTTGATCTCTATCAACCTACAACAAAAGAAAACAGCATAATATAAATTATTTCTTCAAACAAGTACATAATGTCATGAAGTGCATAGGATTCAAATTAAGGGTCTTTTAGAAAAACAAATTGTTATTTAGAAAACTTTTTGGGATTAAACTTTAAATCAAGGAAGCACAATTTTTTATGAATATCACAGGTTCTATAGGTTTATCTCGAAACCAGACTACTAATCTTGGCTTGCCAACATTAGATTATCTCTCCTGATCAGATTACATACCTCTATTACCTCCATTACTGTAGGCAGTTAACTTGTCAACAAGAAATTATTTCTGCTCACTCTATAACCTTTGATTTTGTAGACATTTGTTCTGTCAACAATGATTTTAACTCCCCTCAGACTACCTACATCAATAACTTCTGACACTCTAGACACTTGATCATAGATTATGTCCCCTGATAAGACTACTTTCCTCTTTAACTTCTGATACTGTTGACACTATAAGATTATGTCCCCTGATCAGACTACCTACCTCTATAACTTCTGATACTGTTGACACTATAAGATTATATCCACTGATCAGACCACCTACCTCTATAACTTCTGATACTGTTGACACTATAAGATTATGTCCCCTGATCAGACTACCTTCTTCTATAACTTCTGATACTGTTGACACTATAAGATTATGTCCCCTGATCAGACCACCTACCTCTATAACTTCTGATACTGTTGACACTATAAGATTATATCCCCTGATCAGACTACCTTCCTCTATAACTTCTGATACTGTTGACACTATAAGATTATATCCCCTGATCAGACTACCTTCCTCTATAACTTCTGATACTGTTGACACTATAAGATTATATCCCCTGATCAGACTACCTACCTCTATAACTTCTGATACTGTTGACACTATAAGATTATATCCACTGATCAGACTACCTTCCTCTGTAACTTCTGATACTGTTGACACTATAAGATTATATCCACTGATCAGACTACCTTCCTCTATAACTTCTGATACTGTTGACACTATAAGATTATATCCCCTGATCAGACCACCTACCTCTATAACTTCTGATACTGTTGACACTATAAGATTATATCCCCTGATCAGACTACCTTCCTCTATAACTTCTGATACTGTTGACACTATAAGATTATATCCCCTGATCAGACTACCTTCCTCTATAACTTCTGATACTGTTGACACTATAAGATTATGTCCCCTGATCAGACTACCTTCCTCTATAACTTCTGATACTGTTGACACTATAAGATTATGTCCCCTGATCAGACTACCTTCTTCTATAACTTCTGATACTGTTGACACTATAAGATTATGTCCCCTGATCAGACTACCTTCCTCTATAAATTCTGATACTGTTGACACTATAAGATTATATCCCCTGATCAGACTACCTTCCTCTATAACTTCTGATACTGTTGACACTATAAGATTATGTCCCCTGATCAGACCACCTTCCTCTATAACTTCTGATACTGTTGACACTATAAGATTATGTCCCCTGATCAGACTACCTTCCTCTATAACTTCTGATACTGTTGACACTATAAGATTATATCCCCTGATCAGACTACCTTCCTCTATAACTTCTGATACTGTTGACACTATAAGATTATGTCCCCTGATCAGACTACCTTCTTCTATAACTTCTGATACTGTTGACACTATAAGATTATGTCCCCTGATCAGACTACCTTCTTCTATAACTTCTGATACTGTTGACACTATAAGATTATGTCCCCTGATCAGACTACCTTCCTCTATAAATTCTGATACTGTTGACACTATAAGATTATATCCCCTGATCAGACTACCTTCCTCTATAACTTCTGATACTGTTGACACTATAAGATTATGTCCCCTGATCAGACCACCTTCCTCTATAACTTCTGATACTGTTGACACTATAAGATTATATCCCCTGATCAGACTACCTTCCTCTATAACTTCTGATACTGTTGACACTATAAGATTATGTCCCCTGATCAGACCACCTTCCTCTATAACTTCTGATACTGTTGACACTATAAGATTATGTCCCCTGATCAGACCACCTTCCTCTATAACTTCTGATACTGTTGACACTATAAGATTATGTCCCCTGATCAGACCACCTTCCTCTATAACTTCTGATACTGTTGACACTATAAGATTATGTCCCCTGATCAGACTACCTTCTTCTATAACTTCTGATACTGTTGACACTATAAGATTATGTCCCCTGATCAGACCACCTTCCTCTATAACTTCTGATACTGTTGACACTATAAGATTATATCCCCTGATCAGACCACCTACCTCTATAACTTCTGATACTGTTGACACTATAAGATTATATCCCCTGATCAGACTACATTCCTCTTTAACTTCTGATACTGTTGACACTTGGCAATAAGTTAATGTCCCTTGATCATACTACCTACCTCTATAACTTATGATACTGTTGACACTTGGCCATAAGATTATGTCCCTGTTCAGATTTCTAGCCTCTTTAACTTCTGATACTATTGACACTTGGCCATAAGATTATGTCCCCTGATCAGACTACCTACCTCTATAACTTCTGATACTGTTGACACTTGGCTTGCCAACATAAGATTATCTCCTCCTGAATTACTGATCACAGATATAGATTCTACTGCTCCATACAGGTCTATCACAGCAAAAACATTCTAAAAAAGTTAGAAATTTTTGTTAATTATTGAAACATGAATGATCTTTGACATAAAAAACTGAATACTAAACTGGAATGGGTATATAAATGATATTTACCCATAGGTAACTGTCATGATTGTTTTATCTAAAATGAACAATAAACCTTTCTATTTCATAACCAAGACAAAGGTAGCCCTCTATTACATCACAATAAACAAGACAACCTTTCTATTACATAACAATGAATAAGACAACCTTACTATTACATCACAATAAACAAGACAACCTTAATATTACATAACAATGAATAATACAACCTTACTATTACATCACAATGAACAAAACAACCTTACTGTTACATCACAATGAACAAGACAATCTTACTATAACATCATAATGAACAAGACAACCTTACTATTGCATCACAATGAACAAGACAACATTACTATAACATCATAATGAACAAGACAACCTTACTTTTACATCACAATGAACAAGACAATCTTACTATAACATCACAATGAACAAGACAACCTTACTATTACATCATAATGAACAAGACATCCTTACTATAACATCACAATGAACAAGACAACCTTACTATTGCATCATAATGAACAAGACACCCTTACTATTACATCACAATGAACAAGACAACCTTACTATTACATCACAATGAACAAGACAACCTTACTATTACATCATAATGAACAAGACAACCTTACTATTACATCATAATGAACAAGACAACCTTACTATTACATCACAATGAACAAGACAATCTTACTATTACATCATAATGAACAAGACATCCTTACTATAACATCATAATGAACAAGATATCCTTACTATTACATCATAATGAACAAGACATCCTTACTATTACATCATAATGAACAAGACAACCTTACTATAACATCACAATGAACAAGACAACCTTACTATAACATCATAATGAACAAGACAACCTTACTATTACATCATAATGAACAAGACAACCTTACTATTACATCATAATGAACAAGACATCCTTACTATAACATCACAATGAACAAGACAACCTTACTATTGCATCATAATGAACAAGACACCCTTACTATTACATCACAATGAACAAGACAACCTTACTATTACATCACAATGAACAAGACAACCTTACTATTACATCATAATGAACAAGACAACCTTACTATTACATCACAAGGAACAAGACAACCTTACTATTACATCATAATGAACAAGACATCCTTACTATTACATCACAATGAACAAGACAACCTTACTATTACATCACAATGAACAAGACACCCTTACTATTACATCACAATAAACAAGACACCCTTACTATTACATCACAATGAACAAGACAACCTTACTATTACCTCACAAGGAACAAGACAACCTTACTATTACATCACAAAGAACAAGACAACCTTACTATTACATCACAAAGAACAAGACAACCTTACTATTACCTCACAAGGAACAAGACAACCTTACTATTACCTCACAAGGAACAAGACAACCTTACTTTTACATCACAAAGAACAAGACAACCTTACTATTACCTCACAAGGAACAAGACAACCTTACTATTACCTCACAAGGAACAAGACAACCTTACTATTACATCACAAGGAACAAGACAACCTTACTATTACATCACAAAGAACAAGACAACCTTACTATTACATCACAAGGAACAAGACAACCTTACTATTACCTCACAATGAACAAGACAACCTTACTATTACCTCACAAGGAACAAGACAACCTTACTATTACATCACAAAGAACAAGACAACCTTACTATTACATCACAAGGAACAAGACAACCTTACTATTACATCACAAGGATCAAGACAACCTTACTATTACCTCACAAGGAACAAGACAACCTTACTATTACCTCACAAGGAACAAGACAACCTTACTATTACATCACAAAGAACAAGACAACCTTACTATTACATCACAAAGAACAAGACAACCTTACTATTACTATTACTATTACCTCACAAGGAACAAGACAACCTTACTATTACCTCACAAGGAACAAGACAACCTTACTATTACCTCACAAGGAACAAGACAACCTTACTATTACCTCACAAAGAACAAGACAACCTTACTATTACCTCACAAAGAACAAGACAACCTTACTATTACCTCACAAGGAACAAGACAACCTTACTATTACCTCACAAAGAACAAGACAACCTTACTATTACCTCACAAAGAACAAGACAACCTTACTATTACATCACAAAGAACAAGACAACCTTACTATTACCTCACAAGGAACAAGACAACCTTACTATTACCTCACAAAGAACAAGACAACCTTACTATTACCTCACAAGGAACAAGACAACCTTACTATTACCTCACAAGGAACAAGACAACCTTACTATTACCTCACAAAGAACAAGACACCCTTACTATTACATCAAAATGAACAAGACAACCTTACTATTACCTCACAAGGAACAAGACAACCTTACTATTACCTCACAAGGAACAAGACAACCTTACTATTACCTCACAAAGAACAAGACACCCTTACTATTACATCACAATGAACAAGACAACCTTACTATTACATCACAATGAACAAGACAACCTTACTATTACCTCACAAGGAACAAGACAACCTAACTATTACATCACAAAGAACAAGACAACCTTACTATTACATCACAAGGAACAAGACAACCTTACTATTACCTCACAAGGAACAAGACAACCTTACTATTACATCACAAAGAACAAGACAACCTTACTATTACATCACAAGGAACAAGACAACCTTACTATTACATCACAAGGAACAAGACAACCTTACTATTACATCACAAGGATCAAGACAACCTTACTATTACCTCACAAGGAACAAGACAACCTTACTATTACCTCACAAGGAACAAGACAACCTTACTATTACATCACAAAGAACAAGACAACCTTACTATTACATCACAAAGAACAAGACAACCTTACTATTACCTCACAAGGAACAAGACAACCTTACTATTACCTCACAAGGAACAAGACAACCTTACTATTACATCACAAAGAACAAGACAACCTTACTATTACCTCACAAGGAACAAGACAACCTTACTATTACATTACAATGAACAAGACAACCTTACTATTACATTACAATGAACAAGACAACCTTACTATTACCTCACAAGGAACAAGACAACCTTACTATTACATCACAAAGAACAGGACAACCTTACTATTACATCACAAGGATCAAGACAACCTTACTATTACCTCACAATGAACAAGACAACCTTACTATTACCTCACAAGGAACAAGACAACCTTACTATTACATCATAATGAACAAGACAACCTTAATATTACATCACAATGAACAAGACAACCTTACTATTACATCACAATAAACAAGACAACCTTACTATTACATCACAAAGAACAAGACAACCTTACTATTACATCACAATAAACAAGACAACCTTACTATTACATCACAATGAACAAGACAACCTTACTATTACATCACAATAAACAAGACAACCTTACTATTACATCACAAAGAACAAGACAACCTTACTATTACCTCACAAGGAACAAGACAACCTTACTATTACCTCACAAGGAACAAGACAACCTTACTATTACCTCACAAAGAACAAGACAACCTTACTATTACCTCACAATGAACAAGACAACCTTACTATTACCTCACAAGGAACAAGACAACCTTACTATTACCTCACAAGGAACAAGACAACCTTACTATTACATCACAAAGAACAGGACAACCTTACTATTACATCACAAGGATCAAGACAACCTTACTATTACCTCACAATGAACAAGACAACCTTACTATTACATCACAATGAACAAGACAACCTTACTATTACATCACAAAGAACAAGACAACCTTACTATTACCTCACAAGGAACAAGACAACCTTAATATTACCTCACAAGGAACAAGACAACCTTACTATTACATCACAAAGAACAAGACAACCTTACTATTACCTCACAAGGAACAAGACATCCTTACTATTACATCACAAAGAACAAGACAACCTTACTATTACCTCACAAGGAACAAGACAACCTTACTATTACATCACAATGAACAAGACAACCTTACTATTACCTCACAAGGAACAAGACAACCTTACTATTACCTCACAAAGAACAAGACACCCTTACTATTACATCACAAAGAACAAGACAACCTTACTATTACCTCACAAGGAACAAGACAACCTTACTATTACCTCACAAGGAACAAGACAACCTTACTATTACCTCACAAAGAACAAGACAACCTTACTATTACCTCACAAGGAACAAGACAACCTTACTATTACCTCACAAAGAACAAGACAACCTTACTATTACCTCACAAGGAACAAGACAACCTTACTATTACATCACAAGGAACAAGACAACCTTACTATTACCTCACAAGGAACAAGACAACCTTAATATTACATCACAATGAACAGGACACCCTTACTATTACCTCACAAGGAACAAGACAACCTTAATATTACATCACAATGAACAGGACACCCTTACTATTACCTCACAAGGAACAAGACCTTACTATTACCTCACAAAGAACAAGACAACCTTACTATTACATCACAAAGAACAAGACATCCTTACTATTACATCACAATGAACAAGACAACCTTACTATTACCTCACAAAGAACAAGACAACCTTACTATTACATCACAAGGAACAAGACAACCTTACTATTACCTCACAAGGAACAAGACAACCTTACTATTACATCACAATGAACAAGACAACCTTACTATTACATCACAATGAACAAGACAACCTTACTATTACCTCACAATGAACAAGACAACCTTACTATTACATCACAAGGAACAAGACAACCTTACTATTACCTCACAAGGAACAAGACAACCTTAATATTACATCACAATGAACAGGACACCCTTACTATTACCTCACAAGGAACAAGACAACCTTACTATTACCTCACAAAGAACAAGACAACCTTACTATTACATCACAATGAACAAGACATCCTTTCTATTACATCACAATGAACAAGACAACATTACTATTACATCACAAAGAACAAGACAACCTTACTATTACATCACAATGAACAAGACAACCTTACTATTACCTCACAAAGAACAAGACAACCTTACTATTACATCACAAGGAACAAGACAACCTTACTATTACCTCACAAGGAACAAGACAACCTTACTATTACATCACAATGAACAAGACAACCTTACTATTACATCACAATGAACAAGACAACCTTACTATTACATCACAATGAACAAGACAACCTTACTATTACATCACAAGGAACAAGACAACCTTACTATTATATCACAATGAACAAGACAACCTTACTATTATATCACAATGAACAAGACAACCTTACTTTTACCTCACAAAGAACAAGACAACCTTACTATTACATCACAATGAACAAGACAACCTTACTATTACCTCACAAAGAACAAGACAACCTTACTATTACCTCACAAAGAACAAGACAACCTTACTATTACATCACATTGAACAAGACAACCTTACTATTACATCACAATGAACAAGACATCCTTACTATTATATCACAATGAACAAGACAACCTTACTATTACATCACAATGAACAAGACATCCTTACTATTATATCACATTGAACAAGACAACCTTACTATTACATCACAATGAACAAGACATCCTTACTATTATATCACAATGAACAAGACATCCTTACTATTATATCACAATGAACAAGACAACCTTACTATTATATCACAATGAACAAGACATCTTTACTATTATATCACAATGAACAAGACATCCTTACTATTATATCACAATGAACAAGACATCCTTACTATTACATCACAATGAACAAGACATCCTTACTATTACCTCACAAAGAACAAGACATCCTTACTATTACATCACAATGAACAAGACATCCTTACTATTACCTCACAAAGAACAAGACATCCTTACTATTACATCACATTGAACAAGACAACCTTACTATTACATTACAATGAACAAGACAACCTTACTATTACATCACAATAAACAAGACATCCTTACTATTATATCACAATGAACAAGACAACCTTACTATTACATCACAATGAACAAGACATCCTTACTATTATATCACAATGAACAAGACATCCTTACTATTATATCACAATGAACAAGACAACCTTACTATTACATCACAATGAACAAGACATCCTTACTATTATATCACAATGAACAAGACATCCTTACTATTATATCACAATGAACAAGACAACCTTACTATTACATCACAATAAACAAGACATCCTTACTATTATATCACAATGAACAAGACAACCTTACTATTACATCACAATGAACAAGACATCTTTACTATTACATCACAATAAACAAGACATCCTTACTATTATATCACAATGAACAAGACAACCTTACTATTACATCACAATGAACAAGACATCTTTACTATTACATCACAATAAACAAGACATCCTTACTATTATATCACAATGAACAAGACAACCTTACTATTAGATCACAATAAACAAGACATCCTTACTATTACATCACAATGAACAAGACAACCTTATTATAATTATTATACTGACTGTCTTGACTGGGAAAATTATAACAAGAAGAAAAATACGGCATTAATGGAACATTAAATGATACCCCGCCACGTTGTGATGTAAAGTATTCCTTACGAAATTTATTGGGATTGTCCTTCCCAAACCTAGACATTTTCAGGTGTCATGACACTAAAGAGGACCAATCAAATTTAGAACATATAAGAAAATAGTACTTACAAACAAAATAGTCCTGTTTATCTTAGTAGTGTATATTAAAAACTACTAACTGGATTTTAATGAATGAAAGTTTTTCTGAAAGGTGAAGATATTGGAGAAATTTTGAGTCCTAACTTGCTCTGTTCTAATGGTGTTTAGTATTTTTTATGTCACATTCACTACATGACCTATATATCTAGATTTTCTGAAAAGAAAGTGCTATTTTTAGAGTGGGGTTTACCCCGGAAGCTGGTTTTCTCTTGGAAGGTTTAAAGAGGTCATGAAATTTTGAGAGAACATAGGCCTGTCACGTACGATTCTGGATATATATGATGTCAGTCAAATTCCACTTAAGTTAAAAGAGATGCGCTAATTACAAAAATAACAAATTTAGTAAAAAATCTTAAAGAATTGGATTAGTGTTTTCTCCCCTTCAGGCTTTCACCGCCGCTTTGTTTTGGTTTTTTTGCAGACGTTATAAGTTGATCAGCTTCTTCCGTTGACTACGATAAAAATACCTTATTTAAAGCGCAGCAGTGATCAATTATTGATTACAAGTTAACCCCGCCCATTCGCGTGAATTTTAGGCAGGTGGAGAAACTATGAGGGCATAGTGCACGGAGCACAATTCGTTTAGTAAAATATTTCTATTAAAGGACATTCTTACAGAAAGTATAATAATACATCACAATGAACAAGACATCCTTACTATTACATTTAATTATCATGGCTTATCTATTTTTGACTGCACTATTTTTATTTTTATTTTATGTTATTCATGGGATTATGAGATTATGTTAATTTAAGTTATCTAAACATTCTTTTTTCAATAAAAACATAATTTAATTGACACTTTACTATTCCATGTTAATAATGAAAACTGCTGTAATACGTAATGTCCACTAAGCAATATTTCAGCTATATTCAGGACTTATAAAACATTTGTAATTTATTCTGTACATTTAATGTCTTAGAAAACAGTTATTAAAATTTGAAGATATTTGACTTACTGGCTTTGTACAAACTGTGAGTTCTGACCTAACAATTCAATTAAATCATGAATATGTTCAGCTTAACAAAGTCCAGAACCAGTCATATAAGAGACCCTATACAACAGATCTTTAGGAACCCAGTCTAATACTACCTTAGGAATGTTTGAAGCAGCCACACCCAAATCTTCTCCATTGATATAAACATGCATTGTTCCATCAGAACACCTCTTTACTCCCACTCTGTTGCCTACCTGCACATAAATACACAGGTAAAAACAGGATTAATACAATGTACCAAATATATATACATAATCTCTTCTCCTATAACTCTTATGTTAGGGACCAGAAAATATGTTAACATTATTGTTATAGAAAATTTCTGGAATATTGTTGGATTTTAAAATGTCATTTAATTTATTGCTAGTTTATCTTCATGGCACTTAATTTTGTTCAACTTACTGGTATGGCCTAGTGATTGACTTTAAATTGAAATGGAACTGTTTCATGGTGTCAAATAAAAACAAAATAAACAAGTTTTTGAAGTATAATTTCAATAGCAAACAATGTTTTTTTATGTAATAAAAATAAAATAAAAAATTAAAACTTTTTTTATTGAAGGGAAACTTAGAGAAGAAATAAAAATTGTATATGTTATTCTTCAAATAAAAAGAAGCTTATTTGTCACGGAATGTTTTTTAAATTTTCAATGGTAAATTAATACAGTGAATTTACTGTAAAATTTACTTTTAAAAATCTTGTCAATAGATGAGAGTACTAAATATGAAGTGAAGGCTACCTAAAAGTTTTGCCTGATAATAACTTGAAACGGTCAATCAGCAGAAGGGTGCATAATAAGCTTAGGATCCAGAAAGTACATTCCTCATCAAGGCAAAAAACATGACTTTCCTTACAAATGGCTCAAAAGTTTATAGATTTCTACTTAAGACTGTCCACAGCAACAACAAATTCATATGCGAAGATCAATTTGAACAACGTTAATTTTAGGATAGTTTATTGTAAGAGCTTTTTATTTTCCTTACTTTCCATTTTTTCTACAAGAATATATCCTCAAAAAATCGTAAACTATACATTTAAATGTAAAAATAAGATGGTCATAACTTGACTGTCTATGATTGTCTGTATTCTCAAAAGTAATCACAGTTTTACACATTAAATAGCAATCGTAAATCTTACATTTTTGCACATAGCGCGAAGCACATGCTCAGTTACATCTTTAATTTAATAACCTCACAAAGCAGTAGAGTGGTGAAAGGAAATACAAATACTACATATTAGCTTAAATAATATGGAAATTTTTTAAAAAAAATTAATAAATAAAATAATAAGTAAAATAATAATATTAATAAGTGTGGTGCTTAATTTTGAATAGATGTTTAAAAAAGTATTTTGCTGCTGAATTGTTTTTGAAACCAATGTTTAAAAGTATATTTTCAATACACATAGAAAATTCATAATTCATTACAAGATTTCATGAAAGTATCTTTCATCAAAAGAGGAATTATTGCCACTATTTCAGAACTGAACTTGTCATTTTGGAACAATGTTGATGTGAAAATGAAATTTATTCCTATATATATACTATTCCAAACATCAAGGACATTTCTACCTGTTTTGTGAAAATTGATAAAAACTTTATAAAATTAATTAAAAATTTAGCAGTTATATAATAGATTCTTTGAACTTGAATAGTTTAAGTGATTTCTAACATGGACCAGCACTAAGTCATGCTGAGTATACCCCAATCGACCACATTTTTCGGCTCAGAAAACAGGAAGTACTAGATTACTAATTGACCTGGATAGGGGAGGCACGGTAAAATTCATCATGCTAAAGCTGTGCACCAAATTTGAAATCAATCCTTTTAGTAGAAGCCGAGAAATCTGTTACGGAAAATTTTCCTATTTGAACCTTTGAAACAGTCCAAGTTGGCATGGAAAACAGGAAGTAGATAACTGACTAACCTGGAAAGGGGAGGCACGTTACACCTCGTCATGCTAAAGCTGTGCATAAATTTGGAATCAATCCCTTTAGCAGAAGCCGAGAAATCTTTACGAAAGTTTGTACAGAGATGGACAAGGTGATTGCAATATAATTACATAATTAACCTTTAATCTCCTTAGCCTTTGTATTCATATTTCAAAGGTGTTGTCCACTCATAATAGCAATAAACAACAGAGTACATAAAATATGTCAAATTTTAAGTGATGAATTACGTTCAAAATATTTTTGTCATTTCTGAAAA
The DNA here is from genome assembly GCA_944474755.1 of Limnoperna fortunei. NCBI lineage: Eukaryota > Metazoa > Mollusca > Bivalvia > Mytilida > Modiolidae > Limnoperna > Limnoperna fortunei. The sequence continues at coordinate 53,715,472 of OX104122.1, forward strand.
GGATTCACAAATTGTGAAAGTGGCGGGCACTAACTAAATCACTGGTATTGCGCATGCAATACTAAATCCACAACTGAAAAGTAAAATTTTCAAGTCCATTGGCCATAATTTCATCAAAACCATTGGACCAGAACAATACTTGAACTTGATCTGTAACTCATCTTTGTTGACTTAATATCTTCAAGCATGTAGAAAAAGGAGGAAAACTGTTTTTTTTTTAGACATTTGGAAATTTCTAAGTCCAAGGGGGATTATTTTGTCAAAAATAATTGAACCTGAACAATATTCAATTTTCATTATGGCTGACTTACATACCAAATATCGGCTCAATATCTGCAAGCGTTTAGAAAAAACAGTCTGGAAAAAGCGTGTGACCGACTGACGGACACAGTGCAAACCTATAGTCCCATTCGGAAATTAGCTGGTAGGGGACGAACAAATATAACCAACTGGGAAATTGATTGTCGACTGGTACTTCTGACCTAATGACTTAAAACAATTAAAAAACTCTAACATACCTCTAATCTGGATAAAACTTTAAAATACCTCTAATTTGTATAAACTCTAACATACCTCTAATCTGGATAAAACTATAAAATACCTCTAATCTGTATAAACTCTAACATACCTCTAATCTGTATAAAGAAGGAGCATAATTTTCTTTGATGAGTATTCCACACTTCCTGACCTCTGAACCCAGGACTACCCAGGTCTGTTTGGAAACCAGTTCTGTGGCCCTAGTAGGTACCAGGGACTGTGGGGTTGTATCAGAGATTGCCAAACTTGTCAATCCTATGTGTAAAGATCCAGACCATAACCTGGACAGCTGCTCTACTCTTACCTACAATGTTGTTATTGTAACTATGACAACGAATGACCAAACATACTGAATGATTTAACTACAATACATCAACAAGTTATTATATGTTACTAGAAAAAGTCCATCTAACAATCATTGATACAATTTTTTACATTTTTTTGTCCACTGGTGACTTGACATTTCATGGAATTCCTCCAGCATCAATAGAACTTATTACACACCCAATATGTAATAATATCCTGAAGTTTCATGGAAATCAAATACACAATTTTTGAGTTATTATCCATAAACATTTTTTTTGGTAAAAATTAATAACATTTTTTGGCAACTGTGACCTGAAATTTCACAGATTTTGCCAAAAATTTATAGGTTTCTGATCCACTTAATATTAAACTACATGTATATCCCCCAAGTTTCATTGCAATTAAATGCAAACTTTTGGAGTTCTTGTCTGGAAACATTTTTATTGTAAAAATTTCTATCTTTTAATGTTGACTGTGACCTTAACCTCTGACAAAATTCTTCCACCATCAAAGTTTCACTGAAATCAAATGCAAGCTTTTTAAAAAATCATTCACAAACTGAATTTGGATGGATGATCAGACGGACATGAGGACCCCTATATATCCTCAACTGTATGCACAAACTTAATTACCTCAAAAATGTATCAACTTAACTAACTCAAAAAGTATCATCTAAAAAGGAATGGCTAAACATATTGAAAGATACATGTTTAAACTAAAATAGATAAAATTTATAAACTATAATACATAAAAATGTGTTAGCTAAAATACCTGAACAACATATCATTTATAGTACGTTAAAAAGGTATCAACTACAATACCTCAAAGATATTCATCAAAATGATACAAGTTAATGCTGCCATACATGGTCAGAATCCCAAATATATCTTATCTGCAACATTCTTTACAGAGGTGACAAAAAATATCCACTAATATACCTCAAAATTCATCATTTAAAATACCTCAAAAAGTTCATCTCTTTTAAGTGGATCTGAGCTGAATATCAGCCCATGGTTAAAGTTTCTGTTCCTACAAGCTGTGGATCCATTACTTTGTATTGTTATGTTTTTTCCACAACACTGGCTGAACTTGTGGGTAACATCTGTAAATAATAGGGAAACAAAACTGAGGCATTCTGGGTAATAAACTGGTCATTAAACTAACAATCTACTATTTCAACATTTGTTTGTTCTGTGTTTTTAATTATAATTTAATAGTTTTTATATGTTGCATTAAAATATAGATATCTGTATTAAATCAATATTGGCCAGTTCCCTGTACTTGACAGAGTTGTGATTGACTGGTCAGTGCTCCCTTCCTGATGAATTGACTGGTCAGTGTCCCCTACCTGATGGAGATGTAATAGACTGGTCAGTGCTCCCTACCTGATGGAGATATAATAGACTGGTCAGTGTCCCCTACCTGATGGAGATATAATAGACTGGTCAGTGTCCCCTACCTGATGAAGATGTAATTGACTGGTCAGTGCTCCCTATATATATAGCTACCTGATGGAGATGTAATTGACTGGTCAGTACTCCCTACCTGATGGAGATGTAATTGACTGGTCAGTGCTCCCTACCTGATGGAGATGTAATTGACTGGTCAGTGCTCCCTACCTGATGGAGATGTAATTGACTGGTCAGTACTCCCTACCTGATGGAGATGTAATTGACTGGTCAGTGCTCCCTACCTGAAGGAGATGTAATTGACTGGTCAGTGCTCCCAACCTGATGGAGATGTAATTGACTGGTCAGTGCTCCCTACCTGATGGAGATGTAATTGACAGGTCAGTGCTCCCTACCTGATGGAGATGTAATTGACTGGTCAGTGCTCCCTACCTGATGGAGATGTAATTGACTGGTCAGTGCTCCCTACCTGATGGAGATGTAATTGACTGGTCAGCGCCCCTACCTGATGGAGATGTAATTGACTGGTCAGTGCCCCTTACCTGATGGAGATGTAATTGACTGGACAGTGCCCCCTACCTGATGGAGATGTAATTGACTGGTCAGTGCCCCTTACCTGATGGAGATGTAATTGACTGGACAGTGCCCCCTACCTGATGGAGATGTAATTGACTGGTCAGTGCCCCTTACCTGATGGAGATGTAATTGACTGGACAGTGCCCCCTACCTGATGGAGATGTAATTGACGGGTCAGTGCTCCCTACCTGATGGAGATGTAATTGACTGGTCAGTGCTCCCTACCTGATGGAGATGTAATAGACTGGTCAGAGCTCCCTACCTGAAGGAGATGTAATTGACTGGACAGTGCCCCCTACCTGATGGAGATGTAATTGACTGGACAGTGCCCCCTACCTGATGGAGATGTAATTGACTGGTCAGTGCTCCCTACCTGATGGAGATGTAATTGACTGGTCAGTGCTCCCTACCTGATGGAGATGTAATTGACTGGTCAGTGCCCCTTACCTGATGGAGATGTAATTGACTGGTCAGTGCCCCTACATGATGGAGATGTAATTGACTGGTCAGTGCTCCCTTCCTGATGGAGATGTAATTGACTGGTCAGTGCTCCCTACCTGATGGAGATATAATTGACTGGTCAGTGCTCCCTATATATATAGCTACCTGATGGAGATGTAATTGACTGGTCAGTGCCCCCTACCTTATGGAGATGTAATTGACTGGTCAGTGCTCCCTACCTGATGGAGATGTAATTGACTGGTCGTTGCTCCCTACCTGAAGGAGATGTAATTGACTGGTCAGTGCTCCCTACCTGATGGAGATGTAATTGACTGGTCGTTGCTCCCTACCTGAAGGAGATGTAATTGACAGGTCAGTGCTCCCTACCTGATGGAGATGTAATTGACTGGTCGTTGCTCCCTACCTGATGGAGATGTAATTGACTGGACAGTGCTCCCTACATGATGGAGATGTAATTGACTGGACAGTGCCCCCTACCTGATGGAGATGTAATTGACGGGTCAGTGCTCCCTACCTGATGGAGATGTAATTGACTGGTCAGTGCTCCCTACCTGATGGAGGTATAATTGACTGGTCGTTGCTCCCTACCTGATGGAGATGTAATTGACTGGTCAGTGCCCCTACATGATGGAGATGTAATTGACTGGTCAGTGCTCCCTACCTGATGGAGATGTAATTGACTCACAGGTCAGTGCTCCTTACCTGATGGAGATATAATTGACTGGTCAGTGCTCCCTATATATATAGCTACCTGATGGAGATGTAATTGACTGGTCAGTGCCCCCTACCTTATGGAGATGTAATTGACTGGTCAGTGCTCCCTACCTGATGGAGATGTAATTGACTGGTTGTTGCTCCCTACCTGAAGGAGATGTAATTGACAGGTCAGTGCTCCCTACCTGATGGAGATGTAATTGACTGGTCAGTGCTCCCTACCTGATGGAGATGTAATTGACTGGTCAGTGCTCCCTACCTGATGGAGATGTAATTGACTGGACAGTGCCCCCTACCTGATGGAGATGTAATTGACTGGACAGTGCCCCCTACCTGATGGAGATGTAATTGACTGGTCAGTGCTCCCTACCTGATGGAGATGTAATTGACTGGTCAGTGCTCCATACCTGATGGAGATGTAATTGACTGGTCAGTGCCCCTTACCTGATGGAGATGTAATTGACTGGACAGTGCCCCCTACCTGATGGAGATGTAATTGACTGGTCAGTGCTTCCTTGTAGAAGGTTGTTGTCTGTAGGTAGTACTCCAGACCCACTGGTGATAGACACCTGTCCACACTGCCCATACAGGTCAATAACAGCATATACACCTGTAATTTATGTTAGAAATTTTACTTACACAACATATTTATACATCCTCTCTGCACACACAGACATAATCCCCCACCATTACAAGCAAGTTTCAGTGATATAATGCTCCCTGACCCCTGTGTAACTTACAGAGGTATAAAAATAAATTGTACAATATGGCATGAGCATAAAAAACAATTGACAAAATTTAGTATTGTATCTATCATTTATCATTGCTATGAAAAATGACAAAAATGGTTGCACACACACAGACTGAAAACAGTATATATATCTCCTGTGGGGAACAGGTATAATAATTGACTCTCCATATACATACTATCTAACAGAAACATATCAACCACTTTCTGCCTGATATATGATTGCATGGAAAAACATCAGAACATGCCCAACACCTATCTCTTATAGACAAGGATACATGTCTATATTTACATGTAAATGAAATGCTCTCTAACAGACATGTGACTTACCTGGCAAAATGTCTGAACAAGCCACACCTTGGTCTCGCCCATTGTAATAAAAATGGAGGGTTCCATCAGAGCACCTCATCATACCAAGCCGACATCCAACTGACACAGTATCAAGATCTAGTGGGTAACCATTCCTTATTGTGGTACCGTCCTGCATCACTGCTGAGCCACTATATACAAGAAAAAGTGTACTATAGTCATCATTTGGCCTACTTTTACTTTACAGAAGTTTTACTTTAGGCCATAAAATTTTAAAAAAAATTCTATTTTAATATGACACAGCAACGACTAAAAATCATACCCAAAAGGAAATCAGTTGAGTAATTACAAGGCTTGATTCAGTTCCAAAGTTTTACAGAGCATCAACTAAAGATTAAAGCTACAGAATCAACTAATCTTGCTTGCAATATAACTTAGCAAAGGCATTTGTTCTTTAGTTCAGTCCTAATTTCGAGAGTTCACAGATTTTTTACAAAAATTTATTGAAGCCATTCACCAATCAAAGTTGTTGCTACATCAACAGATAACAGCATAAACTTACCTGAGCATCCAAGTATCATAATCCATATCTGTCACCAAATAAACTTACCTGAGCATCCAGGTATCATAATCAATATCTGTCACCAAATAAACTTACCTGAGCATCCAAGTATCATAATACATATCTGTCACCAAATAAACTTACCTGAGCATCCAAGTATCATAATCAATATCTGTCACAGAATAACTTACCTGAGCATCCAGGTATCATAATCAATATCTGTCACCAAATAAACTTACCTGAGCATCCAGGTATCATAATCAATATCTGTCACCAAATAAACTTACCTGAGCATCCAGGTATCATAATCCATATCTGTCACCAAATAAACTTACCTGAGCATCCAGGTATCATAATCAATATCTGTCATAGTATTAGGAAACTCTAAATCTTCTGGTTTGATTGCTGTCACACCTAAAACATATAACTTAAATGAAACTTGATTTCCTATTGGTTTGATACCTTAAAAAATGACATGCCTTTAAAGTGAAAAAGAAATAAACATAAGCAATGATTATGATTTTTACTACATAACTGTTCCTCACTTTCTCATCGACCATGGGCAATAAAGTATACATACCCTTCATGAGAACTATCAATCACACGACCTTAGACAATGAATTACCCAGCATTAGACCTATCAAACACATGATCTTGGGCAATAAAGTACCCTTCATGAGAACTATGAATCACACGACTTTGGACAATAAAGTACTCGTCATGAGAACTATCAATCACATGACCTTGGACAATAATCTTTCATGAGAACTATGAATCACTGGACCTAAGACAATAACGAAAGTACCCTTCATAAAAACTATGAATCATATGACCTTGGACAATAAAGCACCCTTCATGAGAACTATGAATCACATGACCTTGGGCAATAAAGTACTCGTCCTGAGAACTATGAATCACACCACCTTGGACAATAAAGTACCTTGCATGAGAACTATGAATCACACGATCTTGGGCAATAAAGTACTCGTCATGAGAACTGTCAATCACTTAACCTTGGACAAAAAAGTATCTTTAATGAGAACTTTGAATCAAACGACCTTGGGCAATAAAGTACAGAGCGTTACTCCCATCATTAGGACTATTAATCAACCTTTTTCTTTAATACTGCTTTTATTTAATTAAATAGTGGTCTGTCTTTTATAATAAATTACTTGCAAACTTTTATATGGAATTAATTCCCTTTGTCACATTCAATATAACCAGATCTAAATTTTTACAATAAGGACTTAAACTATTGAAATCTGACTAACAGAATCACTCAATGACTACATTTTTTGTTTTAACATTATGGGATTCTGCTTATGAACAGTTTAAATGACAAAGATTTTTAATTTTCAAATACCATGAAAAAACAGGATATTTAGTTCACATATAATTCCAATTTACTCAGGTTTCAGATGGTTTCCTATAATTTAAAGATAAATCTATTCTGACTAATCTCCCTTACCACACAGGTTAAAACTTCAACATTATCTTACCGGCTTCAATAGAACCTGACCATCGATCCACCATTTTCTCTATTATGATTTCAAACAATTCATTGTCTTTCAGTGGTCTGTTACTCATAATAATAGCATCATTGAATTCTCCACTAGCGTTGGGGCGTGTAGCTGTTCGACCATTGTTGACAATGACAGCATTCTGACCATGTATATGATGGAATCGTAATTCTTCAGTCTCTACAACACTACTAGTCTCAACTTCTGGGGAAGTTAAGCTGTCTGTCAAAGCAAAAATTTGTTTGATATTTGACTTCTCTATTTAAGTATAATAGGTTTTATGCCCTTATGTTTGAATAGAAAATAAAACCATAAATTAAATTTGTTTTGTTTGTTATTTGTAAATGGTGTTTAATGCCACTTGAAGAAATTTTTCAGCTGTATTGCAGCATCCAGTTTTTAGTGGGGGAGGGGGAGGGGTGGGAGGAGTAAGCTGACGCATCTGATCTGGATAAGTCTGATAAAAAAAATCCTGACTTTCAGTAGAAAAACTGGTGATTATTGTCAATTGAGATTGAAGTCAAGCATTGTCAACCTTGGTGTTGACAGGCAGGTAATCAATAGTAGAAGACTAATTGCCTTAAGCACTTGGTCACCAAGACTCCTTCATACAAACAAAATTGTTTATATGTAGCAAAATAAAGCAAGTTATAAATAGAAATAACTGTTTCTAAAATCAAAAGACAAGACAGTGTTATAGGTTTTTTTGGTAATTGAACTTTATAAATTGGGTGTTCCACATCTCCAGAAAACTTTACAGTACTGTATATTTAATTCATTACCAAATAAAAAATAAAAAAACACTGATGTTAAAAAAATAATTAAAATTAACAAAAAAAGGTATTTTTTACATTCTTACTCGATCTGAATGTTTTGCAGCAGTGGTGAAAACTGACAAATTACAAGCACCAGTAAAAAACGGATCAAATAAAAATAATCATCCCTACTTGATTTTTTATCTCGATTTTACGTAATGCAACTTGAATCAAATATATATTTTTGTATCATGACAGGGCAAGTATGAGCTTTTTTTCAACCATAAAAAAAAGACTTTTCCGTGCTGAAAAATCCCTTTCCATGGGTGAAGGGAGGAGGGAATCCTAGAACACTGAAAGATCCATTTAACCCTTACCAAATCTGTCTATGATAGTGGCTTAAGCTGCTTGTCAATAAGACAAGATCCATTAAAGACTTACCAAATCTGTCTATGATAGTAGCTGCTTGTCCACAAGACAAGATCCTTTAAACACTTACTAAATCTGTCTATGATAGTGGCTGCTTGTCCATAATTATGGCTGCTTGTCCATAATTAAACATTTACCAAATCTGTCTATGATAGTAGCTGCTTGTTCATATGACTAGATCCATTAAACTCTTACCAAATCTGTCTATAATAGTAGCCTGAGATGCTTGTCCATAAGACAAGATCCATTAAACCCTTACCAAATCTGTCAATGATAGTAGCCTGAGTTGCTTTTCCATAAGACAAGATTAATTTATCACTAACCAAATCTGTTTATGATAGTAGCTTGAGCTGCTTGTCCATAAGACAAGATCCATTAAAGACTTACCAAATCTGTCTATGATAGTAGCTCTTGTCCATAAGACAAGATCCATTAAACACTTACCAAATCTGTCTATGATAGTGGCTTCAGCTGCTTGTCCATAAGACAAAATCCATTAAACACTTACCATATCTGTCTATGATAGTAGCCTGAGCTGCTTGTCCATAAGACAAGATCCATTAAACACTTACCATATCTGTCTATGATAGTAGCTTGAGCTGCTTGTCCATAAGACAAAATCCATTAAACACTTACCAAGTCTGTCTATGATAGTAGCCTGAGATGCTTGTCCATAAGACAAGATCCATTAAACACTTACCATATCTGTCTATGATAGTGGCTTCAGCTGCTTGTCCATGAGACAAAATCCATTAAACACTTACCATGTCTGTCTATGATAGTAGCCTGAGATGCTTGTCCATAAGACAAGATCCATTAAACACTTACCATATCTGTCTATGATAGTAGCCTGAGCTGCTTGTCCATAAGACAAGATCCATTAAACACTTACCATATCTGTCTATGATAGTAGCTTGAGCTGCTTGTCCATAAGACAAAATCCATAAAACACTTACCAAGTCTGTCTATGATAGTAGCCTGAGATGCTTGTCCATAAGACAAGATCCATTAAACACTTATTATATCTGTCTATGATAGTAGCTTGAGCTGCTTGTCCATAAGACAAAATCCATTAAACACTTACCAAATCTGTCTATGATAGTGGCTTGAGCAGCTTGCCCATAAAGATCAACAACTCCATAGACATTCTCTGGCACATTGGTGGCTGCCTGACCCTGGTCTATCCCATTAACATAAAAATTAAGTATTCCATCTGCACTCCGACGGACCCCTACTCTGTCACCTTCCTATAAAACATAAAAAAAATTAAATTTGCAAAAACTAAAAAAGCAGTTTGAACAAATTGATATTTGTGTCATTAAGCAATATGTATGACTTATACTATGGACAGCCATTGCAATCAAAATTCTGCATTAATATTTCTAAATTTATGATTATGTATTTATTTTGTTAATTCTTTCTGCTGCAATTTCTAATACACTTTTCTGTACTGTCTTCCATACTGGCAAGTCCAAGGGCAATTATTTTGTTAAGAATCAGTTTACATTCAAGCTTGATCAGCAACTCGTGATGACTGACACTTGCAGAGTGCAAACCTATAGTCTTCTGAGATGTTGGTATGTACTAAACCAAATATTTTTTGGTTCACAAATTCAGCATGTAAAAGATCATAAAATCAAATGTCTGGACTACTGTCATTTGATATTTAAGAAATTTTCTTCTAAGTCCAAGGGCCATAATATTATAAAAATATCATCGAACGTGTGGTAGTGGGACTAGACTAAAGTACTGACTAAAGGAGTGATAGACTAAGCACAAACGTATAGTCCTTTCCATAATGACAGTAGGGTACTAAAAATATGTACAAAACCAAAATATGAATTACAAATTATGAAAAAGTATATGGAATTCTGAATACAGAGGAAGAAACAGACAAGACGAAAATATAACAAACAAATGTGGACTGTGAGCATGCTCACAAAGCGATACCTCCTTCTTCGCTTTCAAGTCCAATTATCTCCCCTTAATGATATCTGAGGTCAATAAAAATCCTTCATGCATATAGTGGTTTTTTTTGTTTGTTTGAATGGTGTTTTAATGCCACTTTCAGCAATTTTTCAGCTATTTCAAGGCGTCCAGTTTTTATTGGGGGAGGAAGCCGGAGTACCTAGAGAGAACCCCGACCTGCGGTAGGAAAACTGATAATCCTTGTCAATTAAGATTTGAGTCGAGTAAACCCTGCCTGCAGTGAGAATCGAACCCGCAATCTCAGTGTTGACAGACCACGTAATCAATAGTAGACGAACTATCTGGACCACTCAGCCACAGAGGCCCGTCATGCATATAGTGTACTTCCTATATGCTAAGTTTCATTAAATTTCATCAAGCAGTTTAGGAGTTGTGCTTACAAGGGATGTGGACAGACAGACAGACGGACGTACGGACAGACAGGGGGATTCCTATATACCCCCCTCAAACAATTTTTTTTGGGGGGGGTACAATAAATAGCATTTCTTTGATCTCCAATGTGTTTTATTGGTAAGAAGCTTTTAACCTTGACTGATAAAAATTACAGTTTTTATTGGGGGAGGAAGCTAAGTACCAGAGAGAAAACCCCAACCTTCGTTAGGAAAACAGGCAATCATTGTCAATTAAGATTGGAGTCGAATGCACCCAGCCGCAGTGAGGCTCGAACCTGCAATCTCAGTGTTGACAGACCACATGATCAATAGTAGAGTACTTCCTTAACCACTCTGCCACCGAGTCCCCCTGTTGATTTTTGATAACAGTCACTTATACAAAATTTACAGATCTTCAGAGTTGAAAAATGAACCTATTCATAATTAGCGTTACCTTTAAACGATCTAGATTTTGACCATACTCATCAATGATTGTTGTTCCGTTATGCATCACACCATTCCCTGTCATCATCCAAGTTCCTGAACGAATATTTGTCATTGTTGACGGGAAATCCAGCTCATCTGCTGAATGTAATGTCACACCAATTTCTACAGACCCTGCCCACTTGTCAATCATTTTGTCCAGTCTGACTTCAAATAATTCGTCTGGTTTGAGTGTACGACTTGTCAAAACAACTCCATTGTTGAAATCATCCATAGCACTACAAATTTCATTAAAAAGGTCACATTCTTTGAACTTATCATAAAAAACCTAATTACCATATTCAAATGCTTCATTAGTATACTTAACTGATTAGCAAAAAAATCATGATCTCCTTTTTTCAATCTTCATTTGCAATGTTCTTCAAAATTAACACAAAACAATCCTAATACCAAAGAGAAAATATTGTACATGTAACTTTTCCTTTGTAGTAATTTTACTGTATTTTTAGGTAGTTATGTCTTTATTAGGGCTCATTTCAAGTTAGCTGCGTAACCATAGCTCATAAAATGACAAAGGACCTAAAGAGCTACAGTTCTGCAGCTAATTTCAAGTGTGAATTATGGGATTAATGGACATTACATAAGTGAGAAGAAAGTGCATTACAAAAACAAAAATATACCTGTATTTTTAATGTTGAATTAAACAAAATTAAAATAAATAAAAATATATGAATTTGTAGTTATTTATTCCTAATGTATTTATGAGAGACATTTTTACTACACATGTAGTATATATATTGAGTAGCATGAAGTAAATTCATGAATGTTAAGAATAAAATCAGTTTGTATGCTTTATTTGAATGAAGTGAATCTAGTCATAAGTGGTACGAATAATGCTTTATGAAGGATTTACATTCGGAACTGACTTCTAGCTAAAATTCAAGTATGTATCATGAAGACAAACAGAAAAGGACAAAAATAGGCCATTTCAAAACACAGAAACAGAATAACATCTCAGCCTACATGAACAGCTGAGCATGATAACAGTCCATCTCAGAAGACAATTTTTACATTGACCCTGGACCTATTAAAATTACTTCAAATTGGCACAACTCAAAACTACATATGGGATTGTGCTGAACATTGAACTTGATCTTCATTTTATAGTATTTAATAGCTGTGCAAAGTTTAAATAAAATCTATTGACACGTTTTCAATTATCATCTAGAAACCACAAACTGTTGACAAAAAAAAACTTGAATCGGCAGAAGTCGCAAAATACTACTTGGATTGTGCTGAAAATCTAACTTGATCTTCATTTCATGGTATTTAATAGCTGTACAAAGTTTAAATAAAATCTGTTGACACGTTTTCAAATTTCATCTGGAGACCACAGAGGCATGGACCGACGAACAGACAGACACTCATATATATCCATACTGAGGGGTATAAAAACTGGTAATATCCCGAAAACTAGATCACACACACACAAGTTAGATAAACCATATTTGCTGAAAGAAAACATAGGCTACACTGACCTTGTAATCACTCAACTGGAAAAGAAATTACTGAAACTATCTTAACAAGAGGGGAATACCTAATAAATCTTTGCGTTTTACCCATTACAGTTCAAGAGAAAAGTAAAGAAACATTAACTTTGTTGAGGACCTTCCAATTAGCTTTATTACAAAGTATAGCTTCTAAAAAGAAGGGATTTGAAAATTTTCCAACTTTGTGGAGGACCAGCCACTTAGCAATGTGACCATGTGTGTTTTTAAAGAAAAATACTGAAATGGAAATGTATACAGCTGATGCTGATGATGGAGATGTCAAGAGTTAATATTTGAGCTTTAAAAAAATATAATTTTTCAGTATTCTACTGTATCTAGAATGCTTTAAATATCTGAAATATTGATGGCATCAAGGCCTAATTATACTTGTAAACTAGACCAGGACAGAGATTTTCACAAATTTGCACTTCCTACTGAGACATGGTCCAGACATACTTAGGTCTGTGTGCAGTCCTCTGACCATTTAAGACAGCAGCATGACAACCACAGGTAGTGTGGAATAAAATTCTGTCTTGTTCTTCTTCTTCTGAAAACATTACAAGGTCAGTTATCTTAAAATGTTAAAGCAGAGGACTACATATAAGATTAAATGTTCAGATTTACTTTGAAATTAAACTCTTCTGTTAGTTGTTGGACTTTAAATAAAATAAACTATGTTCCCAAAGGAATTTTAAATATACATGTATCACACTATTCAAAGTCTGATTTCCCTTAGCATGACATCCAGATTGGAAAGTGTGTTGGGTGCAAATATATTATTTGTGTTGCCAGTACTATAAAATAAAAAAGCATACACAGTTAAATGTTCTGTGAACTTACCAACATTTGTAACTTCTAAAGCTTCTTCATCATACAGATCAGGGAAATGTCTGAAAACATTACTCCTGGTGACAGTGTTCTGTATGTTGTTTGGGTAGTTAGGATCAGTTCTGTCCAGTATGGTCACTTTGACAGCCATGCCATACAAGTCTACCACTCCCCATATTGTCTGAGGAGTATCATTAGAGGCTACACCCTGGTCTTGACCATTGATGTAGTAATGTAACTGGCCATTTGACTTTCTCATCAATCCTATTCTATCTCCTTCCTTAAAGTAAAAAAATTGAAGAATGTGTCCATGGGACACGGATGCCCCCTCTAAATGAAGTCCCAAACAGGAAGTAGTTGTCCGACAGGTCTGAAAGTTGCTTAGGACGTACAACTTGTGATACTGAACCACCCTGCCAAATTTAAAATTGTTCTCATGTACGGTTTCTGAGAAAAGCTTGACAGAAATTTTCATACTTGTGTTAACACATTTTTATATCGGCCCAGTCGCAAATAGGAAGTAGTTGTCCAACAGGTCTGAAAGTCGCTTAGGACGTACAACTTGTGATACTGAACCACCCTGCCAACTTTCAAATTGTTCTCATGTACAGTTTCTGAGAAAATTTTCATACTCGTGTTCACACATTTTCATATCGGCCCAGTCGCAAACAGGAAGTAGTTGTCCGACAGGTCTGAAAGTCACTTAGGACGTACAACTTGTGATACTGAACCACCCTGCCAACTTTCAAATTCATGTACAGTTTCAGAGAAAAGCTTGACGGAAATTCGTACGGATGTACGGACGGACGGACAGACGGACGGACATGAGTAAAACTTAATGCCCCCGGACATGTCGTCGCGGGGGCATAAAAAAGGTCAAAGGTAATGCATACCATAGACAAGGACACTTATATTCTTACATAGTAAGTCCAGTGGACAATAACTAATTGTTATAACCCAGCTCCAATAGGGGATAGTTTTACAATAATAATGGTTTATCTGGATCAAAATGATCTGTGTAAAAACAGATCCTGCAGACCAAGATGCACTGCTAGATAATGGGTCTTGTGGACCATTCATAATGTGTTATGGGTCCCACACCCAAACTTACTGTGACATAATGTGTCCTGTGGAATAAAGCTTAATGTGACAAAATGGGGCATATTGATATAAAACAACAGCACACACAGACACAGAATGATGAAACAAATATTAAATGTCAAAATCATAGGATACTGAACTGATAGCATTTTTTGTGCAATGCGACAAAATTTGTATCTACTTGTATCATTTGCAACTTACAGCTAGTTCATCTAAGTTATACTGTCCATATTCTCTTCTGGTACCTTTCCCATTGGTCAGAATACCACAGCCACTCATCATTATAGTGCCTAAAAAACAGGATTAACAAGATATCAGTGAGATGGTACCCATCTCTGTGGGCCCCGCCGACCGTAAGGTCAAGGTCAAAGGTCATCAACACATCACCTTGATATTATCTACGCACATTCCAAATATCAAAAGCCTACCTCGAAGATAAAAAAGTTACAGCCTGGACAAGAATTTGTCATTCAGAAAGCAATAATGTGACCTTAGGTCAAAGTTCAACAACCATGGTAGGCGACACATCGCCTTGATATTATCTACCTTCATTCCAAAAATCAAAAGCCTACCTCAAAAGATAAAAAAGTTAAATCCATGACATGAATTTGTCTTTCAGAAACCAATCATGTGACCTTAAGGTCAAAGTTCAAGGTCAACGGTGATCAACAGAGGTATGCGACACATCGCCTGGATATTATCTACCCACATTCACAATATTAAAACCCTACCTGAAAAGATAAAAAAGTTACAGCCTGGACACGATTAGTTTTGGACAGACGGACAGACGCAAGGAGACTGATTATTACAGGGCGTCCGCTACAAAGTGGTGGGGCCCTAATTATTGAAATCTAATCAATGTTTCCATAGCATTATTGTGCCTATATAACATATAATAAACTAATGGCATTCATTTATACTGCATCTGAAAGGTTAATTACTCATTACTATTTTAACTACAAAACACACGCTAATTGTCTAGTTGTTATGTATACCACATTGGAGTGTGTTCCATGTTGGTAAGTATACCACATTGGAGTGTGTTCCATGTTGGTAACTATACCACATTGGAGTGTGTTCCAAGTTGGTAACTATACCACATTGAAGTGTGATCCACGTTGGTAAGTATACCACATTGGAGTGTGTTCCATGTTGGTAACTATACCACACTGGAGTGTGATCCACGTTGGTAAGAATACCACATTGGAGTGTGTTCCATGCATGTTGGTAAGTATGTATACCACATTGGAGTGTGTTCCATGCATGTTGGTAAGTATACCACATTGGAGTGTGTTCCATGTTGGTAACTATACCACATTGAAGTGTGATCCATGTTGGTAAGTATACCACATTTGAAGGTTTCTATATTGGTAAGTATACCACATTGGAGTGTGTTCCATTTTGGTAAGTACACCAAATGGGAGTGTGTTCCATGCATGTTGGTAAGTATACCACATTGGAGTGTGTTCCATTTTGGTAAGTATACCACATGGGAGTGTGTTCCATGTTGGTAAGTATACAATATTGGAGTGTGTTCCATGTTGGTAAGTATACAACATTGGAGGGTGTTCCATGTTGGTAAGTATGTATACCACATTGGAGTGCGTTCCATGTTGGTAACTATACCACACTGGAGTGTGATCCACGTTGGTAAGAATACCACATTGGAGTGTGTTCCATGCATGTTGGTAAGTATGTATACCACATTGGAGTGTGTTCCATGCATGTTGGTAAGTATACCACATTGGAGTGTGTTCCATGTTGGTAACTATACCACATTGAAGTGTGATCCATGTTGGTAAGTATACCACATTTGAAGGTTTCTATATTGGTAAGTATACCACATTGGAGTGTGTTCCATTTTGGTAAGTACACCAAATGGGAGTGTGTTCCATGCATGTTGGTAAGTATACCACATTGGAGTGTGTTCCATTTTGGTAAGTATACCACATGGGAGTGTGTTCCATGTTGGTAAGTATACAATATTGGAGTGTGTTCCATGTTGGTAAGTATACAATATTGGAGTGTGTTCCATGTTGGTAAGTATACAACATTGGAGGGTGTTCCATGTTGGTAAGTATGTATACCACATTGGAGTGCGTTCCATGTTGGTAACTATACCACATTGGAGTGTGCTCCACGTTGGTAAGTATACCACATTGGAGTGTGTTCCATGTTGGTAACTATACCACATTGGAGTGTGATCCACGTTGGTACGAATACCGCATTGGAGTGTGTTCCATGCATGTTGGTAAGTATACCACATTGGAGTGTGTTCCATGCATGTTGGTAAGTATACCACATTGGAGTGTGTTCCATGCATGTTGATAAGTATGTATACCACATTGGAGTGTGTTCATGCATGTTGGTAAGTATACCACATTGGAGTATGTTCCATGTTGGTAACTATACCACATTGAAGTGTGATCCACGTTGGTAAGTATACCACATTGGAGTACGTTCCATGTTGGTAACTTAACCACATTGGAGTGTGATCAATGTTGGTAAGGATACCACATTGGAGTGTGTTCCATGCATGTTGGTAAGTATACCACATTGGAGTGTGTTCATGCATGTTGGTTAGTATACCACATTGGAGTGTGTTCCATGCATGTTGATAAGTATGTATACCACATTGGAGAGTGTTCATGCATGTTGGTAAGTATACCCCATTGGAGTATGTTCCATGTTGGTAACTATACCACATTGGAGTGTGATCCACGTTTGTAAGAATATCACATTGGAGTGTGTTCCATGCATGTTGGTAAGTATACCACATTGGATTGTGTTCCATGCATGTTGGTAAGTATATATACCACATTGGAGTGTGTTCCATGCATGTTGGTAAGTATACAACATTGGAGTGTGTTCCATGTTGGTAACTTTACCACAATGGAGTGTAGCCATGTTGGTAAGAATACCACATTGGAGTGTGTTCCATGCATGTTGGTAAGTATACCACATTGGAGTGTGCTCCATGCATGTTGGTAAGTAGGTATACCACATTGGAGTGTGTTTCATGCATGTTGGTAAGTATACCACATTGGAGTGTGATCCACGTTGGTAAGAATACCACATTGGAGTGTGTTTCATGCATGTTGGTAAGTATACCACATTGGAGTGTGTTCCATGCATGTTGGTAAGTAGGTATACCACATTGGAGTGTGTTTCATGCATGTTGGTAAGTATACCACATTGGAGTGTGTTCCATGCATGTTGATAAGTATGTATACCACATTGGAGTGTGTTCATGCATGTTGGTAAGTATACCCCATTGGAGTATGTTCCATGTTGGTAACTATACCACATTGGAGTGTGATCCACGTTGGTAAGAATACCACATTGGAGTGTGTTCCATGCATGTTGGTAAGTATACCACATTGGAGTGTGTTCCATGCATGTTGGTAAGTATGTATACCACATTGGAGTGTGTTCCATGCATGTTGGTAAGTATACAACATTGGAGTGTGTTTCATGCATGTTGGTAAGTATACCACATTGGAGTGTGTTTCATGCATGTTGGTAAGTATACCACATTGGAGTGTGTTCCATGCATGTTGATAAGTATACCACATTGGAGTGTTTTCATGCATGTTGGTTAGTATACCACATTGGAGTGTGTTCCATGCATGTTGGTAAGTATACCCCATTGGAGTATGTTCCATGTTGGTAACTATACCACATTGGAGTGTGATCCATGTTGGTAACTTTACCACAATGGAGTGTATCCATGTTGGTAAGAATACCACATTGGAGTGTGTTCCATGCATGTTGGTAAGTATACCACATTGGAGTGTGTTCCATGCATGTTGGTAAGTAGGTATACCACATTGGAGTGTGTTTCATGCATGTTGGTAACTATACCACATTGGAGGGTGTTCCATGTTGGTAACTTTACCACATTGGAGTGTGATCCACGTTGGTAAGAATACCACATTGGAGTGTGTTCCATGCATATTGGTAAGTATACCACATTGGAGTGTGTTCCATGCATGTTGGTAAGTAGGTATACCACATTGGAGTGTGTTCCATGCATGTTGGTAAGTATACAACATTGGAGTGTGTTTCATGCATGTTGGTAAGTATACCACATTGGAGTGTGTTTCATGCATGTTGGTAAGTATACCACATTGGAGTGTGTTCCATGCATGTTGGTAAGTAGGTATACCACATTGGAGTGTGTTCCATGCATGTTGGTAAGTATACAACATTGGAGTGTGTTTCATGCATGTTGGTAAGTATACCACATTGGAGTGTGTTCCATGCATGTTGGTAAGTATACCACATTGGAGTGTGTTCCATGCATGTTGGTAAGTAGGTATACCACATTGGAGTGTGTTTCATGCATGTTGGTAAGTATACCACATTGGAGTGTGATCCACGTTGGTAAGAATACCACATTGGAGTGTGTTTCATGCATGTTGGTAAGTATACCACATTGGAGTGTGATCGACGTTGGTACGAATACCACATTGGAGTGTGTTTCATGCATGTTGGTAAGTATACCACATTGGAGTGTGTTCCATGCATGTTGGTAAGTAGGTATACCACATTGGAGTGTGTTTCATGCATGTTGGTAAGTATACCACATTGGAGTGTGTTCCATGCATGTTGATAAGTATGTATACCACATTGGAGTGTGTTCATGCATGTTGGTAAGTATACCCCATTGGAGTATGTTCCATGTTGGTAACTATACCACACTGGAGTGTGATCCACGTTGGTAAGAATACCACATTGGAGTGTGTTCCATGCATGTTGGTAAGTATACCACATTGGAGTGTGTTCCATGCATGTTGGTAAGTATACCACATTGGAGTGTGTTCCATGCATGTTGGTAAGTATGTATACCACATTGGAGTGTGTTCCATGCATGTTGGTAAGTATACCACATTGAAGTGTGTTTCATGCATGTTGGTAAGTATACCACATTGGAGTGTGTTCCATGCATGTTGATAAGTATGTATACCACATTGGAGTGTGTTTCATACATGTTGGTAAGTATACCACATTGGAGTGTGTTCCATGCATGTTGATAAGTATGTATACCACAGTGGAGTGTGTTCATGCATGTTGGTAAGTATACCACATTGGAGTATGTTCCATGTTGGTAACTATACCACATTGGAGTGTGTTCCATGTTGGTAACTTTACCACATTGGAGTGTGATCCACGTTGGTAAGAATACCACATTGGAGTGTGTTCCATGCATGTTGGTAAGTATACCACATTGGAGTGTGTTCCATGTTGGTAACTTTACCACATTGGAGTGTGATCCACGTTGGTAAGAATACCACATTGGAGTGTGTTCCATGCATGTTGGTAAGTATGTATATCACATTGGAGTGTGTTCCATGCATGTTGGTAAGTATGTATACCACATTGGAGTGTGTTCCATGCATGTTGGTAAGTATACCACATTGGAGTGTGTTCCATGTTGGTTAGTATAACACATTGGAGTGTGATCCACGTTGGTAAGAATACCACATTGGAAGGTTTCTATATTGGTAAGTATACCTCATTGGAGTGTGTTCCATTTTGGTAAGTATACCACATGGGAGTGTGTTCCATGTTGGTAAGTATACCACATTAGAGTGTGATTCACATTGGTGAGTATAACACATTGGATGGTTTTCCACGTTGGTAAGTATACCACATTGGTAGAAGTTCCAAATTGGAACGAGTTCTACACTGAAAAGTATACCGCATTGAAAAGTGTTCCACACATGTGTAAGTATACTACATTGGAAGTTGTTCCACACATGGGTAAGTCAAGGTTCCGGAAATGGTCATATTTTCCTGACATGACCGAAATTTACACTAAAATGACCAACTAAGATTTGCTCAAATCAGACATCTAAAAAGTAATATTTTACATGCAATATTCATTTGTTGGATTTAATCCCTTCAATTTCTGCTATGTAGAATTATTTGTATTAAAAATCTAAAGCTATTTCCTGTCACTGACATGTGTTTATTGACCACCGACCGTTGATTACGTAATAAGGTCAACGGGTGACAGATCTGTTTCATCCATATCATAAACATACTATTGCATCAACATTTTGAAGCAACAGAGATTGAATATAATAGATTGTTTCTATATCACATTGCTAAGAAAATATGACAACTTTACAGTACACTTTCAACTTTAATGAAAAACATGTGCGGTCAAAATTGTACACTAAGCAAGCGCCAATGTGACAACATTACATAAATCAAGAGAAAACCAATTTGAATAAAAATTCATTGGAAATAATAAGAACAAAAATGATTTTTTCATTTAATAATAAAAACTTGTAAAAAGCATCCAACACAGAATATATTCAATTCGGGTCCGAACTTTTGGCAATTATGTGACAACTTCCTATTTCCCTGTTAATCAAAAACTCGCTGGGATATTAATCAAAACGTTGTTTGCCATTATTTTGTTGCATAGACAACATGTCATCTTACAATAAAGACTTTTTCAGCAGGAGAATGTATCTCTACATATTTTTATTTCAAACGATACATACATCGTAGGAGCAATCTGAAATTCCATGGTACAACCCGCTTATTCACACTATCGTGGCGAAACGACCCAACATGCAAACAAGTTTCGGTATGAAACAACCCCAGACCAATATTCACTACCCTGGAATTTGATAATTTTTTAAGGGAACAAATGACCGAAATGAGCAGGGAAAACTTCCGGATCCCTGGGGTAAGTATACCACATTGGAAGGTATTAAATGTTTGTAAGTATACCACATTGGAAGGTGTTCCACGTTGGTAAGTATATACCACATTGGTAAGTATACCAAATTGGTACATCTCTATATAGCTGCAAATATATCACTCTCAGTGGTTTAACTTTCTATATTTCCAGGCTTTCAAGCTACTTTTTGCAAAAAATAAGGGCTAATTTTAGGAATTTTTAGGGGTTTTTAAACAAAAATAAGGGATAAAATGTGCTATTTTCTAATGATTTAATACTGAAAAATTAGATTTACTCACCATTTTGGGCAAGAACAATAGGAAAAAATCGAAGAATGTGTCCATGGGACATAGAGGCCCCCGCTGAATGAAGTCCCAAACAGGAAGTAGTTGTCCAACAGGTCTGAAAGTCGCTTATTTAGGACCTACAACTTGTGATACTGAACCACCCTGCCAAATTTCAAACTGGCCTCATGTACGGTTTCTGAGAAAAGCTTGACGGAAATTCGGACGGATGGAGGTACGGACATGACTAAAACTTAACCTTGACCTTGAACAGATTTACCCCAAAATCAATAGGGTTCCTCTTCTTATGGTATGTAACAATATCCCAAAGTTTCAATAAAATTGGTTAAGAACTTTTCGAGTTATGGTCCGGAAACCACTAATTCAAGAATTTTCTAACGTTTTTCTGTCGCTGTGACCTTGATCTTGAACGGATTTACCCCAAAATCAATAGGGTTCCTCCTCTTATGCTATGTAACAATATCCTAAAGTTTCATTAAAATCGGTTCACAACTTTCTGAGTTAAAGTCCGGAAACCAATTGTTGACGCCTGCCCGCCCAACCGCCAGGCCGCCCGCCCACCCGCCCGACCAACCGCCCGCCATCATCATAACAATAGCTGAGTTCAACTTCGTTGCAACTCGGCTAAAAATCAAAATAGGTTTCAAAGAGAAAAGCTGTACAGCTGACCACATATTTACTCTTAAAACTAAAACAGACAAATATAAACAGAATGGTAAAAAAGTCTTTATTGATTTAAAAAAGGCATTTGACACAGTTTGGACAGTAGGACTATTCTATAAACTCTTAAAAGATAAAGTCCCAATGAAGATTTTTAATATTATTGACTCAATGCATATAAATACTTCATTAGAATTACATTTTCAAATGGACTGAGTCATTATTTTTCATCTGAAAGGGGAGTTCAACAGGGTGATGTTCTAAGCCCTCGGCTGTTTAACTACTTCATAAATGATAGTAAAGACTTTAGCTCATGAAATACAGATCCAATTTCCACTGCAGATTCCAAAATAAGCATACTTTTATATGCAGATGATATTGTTTTATTCTCTCAAAGTAAAGAGGGACTACAAAAATAACTTAACATTTTATATGAATTTTGTTCAACCTGGAAATTACAAGTCAACATAAATAAATCAAAGGTAATGGTAGTCAATTTAAATGGTACTACTTATCAGAATCAATTTACTTATAACTCTTTAAACCTTGAAACAGTAACACATTATTGTTACTTGGGTATGGTATTGAAATACAATGGAAATTTTAATTTGGCTATAAATACCTTATTGGAAAAAGCCAGAAAAGCATGCTTTAAAATTAAAAAAGGTAATAGGTATCAATAATCCTTGTAAACTTTTGGAAAAACTATTTGATTCATTGGTTATTCCCATACTTTTATTTGGAAGTGAAGTTTGGGGGGTTGACTCCTCATTCAAAGACTTTGATGCATATTAAAATCTACACATCAAATTCATTCAAGAGATATTATGAGTTCATTGAAGGCAACAAATGATGGTTGTCGTGCAGAATTAAACAGAATTCCATTAAAAAGTATAATTTTATTTTCTATATTTAATTTTTTCAATAATAATAATACCTTACTAAAAGAAATTTTTATAAATTCAAATCCTTGGGCAAAAAAGGTCAAAAAGATTTTAAATAATCTTGGCTTTTCATTCATGATAAATAACACATCTATTTCTAAAATCAATCTTAGTCAAATAAAGTGTCAAATGTCTTCATGATCAAAACTCGAATATTTACAAATCAACAAAAGATGGGAACAAGACCTCCATATGTCGATATATTACAAAAAAAGAAGATCGACCTACTGTTTGTAAAATCCGAATTAGCGCTCATTCACTTTTTATTGAACAAGGAAGACATCTTAATATTCCAAAAAATGAAAGGTATTGTCCGATATGTAAATCAGGGCAAATTGAAGATGAAAAACATTTTCTACTAAACTGCAAAGCTCTTAAAAATCAAAGAGACACATTTAATACTAGATTACTAAATTTACTAGATAACAAAAAAGTAATTAATGCAAATAAAAAAATTTCATTTTTATTTAATAGTAATACAAAATCCTTAAATTAACCTCCTTCTTCATCATAAATTGCATGAACATTAGAAAAAGCCTATTATGATAGATTATACTTCTTTTTTTGTTTTAATTTCATTTATGCGTCTTTATTTACAATATACAATTGTATTTCCAAATCTTTATATTTGTACAGATATTATATTGGGCCTAAACCATGTAATATTGGTGTGTTTGTGCCAATAAAGTATTTGTATATTTTGTTAATTACCAATTCAGAAGACCATTTGGATGACCATCAAATAGTCTCCTGGGTGGCAAATGCATATTTCTGAAAGTATACTAAAGCTAGCTTCATTTAACTTTAATCTATTGTATGTTTATTTTTTATTTTTATTTTTGAAATTTTGAAAATTAACAAAAATTAGGATTTTAACCAAAAAAGTAGGGCTTTTTTAGGATTTCACAGCTTTAGTTAGTAATTTTAGGGCTGTTTGTAAAAAATAAAGAAAATTATGAAAATAAGGGTCCTCTTGAACATGTTGAAAGCCTGTATTTCTAGGAATGGATGTTGTTTTTAACAAGTTTCTGTCCAAATTGTAGAAAAGATGCCACAACTTCTCATGAAAAGAGTACTGCCAACCCTTTGCATGTGAAAAGCCTTATGAGCAGTCTTCGCTTGTATGAAATGGGGTATACCTGATCTCATATTTGTCATTGTGGCTGGAATGTCAAGTGTGCCTGGGTTGTGTGTAGTAATTCCTACTTCAATAGAACCTGACCATTTATCTACCAACACGTCCAAACGAATCTGAAATACAAACAACACAATTACAGCAATATTAGGATGGCAATTAAATTGAGAAATAAAAAGGCAGGCAGGCAAGCTATCATTTTAGAAAGCATTGTCCATAAAATACAATTTTTATTACCTAATGCTATTCTAAAATATTCAATCTGTAGTACATATAGTACAACCTCCATGACTGTCAGATTGGTGAAATGCTTTAAGACCCAAGTCTAGTCAAGTCATGCCATGATCTAGAATAACTAACAACTGTTGTATAAAGCCTTAACTTGTCATGCAAACTCTTAAATCATGAGAAAGAAATTTATATGTAAGCATTTAACAATTTGATCAGAGGCAAAACTATGTATTAGAGATGAACAATATAAAAGATTAAAATATTTTAAAATAGTCACACAGAAGTTAACCGAGTTTTATTGAGTTATTCTAGTTCTTCGGTCACTGCTTCTACCAGGAACCTACATGTATAAATCAACGGGACTATAATCTACTGATACTGCATCGATTTTCCAGTCATGCAACTGCTCTTTTAAGCAAAACTAGTGTAGACATGGATATGATGGTATTTATGGCTTTCATAAGACGCCAATCAGCAATACGCTGTTCAAAACTCTGGGAACTAGCACTATCTTTATACGGTCATAAAGGATTTTATAAAAAATTATTGTTTATTAATTCTAAAAATAGTCCAATCAAGTTGAAAAACAACGTGGCCTTGTACGATTTTTCTTTCATGTTTATGACCTATCACTTATGAGTCAAATTATAAGATGACACTGACCTTAGCTACCCAGGGACATACCCCAGACAACTATGACATGGTTGTTTATTTAACTATTTATACCTGTGATTACATAACAAGGTCAACAGGTAGCCACCTAATTAATAGGATTGTTTATTGTATTTTCCTTTTCAAACCATGGTATATTTATTTGAATACTGTGAATGAATAAAAGGTAGTATACGACTTCTTTAAAATTGCCATGATTTGATACATTAAAAATCGATATGCACGGGGGTGCAAAAGCCGAGTTGCCATATTTTATTAACCAAAACTTTCCTTGTCTTCATTTTAAGATTTAACATAATTGGTTATTACAGGCATTACATGTAAACTGGAGACAAAGTGAGGAAGGGTTTCAGCAGGAAAAATGTAAGCTTTATCAACAAATTTTCAAAGTTGCATAAAATATGAATATGTGAATCCTCTAACAGTATTGAACCATTGTGTAAAATTTCAGATATGTTCTTGATGTAGTTTTTGAGTTATGGTCCGGAAACCACTAATTCAAGAAATTTTCTAACGTTTTTCTGTCACTGTGACCTTGACCTTGAACGGGTTTACCCCAAAATCAATAGGGTTCCTCCTCTTACAGTATGTAACAATATCCTAAAGTTTCATCAAAATCGGTTCACAACTTTCTGAGTTATGGTCCGGAAACCAATTGTTGACGCCCGCCCGCCCACCCGCCCGCCATCATCATAACAATAGCCGAGTACAACTTCGTTGCAACTCGGCTAAAAATGATAACAGTTATACTAGTCCCATGTTCTGCAGATAAATTCAGTGGTTAGCAATATTCAGACATTATGAAGACTTACTAGAATGCCATAAATATTTAAATTATGTATGGAATGGTTAACATCAAAATTGACATACATGTATTGTTATATAAATACATGAAATCGTAGAAACAATAATTCCTCTGTGTATGTGTACTGATACCCTCTTGACTGTCCTCATTTAAGCTGTCAAATGAAAAGACACAGTCAAACTTAGGTAAACAGTAAACAACATTCCAATGGCTCAAGATCAACTCAAGGTTATTATACTGAAAATTCGTTGAACAATTAGGCCAAAAAAAAAAAAAAATTATTAGCTTCTCAGGCCCCGCCGCGTGTCCCATTTACCCGCCGCATTCGTCGTTTTTTATCATACCAAAAAAAAATTAAAAATCGGCAGTTCCGCGTCCCGCCCGGAAATTTTCGCGTCTGTATCCATTACCGGTAAAATTTATGATTTTAACAATCATCGAAACGTTTTCTTTAATACGCTTTATCACGTGGTGTGGTGATTTAAATATACATCGTTTGTTGAACTTCCGTCAGCATGGCATCGTCTTTGGTGTCATGCCAAGTCCACTCGGGAGGAAAACGATAATACCGTGGACAATTCATTGCGATTTTATGACGGAGTACGCATGGGGACTTGTTAGAATCAATTAAAGCCAACGCTGCAGCAGCCATTGTCAAATTTGAAGGCTACACAGCCGATGCCGTCTTCATTGCGAGGTCCATTATACCATTGCAGGAATGCGAGACAACTCGGACCGATAGGACAAGTCGGAGCGTGTTATTCATATACGGTCCGAGTTGTCCTATAATTTATGTTCCAAGAAATCTATAATGTCATTTAAAAAAATAAAGTTTTTGTTTGTTATTGTTAACTGCAGACGTTTATTTTATTAACTGTACAGCAGTTGACCAGACCGAAATTTGTTGTTTAACGTGAAATTTACTATGTATCAGAAAAAAAACAAAACAAAAAAAAAAGCTTCAACATATATTTGTTTTAAAATAAGGGAATTGTGATATCAGAGTATGGTATCATGTCGTCACCATTTTTTCACATCTTGACCAAGCTACTCATTTGGAATCACGGAAGTTTCTATCTAATTAAGTTTCACTAAATTCACTTATTTGAAAACAAACAAGCTCAAATTCTTTCAGATCTTAAAATTGAAACAACATGATTACCGATCACATTAATTGAAGCCACAATTATTATAGATAATTGTCAGTGTTTTCTGAATTCTTAAAATTTAATGTTGTTATTTGTGTCGCATTTCTCATCTTAACATTTAACTTTTATATAATTAAATCGGTATAATTTACATTCGAGTAGAACTATTTCAATTTACTAGAAAAAATTTATAACGTTATATGGATAAATATTATAAACAGGACTATCATATTTTAATATTTTAATGACATTATGAGAAATAAATGCGGTCAGAGTTGTCCTATTTTCTATGGGCCTAGCTGTCCTTGCTACAGTCCGAGTTGTCTGCGTTCCAAGTTGTTCGGTTACCAATTATAGTACATATATCAAAAAGAAGACAACAAATATGTATACAAAAAGTTGGTTTTAATTTCCCATTAAAACAGAATTCTTCAATTTCTTGTTTTATATACCAGTGTATAAGAACAGATGCTATATTTTAATAATTCCGACATGATGAAAGTTTCCACAAGTACCTGCCAGAAAAAAAAAAAGAGCCGCCCTGCCTCATTAAAAAATATGAAAAATGGCCTGAGAAGCAACAATTTTTTTAAGAAAAAACAAGGAAAAAAAAAAAAGACTCCTCCCTGCCTCATCAAAAAATTTGAAAAGTGGCCTGAGAAGCTAAAGATTTTTTTTACATGGCCTTACATGCACAAATTTAATAGTTACATAGTATTTATACGACTACTTATTTAGCAAAATCGCATTTAGGTGTAAGCACAATACACACTCACTTCAAACATCTCATCATCTTTAAGTGGTCTGTTTGTCATAACAACACCATTATTAAACTCATCTAGGGGGCGCTTTCTCTCTGCTGTTCTCATTTCATTGGTTAATTTGATAAGACTTCCACACTTCTGATGAAATGTAAGAATGTCATTTGATGGTGAGGCTTCAGTGTTAGATACTGCCAATGCATCAACACTTCTCGTCAGGTCGTTCACTATCTGATTTGATAGCTGAGTCAAGAATTCATTGGCTAACTGACTGGCAACATCGTTAGAGGTAATATCTGAAATAATAATAAAAAAAAACTAGAGGCTCTTAAGAGCCTGTATCGCTCACCTGACTTACAAAAAAACTTTTTAAGTCAAGACTTTTCCTGCAAATTTTGATATTAAATGCTAAAGAGTTTATGTGAAGATGCTGTTTCTATGAATGTTGCCATGTTGAATTTACAATCAGCAGTAGGAGTGTTTCTGAGAAGAAGCAGTTTTTATGTTTTTTCATAGGTTAATATGTTAAGTGATGTTCCATGGTGGCAGCAATCTTGTATTTTGGATCGAAACAAAAAACTCAAAATTGGCAGAGGACCATACAATATCAGATATCCTAAAATTTGCTAAGCGGTTTGTGAGAAAACAAATTTTGAAATCTCAGCCAGTCAGAACGCATTTGCAGCTCTGGCAGCCATGTAGAATTTTCTATCAGCTCGAAACATACTTAAAATAATAAGATTACTATCTAAGATTCACTTCTGCATTATTTGGTTAAATTGTGTGGAACTGAGTTTCAGAGAAGAAGCTGTTTGTATGGTTTTCCCATAGGTCCTATGTTAAGCTGTGTTCCACAGTGGCGACCATCTTGGAATTTGGATCGCCACAAAAAACTTAAATTTTGTAGAGGACCATCTAAGGTACATTTGTGCAGTATTTCAAATCAATCTGCTAAGCGGTTTGTAAAAAGAACATTTTTGAAATTTCAGCCAATCAGAACCCATTAGTTGCCCTTGAAGCCATGTTCAATTTGCAATTGGATAAAAAAAACTCAAAATAATAAGATAAATATCCATTAATCATTTCTTCATAATTTGGCTTCATTGTGTGGAACAGTTTTAGAGAAGAAGTTGTTTGTATGTTTTTCCCATAGCGTCCTATGTTAAACTATGTCCTGTGATGGTGGCCATCTTGGATTTTGGATCGGCACAAAAAACTCAAACTTTGTAGAGGACCATCTAAGGTACATTTCTGCAATATTTCAAATCAATCTGCCAAGCAGTTTATGAGAAGAAGATTTTTTAATTTCATCCAATCAGAATGCATTAATGGCCCTAGCAGCCATGTTTCATATTTGATCAGCACCAAAAACTCAAACTTTGTTAAGAACCACCCAATTAACATTCCTGCCAAGTTTGGGTTCCAATTGGCCAAGTGGTTGTGGAGAAGAAGATTGAAATGTAAAAAGTTTACGGCCGATGTAACAAAATTTCATTGAATAACTGACTGGCAACATTGTTTGAGGTAATATCTGAAATAATAATTAAAAAAATAATTGAAACAAAATTTCATTGGATAACTGACTGGCAACATTGTTAGAGGTAATATCTGAAATAATAACAAAGGAATAACTGAGTTATGGTAACTTTATTAAGTTACAACCCTGAACTATTATAATATGCAATATGAATTATTATCATAAACAATAAAAGTGTTTTCATTTTTGTTTTAATGTACAAGTATAGGTATTTAAAATTGTTAAGTCTTATTACTTTCTGGATGGAAAGTCTATTATTTATGGTATCTTTTTATTATTATCTATTATTAATTATTTTTCTTATTCTTTTAATTATTATTGTTTTCTCATTCTTATTTTTAATTTTAAGCATTTCTTATTCTAATTGTTTTTTGCAATGTATTTTTTATTGTTATTATTATGGGTTTTTTGCTAAGTATTTCTTATCCTAACTGTTTTTTGCTAAGTTATTAATTTCTTATCCTTATTGTTTTTTGCTAAGTGTTTCTTATCCTTATTGTTTTTTGCTAAGTATTTCTCATTTTTATTGTTTTTTGTTAAGTATTTCTTATTCTCATTTTTTGTTAAGTATTTCTTGTTCTGATTTTTTTCTAAGTATTTCTTATACTTATGTTTTTTTGCTAAGTATTTCTTTGTGCATGTCATATATGTAAATGTATAAGACATTATGCTTTCAATCAACAGTGGAACATTGAATCTTTTTTTCTGTATGCAGTTATCTCCCATGTAACACTTGTACATATTGTGCAAAGCTGGTTTGCACTGTTGGCTGTAAACTGTATACTTACTATTGTCAGTCCTGTTAACTGAGCCTGGTTTTATTATTGACACTTGAGAACATTTTCCATACATATCTACCACAGCATAAACTTTTGATGCAATTTCTGTTGCAGCAACTCCTTGATCAATGCCATTTACAAAGAACCGCAACTCTCTCCTCCAGTTGACCATCACACCTACTGTATCTCCTTCTGCAAGCTGGTCTAAATCTGGAAATCAGGCCAAATATGGGTATAAATTTACACAATGCATTATAAACTACTGTGTGTACTCTCCATCTGTAAATCTCAAATCAAAGTGACAAAACAATGCAGTGGAAACAAATACAACTGTTATGGATTCTTAATACTTGTTTCTTTGGAAATTTATTGTATCAGCACTTGGCAGTAACTGTAACTCAACCCTGACTTTGATTCAAAGCAGTAACTGTCACTCCACTTTGATTCAAAGTAGTAACTGTCACTCCACTTTGATTCAAAGCAGTAATTGTCACTCCACTTTGATTCAAAGCACTTTGATTCAAAGCAGTAACTGTCACTCCACTTTGATTCAAAGCAGTAACTGTCAGGCAGTAACATGTCACTCAACTCTGATTCAAAGAAGTAACTGTCACTCCACAGTGACTTAAAGCAGTAAACATCACACATAACATGTCAATACACTCTGATTCAAAGCAGTAACCATCACACAGTAACATGTTACTCCACTCTGATTTAAAGCAGTAACCATCACACAGTAACATGTCACTCCACTCTGATTTAAAGCAGTAACCATCACACAGTAGCATGTCACTCCACAGTGACTCAAAGCAGTAACCATCACACAGTAACATGTCGCTCCACAGTGACTCAAAGCAGTAACCATCACACAGTAACATGTCACTCCACTCTGATTCAAAGCAGTTACCATCACACAGTAACATGTCACTCCACTCTGATTTAAAGCAGTAACCATCACACAGTAACATGTCACTCCACTCTGATTTAAAGCAGTAACCATCACACAGTAACATGTCGCTCCACAGTGACTCAAAGCAGTAACCATCACACAGTAGCATGTCACTCCTCAGTGACTCAAAGCAGTAACCATCACACAGTAACATGTCACTCCACAGTGACTCAAAGCAGTAACCATCACACAGTAACATGTCGCTCCACAGTGACTCAAAGCAGTAACCATCACACAGTAACATGTCACTCCACTCTGATTCAAAGCAGATACCATCACACAGTAACATGTCACTCCACTCTGATTTAAAGCAGTAACCATCACACAGTAACATGTCACTCCACTCTGATTTAAAGCAGTAACCATCACACAGTAACATGTCACTCCACTCTGATTTAAAGCAGTAACCATCACACAGTAACATGTCACTCCACTCTGATTTAAAGCAGTAACCATCACACAGTAACATGTCACTCCACTCTGATTTAAAGCAGTAACCATCACACAGTAACATGTTGCTCCACTCTGATTTAAAGCAGTAACTGTCACTACATTATGAATCTGGCACAAAGTAGAATGTCACTCTACCTGATTCAGGCAATAACTACCACACAGTAACATGTCACTGTATTCTGGCAGTATCTGTCACTACAGTCTGATTTAAAGCAGAAACTGTCAATCCACTTTAATTTCAAGCAATAACTGTCACAAAGTAGCATATCACTCCACTTGATTCAAAGCATTACTATGTCACTGATTTAAGCAGTAAATATCACAGGGTAATATGCTACTTCACTCTGATGCAAAGCATTACCATGTCACTGTGATTTAAAGCAGTAAATGTCAAGCATTAACATGTCACTGTGATTTAAAGCAGTAAATGTCAAGCATTAACATGTCACTCCACGTGAATCAAGCAGTTTATGTCACACAGTAAGCAGCATGGTACTCTACTCTGATTCAGGCACTAACTGACATATAGTAACATGCCAATCCACATTAACATGTCACTCCACTCTGATTCAAAGTAGTTAACTGCCACACAGTAGCATGTCACTTTACTCTGACTCAGGCACTAACTGTCTCAATCCACTATGATTCAGACATATCAATCCTCTCCAATTCTAAACAGTAACTGTCACACAGTAACATGTCACTTTACTCTGACTCAGGCACTAACTGTCTCAATCCACTATGATTCAGACAGTAGCATGTCACTTTACTCTGACTCAGGCACTAACTGTCTCAATCCACTATGATTCAGACAATAACATATCAATACTCTCCAATTCTAAACAGTAACTGTCACACAGTAACATGTCACTTTACTCTGACTCAGGCACTAACTGTCTTAATCCACTATGATTCAGACAATAACATATCAATACTCTCCAATTCTAAACAGTAACTGTCACACAGTAACATGTCACTTTACTCTGACTCAGGCACTAACTGTCTCAATCCACTATGATTCAGACAGTAACATATCAATCCTCTCCAATTCTAAACAGTAACTGCCACACAGTAACATGTCACTTTACTCTGACTCAGGCACTAACTGTCTCAATCCACTATGATTCAGACAGTAACATATCAATCCTCTCCAATTCTAAACAGTAACTGCCACACAGTAACATGTCACTTTACTCTGACTCAGGCACTAACTGTCTCAATCCACTATGATTCAGACAGTAACATATCAATCCTCTCCAATTCTAAACAGTAACTGTCACACAGTAGCATGTCACTTTACTCTGACTCAGGCACTAACTGTCTCAATCCACTATGATTCAGACAGTAACATATCAATCCTCTCCAATTCTAAACAGTAACTGTCACACAGTAGCATGTCACTTTACTCTGACTCAGGCACTAACTGTCTCAATCCACTATGATTCAGACAGTAACATATCAATCCTCTCCAATTCTAAACAGTAACTGCCACACAGTAACATGTCACTTTACTCTGACTCAGGCACTAACTTTCTCAATCCACTATGATTCAGACATACCAATCCTCTCCAATTCTAAACAGTAACTGCCACACAGTAACATGTCACTTTACTCTGACTCAGGCACTAACTGTCTCAATCCACTATGATTCAGACAGTAACATATCAATCCTCTCCAATTCTAAACAGTAACTGTCACACAGTAGCATGTCACTTTACTCTGACTCAGGCACTAACTGTCTCAATCCACTATGATTCAGACAGTAACATATCAATCCTCTCCAATTCTAAACAGTAACTGTCACACAGTAACATGTCACTTTACTCTGACTCAGGCACTAACTGTCTCAATCCACTATGATTCAGACATATCAATCCTCTCCAATTCTAAACAGTAACTGTCACACAGTAGCATGTCACTTTACTCTGACTCAGGCACTAACTGTCTCAATCCACTATGATTCAGACAGTAACATATCAATCCTCTCCAATTCTAAACAGTAACTGTCACACAGTAACATGTCACTTTACTCTGACTCAGGCACTAACTGTCTCAATCCACTATGATTCAGACATATCAATCCTCTCCAATTCTAAACAGTAACTGCCACACAGTAACATGTCACTTTACTCTGACTCAGGCACTAACTGTCTCAATCCACTATGATTCAGACAGTAACATATCAATACTCTCCAATTCTAAACAGTAACTGTCACACAGTAACATGTCACTTTACTCTGACTCAGGCACTAACTGTCTCAATCCACTATGATTCAGACAGTAACATATCAATCCTCTCCAATTCTAAACAGTAACTGTCACACAGTAACATGTCACTTTACTCTGACTCAGGCACTAACTGTCTCAATCCACTATGATTCAGACAGTAACATATCAATCCTCTCCAATTCTAAACAGTAACTGCCACACAGTAGCATGTCACTTTACTCTGACTCAGGCACTAACTGTCTCAATCCACTATGATTCAGACAGTAACATATCAATCCTCTCCAATTCTAAACAGTAACTGTCACACAGTAGCATGTCACTTTACTCTGACTCAGGCACTAACTGTCTCAATCCACTATGATTCAGACATATCAATCCTCTCCAATTCTAAACAGTAACTGTCACACAGTAGCATGTCACTTTACTCTGACTCAGGCACTAACTGTCTCAATCCACTATGATTCAGACAGTAACATATCAATCCTCTCCAATTCTAAACAGTAACTGTCACACAGTAGCATGTCACTTTACTCTGACTCAGGCACTAACTGTCTCAATCCACTATGATTCAGACATATCAATCCTCTCCAATTCTAAACAGTAACTGTCACACAGTAGCATGTCACTTTACTCTGACTCAGGCACTAACTGTCTCAATCCACTATGATTCAGACAGTAACATATCAATCCTCTCCAATTCTAAACAGTAACTGTCACACAGTAACATGTCACTTTACTCTGACTCAGGCACTAACTGTCTCAATCCACTATGATTCAGACATATCAATCCTCTCCAATTCTAAACAGTAACTGCCACACAGTAACATGTCACTTTACTCTGACTCAGGCACTAACTGTCTCAATCCACTATGATTCAGACAATAACATATCAATCCTCTCCAATTCTAAACAGTAACTGTCACACAGTAACATGTCACTTTACTCTGACTCAGGCACTAACTGTCTCAATCCACTATGATTCAGACAGTAACATATCAATCCTCTCCAATTCTAAACAGTAACTGTCACACAGTAGCATGTCACTTTACTCTGACTCAGGCACTAACTGTCTCAATCCACTATGATTCAGACAGTAACATATCAATCCTCTCCAATTCTAAACAGTAACTGTCACACAGTAGCATGTCACTTTACTCTGACTCAGGCACTAACTGTCTCAATCCACTATGATTCAGACAGTAACATATCAATCCTCTCCAATTCTAAACAGTAACTGTCACACAGTAGCATGTCACTTTACTCTGACTCAGGCACTAACTGTCTCAATCCACTATGATTCAGACAGTAACATATCAATCCTCTCCAATTCTAAACAGTAACTGCCACACAGTAACATGTCACTTTACTCTGACTCAGGCACTAACTGTCTCAATCCACTATGATTCAGACATACCAATCCTCTCCAATTCTAAACAGTAACTGCCACACAGTAACATGTCACTTTACTCTGACTCAGGCACTAACTGTCTCAATCCACTATGATTCAGACAGTAACATATCAATCCTCTCCAATTCTAAACAGTAACTGTCACACAGTAGCATGTCACTTTACTCTGACTCAGGCACTAACTGTCTCAATCCACTATGATTCAGACAGTAACATATCAATCCTCTCCAATTCTAAACAGTAACTGTCACACAGTAACATGTCACTTTACTCTGACTCAGGCACTAACTGTCTCAATCCACTATGATTCAGACATATCAATCCTCTCCAATTCTAAACAGTAACTGCCACACAGTAACATGTCACTTTACTCTGACTCAGGCACTAACTGTCTCAATCCACTATGATTCAGACAGTAACATATCAATACTCTCCAATTCTAAACAGTAACTGTCACACAGTAACATGTCACTTTACTCTGACTCAGGCACTAACTGTCTCAATCCACTATGATTCAGACAGTAACATATCAATCCTCTCCAATTCTAAACAGTAACTGTCACACAGTAACATGTCACTTTACTCTGACTCAGGCACTAACTGTCTCAATCCACTATGATTCAGACAGTAACATATCAATCCTCTCCAATTCTAAACAGTAACTGCCACACAGTAGCATGTCACTTTACTCTGACTCAGGCACTAACTGTCTCAATCCACTATGATTCAGACAGTAACATATCAATCCTCTCCAATTCTAAACAGTAACTGTCACACAGTAGCATGTCACTTTACTCTGACTCAGGCACTAACTGTCTCAATCCACTATGATTCAGACATATCAATCCTCTCCAATTCTAAACAGTAACTGTCACACAGTAGCATGTCACTTTACTCTGACTCAGGCACTAACTGTCTCAATCCACTATGATTCAGACAGTAACATATCAATCCTCTCCAATTCTAAACAGTAACTGTCACACAGTAGCATGTCACTTTACTCTGACTCAGGCACTAACTGTCTCAATCCACTATGATTCAGACATATCAATCCTCTCCAATTCTAAACAGTAACTGTCACACAGTAGCATGTCACTTTACTCTGACTCAGGCACTAACTGTCTCAATCCACTATGATTCAGACAGTAACATATCAATCCTCTCCAATTCTAAACAGTAACTGTCACACAGTAACATGTCACTTTACTCTGACTCAGGCACTAACTGTCTCAATCCACTATGATTCAGACAGTAACATATCAATCCTCTCCAATTCTAAACAGTAACTGTCACACAGTAACATGTCACTTTACTCTGACTCAGGCACTAACTGTCTCAATCCACTATGATTCAGACAGTAACATATCAATCCTCTCCAATTCTAAACAGTAACTGCCACACAGTAACATGTCACTTTACTCTGACTCAGGCACTAACTGTCTCAATCCACTATGATTCAGACAGTAACATATCAATCCTCTCCAATTCTAAACAGTAACTGTCACACAGTAGCATGTCACTTTACTCTGACTCAGGCACTAACTGTCTCAATCCACTATGATTCAGACAGTAACATATCAATCCTCTCCAATTCTAAACAGTAACTGTCACACAGTAACATGTCACTTTACTCTGACTCAGGCACTAACTGTCTCAATCCACTATGATTCAGACAGTAACATATCAATCCTCTCCAATTCTAAACAGTAACTGTCACACAGTAACATGTCACTTTACTCTGACTCAGGCACTAACTGTCTCAATCCACTATGATTCAGACAGTAACATATCAATCCTCTCCAATTCTAAACAGTAACTGTCACACAGTAGCATGTCACTTTACTCTGACTCAGGCACTAACTGTCTCAATCCACTATGATTCAGACAGTAACATATCAATCCTCTCCAATTCTAAACAGTAACTGTCACACAGTAACATGTCACTTTACTCTGACTCAGGCACTAACTGTCTCAATCCACTATGATTCAGACAATAACATATCAATACTCTCCAATTCTAAACAGTAACTGTCACACAGTAACATGTCACTTTACTCTGACTCAGGCACTAACTGTCTCAATCCACTATGATTCAGACATATCAATCCTCTCCAATTCTAAACAGTAACTGCCACACAGTAACATGTCACTTTACTCTGACTCAGGCACTAACTGTCTCAATCCACTATGATTCAGACAGTAACATATCAATCCTCTCCAATTCTAAACAGTAACTGTCACACAGTAACATGTCACTTTACTCTGACTCAGGCACTAACTGTCTCAATCCACTATGATTCAGACATATCAATCCACTCCAATTCTAAACAGTAACTGTCACACAGTAACATGTCACTTTACTCTGACTCAGGCACTAACTGTCTCAATCCACTATGATTCAGACAGTAACATATCAATCCTCTCCAATTCTAAACAGTAACTGTCACACAGTAGCATGTCACTTTACTCTGACTCAGGCACTAACTGTCTCAATCCACTATGATTCACACAGTAACATATCAATCCTCTCCAATTCTAAACAGTAACTGTCACACAGTAACATGTCACTTTACTCTGACTCAGGCACTAACTGTCTCAATCCACTATGATTCAGACAATAACATATCAATCCTCTCCAATTCTAAACAGTAACTGTCACACAGTAACATGTCACTTTACTCTTACTCAGGCACTAACTGTCTCAATCCACTATGATTCAGACAGTAACATATCAATCCTCTCCAATTCTAAACAGTAACTGTCACACAGTAGCATGTCACTTTACTCTGACTCAGGCACTAACTGTCTCAATCCACTATGATTCAGACAGTAACATATCAATCCTCTCCAATTCTAAACAGTAACTGTCACACAGTAACATGTCACTTTACTCTGACTCAGGCACTAACTGTCTCAATCCACTATGATTCAGACATATCAATCCTCTCCAATTCTAAACAGTAACTGTCACACAGTAACATGTCACTTTACTCTGACTCAGGCACTAACTGTCTCAATCCACTATGATTCAGACAGTAACATATCAATCCTCTCCAATTCTTAACAGTAACTGCCACACAGTAGCATGTCACTTTACTCTGACTCAGGCACTAACTGTCTCAATCCACTATGATTCAGACATATCAATCCTCTCCAATTCTAAACAGTAACTGTCACACAGTAGCATGTCACTTTACTCTGACTCAGGCACTAACTGTCTCAATCCACTATGATTCAGACAATAACATATCAATACTCTCCAATTCTAAACAGTAACTGTCACACAGTAGCATGTCACTTTACTCTGACTCAGGCACTAACTGTCTCAATCCACTATGATTCAGACAATAACATATCAATACTCTCCAATTCTAAACAGTAACTGTCACACAGTAACATGTCACTTTACTCTGACTCAGGCACTAACTGTCTCAATCCACTATGATTCAGACATATCAATACTCTCCAATTCTAAACAGTAACTGCCACACAGAAACATGTCACTTTACTCTGACTCAGGCACTAACTGTCTCAATCCACTATGATTCAGACATATCAATACTCTCCAATTCTAAACAGTAACTGCCACACAGTAACATGTCACTTTACTCTGACTCAGGCACTAACTGTCTCAATCCACTATGATTCAGACAGTAACATATCAATCCTCTCCAATTCTAAACAGTAACTGTCACACAGTAGCATGTCACTTTACTCTGACTCAGGCACTAACTGTCTTAATCCACTATGATTCAGACAGTAACATATCAATCCTCTCCAATTCTAAACAGTAACTGTCACACAGTAGCATGTCACTTTACTCTGACTCAGGCACTAACTGTCTCAATCCACTATGATTCAGACAGTAACATATCAATCCTCTCCAATTCTAAACAGTAACTGTCACACAGTAACATGTCACTTTACTCTGACTCAGGCACTAACTGTCTCAATCCACTATGATTCAGACAGTAACATATCAATCCTCTCCAATTCTAAACAGTAACTGTCACACAGTAACATGTCACTTTACTCTGACTCAGGCACTAACTGTCTCAATCCACTATGATTCAGACATATCAATACTCTCCAATTCTAAACAGTAACTGCCACACAGTAACATGTCACTTTACTCTGACTCAGGCACTAACTGTCTCAATCCACTATGATTCAGACAGTAACATATCAATCCTCTCCAATTCTAAACAGTAACTGTCACACAGTAACATGTCACTTTACTCTGACTCAGGCACTAACTGTCTCAATCCACTATGATTCAGACAGTAACATATCAATCCTCTCCAATTCTAAACAGTAACTGTCACACAGTAACATGTCACTTTACTCTGACTCAGGCACTAACTGTCTCAATCCACTATGATTCAGACAGTAACATATCAATCCTCTCCAATTCTAAACAGTAACTGCCACACAGTAACATGTCACTTTACTCTGACTCAGGCACTAACTGTCTCAATCCACTATGATTCAGACAGTAGCATGTCACTTTACTCTGACTCAGGCACTAACTGTCTCAATCCACTATGATTCAGACATATCAATCCTCTCCAATTCTAAACAGTAACTGTCACACAGTAACATGTCACTTTACTCTGACTCAGGCACTAACTGTCTCAATCCACTATGATTCAGACATATCAATCCTCTCCAATTCTAAACAGTAACTGCCACACAGTAACATGTCACTTTACTCTGACTCAGGCACTAACTGTCTCAATCCACTATGATTCAGACAATAACATATCAATCCTCTCCAATTCTAAACAGTAACTGTCACACAGTAACATGTCACTTTACTCTGACTCAGGCACTAACTGTCTCAATCCACTATGATTCAGACAGTAACATATCAATCCTCTCCAATTCTAAACAGTAACTGTCACACAGTAGCATGTCACTTTACTCTGACTCAGGCACTAACTGTCTCAATCCACTATGATTCAGACATATCAATCCTCTCCAATTCTAAACAGTAACTGTCACACAGTAACATGTCACTTTACTCTGACTCAGGCACTAACTGTCTCAATCCACTATGATTCAGACAGTAACATATCAATCCTCTCCAATTCTAAACAGTAACTGCCACACAGTAACATGTCACTTTACTCTGACTCAGGCACTAACTGTCTCAATCCACTATGCTTCAGACAGTAACATATCAATCCTCTCCAATTCTAAACAGTAACTGTCACACAGTAGCATGTCACTTTACTCTGACTCAGGCACTAACTGTCTCAATCCACTATGATTCAGACAGTAACATATCAATCCTCTCCAATTCTAAACAGTAACTGCCACACAGTAACATGTCACTTTACTCTGACTCAGGCACTAACTGTCTCAATCCACTATGATTCAGACAGTAACATATCAATCCTCTCCAATTCTAAACAGTAACTGCCACACAGTAACATGTCACTTTACTCTGACTCAGGCACTAACTGTCTCAATCCACTATGATTCAGACATATCAATCCTCTCCAATTCTAAACAGTAACTGTCACACAGTAACATGTCACTTTACTCTGACTCAGGCACTAACTGTCTCAATCCACTATGATTCAGACAGTAACATATCAATCCTCTCCAATTCTAAACAGTAACTGTCACACAGTAGCATGTCACTTTACTCTGACTCAGGCACTAACTGTCTCAATCCACTATGATTCAGACAGTAACATATCAATCCTCTCCAATTCTAAACAGTAACTGTCACACAGTAGCATGTCACTTTACTCTGACTCAGGCACTAACTGTCTCAATCCACTATGATTCAGACAGTAACATATCAATCCTCTCCAATTCTAAACAGTAACTGTCACACAGTAGCATGTCACTTTACTCTGACTCAGGCACTAACTGTCTCAATCCACTATGATTCAGACAGTAACATATCAATCCTCTCCAATTCTAAACAGTAACTGTCACACAGTAGCATGTCACTTTACTCTGACTCAGGCACTAACTGTCTCAATCCACTATGATTCAGACAGTAACATATCAATCCTCTCCAATTCTAAACAGTAACTGTCACACAGTAGCATGTCACTTTACTCTGATTCAGGCACTAACTGTCTCAATCCACTATGATTCAGACATATCAATCCTCTCCAATTCTAAACAGTAACTGCCACACAGTAACATGTCACTTTACTCTGACTCAGGCACTAACTGTCTCAATCCACTATGATTCAGACATATCAATCCTCTCCAATTCTAAACAGTAACTGCCACACAGTAACATGTCACTTTACTCTGACTCAGGCACTAACTGTCTCAATCCACTATGATTCAGACAGTAACATATCAATCCTCTCCAATTCTAAACAGTAACTGTCACACAGTAGCATGTCACTTTACTCTGACTCAGGCACTTACTGTCTCAATCCACTATGATTCAGACATATCAATCCTCTCCAATTCTAAACAGTAACTGCCACACAGTAACATGTCACTTTACTCTGACTCAGGCACTAACTGTCTCAATCCACTATGATTCAGACAGTAACATATCAATCCTCTCCAATTCTAAACAGTAACTGTCACACAGTAGCATGTCACTTTACTCTGACTCAGGCACTAACTGTCTCAATCCACTATGATTCAGACAATAACATATCAATCCTCTCCAATTCTAAACAGTAACTGTCACACAGTAACATGTCACTTTACTCTGACTCAGGCACTAACTGTCTCAATCCACTATGATTCAGACAGTAACATATCAATCCTCTCCAATTCTAAACAGTAACTGTCACACAGTAGCATGTCACTTTACTCTGACTCAGGCACTAACTGTCTCAATCCACTATGATTCAGACAGTAACATATCAATCCTCTCCAATTCTAAACAGTAACTGTCACACAGTAACATGTCACTTTACTCTGACTCAGGCACTAACTGTCTCAATCCACTATGATTCAGACAGTAACATATCAATCCTCTCCAATTCTAAACAGTAACTGTCACACAGTAACATGTCACTTTACTCTGACTCAGGCACTAACTGTCTCAATCCACTATGATTCAGACATATCAATCCTCTCCAATTCTAAACAGTAACTGCCACACAGTAGCATGTCACTTTACTCTGACTCAGGCACTAACTGTCTCAATCCACTATGATTCAGACAGTAACATATCAATCCTCTCCAATTCTAAACAGTAACTGTCACACAGTAACATGTCACTTTATTCTGACTCAGGCACTAACTGTCTCAATCCACTATGATTCAGACAGTAACATATCAATCCTCTCCAATTCTAAACAGTAACTGTCACACAGTAACATGTCACTTTACTCTGACTCAGGCACTAACTGTCTCAATCCACTATGATTCAGACAGTAGCATGTCACTTTACTCTGATTCAAAGTAGTTAACTGTCACACAGTAGCATGTCACTTTACTCTGATTCAAAGTAGTTAACTGTCACACAGTAGCATGTCACTTTACTCTGACTCAGGCACTAACTGTCTCAATCCACTATGATTCAGACATATCAATCCTCTCCAATTCTAAACAGTAACTGCCACACAGTAGCATGTCACTTTACTCTGACTCAGGCACTAACTGTCTCAATCCACTATGATTCAGACAGTAACATATCAATCCTCTCCAATTCTAAACAGTAACTGCCACACAGTAACATGTCACTTTACTCTGACTCAGGCACTAACTGTCTTAATCCACTATGATTCAGACAGTAACATATCAATACTCTCCAATTCTAAACAGTAACTGCCACACAGTAACATGTCACTTTACTCTGACTCAGGCACTAACTGTCTCAATCCACTATGATTCAGACAGTAACATATCAATCCTCTCCAATTCTAAACAGTAACTGTCACACAGTAGCATGTCACTTTACTCTTACTCAGGCACTAACTGTCTCAATCCACTATGATTCAGACAGTAACATATCAATCCTCTCCAATTCTAAACAGTAACTGTCACACAGTAGCATGTCACTTTACTCTGACTCAGGCACTAACTGTCTCAATCCACTATGATTCAGACAGTAACATATCAATCCTCTCCAATTCTAAACAGTAACTGTCACACAGTAGCATGTCACTTTACTCTGACTCAGGCACTAACTGTCTCAATCCACTATGATTCAGACAGTAACATATCAATCCTCTCCAATTCTAAACAGTAACTGTCACACAGTAGCATGTCACTTTACTCTGACTCAGGCACTAACTGTCTCAATCCACTATGATTCAGACAGTAACATATCAATCCTCTCCAATTCTAAACAGTAACTGTCACACAGTAGCATGTCACTTTACTCTGACTCAGGCACTAACTGTCTCAATCCACTATGATTCAGACAGTAACATATCAATCCTCTCCAATTCTAAACAGTAACTGTCACACAGTAGCATGTCACTTTACTCTGACTCAGGCACTAACTGTCTCAATCCACTATGATTCAGACATATCAATCCTCTCCAATTCTAAACAGTAACTGTCACACAGTAACATGTCACTTTACTCTGACTCAGGCACTAACTGTCTCAATCCACTATGATTCAGACAGTAACATGTCACTTTACTCTGACTCAGGCACTAACTGTCTCAATCCACTATGATTCAGACAGTAACATGTCACTTTACTCTGACTCAGGCACTAACTGTCTCAATCCACTATGATTCAGACATATCAATCCTCTCCAATTCTAAACAGTAACTGTCACACAGTAGCATGTCACTCTGCTCTAATTCAAAGCAGTAACTGACATATAGTTATATGTCACTCCATTAAGATTCAGGTAGTAACTGTCACTCTACTCCAATTCAGATAGTAACTGTCATAAAGTAGCATGACAATCCACTATGTTTCGGGCATCAACATGTCACTCCATGATTTCAAATTTCTGATTCAAAGCTATACCATAACTGGCACACAGTAATATGTTACTCCATTAGGATTCAGGCAGTAACTGTTACAAAGTAGCATGTCACTCTAAACTGATTCCGGCAGTAACTTTCTTATAGTAAAAGGTAAATCAACTATGCTTTGAGCAGTAACATGTCACCACCGGGATTTAAAGCAGTAACAGACATACAGTAACATTTCAGTCCACTC
This sequence comes from Limnoperna fortunei, assembly GCA_944474755.1. Classification (NCBI taxonomy): domain Eukaryota; kingdom Metazoa; phylum Mollusca; class Bivalvia; order Mytilida; family Modiolidae; genus Limnoperna; species Limnoperna fortunei. Next base: position 53,759,919 of record OX104122.1, read on the forward strand.
TGATTCAGGCAGTAACTTCACTTCACACTGATGCAAAGCAGTAACAGGCATACAGTAACATTTCAGTCCACTCTGATTCAGGCAGTAACTTCACTTCACACTGATGCAAAGCAGTAACAGGCATACAGTAACATTTCAGTCCACTCTGATTCAGGCAGTAACTTCACTTCACACTGATGCAAAGCAGTAACAGGCATACAGTAACATTTCAGTCCACTCTGATTCAGGCAGTAACTTCACTTCACACTGATGCAAAGCAGTAACAGGCATACAGCAACATTTCAGTCCATTCTGATTCAGGCAGTAACTTCACTTCACACTGATGCAAATCAGTAACAGGCATACAGTAACATTTCAGTCCACTCTGATTCAGGCAGTAACTTCACTTCACACTGATGCAAAGCAGTAACAGGCATACAGTAACATTTCAGTCCATTCTGATTCAGGCAGTAACTTCACTTCACACTGATGCAAATCAGTAACAGGCATACAGTAACATTTCAGTCCACTCTGATACAGGCAGTAACTTCACTTCACACTGATGCAAAGCAGTAACTATCACACAATAACACATTAACCAACTGTAACATACAGCAGTTACATGCACTCTGATTCAAAGCAGTAACTGTCACTCCACTTTGATAACCACAGAGCAGATGTTCAGGGTTCAAATTAACATTTGAGAGCAAAAGGTCCCGGACTTTTTGAAGCTCTAGGCAGAAAGTCCATCAGATGTTATCAAAAAGTCCTCAATATGATTTACTGAAAATTCATCCAGGTCCAGAACTTTCGTACATAAATTTCAAAGGTCCTGAATCAAAAATTGAAGGTCCCGGACCTCAGACCAGTGCTAATTTGAACACCTGATGTTCGTCTACTCTGGCAAATTATTTGAATGCAGGACAACTAGTATTTGCAGGGGAAATGTAATGTGAACTTTGATCTGAATGATGTTAAATTATTAAATTTTAATTTTAAATATTTAATATGCAATTATTCATTTTTCAATATATATATATGAGACTTAAAAATTGTTATCAAGAAAATTAGTATGTTGACATAGGAACTATTTATTATATGTTGGAGCATTAATATTCTAGTAAAGAAATCTGTACCTGCTCCATATTCTTCTGTTACTGAGTGTCCATCTTTTAAAATAGAACTGCCAGACATCACCCATGTCCCTTCCCTAAAACCTGTGGCACTGATAGGGAAGTTCAAGTTGTTAGGGTCACATGTGGTAATACCTATTTCTATAGAACCACTCCAAGAATTCACCTATCAATACAAATCTTTAATTATAAAATTCTAATCATTTTATTGCACAATCTCTAAAACATTTAATTATTTTAAAAAATTGAAAACAAGAAAACTTCCAAAATTGATTGATTGATGTTTAACATCAATCTGACATGAGACATAACACACATTTGTTTTATTTAATTCATAATTGAAGTATAAAATGGACATTGTAAGATGTGGTTTATTCATTTTAATGTATTAAGGAAAGTTAATCATCATGACAATGTTGTGTTTCTGTAATATGCAGTTTGCGACATCAAGATTAACAATAAGTCACTTAATTAAATCTACAAAAAAAAACACATAACAAACAGTGAATATTGTGGTATTTCAAATGCTTATAAGTCAAAAGTGTCCCCATTTTTACCAAAATTGATATCATAAAATTGCTTTATGTAATAATGGCCTCCAGCTTTAAAATTGCAGAATTAATGATTTCTCAAAAAATGCTATTGAATATATATATAACAAATGTATTTATTGTTTGTATTTTTATCATTTTTTTACTATCAACTTGTGGCCTTTTGTATTATTTTGTTTCTAACAGACAATTAAGAAACAAAAAATCAATGATTATTTAATCTTAATTTCCAACATTAGCTGAAAATCATTGCCCAGTAATAAATAAAATAAACAATTAAATTCTGTGTCATTCATTTTAACATTTATAAATATTAAATATCAGTAAACCAATTAAAATATATATAAATCTAAATCAACAAGCAATTCCTAACAATTATCAGAATAAATCCAATGAAATGGCCCAGTCATTTTATCAATATTTATTAGTTAATTGGTACGCCTGGTGCTTTATTTTAGCAATTTTGTAAAGGGGATATTTTCTAAAGGTAGGAATGTTTTTGAAAGGTAGATTTTGGTTAATGTGGTAATTTTGCTCAAGGTGGCAACATTTTGGTATTGGGTCTGTTCGCCCTAGTTACACATTCGCCTTAGGTCCTTTTGCCTTGAGTCTTTAGGCCTCATTTAGGCCGAATTTTACTGCCGTTATAATCCAAAGTTATTTTGTGATTTGTCTGATTAAAGGCAGAATTCAGTCCAATTGCTCGTAATGTAGCAAATATGTGTTTATATGTGCTAGATTTTTAATGAAATAAAATAAACAAATTGTTACCTTTCAATCGTTTTTGTTTTTAACTTAACATATGTTTGTGCCAAATTATAATTGTAATGTCATTTGCCCTTTGTGGGCCCTGATTTGGTCTAATAAAATATTCTATTCTATTCTATTCTATAATAATAAATTCAGAAAAAAACATATGTGCCGCATAGACTATATCAGGTACCGAATTAACCATCCCGAGTACTGGGCCCAGCGCCATAAACATTTTCTTTGCTGAGAACTTTTTTATTCTCAATTTCATCCAATCAAATCTATCCTTTTCCCTTGTTGTCATGGTAGTTGAGTAAATTCTCATGCTGAGCAAATTTTTTTTACTCAAGTAGGTTTTATGGCGCTGGGCCCTGAATTGACTATACTTAGTGCCTATTTAACTATAGGTGCCGTTTTGACCTAGTGCCGACCTGACTTGTATTCAAACAAACAAACGTACCCAAGTGTTAAGTCAATGATATTTCAAAATATTACAGTACAACAATTTATTTTAAGCTAAAAGCAAGTTTTCAAGTAATCATTCATCTATATGTAAGATTGACATGCTGAAACACAGCCGACAACCTTCTTGTCAATTCGAACTTCAAACAGCTGATCTTCTTTCAAAGGATCACAACCAATCACAACACCGTTGTTGAACTCTTGAGCAGGGTGATTTCTCTGTGCTGTTCTGTTGTCATTGCTCAACTGAACAAGGGATCCCACTCTATCATGAAATTTTGGCAGTTCTTCGTCTGAAGAAGCCATTTTCCAGACAGGCCTCTCTGGACTTTTCTTACGAAGTTGATAAATTGAGAGAGCTTCCAATGTCTGTACACTTCCGGTCTTAAAGCTGTCTGCATGATGGATTTAATAAAAGATGGCTGGTTCAGCGAATTGAATGATTTATGGCCAGGACAGTGTATGTCTCTCCAAATAGATAAAGTCCTCTTTCACGAAAAGTCAAAATACCAGGACATCATTGTGTTCAAAAGGTAAACGTAACTCATTGTCCATGATATTTGTTCCACGTGTCTGTCACCAAATTTGGCATTGACAGTTAATTGACAGTAAATCGCGTCAATGAAAGACCACATGTCATAAACGTTACATCTGGTTTTTCGGCTCAAAATATTTGATAAAAGTCTGTATATTTTAATAAAGAATTCGATTTTTGCGGGTCTTTCAACGCTAACACGATGAATGACTTCAACTTCAAGTTATACTTTAGTTTTATGATAAAGTGATTTACTGATTACGATTATGGAACAACAAAATATTAATTATAATAAGCATCAAGTAAGTGTAACATACGATCAATAGGTATTGAATTTTTTAATGTTTACAAAATTTACAATGGATACTAGTGCACATGATGTGTTTGATCGAAGGGAGATAATTTGATCAAACTGTCATTATGTATTAAAAAACCACAATCTTGTATTTTCCATAATTAGCTACTATGCACCATATAATCAATAGAAATATTTTAATATGTAATAGAAATCACTTCAAACTGACATCTGTCATTTTGTAATTAAAAGATCAATAATTAGTGTGTGGCTCAGTGTGGTTAGACCATCTGCAGTATATCTTTGTTTGTGTGTGACTCAGTGGGGTTAGACAATCAGAAGTATATCTTTGTTTGTGTGTGGCTCAGTGTGGTTAGACCATCTGCAGTATATCTTTGTTTTGTGTGGGGCTGTGGTTAAACCATCAATTTTGTTCTGTGTGGAACAGTAATTAGACTCGTTTTCTTGTATGAGACTGTTTAAGAGCATCTTTATTGTATACATGGTCTGTGTTGTATCCTGGTCAGGTCCTATCCAACATAAAATTATTTTGTTTGAGACCCAGCTAGGCAAAAATTTAATAAAAAACTAAAGATTAAAAAAAAATGTATATATACACATGATATATGTATAGCGGTATTTAATATTATTGAAGCTAGCTGTTACAGTACTGGCACCAGTAAACACAGCACTTGACTGATTGATAACTAATTGCTGGTGGCTTTTGGGACCCTGACTGATTGCAATTGCTAATGAAAACATCCGTCCAAAATTATGTATCTGTCATTACCTTGGTAACTATCAATGATCAGTCCGATCCTAGAACGAATATAAATCATACGAGCACAAAAACTAACTTCGGATTATAACGGCAGTAAAATTCGACCTAGTCGGATCCAAAACCCGTCAAATAATTATATGCATAAAACCGGCAGTTTATTGACGGATATAACATGTGTATAACTTAATTATTTAAAGATGAAACAAATTTTGTGTCATTAGACATTATATACTAGTATGCTTTAAAAATGAAAAAAAAGCAAATATTATTTTCATTGTAAGTAGCTTCCTGTGACTGGTTTATTTTGTACCACATGACAAATTATCAAAACTTGTTTAGAATGCTATGTAATTATATATAATTAAATATTGTAAACCTTTACTTTCCATAAATAGCATATTGCATTCAAATATTCCGCGAGTTTCACTCGGTTGTCTTCCATGTCCTCAGACTTTTCACTTCAATATGAAACATAACCATGATAACCAATGTGGCTTAATCGCCATTTGCAACAGTATAAGGTTTTGGAGAATATTTATGATCGAATACAAAAGGAACAACTATGATGCAATAAAAAATGTCAGAACATACTTTACATAAAAAAATTACTCCATGCCTAATTATTTATTTTACTAGTACTGACGACCTAGACAAATCGTGTAAGCTGTCACAACCATAAAACATTCAAGTTGGAAAAATAAAAACAACAGTTGTATCATGAAGATTTAGTCAAACCATTACTTTATTGCACCAACCAAGAATAAAAATATTTGCAGCAGACTGTGTCCTTGGTCAATATTCTAAATCTTTGTTGGTGCCTTAAAATCATAGATCGACCTCATCACCATGTTATAATTGTATAATATCCAATAGATAATTATATAAGTTTATAAAAAATATCTTGTTCTGTTAAACTATTTTCTTTAAAATAATCATGCAAATTTATTAATTTATTTTTTGATAATGGTATTCAGCTTTTAATTCTTATAAAAAAGCAACTAGAAGACAAGAAATATCGTCTTAGACCATACAGAAGAGTGTAAAAGTAACCTGAATGTGTTAACTAGCATGTACCAGGAATACTTGCAGTGAAATCATCTTCAACCTAGAACTTTCTTTTTTAGTGTCAATAATGAAAAAACTCTACCATGGTGGCTGTAGTTAGGTTGCATACTATTGATCACCTGTGTGTAGTTAGAGATAGCCTGTGCAAGTCTTACAATGTGCTCGACTCAACCTTAAATTTGCTGACAGTCAGTTTTCCTGTCAAAGGTCGGGTTATTACTGGGTACTGCAGCTCTTTTCAAATAAAAACTCAACAACTCAACATACATGTACATGTATTACAGTGTAATGTTGTTAAACAAACTCCAAACAAACAAAACAAACATATAAAAAATGCAAGCAAGAAATTAAGCATTTTAACATCTTATGTTATATCTTTTTTTTTTCTAGCTGTATAAAATTTCAAAGATAAAAACATGAGGTATGCTTTTAGGATACATGTCTGTAGTCAGACAGCCCAATACTGAATAGTCTTGGGCTGTCTGACTACAGACATGACGGCCCACTAGTCAGACAACCTAACCTAATAGTCTGACAACCCATTAGTCAGACAGCCCAACAGTCTGACAACCCACAAGAGTGTAACAAAATTATCACATATTAGGTCGGACCGAAATCGATAATTAAAATATATATTTGTAATGTCTATGCTCCACCTACGTACTGGAATACATGAATATATAGCATTTGGGTCTGTTTATCCATCCATACGTTTGTTTCATATTTAATTTAAGTTCAGGTTTAGCTGGTGTGTAAGTTGGTCTTGTACGCCCTGAAAAACGTAAAAAAAATGATAAATAAAGAAGGAATGTGTTTATTGGACACGGCTGCCCGCGTTGGCCCAAAACAGGAAGTAGAAGTCCGTCAGGTCTGAAAGTCGCTTAGGATGTACAGTTCGTCATACTGAACCAACCCAAGTTTAAGGTCATTCTCATGTACGATTATTACGCGCTGAGAAAAGCTTGACGGAAATTTGTTCGGAAGGACGGACGCACATGAGTAAAACTATATGTCGTCGCGTGGGCATAAAAATCTGTCCAAGTCAAAAGCGGCCAGATTTCGTTGAACAGGAAGTAGGTCTGAAATTAAATCCCACGGTATAGGACTCAACGCTGATGCTGCATTCCAAATATCAAGAGGTTTTGTTGTTGTTGCTGAGAATACTGTTTCGAAAATATTTTCCGCAATCGCCTGCCCAACATTCACAATCCAAAAAATTCATCCAACATGAAATTTCAAGATAAATGAAAACAAATTAAAAAGCACAATAAATTATATTTTTTTGTATGCAACTGTTTTTAACAACAGAAAAGTATAGAAAAAGAAAAGATGTATTTTAAAACCAGTTTGAGGGTCAGTGAAAAGGTGTAAAATGATTAAAAAAAACAGGAATTTCATGTAATCCCTGGTAAAAAATTAAGGAATACATGTAATCCCCAAGCAATTTAGCGACTACACGTAATCCCTGAATATTTAGGGATTACGTGTAAGCACTAATTAGACACATTCCCTGTAACATTTACATGAAATTTAACCAAATAGCTAGTATTCCTAATATTAAGAAATTCCTACCAAACAACCATCTTAGGTTTGCATTTATAGAACGTTTATTGTTCTTTGGATTGTGTCTGAAGGTTATATAATTAATAGTATTGCATACTATTGTCGGACTATTGGGCTGTCGGACTATAGGGCTGTCAGACTATAGGTTGTCGAACTACCAGGATGTCACCTGCTTTTATACGTGAGAGCAAATTGTTTGACATCATTTTGTGTGGGGTATTTTTTGCACATGTTTAAGGAAACTCATTTACTTAATTTATATGGTGGCCAAGTGGTTTAGGTAGTTTGTCTACATTTAATCACATGGATGTCAACACTAAGATTGCAGGTTTGAGTCTCACTGCGGGCAGCGTGTACCCAACTCCAATCGTAATTGCCAGTTTTTCTACCGAATATCCAGGTTTTCTCTGGGTACTTCAGCTTCCTCCCCAAATAAAAACTGGATGCCATAATATAGCTTAAATTGCTGAAAGTGGCGTTAAACAACATTGAAAAAAAAAACAAACTTAATTTATTTAACTTGCTGACATCATTTGTTTATATTCAGTCACAGATGCAGTATTTTTCAGTTTTGATTATTTTCATTTTGTTCAACACAAATCCTGCTTATTAGATTGGGGTTGGGGACGCAAGCATTTGGTCAGGTGAGTGGCGTCAAACAGAGGATTTCTGGTCATTAACTTCAGTTTGGTTAAACCAATCTTGCTGAAACTTTGAATATAGCAAGTTTGCATAAAGGCCTATCTTGGGATTGGATTTAGGGTCAGTTGAATCAAGGTCAAGGTCACTGTTACTAAAAATAGAACAGTTTCCAGTCGGTTTAACTTTAGATCAGGAAAACCATTATGGCTGAAAATTTGGATGTAGCAAGCTTGAATGAAGACCTAGTTTAGGGTTGGATATGGGGCCAGTTGGGTCAAGGTCACTGTTACAAAAAATAGAAAACTAGTTTCTGCTTAATAATTTGTGTTTAAATGGAGATATTTTGCTGAAATTTTGTTTCTGGGTAGTTTATGCATGTGCAAACTTAGATTGTGATTTAGGGGCTAGTCAAGGTAAGGGTCACTGTTACACATTGTACTAAAAATAGAAAAACAGTTTGCGATTAATAATTTGTGTTAAAAGGGAGGTATTTTGCTGAACTTTTGTTTTTTAGGTAGTTTATGCCACATATCTTGTTATTTATATCATTGAAATCTTTAGACTACTTTAAGCCAGATTTTTTTTTTAATGTAAAACGAGCTTGAAATAGCTATAATAAGTTAGGTCAATCTAATTAAAATTTAATCTCTCACAAGCTCCCCCTTTTTGTTATTGTCGCTATGAAGATCTAACAACATCCCATTACAGGTCATCTCAGGTTGAACTTATGTTTTGACCAATCAAAAACTGTGTTCACCAACCTTTAATGTTGGGGAATCACCTGTCATTATTTGGAATCTCTCTGGTATTATTGTACATTTTTCATCAGAAAACCAAAAGTTAAGATAAGAGCTTACGTTTGATTGGTTAATTTTTTGGGGATACCCAAATTTTTCATTGGATAATATTTATTTTAAAAGTTCAATCTGAGGTGACCTGTAATGGGATGTTGTTAGATCTTCACAATGACAATAACAAAAAGGGGGAGCTTGTGAAAGATTTAATTTTAATTAGATTGAAGTTAGGTGAAATAGTTTTCGACAGCTTTATACTTCTAATATTTGCTGACCGGATGTTTAATGGACAGATTGGAGCGATCATTGCAAATCAATCCATCAGATCCATCAAATCGTTTTCCAAATTAGTAAATGGACAGAAGGACACCAAATTAATAAACATACACACTTCAAAATACTAAAAAAAAACAACTTTTTTTTTACTTTGCAACTTTTACCATATTCTTCAGCGAGATGGAAAAGGTCTAAGTACTAGTAGAAGTAGTTTTGAAATAATATACATGTTTTTGATATATAAAGTCAATATTTCACTGTTAAGCTCAAATGTACTAGTAGTATAGTAGTTTACAACGTTGTGAAGTAAACTTAGAAATATTTAATCAGTATTTGGCTAAAAAGTATATAGCAGTTGCATGTTGTGAAGTACTAGTACATGTTACATTGTGGATAAGTTTACTTAGTGTTTGACTTAAAAGTAGAAGTTGTTAAAAATATCCTGCAGTAACTGATAAGTGGTTATTGCTAAAAAGTAGCAATAGTAAAAAAAAATAATCTATAAGTCAGTCTAGAAAGAGAGCAATAAGTCACAAAGCATGGGTAGGTTTTAGTTTTTTATGATTTTTATGATCTGACCAATGACCCTCACCTACTGAGTATGTACAGTGGATAAGTGTGTTGTGTATCTGATCAATGACCCTCACCCACTGAGTACATGTATGTGCAGTAGAGTGTTGTCTATCTGACCAATGTCCCTCACACTAATAAGAATGTGCAGTAGAGTGTTGTGTATCTGACCAATGTCCCTTACACTAATAAGAATTTGCAGTAGAGTGTTGTGTATCTGACCGATGTCCCTTACACTAATAAGAATGTGCAGTAGAGTGTTGTCTATCTGACCAATGTCCCTCACACTAATAAGTACATGTGTATGTGCAGTAGAGTGTTGTGTATTTGACCAATGTCCCTCACATTAATAAGTATACTAAGTATATATATGTGCAGTAGAGTGTTGTGTATGTGACCAATGTCCCTTACACTAATAAGTATGTGCAGTTGAGTGTTGTGTATTTGACCAATGTCCCTCACACTAATAAGTATGTGCAGTAGAGTGTTGTGTATGTGACCAATGTCCCTTACACTAATAAGTATGTGCAGTAGAGTGTTGTCTATCTGACCGATGTCCCTCACACTAATAAGTATGTGCAGTAGAGTGTTGTGTATTTGACCAATGTCCCTCACACTAATAAGTATGTGCAGTTGAGTGTTGTGTATTTGACCAATGTCCCTCACACTAATAAGTATGTGCAGTAGAGTGTTGTCTATCTGACCGATGTCCCTCACACTAATAAGTATGTGCAGTAGAGTGTTGTGTATCTGACCAATGTCCCTCACACTAATAAGTATGTGCAGTAGAGTGTTGTGTATCTAACCAATGTCCCTTACACTAATAAGTATGTGCAGTAAAGTGTTAACTGTGTATCTGACCGATGTCCCTCACACTAATAAGTATGTGCAGTAGAGTGTTGTGTATCTGACCAATGTCCCTCACACTAATAAGTATGTGCAGTAGAGTGTTGTGTATCTGACCGATGTCCCTCACACTAATAAGTATGTGCAGTAGAGTGTTGTGTATCTGACCGATGTCCCTCACACTAATAAGTATGTGCAGTAGAGTGTTGTGTATCTGACCGATGTCCCTCACACTAATAAGTATGTGCAGTAGAGTGTTGTGTATCTGACCAATGTCCCTCACACTAATAAGTATGTGCAGTAGAGTGTTGTGTATCTGACCAATGTCCCTCACACTAATAAGTATGTGCAGTAGAGTGTTGTGTATCTGACCGATGTCCCTCACACTAATAAGTATGTGCAGTAGAGTGTTGTGTATCTGACCAATGTCCCTCACACTAATAAGTATGTGCAGTAGAGTGTTGTGTATCTGACCGATGTCCCTCACACTAATAAGTATGTGCAGTAGAGTGTTGTGTATCTGACCAATGTCCCTCACACTAATAAGTATGTGCAGTAGAGTATTGTGTATCTGACCAATGTCCCTCACACTAATAAGTATGTGCAGTAGAGTGTTGTGTATCTGACCGATGTCCCTCACACTAATAAGTATGTGCAGTAGAGTGTTGTGTATCTGACCAATGTCCCTCACACTAATAAGTATGTGCAGTAGAGTATTGTGTATCTGACCAATGTCCCTTACACTAATAAGTATGTGCAGTAGTGTGTTGTGTATCTGACCAATGTCCCTCACACTAATAAGTATGTGCAGTAGAGTGTTGTGTATCTAACCAATGTCCCTCTGGCCTCACACTAATAAGTATGTGCAGTAGAGTGTTGTGTAGTGCATTGTTATACTTCAGTCACAGGTTTGATATTATTCAAGAATCAAAAGAAACATATACTAGTTATTCAAAAAATACAAATCTTAATATGACCACTTCATTACTGGTATTGATTTGTACAAAAAAATAAAATGATTAGATTTTGTTGAACAAACACGAACATATGTGGTAGACATCTTGTTTACATTTTTTACAAAATATGTTCCAGCTGTAGACATTAAATATGTTTAAACAAAAGTACACAATGGAAGGACTATTGACTAATTATGAAGTTCAAAATAGTAGCTGTTTTCTGATAATCAATATTAGTGACACAAATCTGTTAGGTTATTAATAGATAAAGATTTTACGAAACCAATTATTGTCTAAATTATATTTTTATTAACTTTTTAGCTCACCTGACCCAAAGGGTCATGTGAGCTATATATTGCCATCACTTGGCGTCCATCGTTGTCCGTCGTCGTCGTCGTTAACTTTTCTTCAAAAATCTTCTCCTCCAAAACCACTGAAGGGATTGCTTTGAAACTTTGCATACATCATCAGTAAAATGCCCTCTACCAAGTTTGCCCAAATCATGGCCTCAGACCAACCAACATGGCCGCCATGGCTAAAAATAGAACAGATGGGTCAAAATACAGTTTTTTGCTTATAGTTCAAAAAGTATAACAGATACAGGAAAACCAAAGAGACTTTCCTTCTTCATCATCTAAAGCTCTACAAAACACTCCATTGGGTCAAAGTTGTATGATGACTCCTTGTAGGAGTTATTGCCCTTTAATTGTCAAAATTGATGATTTTTGCCATTTTTGCCTCAAAATCTTGAAAATTATTAGAACTAGAGAAAAAGTTAGCATTGCTTAATTGTTCTGCTCTATGAGGGCTACAAAAATGACTTAAGGGTCAAGATTGTCTGATTAACCGTTTAAGAGTTATTCCCCTTGAACTTTTTTTTTTTTAATCAGTTTTAATTGATTTTTTAAAATCTTCTCCTCTGAAACAACTGAAAGTACTGCTTTGAAACTTTGTACACATCATCTGTCAAATGTCCTCAACCAAGTTTGCACCAACCATGGCTGCAGATTAACCAACATGGCCACCATGGCTAAAAAGAAGATGGGAGGGGGCGGTAAAATACAGTTTTTGGCTTATATTTAAAAAAGTGTAACAGATACAGGAAAACCGAAGAGACATGCCTTCATCTGCATCAAAAGCTCTACGAAACACTCCATTGGGTTGAAGTTGTATGATGACTCCTTATAGGAGTTATTGCCCTTTAATTGTTGAAATTGATTATTTTTGACATTTTTGCCTCAAAATCTTGAAAATTATTAGAACTAGAGAAAAAGTTAGCATTGCTTAATTGTTCTGCTCTATGAGGGCTACAAAAATGACTGGAGGGTCAAGATTGTCTGACGAACCGTTTAGGAATTATTCTCCTTGAACATTTTACTTGATTTTAAAAAATCTTCTCCTCTTAAACCAATGAAAAGACTGCTTTGAAACATTGCACACATCATCTTTAAGATGTCCTCTACCAAAATTGTGCAAATCATGACACCTGACTACCTACATAGCTACGTTGGATTAAAATTAAAAAAATGAAAAAAAGGGGGGGGGGGTCGAGAGAGTTTTCGACTAATAGTTAAAAAAGTATAACAGGTACAGCAAATTTGAAGTGAACCTCCCTTCTCCCTCTAACCATCAAAAGATCTTCCTTGTAGGAGTTATTTCCCTTAAAAGGTCAAAATTAATGATTTTTGCAGAAGTGTTGGGCAATTCCTTATAGCAAAGAAAAGCTGGATAAAAAAGGGTTGTTTGGTTTCAGGTTCAGGTGAGCGATACAGGCTCTTGGGAGCCTCTAGTTAATAGTGCTCTGCTTCTTCAACATCAAAATTCGAGTAAAAATTATAAATCAAGTCAATGCCATAATTTTTTTTATCCATTTATGATGTTTACACTTAAAATTAATTTTAAAATTGAGTGCACTGTATTTATATGAAAAAGAATGAAAGTAAGAAGGGTCTATTGATTGATTTTTTTCTGCAGTAAACTTGAAAGGGATGGAATATACTGATAACAGTTTTCTACAGAAAAAAGATCAATTTCAGAAACTTTTTTGGGATTGGTTGGCATGTTTCTTTTACCAAATATCAGTACAATCAATTTTTTTCCATGCAAAGTATGACAAAAATCTTTCTAGCTTTAACTGAGCTAAAATGATATCTACACTCTCATGCACACTTTTTGTTGCATCGGCAAGGGCAGATAAATAAATTGCACTGCTAAATTTGTGTCGGAGTAGCTAATGAATAAAGCCACATCTAGTCACATCAGTCGGTTTCCTTTAAAATACTGAGAAGGAGAATTTGTTCAATCTTTCCTTATTTCATTCGTATTTCCATGGCACAAATTGTTTTGAAGAAAATTATGGAAAAGATTTCATAATAATTTAAGCTAATGGAAATACACTAAAATGTATAGGCCACAGAATAACATCGCTGGTTTGTCAATAAAAGATATTAATATCTTGAATATAGCTAAATTCTTTACATTATTGTTTCAAAACTACCCTTTTTTTTATCCCTCTCTTACATAACCAGAAATCACTCTCACTGTTTTCTTTGCATCAAATTTGGTGGTGTTTGAGCGTGATTAAAAGCTGTGAACATGTTTAAATACAGTTTTGCTATATTGTGATTATAGTGTTAAACAGTGCTAAAGATTAACCAATTACAATAGATAATCGTAAAATTGCTATTAATTGATTGTAGTAGATAATCGATTGAGAATTTTTAACTCTTGCACAACACGACTAAATAAACACAACAAATTGGACATTTTTTAGTTTATAAAATAGTAACCCTGGAAATCAGTCACAGTGGAAACATTTATTGTTGTCTTAAGAATGCAGTGTTATCTATGTTATGAAGATTGCTAAATTTAAATTTTCATTTCAGTGAAACATATGGCAATGTATTAATACTGGATGGTGTTATACAGTGTACAGAAAGAGATGAATTTTCTTACCAGGAAATGCTGGCTTACCTCCCTCTTAACTCACATCCAAACCCTCAGAAGGTAAAATTAAACTTAAATCATACCTGTAGGTTCTGTAGATAAAACTTCATTGTTCTGTTATACCAAATGATGTGGACAAAATTCAATTCTGACATACTAGTACTGTTAAAAGTGTTTAAAATTTTATTTTAAACCTGAAAAAATTACCATAAAGCATGGGACAATGTCAACAATAATGCAACAAATAGGCTTTTTTGCCAAAAAATGGACCATTTTTTATATGTTCAGTGTATGAAGAAAAAATGTTGAACAGGAAATGGGCTTTGGTGGGTGTGGGGCAGTCTGGCATATTCTTAAAAGGGGGGAATGTCTTATAGCTAAATCCATTAAAATTTTTATTAAGAAATATATGTCTGACAATTTTTATTTAAGAAATAACCATCTCTGTTATTGTGGTTACAAAAATTGGATTGAATCAGTTTTTGTATGTCTTCATGTAACCTGAAAATTTTGAAATCTGACTGAAAAAATTTCCTACATGACGGGTTATGCCATTGCAATCTACACAGTAATTAGTAAGAAATCAGAGCTTTTCTGTCCTGACATATTAACTATTAATGGCAAACAGTTTCTTATTTTAGAAATTTGCATTTTGATTGGCTGATTGAAATAAATTTGTCTATATTTAGATACACAGGAAAAAAATACCTGACACATTGGAATGAATTTTGTATTACATGTATTACTGTATTTACTAAAAATTGAAATTTATGCAGATATCACATATTTTCGATTCACAAGTAGCCAGTGATATTTTCAGGTTGTTGGCTTCTTATGACATCCCTGGAAGTACTCCACAGACATTTGACTGTACTTGTACAGTGTGCTTAACTTTGATTTTGATATTAGAAGCTGTTCTGTAGGAGTTATTGATATATATACAAAAGCACAAATTCTAATATTAACAATGGTTAATTCGTTAATTACCATGTTATTTTAGGTGCTGATTATAGGAGGTGGAGATGGAGGTGTCCTTAGAGAGGTTGTCAAACATCCACAGGTCTCATCAGTTTATATGTGTGAAATTGATGAGGTATAATGTTTATTCATTTTCCTAATTGTATTGTCATGTTTTAAGATCTATGGATTTCTAATTGTGGTGGTTTTCTGACATTAATGACATGATAAAATGCAAAATCTATGAAACCACTATGAACCAAACTAACTGATCAAAGACGGTTGCAACTAAACGAGGATGATATTGCAGACATAATTTGTCTGCATTTGACATCACTACAAATGTGGACTCGCGATGAAGGCGGATCGTTAAAACAAAAACAAAGCTGCGTGTTAATGACAGTACTTTTAGTTAAATAGTCATGATTTTTTGTTGCAAATTGTTTGCTGAAAAAATTACAGACATGATGAAAACTGAATTAAAATATATACTTATACTGTAATGGACAAAAAAAATAACACGTGTTCCTTAGTATTTATTACAGTGTGTATTGAGGTCAAAAAATATTGCCAGATTCTTGTCACTTCATCAATTAACAATTTGAAACTTATTGGCTTGCAAGGGAAGTAACTCATTTGAAGGAAAAGGAATACAAATATGCTAATATAATCCCAAATATTTCATACAATGCTCTAGCTTTTTATTTAATTATTCACAGCATTCTATGAAAAGCTATTTGTATAACCTTTCCAGCATATGTTAACGACTTGATTTAAATTCAACTTTCCCAGAAAATTAGTTCCGCTTTAAATGACGATTTATAAATACTGTATATTTTTACAGAAAGTGATAGAAGTTTCCAAGAAATACCTACCTAACATGGCCAGTGGCTTCAGTAGTGACAAACTGACACTTCATATTGGGGATGGTTTTGAGTATATGAAAAAACATCAGGGTGAATTTGATGTGATAATCACAGATTCTTCAGATCCAGTAGGTAAGAATTGTTACAGACAATTTGCTAGTTTTCCTTGGTATGTTTTCTCTCTCAAAGATTGCATAATCAAACCAATAAGACATAGTAAAACAGCTTGGACAATCTGTGTTGGGTTAAGGTGTAGGACCACCATTGTTTTTTTTTTTACTCTTTGCCTATACCAAAATTTAATGATTTTGACTTTTCATAGAAAATAAAAATTCTATATTAGGCAACAATGAACTGATCTTTTGAACAGAACTACCATTTGGTCATTGGTGGTCCAACACCTTAAAGCTTGGACATTCTGTGTTGAGTAAAAGCTTGTACATTCTGTGTTGAGTAAAAGCTTGTACATTCTGTATGGGTAGTACTTAAATACGCCTGCATACGCCTGCCGTAATAGAAGTACGCCTGCAGAAAAAAAGTATACGCCTGCCATCATATTTATACATTTTATTAATTTTTTAAGGTGTATTATGATGTAAAATTAGTTTCAGAAAGAATAAAAGGTTTTTTTTTTTAGTCTTCAATAAAAGTTTTGAGGAATAAAAGGCCATTCATTGTAAAGGTGAATTGACATCATGGTATAACGTGCAAGCGTAGTCTATTCAGAAAATAGGTTTGGTTAAAAGATGGAAATTGAATATCATCCGAAATATTAAAAATATCGGGTTTAAATGATTTGGTACCCATGTTTCACTATATGAAATTGCAACTGTAGACCAAAGAATATGAACAGGGTTTTTGTTCTCTTAGAATTTTTAGGTGAAAATGTTCTAATTATAATTCCAATAGAATTTTCAAAAACACCATTAACTGCCGGATAAAGAGATCGAATTGATTTGCCAATGACATTTGAAGCAGCATGAATGACAAAAGCTCGATGGGGTGCAGTTTAAGGAACAGGCCTGCAATGATTCATCAAAAGTATCACTAACAATTAAGAGTCAGTCCGACGTGTTTATGGTCGCCAAAAGAGTGGTCGCTATACTGTCAGAGATCCTAATTATTCTAATTACATCAAATTCCTTTGAAGTTGAAATTATCTCACTTCTGAACATAAATCATAACCTGTCATTTTAATTGGAATAAAATACCTTTTTTAAGATTCAAACTGATTTGTTTTACTATTTAAAGTTATTTCTTGGTGAAATATAAGTCACAAATAGTGGCAGGCGTACACATTTTTTACTGCAGGCGTACATTTATTACGGCAGGCGTATGCAGGCGTATTTAAGTAGGACCGTTCTGTATTGAGTAAAAGCTTGGATATTCTGTGTTAAGTAAAAGCTTGAACATTCTGTGTTAAGTAAAAGCTTGAACATTCTGTATTGAGTAAAAGCTTGGACATTCTGTGTTGAGTAAAAGCTTGGACATTCTGTGTTAAGTAAAAGCTTGAACATTCTGTATTGAGTAAAAGCTTGGACATTATGTATATTTGAAATATGATGACATCTTCATTTACAATAATGGACTGAGTTCAAGCTTTCGACTAAAAGCTAGCTATGTCCTAAAATATATTGAAAATCATTTTCTAGTTCAGTACAGTAGGATGTACAGGTAGGTATTACAGTATTGAAGGTTACACATAACAGAACTTTGGATTTCTTTTACTAATGAGTTGCATAAGAATTATTGAAAGAATCTGTCAATATCATTTGATTGTTTACTATTTCCAGGGTCTACATTGATACAGATGACATGGTTTTATCAATAATTGTTTTATCAATATGATCCCGTGCATTAAATAAAATAAGGGTTGGAAATAATAATAGGCAAAATGACCACAATCATTTGTAAAAACCCAAATATTATTATTTTGAAATATGCCAACAAAAGAGGCTGCAAAGGCATTTTAAAATATATATTTTGTATAGGTAATTTTACTGGTAAATTTGATTTGGTTATGGCAGGGACAAGGGCAGCATAGGACACATTTTTATTTATTTATAACTCAATGTGTGAATGGATTAATATTTTCAGTTCTTAATTTAAAATAATTTTAATTTTTATGTCATAACAATTATTATCTCCAAGAAGATTAGCCTTATTTATCAATGAAAAAAAGTTTAAACTAAACCTTAATTGAAACCTTACTATTTGTTACAGATTACCTGTTTGTTGTTACTTTTGTTAGAGCTGTTCAGAAAAAAATAATGTATGGTTGGAATCAGAAGATTGTGTCCCATAATGCGTTGAATATTGATTTCCTCTAAATGTTTTACAAACCTTTTTCTGGTAATTACCACCCATAACGTTTAAATAGGAGTTCCTTCCAAGCAACCACCCCCAATAACATTTATTTTTGGAACAGCTCTTATTGTTGTTTATGAAAATTATAATTATAAATTGCCTCCAGAAAGCTAGTTTAATTAGAATGAGATAACGAGACAGGTGTATAACTATGGGACAGCACTGCTTACTTGACAGGTTTATTTTATTGGCCCCCAATTAATTAAAAGACAAATTATTACAATTGATTCTGTTTTATAGATATGCTTTATGAACTTGCCTCAAAATTAATATCTGAATTTGAAAAATACAATCTTCCTTTTTTGGAGATCAGTTTGAAAATATTTGCAAATGTACCAATATTGCCTCTTGAAAAATTCAAAAATGAAGAAATATGCCTAATTGTGCTCTTGTAGTCGATAATCTTCATGGATTGTTATAATAATTCGTGTAATAAAACAATTACTGACATTGATATACGGTCATTATCAGGACTTATCAGCTCTCAAAAATGTATATTCACCTCACCTAGTGGTTCGGTAAATATTATACAATTAATTACTTTGATATAGGTCCCTATCAGGATTTATAAGCCAAAGAAAATTATTCACTGAGCTGCTAGGCGAGGTGAATATACATTTTTGAAAGCTGATAAATCCTAATTGCGACTATATTTCAAAGTCATTAATTGTTTTATTACATGAATAAAACCACTATCTCCCTTGATTAGAAAAACAGAGGATGCCTTTTCTACTAGAGCACCTGCTTACATTTTGTAATTGTCGTAATGCTAGTTACCCTTTATATTTTTTATTTAATACTTATTTTGATATCAATTTGCTGATAATCCTGAAATTCCAGTTTAAAATATTGAGAAGAGTATAAATGAATCAATATATCACAGAGCCAACGTTTCTCCTATTTGTTGTTGACACGCACAATGTATGTGTCATGTTCTTAGATTAGGGTTACCATGTCAATATAATTAAGACTCGTATAAACTAACTACATTTTATTATACTTTAATTGTATACTACTCTTGTGTATCATTGACAACAGTATTTATAAACCGAAGAGATGCACGTGCAGAACATTAACTGTCAATCACAGATTAGGCGGAGTCAGTAAACAGATGATGAACTTGACTGACAAGAACTATTATCATTACAACCCCCCTCTTGAGACTGAAGAATTAACCATGAAAATATTGACCATGAAAATCAATTAAAATGTCTAAACAGTTTCTTTGTAGATCCATGAATGAACGAATGAATGTCACTAATCAAAAATCACATGCACTAGTTATAAAACTAATTCACTAATTTAACAACCATATGAGACTGTTCTTGAGAATCACATTTAAAACATTACATTAACAAATAAAACATTAATCTAGATATTAATTTTAAAATAGTGTGATACTCAAACAATATCATACATCATTACAGTATGTGAAGCAGACTTCATTGAATTGTGTACAATATAATTAATGCAATTGATTTGATTCGACGAATGAATTTAAGACTCCTATTTTGATTAGCTTAAACATAAAAACCAGGTCCATATCGGATTCCGCTTGACTACTATGCAGCAGAATCGTGCATAGTACAACATATTATGTAATTTTAGTATTGTTGCGATTTATCGTGACCTGAAAGTTGTTTTTAGACCAATCAAAAACACTCAAAATTCTATTCATGTAATAATACCTTTTATTACATTTTCTCTGGCTTATAAATACTGAAAGCGACATATATCAAAGTCATTAATTGTATATTAGTAAGCAATAAAATCTTAAACTGATCAACTGTCCACAATATTTCCTAATTACATTTAATATATATGATTTACCATTAATATGGATTTTTTGTCATTTTAGGACCAGCATCATCCTTATTTGAAAAGTCATACTATGAATTGATGAAGAATGCTTTAAGACCTGGAGGAATTGTTTGTTGTCAAGGTACAGTAACAATGTATTTTTGTTGCAGACGAGACTCAGTTATGTTTATTATGGTTACCCTTAACTAAATAGTCAATCAGTTGATGCCATAGTCAAAAGTAGTGCTTAAAAGGACCAAAGTAGTTCTACTTTCACTTTGCATAATATTTGCTATTCTGTATGAATCTGTGTAAATAAAGTTAATTTGATGCACACATGTATTGAGAAGTGAAATGAATCCAAATTTGTTGATTTTATTCCAGTATTAGGTTTGTGGGAAACTTCACACACTATTATCACCTGTTGCTATCCATTTGACAACTGAAACTAGCTTTATTTTTGACGTCATTTTGTAAACTTTACAAACAAATTCCTAACAGACATTAAACTTGGTTTCCTGTTTAGATAATTTTGAGGAATGATATGGAATTTTGAGAAAATGATGTTGTCACTTATAGTTATCTTAAGGTAAATTGAGTATTTATATAAAATGTTATAATGGTCTACTGTGTAAATTATTTAGTAAAGGTTAACATTATTTAAGTGAAATAAAACAGTGTCCTATATTGTAATATTTTTAAAATTTGTTTGTCCTTCAAATTTTAGTTTTGGCTTTGAAAGATTTTATATATAACAAAATGTTAGGAGTAACTATTGCTGTTCCATTTAAAAATACAATGTACCCATGTAATGAGATGTGAAAAAACCAGTATATGTTTTAATAAAACAGCCCTTAAATAATTTATTTACATGGTGGAGTTCTACAAAATCTGGTTATCAAATCTTTCTTGTGTACTGAAATAAAAAATGATTAAATTTATATTGGTTAGTTGCTGTTAGAGTAAAATTTATAATGCTACATAGCTACATGTAGACCTTATAAAACATCCCGCATTGTCAATAGCCACATAAAGGTATCTGACAACTAATTAAAGTTACCATTTACTTGTATTTTTTTACCAAGAAATACAGCTTTATTAAATCATGATCAGTGTATTGCTAATCAATGATACAAATTAAATATATTGTTTTTCTTTTGAGTAAAAAAGTTAGTTCCTCAAATAGTATTTCCCATGTTTGCTGGATATTACCAAGGTCTGCTCCATTAAAAACAATGGACACCAGGGACACCAAAAATGATGATGTGGTCAATTGTGGTTCTGATACCTTAAAATTAAATAAGAAATGTGCATTTCTGCAGGACCTTATATTGGACTGTATTTTCTGTTACAGGGGAATGCATTTGGCTGCACTTAAACCTTATAAAAAATATGTTGGATTTCTGTGGGACATTATATGATGTTACCAGCTATGCATACACTACGATACCCACATATCCCAGCGGACAGATAGGATTCATTATGTGTAGCAGTAACCCGGTAGGTGTATAATTATCATGCTCTATTCTTCGCTGGTAAACTCAATTACCCTAGTCTTCTATGTGGCCCTAAGGTGGTTAAATGGATTAGCTGCATTTATCAATCATGATGTCCTTAAGGTTTAAACTTAACTTTACACCAATTTTCCAGAATCCATTAAGGGGTAAACTCAGTTAGCTACACTTATCTTTCTTTAGGGCCTCAGCGGTAAACACCAAGGGTCCGGAATTTATACTAAAATGACCGACTACGATTTGCTCAAATCGGACATCAAAAAAGTAATCAGGGCCTAATCTAGACGGCGAAATGGCGTTTTAAGTCGCCAAAATTTTTTGAAAATCGCTAAATGTCGCCGGTCATTTGATTTTCCGGCGAAGTGAAGTCGCCGTGAAAAATCGATAAAAGGGAGACTACTCTAATAGACTTTGTTGTTGTTTACATGACGTACAGTTAAAACAAAATGGCGACTTCCAAAAACAATGAAACGATACGATGTGTCAGCATATCCTAACGCGATAGAGTGATAAATTGACATTACAGCGACTTTGCTCATCATCAAATATGAAAATAAAACTAGGTTTTAATAGTCGATCATGTGAGAAAAGGTTATTACGATGTATTTCAGATCCACGAGGTTAAAATGCTTCGAGGAAACATCGAGTATGGCGGCGAGTGTTTTATTGAAAATTAAAACTATTTGTTCTGTTTAATTATTTTTCAAAAGGATATATCGGCTTATTTAACCGTATTTTATTCGCTTTGTTTGACTGCGCGCTCATCAATCATGTTGATACCGACCATCGGCTTTGTTTAAAATCGTCAATCAAATATTAATAAACAATTTTTAATGAGGCTGGCATTGCCAATAATTAGCCGTTAATTACGTGATTTAGAGTTGGCTTGATTGACATTGAGTAAGAGAATCTTGAGTTTCGAATAATACGATGTTTTGACAACGGTTTAACACATGATAGGCTTGTTAATTTCAATCACTCAATTACAGTTAATTCAGAGATCAAATGAAAATGAAATGGTATAAAGTACCACCAATTAATGTTAACTTCAGAATCAAAAGTTTAGTTAAATGTAAATTAGTAACAAAACAATTGAACATTTGGAAAAATTATGTCTTTGGCTAACTGGTTAGGGGTTGGAAGAAAAACAAAAGCAGGAGGATTTACAATTATTAGTGACTATAAACTGTAAATGTTTTTTATATGTTATATATATGTTTTGTATACCATGTGCTGGAAAATAGTTGCTTTTGTTGTGATTAGTGCTCTTTATATGATAATAAAATGTATTTTAGCTCTATCAGTGTTAAACTTATTTGTTTTAAAAACATTGAAACGAAACCGAAACAAAACCCACTTCTTCGCACAAAAAATCACTTCTCCCTATTCCCATCTGGAAGGAGAAGTCACTTCTCCCTGGCAAAAATCCTAGATTAGGCCCTGGTAATATTGTATAATAATCACTTGTTGGACTTAATCCCTTTAATTTCTTCTAGAAATATTTGTATTAAAAAATCAACCCTAAGGCTATTTCCTGTCACTGACATGTGTTTATTGACCACCGACCGGTGATTACGTAATAGGTAAACAGGTGGTGACCTATCTGTTTCATCCATACCGTAAACATACTATTGCAACAACATTTTGAATATACAGAGATTGAATATAATAGATTGTTTCTATTTCACATTTCTAAGAAAAAAAGACAACTTTACAGTATTAGTGGTACGAAAAACATGTGCGGTCAAAATTGTACACTACGGCCAATGTAACTAACGTTACATAAATCAAAAGAAAACCAATTTGAAGAAAATTTCTTGAAAATAATGAGAACAAAAATGATTATTCATTTAATTATAAAAAACTTGTTAAAAGAATCCATCACAGATTAACGCATAAATTCAATTCTGGCCGAACTTGTTGCAATTATAGGTGACAACTTCCTATTTCCGGTAAATGAAAAACTCGCTGGGATATTCATCAAAACAACGTTGTTTGCCATTATTTTGTTGCAAAGACAACATGTCATCTTACAATAAAGATTTTTATGCCCCCGCGACGACATGTCGGGGGGGGCATTAAGTTTTACTCATGTCCGTCCGTCGCGCCGTCCATCCGTCCGTCTGTTCTATAATATTGGAGTTAAGAGGTAAAAGAATGGTCTGTCCATGACTTAAGAGTTTTTTAAATTTATGAGGTAAGCTCATAAATTTTCTCTATAACTTTGTCTAATGACCACTTTTGTGCTAAAAAATATAATTAAAATTGAACTCATTATTTTATGAACAAAAATGTGTCCATTATTGATGGACTGATATGATAGAGTTGCTCCCCTTAGTACATTTTTTTGAGCTGGACATCTCTGACCTTTACCTTGAGGAAGACTGCAAAGGAGTTCCTAATAGAAAGACCAAGGAGTTCCTAATATAAAGACCATGTGCTTTTTATGAGGTAAGCTCTTTATTATTAATTTTATTTATTGTTTAACAGAATTACATTTGTTGCAATCTTAGATGGAAAGGGACTATGGAACTATGAATCTTGATATACCTGCTGGTTTTTTGTCTGTAGTTCTTGATTCTGAATTTTTAAAACTGTATAACTTTTGTGCTTTATCAGAATTTAATTTTGCTTTCACAAACATTTTTGGACTATGTACCCTTGTGTTTTATTCCTTCCAAGAGATGAATGCAGCAACTTTATTTTGTTATTATAATAGTTGCCTATGCTTCAAGTTTGCATTACAAGATATATACTAGTGGAAAAAACAAATAAGGTAAAAAACCAAAACTTTATATTTTTTTCATTTATTTGAGTATGTCACAGTTTTAACACAGGATTTGACCCCATATCATTTGGGTAGAGATATGGCCAGAAACGAAAAAAAATAGAATTTTTGCAACCGCGAAACTTTTTCTTGGAATGAAGCACTTAATTTCTTTACTTCAGAGAAGCCACCATTGACGACTATTGTGCAGTAAACGTTCTTGAATTAATGGGATAAAACAGTAAAAATAAAATTTTGCTTTGTATGCAAATATAATTATATTTAAATCCTAATTTTAATTATTTATTGTCATAAACAATAGACAAACCGATGAGACACAAAGTTTTCCAAACTTATGAAGTCTTCTCCATTAAATTGACAACATTACATCTGGACAATATGTAACAGACACAGTAAATTGTAATAAATATGAATGATGCATAACATAGAAATGACAAGTTGAAAGACACAGAAATATATATATAATAAACTATATGATGGTTTGTTTGTTGTATGCACGGTTCGTTTGTGTATATTTTAATGATTCGTATAATTAAACAAATCTCCGTGTATCTTTTAAATAATTTTGAACATAAGTGAATAGCATAGAATTACAATCAAAGTCAGTAGAACTATTTCCATATAACATGTTTTCAATGGTTGGATCTAGCCAATACTATTTTTTTTTTAGTTTCTGGCCATATCTCCCCCCAAATGATATGGGGTCAAATTCCTGTGGTTTTACACATAAATGTGTTTATCATTGAGTTTTTTTATGAGTATCATAATTGATAGGTCCAACTTCTAGCTTTTTTCTGTGTCAAATTTATATTTTAATCATTTGGCACACAGCCTGTTGTAGATACATGTATGAACTCCTAATTTTTGAACAAAATCTTTCAACAGCTCCTATTTTTTGACATGAACTTCTAATTTAATAATTGAGAAATGATATGTTAATATGGAGTTTGTAGTGCAAGTTTTGTGAGCTTTTTTATAGAGATCATGTGATTTCATTTTGTGATGTCATTACACATGTGCTAAAAGATGGACACTGAAGGATTTATTCTGATCTTAATAGTTTTATTAAGTATCGTTATTTTGATACTACTCCATACGTGTTTGTCTATAGTGTACTTCATAAGGAAAACAAATCAACTATTACAGAGGTGGAATCAATATTTAAATTCAACTGCGAGAGTCTAGTAAGTGGGTTTTTTGTTAACATACATGTATACTATAGCCCTTTTTTAAAACTATTTTACAATTTTGATATAAACTAGTTGAACGCAATGAATGATAGGGTGTTTTGGCAAAAATGAATAGAGATAAAATTAAGTTTTCCATTAACTCAACATTTGATTTGATCAATTTTAGAAGACAGAAATACAGATCATGCCTAAAAGAAACTTAAGAAAGAGAGACATGTGTAGAGCTGGGAGTCAAAATGAAAAGGAAAAAGTAAGAACTCTTTGTTTTCTGTTTCAGTCATTATTTGCTTTAAAAACCCTTGTTATCATTTTACTGAAATTTTTGTGTAAAATGGGACATGGCTTATAATTTCTAGACAAAAAATCCCTATGCTTTTAAAGGTTTGATGGAAGAATGTATATTGCTTTTTGGGGGTTTTCTTCAGTTCTCTTGTTTAATCAGCAATTCAGTTAATATACCCATATTTCCATAAGCAGTAGTTTTGTGTTCATAACCATTTGAATGTGGATGTTCTCCTAATTTTTGGATGTAAACTTCTTAATAGCTCTCTTAATTTTTGGAAATAAACTCTTTAATAGTTAATGAACTCCTTATATTTGGACATAAACTCCTAACTAGTTCATGAACTCTAAATTTTTTAACATAAACCTGTTAAAAATTCATGAACTCCTTATTTTTGGACATAAACTCCTTAATAGTTCATGAACTCTTAATTTTTGGACATAAACCCTTTAATAGTTCATGAACTCCTTTAAATTTTTAGACATAAATCCATTAATAATTCATGGGACATCAACTCCTTAATAGTTAATGAACTCCTTATTCTGGACATAACTCCTAAATTTAGACAAAAAAGTCCTAAATAGTACTTGAATAATTATTTTTGGTTATGAAATCCTAATCATTTTATGAAATTCTGTTCAATAGATAACTCCAAAACAGATATAATTTTGGACCTAAACTATGAGCTTGTAGTTTTTTGCTTTTTTTGGACATTGCATTTTTGTCTTGCCCTCCTTAATAAAATGGGGATTACTGTACAGGCCACAGCATTAACTTTTATGTTAAATTTTCTAAGCACATCAATCCATGTTTAGGAACATAACACAAGTCCCAGTTTGATGAAACTTGGTATATGAACATGTATATCCCAGTACGAGACCATACAGCTGCATTCCCATCTTTTGACCTTTATCTTAAAGGTCAAGTGGAGAAACTTTGTATGTATTAAGTTTTTTGAGCATATTATTATCTCAGAATCAGGAACTGTAAGATTGATGATATTCCCCATTAACATATGGTTATTTTGTAATGTTAACATACACATGAAGTTGTGAGGTTTTGTGTCCATAAACTGCTGGTTTACCTGTCCATGTACTGTGGGTTGGAATACTACTAGATGTATACATGTATACGTTTATTTTTTTTACTTTGAACAAAAGCTACTGTCCATGAATTGTGAGGTATAATTGTGTCCAAAGACTGCAAGTTAACCTGTTCATGATTTATGTGGAAACTGAGATGGCATGTTTATAGTGATATAAGTTCATTTGTCCATTTTTAAGGAGCTTTTTTTGTTTTACATCCCACAATGCAATTCTCAAAATGGACAGACACTGAAAACAAGTGAGGTAAATTATGGAGGAGGAATTTCCTGTTGGAATTCTTTTGTTCACTGATGATTTTGACTACTCACTTGTTTGCAGCTTTTGTTCTGAAAAAGTCTTTGATGTATTGGAAATATACTTTGATGGAAAGAACTCACTTGTTTTGTATGATCTACTTGAATTGAATGCAGTTATCACTTTCTGTGAAGTTCATGGAATTCAGGAATATAGGAAATACATTTTATCTATTTGAAAGCTTTTAAAGAACAAGGTAAAAAATACAGCTAGTTGACATTTATATTTAACTGGTCTCTAGACTAAATTTCCGTCATGATCAACAAATATGAGGATTTTTTAGCATTTCCAAAGTTATAAAATGGTGGATCAATTGATACGAATTTGGTTGAAATATATAGGACATACATGTATTATACCTCACTATTTGAGCATAATGTCGATTTCCGGTCGGCAGTCATTTTCAAAATGGCAGACCTCAAAAATTAAAAATCAAAGAAAAATTCCATGAGTAGTGACCTCTCTTGTCACATGAAATACCTAGCTGTTGGACACTGCTTGACTTTTGTTTCTTTTTAACTTCAAACAATTATTAATGGCAAATGGGGGAATTTAGCTTTAGTTAAGTTTTAATCAGCAAGATACCCATATGACTATTGCAGTAGTTTTGTTTTCAACACCATTTGAATGGGGATGTTTATGAGCTCCTGTTTTTTTGACATAAACTGTAATTATTCATGAGCTCTTAATTTTTGGGCATAAACTCCTTAATAGTTCATGAACTCTTAATTTTTGGACACCAGCCCTTAATTCTGTGTAAGCTCCCCATTCATGGACTTGAGCCCTTAAATTGAGCATGATGTCAATTTCTTGTCAGCAGTCATTTTCAAAATGGCAGACCTCAAAAATTTAAAATCCAAGAAAAATTCCATGAGTAGTGACCTCTCTTGTCATGTGAAATACCTAACTGTCGGACACTGCTTGACTTTTGTTTCTCTTTAACTTCAAACAATTATTAATGGCAAATGGGGGAATTTAGCTTTAGTTACGTTTTAATCAGCAAGATACCCATATTACTGTTGCAGTAGATTTGTTTTCAAAACCATTTTAATGGGGATGTTTATGAACTCCTGTTTTTTTGACATAAACTGTAATAATTCATGAGCTCTTAATTTTTGGACATAAACTCCTTAATAGTTCATGAACTCGTAATTTTTGGACACCAGCCCTTAATTCTGTGTAAGCTCCCCATTCCTGGACTTGAGCCCTTAAATTGGGCATGATGTCAATTTCTTGTCAGCATTCATTTTCAAAATTGCAGACCTCAAAAATTTAAAATCCAAGAAAAATTCCATGAGTAGTGACCTCTCTTGTCATGTGAAATACCTAGCTGTCGGACACTGCTTTACTTTTGTTTCTTTTTAACTTCAAACAATTATTAATGGCAAATGGGGAAATTTAGCTTTAGTTAAGTTTTAATCAGTAAGATACCCATATTACTGTTGCAGTAGTTTTGTTTTCAAAACCATTTGAATGGGGATGTTTATGAACTCCTGTTTTTTTGACATAAACTGTAATAATTCATGAGCTCTTAATTTTTGGGCATAAACTCCTTAATAGTTCATGAACTCTTAATTTTTGGACACCAGCCCTTAATTCTGTGTAAGCTCCCCATTCCTGGACTTGAGACCTTAAATTGAGCATGATGTCAATTTCTTGTCAGCAGTCATTTTCAAAATGGCAGACCTCAAAAATTTAAAATCCAAGAAAAATTCCATGAGTAGTGACCTCTCTTGTCATGTGAAATACCTAGCTGTCGGACACTGCTTGGCTTTTGTTTCTTTTTAAGTTCAAACAATTATTAATGGCAAATGGGGGAATTTAGCTTTAGTTAAGTTTTAATCAGCAAGATACCCATATTACTGTTGCAGTAGTTTTGTTTTCAAAACCATTTTAATGGGGATGTTTATGAGCTCCTGTTTTTTTGACATAAACTGTAATAATTCATGAGCTCTTAATTTTTGGACATAAACTCCTTAATAGTTCATGAACTCGTAATTTTTGGACACCAGCCCTTAATTCTGTGTAAGCTCCCCATTCCTGGACTTGAGGCCTTAAATTGTGCATCAGCTCTTAAATGAGTTACAAGTTCTGTTATAATTTTACAATATGAGCAAAAAAAACCATTGTATCAATTTTAGGATACAGAAATACATATCATGCCGAAAAGAAAGAGAATGTGCAGTGCTGGAATGCAAAATGAAATGGAAAAAGTAAGTACTCTTTGTATTCTGTTTCAGTCATTATTTGTTTTTGAAAACACCCCGAAACCATTTTTACTGAACATGTGTAATAATTAATATAAGTGTATATGACACAATACCCATAAACCTGCAGCAATTTAAAATCCCCAATATATATTTCCATTTCTACTGGTTCATTGTCAGTTGGATCCAGGCTGCCAGACTTTTACCTCCAACAATAAAAAACCCAATGCTGTTCCGAACAACCCGAATGAAGTATTGATCGATTTGACAAGTTTTATTACGATTTTCAAAACAAGAATTGGGCAGCAGTAATTAAAAAAAAGCCAAAAACCTTTTTTGGATGGATTTCACTAAGTGAAAAATCCTGGTTATAAAATGGTGAATGTCGGACTGGCGGGGCATTATTTCCGTAACATTTTTCTCAGCAACTTCTAATCACAGTCTATTGATATTTGGTATGGAGCATCAGCATGGCCTCCCATAACGTGGGATTCAATTTCAAGTCTGTCGCTCATCTACTTCCTGTTTACCAACTTAGTTAAATTTTTTCATTAATAGAAAAGTTTCGTAACAGTATTCTTAGCAACTACTAATCACAGCCTCTTGATATTTGGTATGCAGCATCAGCATGGCCTCCCATAATTTTGCTAATAAAAATTCCTTTTTTACAGTTCATAAAGGGAAAAAAAGGAAGTGATCATGGCAATGGTAAGTTATTGAAGAGTTGAGACTACATGGCTAAGATTTCAGGCTTGAACATGATGATGTAAACATTTAAGGTTAAAAAAACCCATTTAATTGAAAAAGGAAGGATAGGAGGTTAATATACATGTGACACAAGCACACATATATAAAACAAAGAACAAATAAACATGTAAAATACTTACCATCATAAATTAACCAGAAAAAAGTAGCTTCGGCACTATTAATTTACAATTATTAAAATAACATTGTAATTTTAATGAGTATGTTTTCCAAGCAGAAACAAAGTTTTTGCAAATCAAGGCTTTAGGGATTAACAAAACAGAAATGTATTTTGTATGCATATGAGGACCAATTCAGTTATTTTTTATGCATTAATTTTAGTGATTGATAAAAGAATTCAAGGCAGTTATCTGTGAAATCTATCATTTATTTTTTATGCTATATGAAATACCAGAAAATCATCAGTAATAATATTTTAATGTTGAATTATTTCCAAATTTTAAGTTACTTCCTGGTCAGTTTATTTAAAGATGTATGTGCAAGTGTCCATATTATAACGCAACATTTAAATCCATTTATCCATTGTCAAGCTACAGATAGATTTGTATTTACTGTCCAAACAAATTTTTGAATACTGTAATCAGACCATGGCACTGCACTGCCTGTCTATGCAAACTTTCAATCTTAATTTAAACACCTGAACAAACAAAGCAAGTAAGACAGTTAACCAAACTTTTATTCAACATGGTCCCGGAAAACAGCTTTAACTGTACCGTAATGATGGTCGTATTGTCCCCAGTTTTTTTCTTTTAATTTTAGTTGGAAAGGAATGTTGCGGATTATACATAAATACAGACTCGATTGGGTTTTTTTCGTCCCGTTGATTGTTGTCAATGGCGGTCGCCATTTTGTTGTAGTGTCATACGCAGTATTTTCGTACTATTCTAACATAATTCTTTTACAAACTGCCATATGTATACGTTGTTATGATATTAATTTTTACTTAAATTATTTTTAGTAATATTATATTAATTCTATACGATGAATAAAAATTAAAACAGATACGAAAATAGTAGATGTGTAACCTGTA
Source organism: Limnoperna fortunei (assembly GCA_944474755.1). Classification (NCBI taxonomy): domain Eukaryota; kingdom Metazoa; phylum Mollusca; class Bivalvia; order Mytilida; family Modiolidae; genus Limnoperna; species Limnoperna fortunei. The sequence goes on from OX104122.1 coordinate 53,791,230, forward strand.
TTGCGTAAAATGCAAATGGCGTCGTTATGTAACCTCATGTGTTTGAAGATTGATGTTTTGATTGCAATCATTCAGGGATTAAAATAAAACGTGTTATCTTTTTGTTTTCTTTGTTTGGTTGATGAATCAAAGTTCACAAATTGTTTTGGTTTCGAAATGTGTGATTTTCCATTTTAACAGCGATCAAAATAGACGATATGAGAATGTTCCATTTTTAATTTAATTTACTACAATCACTTGAAATTAATAAAAGTATAAACATAAATGATATTTAAAAAGAGAATAAATTACATATTAATGTAAAAACTTGTTAAGAAGCTCGGCCAAGTTGGACTTGGATGTCTTCAACTTGAGACGTTTTGTGAAAACTTGTACGTGTGGATCGTACATGCATATAAAAAATTTTCCGCAATTTTCTGGTCCAAGAAAGGGATGCGGACTATACACACCGTTTTACAGTATTTGTAGTTTAATATTGTTAGCTGTGATCTGCTTAAAAAGAAATGTTTTATTTTTTTTTAGAAACGGAGAAGAACAGGCAGATATTTCATGAAGGTTAATTCTTGTTTTATTTTCTGTAATGTATTTCTTCAGTGGAAGATTAAAGTACAACTATTTATTATCATGAGTTTTTTTGGAATGCAAATAATGCAAATATAAACAATGAAATGTATTTTCAATCTTTACTTAGGAACTTTATTTTCAACCCTTGTTAAAGATTCAAGCAACATTTCATTACACCCTCTTGAATTTTTTTTAATAAATTGTAAATCGTAAATATTTGCTGGTAGGAAAATTTGTGTCATTTCAACATAATCTAATTCATCATAAATTCATTGTAGGAGATCATGTGCTATGCATCATGGAATATGGAGTATGGTGGCCAGGATATGTGGAAAATGTTTCAGAGAAGCATTTAGTAATAGGCTTTTTTGGTGAAAACACAAGGTATGTGTAAATTTCTGGTACTAGTATATATTTATGCATCTAAGTTTCAGGGTGAAAATTTGAGGCTATGATACTCATTTTGGGCTACATTCATTTATAGGATTTGTTGTCTTAAGTTGTGTCCAATATGCCTATCAAGCGACCAACATGGCCACCATAAATAAAAATTTAGAATGGAATGTAGTAGTCTGAGAATCCTCTGCCGTCCAACGCTTTTTTTTTTTTTTTTTTGTGTGGGACGTCGGAGAGCTCTCCATAAGCAAAACAGCGGATTTTGCGACACCGGTCTGGGTCGGCACATTTCATCGTGTCAAATTTAATAAAACATTTTCATCCAGTTAATCTATATATAATTCGCTTCTTTAGATATTATTCTCTAGGTATATAATCATCTTACCTTCAATCAAGCTAATTTAAGCACTGGATTTAAGTCACATTGTTGTCACGTGACTTTTTGTTGAAAATGAAAGTGAAATGTAGGAATGTAAGGGTAACGATGGAAATGAGCTTAGAAATGGACTTAAATCAGCTTGATTGAAGGTAAGCTGATAATATTCCTAGAGAAAAATATCTAAAGAAGCGAATTATATATAGATTAACTGGATGAAAATGTTTTATTAAATTTGACACGATGAAATGTGCCAACCCAGACAGGTGTCGCAAAATCCGCTGTTTTGCTTTTGGAGAGCTCTCTGACGTCCCTTGCAAAAAAACAAAAAAAAAAAACGTTGGACGGCAGAGGCTTCTCGGACTAGGAAAATCTTTCGACCCATTTATGGGTAAATCGTTGAAGTATATTTTTTGTGTCAGCATCTATTAAATACAACTGTTTGGTGGTATTTTTCAATTGGGACATCTATGCACAAAATGCAATTAGCAGATATTCCAATTTTCTGAATAAATTTTCCTTTCTTCATATTTAAAAATATTGTGTGTATAAATAAAACTACTTTATTAGGCATTAATTGGACATACCGACAAAAGGCTTAATTGTTATACAAACATCCCTTCGATAAAATCTGTAATGATTAGCAATTAATGCATGGAATTTAAGTACTACTTTTCTAAGAATCAGACAGATTCCATTAATAGGGTGGCACATCGATAACAAATACACAAAAACACTTCAATAGAATAAGGTAAACCAACCCCAGTAAACTTTGTTTTGACCACTAAATTTTTAAGTCAATCTTGGATTTAGGAAATATTATCTGTCAAAATTTAGTTATATCAATAGTGGAAGCACTGGAAAATTTCCTGCCAAAATTTTTCTCTATATAACCAGTCGAAAAAATATCTAAAGTACCAAATATATTTTAAAATGTAAAAACTGCATTGGGTTTGTTTTTATGGTAAAATGGATGCATCTATACCAAAAAATCTAAAATTGGAAATTATCAATGTGCCACTCCTTGCCTGATCCTTATGTGGAAGTAAGTACTTAAATAGCAACCTAATTAAAAAAAAAAATTTTTTTAATTGGCTGTGGGTGGCTTTTTTATATTATTTCTGACTGATTAATTGAACATAACATGAAGAGAGATATATTTTCAGACAAGTCTTGTCTTAAGAATTATCAATTTCTCATTTGTAATTGGGTTTTTTGAAACAATGCCACTGACTTTCTTGGGTTGTAATGTATACATTTTAGGGACAGTTTCCTTTTTTATCATTTGCAGAGTATCCAGAACATTTGGCAAAGTACAACATTTCGATTCGAAGTCAATATTAATATCTTCAAGTCTAAGTAATTTCAGTTTCAGAGAATTTTAGTTTAGAGTGCTCAGCATTTCAGTTTTCATATCGGTCATAATCTTTTGAGAAAATAAATTTTGATACCAGTTCCGGTTTAACTGGATATGAAGACATTAAATGCTGAGACTTGATTTCTTTTTACTTTAAATTGACATTTTTATGTATAATCAAGTACTTATGCCATGTAAAAAAATGTTTAGCTTCTCAGGCCACTTTTCAAATTTTTCGATGAGGCAGGAAGAAGTCTTTTTTTTTGGTAACCAGTCATATCGTACCATCCAAATCATACCATAATTAAAAACATTTTATACCATATGGGAAAGTGTATTCATGAAAACTTGTAATGCAATTTTAGCATTGCTCTTGCACAACAATTATTTCATTTCTATTCAAAATGTTTAAAATTTGTCATAATGGTTACTTTAAACAAACTTTCTTACAAGTACAAAAATAATTTCTTGTCCAAAATATTTTTTAAAAATATTTCTATTTTACACAAATAATCTGTTTTTATATAAAAGTATATCTTGTTTAGATTAATGTAAAGATTTTTAACAAATTTATACTCGGTGCAGTTGTAAAACATATTTATTTAGTTTTATACATTAAAGTATTTCCATTTAACGCATGGTACAAAATTGTTTACATAGGGTACGAATAAATTTACATATGGTACGAAATGGCAATAAGTTATGGTACGATATGGCATTTCGAGGGTACGAAATGGTAATTTTGGGTACGGGCAGGGCGGCTCTTTTTTTTTTTTGGCATGTACGAGTGGAAAGTTCCCAAGAGTACTCTCTATCATATAATAGCAATGAATTGTCCATGTTATTATCGTTTTTCCTGACGAGAGACTTGTGGAAAGTCGGCAAGCGTACTCTCAATCATATAATAGCAATGAATTGTCCATGTTATTATCGTTTTTCCTCACGAGAGGACTTGCCATGACACCAAAGACGATGCCATATGCTAAGGGAAGTTAAACAAATGATGTATATTTAAATCACCATGTGATAAAGCGTGTTTATGAAAACATTTCGCTGATTTTTAAGATCACAATCTGTAAATTTTACCCCAAATGGAAACAGACTGCCAATTTTTATTTTATTTTTTTGGTACACTGAAAAAAGACAAATGGGGCGGGTTAATGGGACATGAGGCTGGACCTGAGAAGCTAATAATTTTTTTTTTTGCCTTACATATATTTGTTACAACTTTGGATCATCATTATTTGACTTCAATCAATTACAATTGAACTTCAGTAGCTCGAACTCGAACAGATATCGATTCTGGTTCGCACATGAACCATTTCCGGACATCACAAGCCCCAGTTTCTTGAACTCCCGATTTCTCGAACTATTTTTGTCGGACCCTTCGAGTTCGAGCCATCGAAGTTCGACTGTAGTTATTCATGTGATATATGAAGGGACAAATAAGACTGCTTTCTGTGAAAAAAGCATTATTTAAACCATATTGCACTAATTGTAATTTTACTTTGAGAAATTAAAATTTTGAAGTAAATTTTATAGAATTAAACAGTAAGTTAGTTCCTCCTGCTTGCTTTGCTGTTTTGTATTGTATGGAATTTATTTCTCAAGTGTGCAGTATAAAAAAATTGTTGTTTTTGTATACCTCATAGTAAACTAAGAGAACAATAATAATTACAAGAAATGAATAAACATTTCCACTCTCTGATTCTCAGAAATTTTACAAGATTAAACAGTATATGAAAGGAAATTTGTCTCTTTGGATATCAAATGATGTAATGGCTGAATTTATCAAAGAAATGCACTGCATTACAGTTTATTAGGAAAAGAAAACAAGATTTAAAAGTATTATACATAGAAATGTCATGTAAGCATTGTTTTGTAATTTTTTCTTAAAAATTGACAGCTTTATTATTTGTTGGCACAAAGTTCTGGCCAAAGTGCTATTGCTATCACTTTGCATCTGTTGTCTTTTCATCATTACATAAAATTATGACCCAATTATGAAATCACTATTGTCATCACATGGTGTCTGTCATCCATTTACTTTTTATACTACCGCAAAATTTGTGTGATCGTATTATGTTATGACTCTTTGGTTTCCGTGTGATAACTTTAGTTTTGGTTGACCAATTGTTATAAAACTTTGGTTTGTTTGTAACTGCTAAAGAAGGTTGGTATTGCATTTAAGGTTTGTGGCCCCTACTGTTTTGGACAAACGGGGCCTAAAGGGGCAAAATGGGTGTTTTAACAAAACTGCTGTATAATCTTTATTTTTCATCCAGTTTGGATCATTCTTTTTTCATTGTATTCCCCAATAAATTCTGTCAACAGTTTTGATGTATCTTGCACCGTTACATTGCTATTAGGGATCAAAAAGGGGACTCACCTAAAAAACTAATTTTATTTGAGGTCCCATTTTTTAAATCTTTTTTTTCATTGGAATCCTTGTAAAAATCCCTGCCTGTGATCAGATTTGCAAAATCTCCTGTTTTCGAGAATTTAGGGGTCAAAACGCCAATTATAAGAGTTTGTCTCAACAAATGGTTGTATTCAAGATTTTTGTTGAAGTGCCAGCCAAGCGTTATGTTGTTTTAAAATTATGTTTCTAATTATATCCACTAGAGAAAGTTTCCTCTTGCATTTAGGGATTGTGGCCCCTACCGTTTCAGAGGTAAAGGTGACAAAAGGAATAAAATGGATGTTAAACCAACTGCTGTAGAATGTTTATTTTTCATACGATTTTGATCATTCTTTTTTTCATTTTATTCCTCAGTAAATTATGTCAACAAAATGTAACTAAAGTTTTGATGTATCTTGCACCGTTACATTGCTACAAGGGGTCAAAAAGGGGCCACACCCAAAAATCGACTTTTTCATTTAGAATCCTTGTAAAAATCCCTGCTTGCATTTTATAATCAGATCTGCAATATCTCCTAACGTTTTTGGGGAAATTCGGGTCATAAAGGCCTACCATACATACTCGCACATAAGTCGGGAAATTGGGAGTTAAAATTGGCTTTTAGAGAAGGGTTCCGACTTATAAAGTGGGTCATACCACAGGAAAGAATTTTGGTCAAGGTTTGAAGGCCATACATAGATCACCAACTATAAAGATGAAAATAGACATAAATAAAGATTTGGGTGTTTTTACTTTGTATTGATTATTTTATCCAGTTTCCATATTTCCATTCATATTTACCACTGTTTACACAGCAGAGGTGTTTACCGTTACGGTTTTTCCGGAATCATTCCGAATTTGGGTCTAAAAATACGCATTACGGAAATGCTCCCGGAATTATGCAATTTTCCATGGTATTACAATCAACTATCACATGCTTTTGGTTGTGATTTTGTGCCATTGTAATGGTATTACAATATTGAATAAACATGTTTTTATTAATGTTTGATCAACAAATGTGCATCAGAAAGATGTTTTATAGTAAAAGACTAACCAGAAACTCTTTTAAATATTGTTCTAAGTTCGGACATTTTATTGCAAAATTTCAGATTCCGGATATATTTCGCAAAATTACTGAAAAAATAATTAGGATTACTGGGAGTTCTTCAAAGGGGTAAACACCTCTGACACAGTATCGATTTATTTGTACGTATTGCATAATACATCCGGTGATGTCATTATACAACTAAAAACAGAAAATCCAGATAAACTTACTAATACATATATGCTACAGAATTTGTTTTTTCATCAATTGTTATTTTAATTTACAAACCATATTCCTTTATATTTTGTATTTTAGCTTTCATTTGTTTTAAAAACTCTGCGTTAACTATTAAATAATTAGGAAAATGAATATTTGTTTATTTACCTGTGTTTGTCTTTTTTATGGTTTTTAGTCATAGCAAATTCAGGGAGATAATTATGTTTACATTTTCAAAACATGTGTACACTAGTGGAAACAAACCACTTACGATAAATGACAAGCGGTATTTTACTCGTAAAACACGAGAAACAAATAATACTGTGGTTTCATTTATTTTCGTTGGTATCAATTTTCGTGGTTGGAGGAAAAAAGATATTCGTGGAATTCTTAAATTTGTGGTTCGCGGAATTTAAAAAAAATAAAAAATAAAAAATGAGATTATTGCTTATAAATTTTCGGTATTCATGCAGGGTTGGTCTGCACATTTTCTAATACGTCATTTTCAGGATATAATAGCTATAGGGAGGTGACAATTGTAATGCTGATCAAGGGATTTCATAGAAATTTACGGTACTTTTATTGGAAAGTGGCGACATTAAAACGTAATGGAGCGTCTTCTGAAAGACGATGCAAAAACATTAACATAATTAATAAACATGTCATTTTAGTAAAACCAATCTAAGTAAACAGTTCATTGTAAATCCGTCGTAAATACCCTGGGGCAAAGATTAGGTTTGTTTGTTTGACAATAAACTTGAAGATATAATTAGTGGTGTTTAAAGATAGAATTCAAAATAAAAGTTGTTAAAGATAGACTGCTTTTTTAATCGTTATTTCAATTAAGAAAGTTAATTAAACATTTGTGTATACATTGTACATCAACACTTTACAACTGAAGTGCACAACAGGAAGTACGTTTATTACTGACGGGATTACGTGATTAAATATACCAACGATTTTTTTTTTCAATTTTATTTCTATTTAGTGTCATAAACACACTAAAGTTGTTAATAATGCAAAATTGTCATATCTATTCAAAACATATCTATATAACGATACATCTTGAACATCAGTAAACATTATCCATGTAACCAGTTTCTCCCATAGCAGTCTCTTATGTTGGCTTACCATCATTATAAATTTCTTGAGATCATTATTCGTTGAATTTGTATTTTCATGGTTTGTCCCCACCCACGAAAACGACAAAAATTGGTACCCCACGAAAAAAAATGAAACCACAGTAAACAGGAAGTCTTACTGATATAATGATTTTTATTCACAAATTTGGAATGTTTATTTGATTCTGACCTCATGTCAACACATCTGTCTTCCGACCGACTTATACAAAGGTCAACAGATTTTAAGGCCCAAAAAGACCCCCGGACTTGTATGCGAACCGACTGTTAAGCGAGCATCTACTGTAAAACACCATACGAGTTTTCCTTAATGTTGCTTTAAATCTATAAAAAAAATTTCAAATATGCATTGGAAGGCCACCAAAGAATGCATGTGTCAAAGAGCTTAGCGAGTCCTCCATGGGCTGCATGTGTCCAAAGCATTTGACAATCCATATTGGGCCTCCAACGTACAGGGTTCAACATGTTGTGGTCGTATCCTGCTGCCCTCTGCGTAGCTTTTTATTCAAACATTAACTCCTCGGACACCATAATTGGGATTGCAACCGCACTTTTTTTCCTACTCTTTTATAGTTATTACTTAAGAATCTTATCTCTGGGACAAGTGAACTAATAAGTACCAAACTTGGTATGATTTTTTTTTTGGGGGGGGGGGGATATTTTCACAAAAGTGATGTTAGGATTTTTGATTTGTTGAAAAACTTGGTTGCCGCTATAGGGTTAAATTATATTCAAAGGTTGAAAGTCTAAAACTATTGTAGATAGAAAAATAAGATGGATTTAGCCTTGTCAGAATAAAAAGCTCTACAAAATTCTTTCGTTTGTCAAAGTTGTCAGATGACCCCTTATAGTAGTTATTGCTCTTTAAGTAAGCTAGTTATTACTTTACTCCCAAGCAGCATGATATCGACTATATCCAGGAGATAAACATAAAAGGGGTGACAAAATGAACATGAAATGATGATGTGAAATGGGATGGGGACACAAGGCCAATTGGGTCAATGGCGTTTTTTTGGAATTTTGTTTTACTAACCTGTTAAAGAAATTTACAATAAGTTATGTCTGAAATTGTCTAGTAAAGTACTAGTTGCGACTATTTTTTAAAGACGATCAATATTCTAAGCTCTAAACTGCATATTAGAAAATAGTCATTATCTAGTATTTCAGAATATATAAACACTTATCTGTTAAATGGTATTGAAAATTTGAAAAATTGCTATTTTTATTTTTTAGAGAAACTGGAGAGAAAGAAAAGTGACTTGGTAAATAAATATAAAGAAGATGTTGATAGATGTAAATCAAGGCCTCCTACTAGTGATTCACTTTCTACTCCAACACCATTGAATGATGAATCAGTTTTACCACTACTGGTACTATGTGGATTAACTGGTGATTCACTTACTATTCCAGCACCTTCAAATGATGAATCAGATATACCACCTCTTCATCTAACTGGATTAACTAGTGAATCTACTGATGAATTTGATAAACTTCCACTGCCAATAACTGGATTAAGTTGTGATTCACTTATTACAACAACACTATTTACTGATGAATTGGATAAACCACCAATGACACCTATTGGATTAACTGGTGATTCACTTACTACTACAATGCCATCTACTGATGAATTGGATAAACCACCAATGACACCTATTGGATTAACTGGTGATTCACTTACTACTACAATGCCATCTACTGATGAATTGGATAAACCACCAATGACACCTATTGGATTAACTGGTGATTCACTTATTACAACAACACTATTTACTGATGAATTGGATAAACCACCAATGACACCTATTGGATTAACTGGTGATTCACTTACTACTACAATGCCATCTACTGATGAATTGGATAAACCACCAATGACACCTATTGGATTAACTGGTGATTCACTTATTACAACAACACTATTTACTGATGAATTGGATAAACCACCAATGACACCTATTGGATTAACTGGTGATTCACTTACTACTACAATGCCATCTACTGATGAATTGGATAAACCACCAATGACACCTATTGGATTAACTGGTGATTCACTTATTACAACAACACTATTTACTGATGAATTGGATAAACCACCAATGACACCTATTGGATTAACTGGTGATTCACTTACTACTACAATGCCATCTACTGATGAATTGGATAAACCACCAATGACACCTATTGGATTAACTGGTGATTCACTTACTACTACAATGCCATCTACTGATGAATTGGATAAACCACCAATGACACCTATTGGATTAACTGGTGATTCACTTACTACTACAATGCCATCTACTGATGAATTGGATAAACCACCAATGACACCTATTGGATTAACTGGTGATTCACTTATTACAACAACACTATTTACTGATGAATTGGATAAACCACCAATGACACCTATTGGATTAACCGGTGATTCACTTACTACTACAATGCCATCTACTGATGAATTAGATAAACCACCAATGACACCTATTGGATTAACTGGTGATCCACTTACTACTACAAAACCATCTTTTGATGAATTGGATAAACCACCACCGCCACTAAGAGGATTAACTAGAGAATCACTTACTACAACACCATCTGCTAATAATTCAGATATACAATTGCCCACAAAAAAATCCTTTCTTGAATCATTGTCTCCAGCATATATGAAAGTTGGTCTTCAAGCATCAGTTGTAGCTGAAGAACTTTCATTAATTGAAGACCAAGAGATGTTTGAAGATGAATGTTTTGAACTTAATGATGATGAACTCAATGATCCTGATTGGAAATTTGTTGATGAAGATGAGGATTCTGGTTCTGATAGTAATGAGGAAGTTGTAAATGATTCTGAAGATGACATTTCAGAAGTGTTTGGACCAACAGTAAAATTAAGTAAGACTTCATCTTCAGTTGCAGACCCTTTAGAAAAACTGTTTTCAGCTGTAGAAATACCTATGAAAAAAAAGGCTATGTCATTATCAGATGTAGAATTGTCACAGAATAAATCGTCTGAAACAGTGCCTGCTAAAAGAAATCTATCATGTGAAGAATGTTCGTTTGATACAAAGAACAATAAAATATATATAAAGTCTTATAAACATAATTCAAATCAAGAAAATTCAAAACATGGAAGAATGTACGATACAGTACATGCATGCTTCTATTGTTGCCGTCTGTTTACAAATATTACGATCCATCTCGAAAAAAAGCATAAAAATGAAGATGTAATGAAGCAAATATTGTACCTTAAGGCACAAAGAGATCAGTCAGCAGAAAATGAAAAATCAGATTTAACAAAAGACATTCGTACTTTACAAAACTTGATTCGTCATAGAGGTAACCATGCTCATAATGAAAAAGTTGTAAAATCTGGAGAGGGAGAAATATTGTTATCCAGAAGAAAGCAGTGCAAAGTATTTAATCTTAAGGATTATGGCCCCTGTACAGATTGCTTAGAATGGATACTTCTTGATTTGATAATAAAACATAAAAGTTCATGCCCAGCAAAAGGAAATGCTACATGTCAAAGTAAAGGAGCAGCAATAATGCATTCAAAGATGATGAAAGGAACAGTTGTTATGGGTGGCTCCCTAAAATTAAGAAAAGAGGTATTTCCATCAATGGTTCGAGATTCAATTTCAGAGGTTGCCCAAAGTGATAACCTAATATGTGGGCTTGGGGATATATGGTTGATGAAGAATATTGGCAATAAAATACGTTACAAAAATTACACAAGTTTCAGGATGCGGTTAAGTGCTAGAATGCTTATAATGTTAAGAGAAGACAGCAACAATGAAACAGCTTCAATGAGTGATTTTCTAAATGTTGACAATTTTGATAGATTAGTAAGGTGTTCAATTAAAATGTGTGAAGAAGATGAACACGAAAATTTGAAAAAACCAAGCACAGCATTAAAGCTTGGGTATGACCTCCAGAGGTTAGCATCTCTTAAAGAGGGATTGGGAATGAAAACCAAAAATAATGAATTGAAGAATGAAGCTGTGGAGTTTCTAAGGCTGATAAAAATTGAGTGGATCTATCTAGTCACAAAACTGGCACGGTTTACACTTGAGGCAAGAAATTTCAACAAGCATAAAGCTTTACCAAACCCATTGGATATAGCAAAGCTAGCAACATTTCTAGTTACAAAACTGAAAGATTTGAACCTTGGAGAATGTAGTGAAGCAGTCTTCCGAGAGGTGGTGATTCTCACAGAAGCAAGATTGTTACTCTATAACAGGAGAAGACCAGGAGAGTTGGAAAGTTTAAGGTAAGCTTCTGTAAACAATTTTTTTTTAAGTTGCAAGATATAAGATAGGGATTCTAAATCATTGGTCACATTATTTAGTCAGAAACAAGATTTTGCATGCTAGTGTTTGATAATGAATCTGAGAATGAGATATTGATTTTTACAATTGCAATTGTTGTATTTATTTGAGCAGTCAAATTGTACTGACTTCATATCGTGAAGTGATATAAATGTTAGTGACTAAAAATCGCTTTTAGGACCGCCCCTTCTTAATAGTGATGTCAATTAGCCAATGGATGTCATCGTTCTTTGGAGGAGGTGTGATATTTACAATATACGGAAAGAGGGTCCAGACAGGATATTTTATGGATTTTCTATTTTTTAGATAAAAAACTTGGGTCAAAGCGCAGTTTATACTATAATAGTACATCGACTCATCATAAAATGATTTTTAGTCAAATTTGGCATCGAGTTTTTTTGTTTTTAAGTCTCATCCATATAAAAATTTTATGTCAAGTCAATGTACTCTTATTGTATATAGAGATCCTTTTTTTTCAACTAACCTGTAGCTATAAGAAATTGAAATTATGACACACTGACATCAAAGACTTAAGAATAATTAAATCAACTTAAGAATAATTAAATCATACAAATGATAGCACACAAATATGTCATCTATTATAATACTGATAAAATTAATAGGCTGCTAAAATAGGAAATGGAGTGGAACATTAGAAAACTGTCAAATAAAATATGTGAAAGGAATTAATTTTGTAACAGAGGAATAACATATTCATGACTGTTTTACATCTCAATAGTTGTTACATTAAAAGGTTTACAGTGATGAGATGGGTTGGGGGAACTTGCACCTTACAGTAAGGCAGATGGGCAATTCAAGCTCCCAGTAACCTCTAGTTTTCTTTTATTTTTGTATGTTTTCAGAATTGATACATACCATAATCGCTCAACCCAGTTAGATGAGGCTGATATGGCACTAAGAGGGGATCTAACAGAATATGAAAAACATTTACTGGAAACACAGGACCTTGTAGAAATTAGGGGTAAAGTAAGTGTCTAAATTTGTTTAACAAAATTTTGGAAGAGTTGAACTGGGTGTATAAAATGATGAATGGCTTCAGCAAGTTGCCAACATGTCTCTATATTTAGTTGCTACAACAAAAACAATGGACACAGCAGCTGTTCAAATATAGAAATTTGAGGTTCAGGGCATCAGGTGTAATCAATTTGGTTTCTGGATAATAACTTGACAGATTATTCAATCTTGACCGAACTTGAACTCATTGAGAGGAGGAATCCTATTGATCCGGGTATCAAAGGTCAAGGTCACAATTGCTATGAATAAACTACAATTTTGACAAATTGGTGTCTATAGTCAATTTTACCATGTCGGCCTGACGGGTTTTGCCTGTCGAAATAGAATACTGCTTACCGCGTATGGTCGAGTTTATGGTCTTTTTGTAAATCTCATATTACACTTTTTTAAATCAACAATTATTTTCCACAATTAATCAGCGTTCTGAAATGCGGCTGAATTTTCATTTTGATAAATCGAATTTCCATACTAAATTTTGACCTTGTTTTGAACGGAAGATGAGATCTACAAAAGGACCATAAACTCGACCATACGCGTAAGCAGTATTCTATTTTGTCAGACAAAACCTGTCGGACAGACACGGTAAAATTGACTATAGATGATAACTATTGAACAGTTAATCCAATAAAGTCCAGACTTTTGGCATGCTGGTGGGATGCCTTTAGACAGTGTGCCAAGTCCCTTTAGTATTAAACTTGATCTCCATGAAGTACCTTAGTGGCAATTTTTTGATAGTATTTTGAACTAGCCTTAGATGCTTGATTGCTGTTTGGGCACCCAGCGGTGAACCAGGATTTAACTTGTATCACCTTTAACATTATTTTTCAAGGTCTAAATCATAATTTTCATTTCTATTGATCTTGGCCTCAAATAGTTAATATTAAGTCATAGAATGGTGTTTACTGTTTTTGGAGGGGAGACATCAGTTTGTAGTGAATACTAAAACAATTCTAACTAGTTTTAGATATAAATTTGATAAAACATGAATAAAAAATTTTTCTTGGGAACTCTTGACGAGACATGTATGTAGGATAACCCAGGTGAAAATTATAAAATGTGATATTTTTTGCATTTTTTACAAATGAGGCATTATCTCAAAACCGGAAAGTTAATTTTACATGCTTTAAGCAAGGAAACTGAATTGGAATTAATGTAAAGTGTTGAAATATCTACATGTTCAAAAATGACATTAAATATGTAAAAAAATCTTTGCATTTCCCTTAAATTGTACACATATTGCTCTTCCATTTATTTTTAAATTTTAATTTCAGAGGGGAAGAGGTGTTCCAATACTTATCCCTCAAGAAGTTCGTCGGACCTTGGAATACTTGGTAAATCCAGAGCACAGAAGAAAAGCTGGAATAAAAGAGGACAATCCATATGTTTTTGCTAACAAAGGTATGTTATTTTCATGTCACCTGCAACTTGCTGCAAAAGCAACATATAGGGGTCACTTTGGCACTATCCCTCCTCTTGACTGCTGTGCGTCACAAAAACAACATGAAAAAGGACATTCCCTAACTGTGTGAAAATTTCAAACTAGCTATTCTTTACCAATTTTGCATAAAAGCAAACTTAAATGATCATTTTTAATTTACAGAACCTTTAATCAATATAATCAATAAAAACCCAGATTGTAACCAATTTTGATAAAAATCATCAAAATCAACCAATTTGGGAATAGGTTTAGTAAGAAATGGAGATTGTGCAATCCTTCATCAAGGAACATTTTGTTTAAAATAGATTCAAGCATTATGTTTCTCAAGTTAAGACAGAAAAACCTTCTGGCAACATGGTGTACCACAACTTCAGAGTGCCAAAAACTATACTATGTGTGAATTAAATGGATTGTTTTCAATTTCTTTTAAATAACTACTGTTTATGAAGGAATAAAAGAACTGCTAATGATCTTATCAATACAAATGAACTGAAATCTTGAAATATAACAATTTCAGTTAATTTTCACAAAGAAATCATTTTAAGAAAACAAATTAAAATTTTCCTTAGTTTGTGAACCAAAAACAATGGTTAGTGAATCTGGTCCTTTTTGTCACAGTTTTCTGGAAAACTACTTGCAGTTTTGATATTTGGTATGTAGCTTTATCTTTTAGTAATGTAGGGTGAATAGCGATTTTATGCCCAAAACTCGACTTCGATCCTGTCGACTGATTTTTTAAAATCACAAGTGAAGACCACATTTCTGTTTGAAATTTATATGTAATGTCAGTTTAAAGCAAAAGTTACAAAAGCCTACTGTATTAAATTAGACATAATTGTATGCTGTAGAATAAGACACAGATATTTTCTATAAAAAAAAACATTGTCTCAAATATGACTGTAATATATTATAATTTTATAGGTAATAATGTAATCAGAGCAGGTGATTCTTTGGATGAAGTCAAGAATAGACCAGAGGCACAGATAAAGAATCCAGAAAGGATTTATGCCAACAATCTAAGAAAACAGACTGCAACAATTGCACAGGTATATTTGACAGGATATTCTCATGACAAAAATTGCCATACCTTATGGTAAAAATTTGTAGAAACTAAAACAAAGTCTAGAATGACAGAAAAGATATGTTGACACATTTGTGACTAAGCACAAAAGCATAGTGCAGTGAAAAAAAAATATGCAGTTCATGAGTTATATTTGGAAGTGGAATTGACAATAGATAGGTTAATCAAGCCTTAGGTACATGTACATGTAATTGTAGCATACTTTTGCCAGGTAATACATCATCACTGTTAAATGTCCTTTGATTTCTACATGAAACGCTAATGTGTAGGATCTCCGCTAATGTAAGTGTCAACATTCAGCTTTTTTTGTTTAATAAGTTTTACTGTGGATTCATTTAATTTCGTGGGTATCAATTTTCGTGGTTTCACCAAAAAACACATTTCGTTGGATTTTTAATTTCGTGTTTTGCACATGTTGCTTAATGTAATCAACGGAAAAATAATACTTCGATAGATTCTTATTTTCGTGGTTTACAGACAACCACGAAAACCATGAAAATTGATAGTCCACAAATAATGATGAAATCACAGTATCTTCTGAAAATTAAAAGAAACCTTTCCTGGGTGTACATAAGTTATAAAAATAGCAACATTTGTTTATGTAAACTAACAGTATAGTCTGTGAAAGTGGCAATGATCACCAGGTTATTTAAAGGCATATTGTCTACGATTTTCACATAATTTTTAAACAACTTGTGAAACATGTTTGAATAAATAAATGATTATTTTTATTCAGATTTATGTGAAAAAAGTCAGTTTTATCGTGTTTTATAGCAATTATAAGCAATAAAATACGTTTTATGAATTATTGTCAAGGAGTACAATAATTCGATGTAAACCCGTCCTTATTCATATGACCTGCAGTTTGAACTCACACTGAGCTTGCGCATCTAAAGAATGCTTTTCACACGCCGAAATGGCTAAAATTTCCTCTATGATATTTTATCATTTTGCGTGTGTCAATATGTTTTATATATTTTTTGTAATGAGACAAGCAATATTTCACTTCAAACAATCAACATTTGTGTTTTTTGATAAGAATCCCACGATTGCGCTAAACAATTGCAATTACGATGTAATTGATTGTTTATGTTTATGTTCTAAAAATAACTTAAACTTCATCCTTATGAATCGAGGTCAGTGCATAATTAATGAGATTCCACTGGAGGTCAGTCAATGTTTTTCTTCAAAATTCACTGATACACTAATTTGATTACGGAAAACAAGTTTTCTATCATCATTTTTCATATAATGTAATATAATTCTGGTACAAAACACTTGACAAAAAAATTACGCTTTTCGTAGACAATATGCCTTTAACACTCAATATTTTTGCCACATGAAGGTTCAAACAGAAATACATGTAATTAAAAATCCTGTAGTATATTTACCTCGAATGTATTTTCTGATAAATGTATCTTAATAATTTGTATTTTTGTAATAAAAAAAGAAATCTTTGAGCAATAGCTGCATACTCCAAATGAGAATTAGAACTGTTATCAATTAAACGTTTGAACTTTGTCCTATTATATTTTTTATGGTTTGTTTTCTTTTTTTATTCACTGTAGGCTGTCAGCCTGAATGATACACAATTAAAATGGTTGTGTAACCATTTAGGGCACACAGGCAAAATTCACGAGCAGTACTATCGACAAACATCTGGACTTATAGAAAGAATAGAAATTGCAAAGCTTATGCTAATACAGGAGCACAATCTAGTTGGAAAATTTAGAAATAAAGAGCTATCAGAAATTGAATTTGAAGGTACTTTCAACAATATGTTTGCAGCTTAATTACAATTAATTAACAAATTATCTTCAGTTTTTGGCAATTTGTGGTTTTTTCTTTTAAAATGTTTGCCGATTAAAAAACCTATCTCTCAAACTGTGATACAAAAAATGACAGGTCAGTGTGTAGGAGACATGGGATGTTGCTATGCATTGACTTCACATGCCAATGTTCTTATGCATCACTTTATGAATGAAATTAACAAAATGTCATTCATAAAATCAATACATCACCAACTCTGCTGAAATAGATTCTTTATAATGAGATTACCAAGAAATAAGAAACTTATTATAACAAAATTGTTAATTGCCAATTAAAGAAATACAAGGCATTTTTTTGAGATGTATTTTATAATGGTTTAACATATCAAGCTCGCTCTACGGGCCTTGTCTGATAATAAGCTTTACATGTTAAAATACATCTCAAAAACAAAATTCCTTATTTCTTTATGAAGTAAAAATTAACCGTTGATGGCAAATAAGTGATTAAATTTGATAAAATAATGTTAAATATGCATTGTCTAGGAAGTCACTTAGAGCTATTCCAGAAAAAATGTCCCCTGGGGTAGAACACACTTGAAATTTAGGGGTACCACCAAGAGATTTAAGTTAAAATTTAACACCCCACCGACAATTTTCCTATACCAGATTAGGCCCCAACCTATTTTTGTACACCCCACCCAACAAATTTCAATAAGCAATTTTACTCCCACAAAGACATTATTTTATCGATGGTGTCCTTCCCCTGGGGTACATTTTTTTCTGGAATAGCCCTTATATGTATGCACAATAAATCTTTATGAATAAGTTAGAAAACTAGAATACAACTGCAACAGTTTTTTTCAATTCTTTCTTGAGATCTTATATCTGTTGAAAATATGTTTTATACCCCTGCTTCAAAGAAAGGGGGGTGTATGTTTTGCCTGGGTCCTTTTGTAGTTCTGTGGTTCTGTAGTTCCATCCCACTTTTCACCACACTTTATATTTACTTATAACTCAACTACCATTTCTCCTAGGTTCCTGATATTTGGTTACAAGCTATATACATGTAGACATGATGCATAGTGGGATATGTTTGTAGGTCCATCAGACATCTACTTCCTGTTTACCGAAACATTAAAAATTTACGTCACATTTCTAATTCACCTATAACTCAGCAATTATTACTTCTAGGTTGCTGATATTTGGTAACAAGCTCGATATGGACATGATGTGTTGTGGGATATCTTTTTGGATTCACCAGACATCCACTTCCTGTTTACCAAAAACTTTTACGTCTCACTTTTAATTCACTTATAATTCAGCAACTATTACTCATAGGTTGCTGATATTTTGAATAAAGCTTTATATGGACATCATGTAATGGGGATTAGATTTAACTCCGTTTGATATCTACTTCCTGTTTGCCGAAAATTTATATTTAATACAAGAGAGTTGTGAAAGTGGGGTATCACTAGTAAGCATGGGCTCACAGATTTCTTGTTAGAAATTGCAAATCCAGAAACTTTTGCATGTTTGATGTATTTAGTTTTGTAACAGGACTTTAAAATCGAATATAATAAGCTGCCACTGGATTTTTTAAGTGAGTAGGGCAGCGTAACACCGAAAAAGAAATAGTTAAAATAAAACTTCATTAATTTTGCTACATGACATTGTAGATATTGAAGATGCTGCTGAAATTAAGGACAGTCGAGAGAAATCACAAGACAAAGATGACGTCGGTTTGTACATACATATGGTTTCAGTTACTTTTAACGTTCTGTTTGCTCCACTGTTCAGCTTATTATGTCTCAATTTAAGTTAAATGTTTGTTTGTTTGATGGTGTTTAACGCCACTTTCAGCTATTTTTCAGCTATATCATGGCGTGCAGTTTTTATTGTCTCGCCTGCGACTTTCGTCGCTGGAGGCGAGACATATGTATGGGAATCCGGCGGCGGCATAAACACTTGACATCTTGCTTCATATATTTGTAAGCCCAAGCCCTAGGTCCATCAAATTTGGTACAGAGGTAGCTTATTATGAGTACTTGCCAGTCAGTCACCTGTCACCTGACCTTGACCTTTTTTTTTGGGTTACAGTAGTTCTTCTGAAACTACGCATAGTAGAATGACAATATTTGGTGTATAGGTTGCTGATGACTGGTACATGACTGTCTGGTAGGTGTCACCTGACCTTGACCTCAATTTCACGGTCCAGCAACTACTTTAAAGTTTTTGGGTTACGACAGTTCCTCTGTTACCACACATGGTAGGATGACAATATTTGGTATATAGGTTGCTGATGACTAGTACATGACTGTCTGGTAGGTGTCACCTGACCTTGACCTCAATTTCACGGTCCAGTGACTATGTTAAAGTTTTTGGGTTACAATTCTCTGTAACCATGCATGGTAGGATGACAATATTTGGTATATAAGTTGCTGATGACTAGTACATGACTGTCTGGTAGGTGTCACCTGACCTTTACCTCAATTTCACGGTCCAGCGACTACATTAAAGTTTTTGTATTAGGACAGTTCCTCTGTAACTATGCATGGTATGGTGACAATATTTGGTGTACAGGCCGCTGCTGATATTTAATGCTTTTTTCGTAAAGCTTATGATGAAATTTATTTTCGTTACTGATGTGGAATGCAGGCGAGACGTTTTTCTGTGTCCACACTTGTTTGGGGAGGAAGCCGCAGGACCTGGAGAATACCCCGACCTCCGGTAGGAAAACTGGTAATCCTTGTCAATTAAGATTGGAGTCACGTACACCCTGCCTGCAGTAAGACTTGAACCCGCAATCTCAGTGTTGACAGACCACGTGATCAATAGTAGAAGAACTACCTTGACCACTCGCCCCGTGCGGGATCCGGGTGGCTAAAAGAATAGACCGCAGTTGCCCTAGCTTGTCGTAAAAGGCGACTAAATAGCGCCCAGTACCCTGACCGGCATTTGTCAGGTCGGTTTGCCTAAAGACCGACTGGGATGTGTGCCCCAGGTGGTTGAATGGGGTACCCCTGGCAAGCTGGGGTTGTCAGGCCATAATACGCAAACCATATTAGTGCACCGTGTTGGGAAAAATGCCACGTTCCTCGCACGTTAAAGAACGCTGCTGTAGTATTCGCTATGAGTAGGGGTTGCCCGACCCTATCCATCCTACCATTTGCCAGTGGCAATCTAAAATCCGTTACCCCTATTTTTCCTTGTGTCCCATCCCATTTTCATTCATCATCATTTCATGTTCATTTTATCATCCATTTCATGTTCATCGCCTAAATATAGCTGAAATATTGCTGCTCGGGCATTAAACACCATAAATCAATCAATCAATCAACCTTGACCACTTGGCCACCGAGGCCCCTCAATTTTAGTTTTAAATGGGAATCATTTACAGGTTGAAAATTGCTTTGCTTTTTTGATGGTTTTACTTTATAAAATGTAAAGCCATTGTAGATTGAGAAAATCATTTGCTTACTTTACTTCCCTTTCATTTGTTTGTTTATATTGCCATAGTAACATAGTAACAGCAGTATGGATCTATTGCATTTACCAAAAAAAAAATATAAGGAAAAAGCATTTAAAAAAAAAACTTTAAAAATAATAGTACAGTTATGAATATTTTGACAGAAAATACCGGTACACACTGGCTCTATAAACATAGGAAAACAGTACAGTCAATTATTATTCGATGAAATCAACATTTTATAAGTATTGTTTCTGGTTTCATTGATTTTTTTTTATTTGAAGTAAAGGTGGTGTTTGGTATAATGTTTGTCATCAATTATTGGATTTTTAACATTTAGTTATTTCTCTTTGTTTAAATGTCTATCAACATAGAATTGTAATATATTATTATAAATAACGCAAGCAAATACTTAATGAACTGTGTTTTGTAATGGAATAAACTAAAACTGACCAAATAGAGATTGTTTCTGATTCTGTCATACAAGTATATAACAATGATGAAATATCTGAACAGCCCAACAATAAATAGATATACCATTAACAAGTGTGGTAGTTAATAATTCTGAAGATGAGAATATCAGAAAAATGAAATGAAGCAAACCTCATTTTATGGGTCAGTGTTAGAAAGTTAATATGTATGCCAAATTAAAAATTGCATGTTTTGCTGATATAAGGTAGCAAATATGTATTTTTTTCCTTGTTTGTATTTTATAGATATTTTGATGGAAGATGATGAAGAGACAATTGAGTCTCCAAAAAAGAAGCCTGCTGCAAGTGGTAAGCACGTTTTAACTTTTATAGTATCTTCCTTTTGATGTGTTTTTTTTTTCTTCATTTTGGATACCTTGAAATATTCTGTCTGAATTTCAATCAGATTTATAGTAATTCTTTAAGTTTTAGAAAAGTTGTTTTTGATGTTTTGATCAAATATAAGATATATCTTATCTTATATTTGATCAAAACATCAAAATTTGATAATTACATCGCCTTTTCAGGCTGAACAATTAACATTAATTTCATACAATGATTAATAATTGAACAATATTGAAAATAAAATAAACTACAACAAAATAAACTCAAGTATAATTTAGTGTTATTAAAGGTTCAAAAAGCACAGTGACCACTATATATCATATGTAACTACAGCAAGAGACATGGCCCACAATGAAAATATTTATCATATACAACAGGTTTTTTTTCTAGTTATTTTTACTCAGGAAAGCCTGCTTTTTGTTATTTAAATTTTATTAGTTTATATAAATTACTTATTAGAAATTTGTCCTCAGATGACAATAACCAAAAAATTTTGTTATTAATATTTAATGAAATAAAATTTTTTGTTTTTATTGAATATAATTTCCAAAATTTCCCTTGAACTTCATTTTTAAGAGGTTCACATTTCAAGAGAAAGTGACACTCATCTTCCAACATTATTTTCACAAATTTTACATATTTTTTTTTTGTTCGATTCCAGTATATCTACCTCTTTCAGTTTTCAAAATATAATTATATAAGATATGGATATCAACTACTTGATTCTGAGTGTCGGATTTTCAAAAATTTGTAAAAGTTCTTTGAAAATACAAAGCCAAATTCTACAAAAACTTAACAATATTGATGACTGATAAACCCTCTATAAACAATCTCTTGGGCCTTTTATAACTTTTGTTACAGCAGCATGTCACCTGCATAATAAGATATAAAATATATGTTTAAATTATAAGCATTTTTCTTCATGAAAAAGCCCTCCTCTCATATGTATGTTTGAGTCATAGGAGTAATTTTATGGGGAGGATGGGGCAGAGGGAAAGGGGTTTTGATGAAATTTCAATTTAAGGTACATGTAGATTGGGTATCTTTTTTAAGATCCATAGATTTTTCTTACTTTTGGGCACAAAATTCCTTAATGTATTACCTTTGAAATATTCAAACAACTTGCATAGCATTTTAGCTCAAATACAAGATATGCAGAAGACATAGTAGGATATGTCTTTAAAATCATTTCATGTTGATCTGATGATAAATATAAGTTAGATTACTTGATTTTCAAAATTAAATTTGACATAGAATTATAAAACAGATATGCATTAAATCGGCTAAAGCTTCTAAAGAAAATCACTGTTGATTGAATTATTATGCAGTTACTCGTGAAAATAAAGATGGTTTCTTTTGAATTAACATGTTGAATATTTTATACTATTTCAAGGTCCTTTGTATGTGTGCAATGCATGTATGAAATGAAAATAATATTAAATTCATTTTTTTCCTAAAGATTAAAATTTTATGGGAATAGGATAATTTACAATCAGTTTCAAAGCTTCTATACACTGATTTTGTTTACAGTTAGAGTAAAGTGGACCAAAGAAGAAGAGGCAGAAATAAGACAATATTTCAACAGATATTTCTCTAAAGAAATAAAGAAAACATGTCCAAGCAGGGAGGACTGTATGAATGCTTTGAAGAAAAGCAAAGATAATAATGGTTATATATGTACTCGCAACTGGGAAACATTAAAGAAAAAAGTTAGAAACATGTTACTAAAAAACTAGACTGTATACTTTTGTAGAACAGCATTAACATTCACTACAATTTTGCAGTTTTTCAAAACACTTCATTAGAATTTTGTTATGAAATAATATGTTGTTGTAGTACATTAGATTTGCTTTAATGATATAAAAAATCACGGTGGTCACAAAATTTATTTTCTCAGTATATATATTTTTGGTGGTAATAGGACACATTTCCAAATATTCCAAGTACACATAACATTTTTATTAACTTCTAAAAACAGCCAAATTACATATACTTCATCTTAAATAAGGCAGTTGCACTTTGAAAGACTTTCTTTTTTTGTGAACATAATTAGACATTGGTTAATGGTATGAAACCTTGGTCAATGCTATGAAACCTTGGTTAATGCTATGAAACCTTGATTAATGCTATGAAACCTTGATTAATGCTATGAAACCTTGGTTAATGCCATGAAACCTTGGTTAATGCTATGAAACCTTGATTAATGCTATGAAACCTTGGTTAATGCTATGAAACCTTGGTTAATGCTATGAAACCTTGGTTAATGCTATGAAACCTTGATTAATGCTATGAAACTTTGGTTAATGCTATGAAACCTTGATTAATGCTATGAAAGCTTGGTTAATGCTATGAAACCTTGATTAATGCTATGAAACTTTGGTTAATGCTATGAAACCTTGGTTAAAGCTATGAAACCTTGATTAATGCTATGAAACTTTGGTTTATGCTATGAAACCTTGATTAATGCTATGAAACCTTGGTTAATGCTATGAAACCTTGGTTAATGCTATGAAACCTTGATTAATGCTATGAAACCTTGGTCAATGCTATGAAAGCTTGGTTAATGCTATGAAACCTTGATTAATGCTTTGAAACATTGATTAATGCTATGGAACCTTGATAAATTCTATGAAACCTTGGTTAATGCTATGAAACCTTGATTAATGCTATGAAACCTTGGTTAATGCTATGAAACCTTGATTAATGCCATGAAACATTGGTCAATGCTATGAAACCTTGGTTAATGCTATGAAACCTTGGTTAATGCTATGAAACCTTGATAAATGCTATGAAACCTTGGTTACTGCTATGAAACCTTGGTTAATGCTATGAAACCTTGGTTAATGCTATGAAACCTTGGTTAATAAATCTAAGTTAATGCTTAGAAACCTTGGTTATTTGTTGTGTATTATGAACATGTTCAGATGATGTGCTAACTTTACACCTGCATATGTATATATGTTTTTTACAATTTATGTTTTAAATAAACCTGGCAAGTAAGCCTAGCAACTTCTGTTAAATTTATGTATACTTTTGTAGAACAGCATTAACATTCACTACAATTTTGCAGTTTTTCAAAACACTTCATTAGAATTTTGTTATGAAATAATATGTTGTTGTAGTACATTAGATTTGCTTTAATGATATAAAAAATCACGGGGGTCACAAAATTTATTTTCTCAGTATATATATTTTTGGTGGTAATAGGACACATTTCCAAATATTCCAAGTACACATAACATTTTTATTAACTTCTAAAAACAGCCAAATTACATATACTTCATCTTAAATAAGGCAGTTGCACTTGAAATACTTTCTTTTTTTATGAACATAATTAGACATTGGTTAATGGCTTGAAACCTTTTGTTTGTTTTATGAAAATTTTCAGATGTTTTGCTAACTTTAAAGCATATGTATATGTATTTTTTATTTCAAAATGTTCTACATGTAGTTACATGTAAAATTTCATAAACTTTCATAAATTTACAGTCATATTACATCAGTTTACCTTAAATAAGGCAGTTGTACTTGAAAGACTTCCTTTTTTGTGAACATAATTAGACATTGGTTTATTTTTGAAACCTTTTGTTTGTATTACATGAACATTTTCAGATGTTTTAATTGCTAAATTTACATATGTTAATATTTTTTTTGTCTTGTGTCGCCTGCAAAATGTTTTAGAAGAGATATATAGGGGTCACTATGGCAATATTAAAGGTCTTGTCTTATGTCATAGACCCAAATATTAGAATGCATTTGCAAATCTTGCTTATAGACTTAAAATGGGGGTAAAGGTCTGTTATAGGGTTATTGCATGAATATTGGGTAATATTGTCCCTAGTAGAATATAATATTACACGAGCTACGAGGGCAATATTCATACAATAATCCGTTTTTTTATGTATAGCAAAGCAATGCTTTTGGTAAATAATGCTTTTTGTGATCAATAGCATCATGAATTTCAAATCATATTTGCACTAGTGCAATATGGGAATTAATTGCAGACTTTCATTTGGTTACTTTTTATAGGAAATATATTGCTATACAATAAATGATCTTATGCAATCTTATGGCTGTAACATAAATACCTCTTGTTCATTGATCACTTTAAATGCAGGTGACATATGATTTCAGGAGCAGTCACTTACACATTTTGTTACCATCAGGAACTGTTTTTACACTGAAACTTCTCTTTTTATAAAATGACCATATTGTGGGTCATTAACTCTGATAATCTAACTTATCAACATTTTGAAAATGTGATAGTTTATGTTCAATCATGCAATCGTATTAACCACAGGAGTAAAACCCCTGTATACTAGTGCCATTGGTAACAAAGTTGTCAACATAGAAGTTATGTAAAGGAAAGGTAAATTTGCATTTAAAAGTAACATTTTTAAAAAGCTGATGACAACCAGTTTTCAAGATAGCTGATATTGTGTGGAAAATTTACACAAGTTTTAAAATAATTTTGTGGGACTTTTTATAAATGGCTAGTTTAAAGGGGTGTTCAGATTTTAAGGGTACCAGTTTAGAGAAGTTTCACTGTATTGGGTGACTGTAGAGCAGTACAAACTCCTTGTAGCCTTTAGTTTGTTGTTTTGCTGATGCATGTACATGGAAGTGTACTCCGATTAGTAACATTAAAGAGTTTGTACATCAAAATTTATTATTTTTTGTCGTGCCTGCAGCAAATGTCACAATAGACAAAATATTCAGGTAGATTTTTGGGGGTGGTTGCAAGGAAGCGAACACTTTTTTGTATAACTTTTTGGAAAGAATCAAAATCGAAGCTGGGCTTCTGAATTATGTTACACAGATACTTTCACTTGAATTCTAAGCAGCTCTGGCCTATATGTTTGACTTGACCTCATGCTTTCGACTATTGAAATGTTGTTGGATTATTTTGCCTAATAAGTTCAATTTTTAACGAACTATTATACAATGTAAGGGCTTAAGTCCACAAATCATGAACTGATTTAAGGGCTTATGTCCAACAATAACGAGCTGATGGACATTTTAAGGGCTGAAGTCCACAAATCTTGAACTGCTTTAAGGGCTTATGTCCAACAATTATGAGCTGATGGACAATTTAAGGGCTCAAGTCCACAAATCATTAACTGATTTAAGGGCTTATGTCCAACAATAACGAGCTGATGGACAATTTCAGGGCTCAAGTTCACAAATCAAGAGCTGATTCAAGGGCTTACATCTAACAATTAGAAGCAAATGGACAATTTAAGGGATCATGTCCACAAATCGAGAGCTGATGGACAATTAAAGGAGCCATTAAATTGCTAAAACCCAATATTTAGGAGCTAACTTAGAAATAAGGTGCTTATGTCCAACAATTACGAGATTTTGGTCATTTTAAGGGTAAAAAATCGATATGCACAGGGGTGCAAAAGCAGAGTTGCCGTATTTTATTAACCAAAACTTTCATACAAATTGGTTGAGAACTTCGGAAACAACTAATTCAAGAAATTTTCTAACGTTTTTCTGTCACTGTGACCTTGAGCTTGAGCGGATTTACCCCAAAATCAATAAAGGTTCCCCCTCTTATGGTATGTAACAATATACCAAAGTTATATTAAAATCCGTTGAGAACTTTTTGAGTTATGGTCCGGAAACCACTAATTCAAGAAATTTTCTAACGTTTTTCTGTCACTGTGACCTTGACCTTAAACGGATTTACCCCAAAATCAATAGGGTTCCTCCTCTTATGGTATGTAACAATATCCCAAAGTTTCATTAAAATCAGTTCACAACTTTCTGAGTTATGGTCCGGAAACCAATTGTTCCCGCACGCCCAGCCGCCCGCCATCATCATAACAATAGCCGAGTTCAACTTCGATGCAACTCAGCTAAAAATTGGCAATGGATCTTGAGGAAGAATATATATACAAAATATGGAGGGTCTAGGTAGAAAAGTTGCTGACAAATAATTGAGCACAAAAACGAAACATAAAAATTGACTGATTTCTATAAAATCAGTTAAGCATGAAAATAAGGTCAGAGGTATTTCTGTGTTGTCACACACAAACTGCATCATTGGTTCATTTGCATATTTTTTCTCATTAAGTATAAGTGATATCGTCTAAAATGACATTTTGCCTCCTTGCCCTCATTTTCACTCATTTGTGATGTTCACAATGAGACTTGGTTATGATTTGCTGAATGATTGATTCATTTTTGTTTGCTTTATATCCAATGAAAACTATTCAGGATGAAAACAAGTTTATAAACCAAAAATTTGTATGATCTGAAGAGTCAATAATTTTGACTGCCACTTGAAAACAAGGGCTGTTTGGGAAGTGTTCAGACAACACATTACTTACTGACCTATCCTGAAAGTTCTTGCTTGGGCTCTTTAATTTGCTGAGCATTGCTCTTTTCCTTACAAGATTTTATTAATTTCTTTCTCAAGATTCTTGTGGACTCGTAGATTACTGTTAACTATGGACACCCCTTTTAAAGATTGAGTGCCTGAAGGCATAAAAACCTTGTTCCCTTTCCATTCCAAAACTCCCTTTGGGATACTTGGAGGGGGACTCTGTTGAATGATTCAGACTTTATGTAGTATTAATGTACGTGATAAAGTGTAAGCTGATAATTGTTACATTTCAGGTTATACATATATGTTAATGTGCTTAATTGGTTAATTAAGTGTCTTGTTTTACAGTTCTTTGTCAATGACTTATGACGTAAAACTACCTTATGAGCTTAATTGTTAATTCCTCAATTATCGCACTTTTTTTATTTTAGTTCATAATTATGAGTTATTAAGCTCATAATTATCCTCAACTCATAATGCTTCAATGTATGTCCGTCCGTCCGTCCGTCCAAACAAATTTCCGTCAAGCTTTTCTCAGAAACCGTACATGAGAACAATTTTAAATTTGGCAGAGTGGTTCAGTATCACAAGTTGTACGTCCTAAGCGAATTTCAGACCTGTCGGACAACTACTTCCTGTTTGGGACTTCATTTGTACGTAAATACGTCCGTCTGTATGTACAAATTTTCGTCAAGCTTTTCTCAGAAACCGTACATGAGAACAAATTGAAATTTGGCAGGGTTGTTCAGTATCACAAGTTGTATGTCCTAAGCAACTTTCAGACCTGTCGGACAACTACTTCCTGTTTGGGACTAACTTTAGCGGGGGCATCCGTGTCCCATGGACACATTCTTCAATTTTTTAGGCAGGAGATTGTATCTCTACATATATTTTCGCTTACTCACACTATCGTGGCGAAACAACCGACGTGCAAACAAGTTTCGGTACGAAACGACCCCAGACTAATATTCACTACCATGGAATATGGTAACTTCTTGGGTGGAAAAATGACTGAAATGGGCAGGGAAAACTTCCAGACCCCTGGTAAACACAACTAGATTTATTTTGAGTTAATGTCAACAGTTATGAGCAAAACACGTTTGTTACTCGAATAGTATTTCTGATGTTTGCCTAACGTGATTGAGGTCTGCTCCATTAAAAAACAATGGACATTCTGAACATCAAATATGATCATGTAGTCAGTTGTGGTCCTCAGACTTTAAAATAAATACTTTGATATTGGCTACAAAGATTTGATATCTAAACATTTAAATGTTAACCGATATTGAGGTACTTGTATTAGTCATACATAGTACAGATTTTATAAGATCAGATTATTATTATTATTTTTATTATTTATTACTATGTTTAACTCCCCTGTCACAGAATTTTAAAAGTCTATGCTGCTTTGTCTATTTTAGGATACACACTTTTCTGAACCTGTCAGGGAATTTACAAAAGAAGAAATGAAGCAGTTGGACCTTAAATATTACAATGCAGCTATTCACAGAAATGCATTTGCTCTTCCAGAATTTGCTAGAAAGGTACAATAGTGTCATGTGACTTAATAGTTGTATCAGTAACCATTATAATATTAGTTGCTAGTTTTCCTGCCGAATGTTGTTGGTTTTCACCATTACATCACAATGGATTTCTGTTAAATCTTCAAACACTTACAATAGAGTTTACACTTATGACTGGTTTGACATCTACTGCAGACTGTTACGTCAATAAAAACTGGATGATATAGGTGAAAAATTTCATAAAAAAACCTTATTGCAAATTAGCGAATACAAATTTTGACATAAATATGTTTATTTATTTAAATGTTGTTAAGGGCCATTTTCAGCAATATATCAGCTATATCATTGTGTCTAGTTTCTATTGGAGGAGGAAGCAGTAGTACCCTGAGAAAACCGCCGACCTTCAGTAGGAAAAATAGCAATTCTCATCAATTAAGATTGGATTCAAGTTCACCCTGCCTATAGTGAGACTCGAACCAGCAATCTCAGAGTTGACAGAGGACTGGATCAAAAGTAGACGAACTACCTTAACCACTCGGCCACCAAGGCTCCTGAAATAGATACAGAATAATCTTCTATTGGAAGTTTTAAAAAAGGGAGAGTAACAGGTAAAATACTTGGGTATACTTAACTAAAGAGTTTAGTTGTCTAAAAATTTCAATCATTGTTAATATGTATATAATGAATGTTTATGCATTTTTCAGAAACTGTGTCTAGATGAAAGTATACAGAATGGAAATTAGTTCACGAGAACATTTATTTTCATATGGACATCTACCATCATGTCAGCTTGGTCATACAGTCGACAAGTTACCACGGTGTCCAGGCTCAGTTTCAGTCAACATGCAATAACAGTTACAGACCGTCGTATGCTTGGCTTCAATGCCAATACCATTGCAGTATACTTATCTGGCCGGACCAGGTTCATGTTGTAACTATCTAGTCACTACAATGTAGGTGTCAGCACTGTGTCGTCGTATCCGTAAACTTATATCTATGTGCACTTTATTTATGTTATTTATTTAGATGTAGCTCTGCAATTTCCTAAATATACTTTTTTCTGTGACTTTGTAGTTGTCTTATATTAGTAGGAGCTGAATTAACATACACAAAGCTATCATAATATTTGGAATCCAGATCAATTTAATAACAAAGAACACAATCCAATTATGAAATAACAATTCTAACCCAATTCTTGATATAACATCATTTTTGATTGGAGAACGTAAATAATTTATGGCATCAATTCTGTGATTGATGCCGTCAGAAGTCAACGCAAGCGCAAATGTAATTCCCATGTTAGTCTGTTTATTTATTTAGTTTTTTTATTGCTGTAGCACTTGAATGGAGATAACTGTAATGTATTTGAAGATTTGCCAGCATCAATTGGTGATTTGATGGTCAGAAATATCTTTATTGGCTTAACTTAAGCATCGCCATTAAACTCAATTTCTGAACATCAAATCGTCATATACAATACAGTTATCTCCTAAATATATGGCTGGCAAAAACTCACCAACAATACAAGCAACATATGAATAAGCTTCCTCATAATAAAGCAGTGATATCAGGTAAACGTAACCTGCTTTGTTAGTGCCATCCATTGGTTTGGTGTTACCAGAGTGTGGAATGGTGAGTTACCTAAGACAGATAGATACTCCATATGTATCAACCAATTTTTTATTGTCTCGCCTGCGACGAAAGTCGCTGGAGGCGAGACATATGTATGGGAATCCGGCGGCGGCGGCGTAAACACTTGACATCTTGCTTCATATCTTTGTAAGCCCAAGCCCTAGGTCCATCAAATTTGGTCCAGAGGTAGCTTATGATGAGTACTTGCCAGTCAGTCACCTGTCACCTGACCTTGACCTCAATTTCACGGTCCAGTGACTACGTTAAAGTTTTTGGGTTACGACAGTTCCTCTGTAACTATGCATGGTAGGATGACAATATTTGGTGTATAGGTTGCTGATGACTAGTACATGACTGTCTGGTAGGTGTCACCTGACCTTGACCTCAATTTCATGGTCCAGCGACTACGTTAAAGTTTTTGGGTTACGACAGTTCCTCTGTAACTACGCATGGTAGGATGACAATATTTGGTGTATAGGTTGCTGATGACTAGTACATGACTGTCTGGTAGGTGTCACCTGACCTTGACCTAAATTTCATGGTCCAGCGACTACGTTAAAGTTTTGGGGTTACGACAGTTCCTCTGTAACTACGCATGGTAGGATGACAATATTTGGTGTATAGGTTGCTGATGACTAGTACATGACTGTCTGGTAGGTGTCACCTGACCTTGACCTCAATTTCATGGTCCAGCGACTACGTTAAAGTTTTTGGGTTACGACAGTTCCTCTGTAACTACGCATGGTAGGATGACAATATTTGGTGTATAGGTTGCTGATGACTAGTACATGACTGTCTGGTAGGTGTCACCTGACCTTGACCTAAATTTCATGGTCCAGCGACTACGTTAAAGTTTTGGGGTTACGACAGTTCCTCTGTAACTACGCATGGTAGGATGACAATATTTGGTGTATAGGTTGCTGATGACTAGTACATGACTGTCTGGTAGGTGTCACCTGATCTTGACCTCAATTTCACGGTCCAGCGACTGCGTTAAAGTTTTTGGGTTACGATAGTTCCTCTGTAACTACGCATGGTAGGATGACAATATTTGGTATATAGGTTGTTGATTAATAGTACATGACTGTCTGGTAGGTTCCACCTGACCTTGACCTCAATTTCACGGTCCAGCGACTACGTTAAAGTTTTTGTATTAGGACAGTTCCTCTGTAACTATGCATAGTATGGTGACAATATTTGGTATACAGGCCGCTGCTCATAATTAATGCTATTAACGTAATGCTTATGACGAAATTTATTTTCGTTACTGATGCGGAATTCAGGCGAGACGTTTTTCTGTGTCCACACTTGTTATGTTAACTTCAACTTGACTGTCACAAATTTTTACTTTGAAAGATTTTCAGCAAGACAGAATCCCGTGTCCAAACAATCACTTTAGTAACACTATTAATAAATACTCTGTAAACATGTGCTGCAACAATCAACATAGTAACACTGATTTATATACTCTGTAAACAGGTGCTGCAACAATCACCATAGTAACACTATGGATTAAATACTCTGTAAACAGGTGCTGCAACAATCACTATAGTAACACTGATTTATATACTCTGTAAACAGGTGCTGCAACAATCACCATAGTAACACTATGAATTAAATACTCTGTAAACAGGTGCTGCAACAATCACCATAGTAACACTGTAATTTAAATACTTTGCAAACAGGTGCTGCACAATCACCATAGTAACACTGTGAATTAAATACTCTGTAAACATGTGCTGCAACAATCACCATAGTAACACTTTGATTTAAATACTCTGTAAACAGGTGCTGCAACAATCACCATAGTAACACTTTGATTTAAATACTCTGTAAACAGGTGCTGCAACAATCACCATAGTAACACTGTGAATTAAATACTCTGTAAACAGGTGCTGCAACAATCACCATAGTAACACTGTGATTTATATACTCTGTAAACAGGTGCTGCAACAATCACCATACTAACACTGTGATTTAAATACTCTGTAAACAGGTGCTGCAACAATCACCATAGTAACACTGTGATTTATATACTCTGTAAACAGGTGCTGCAACAATCACCATATTAACACTGTGATTTAAATACTATGTAAACAGGTGCTGCAACAATCTCCATAGTAACACTGTGAATTAAATACTCTGTAAACATGTGCTGCTACAATCACCATAGTAACACTGTGATTTAAATACTCTGTAAACATTTGCTGCTACAATCGCCATAGCAACACTGTGAATTAAATACTCTGTAAACATGTGCTGCAACAATCACCATAGTAACACTGTGAATTAAATACTCTGTAAACATGTGCTGCTACAATCACCATAGCAACACTGAATTAAATACTCTGTAAACAGGTGCTGCAACAATCACCATAGTAACACTGATTTATATACTCTGTAAACAGGTGCTGCAACAATCACCATAGTAACACTGTGATTTAAATACTCTGTAAACAGGTGCTGCAACAATCATCATAGCAACACTGTGAATTAAATACTCTGTAAACAGGTGCTGCAACAATCACCATAGTAACACTGTGATTTATATACTCTGTAAACAGGTGCTGCAACAATCACCATAGTAACACTGTGATTTAAATACTCTGTAAACAGGTGCTGCAACAATCACCATAGTAACACTGTGAATTAAATACTCTGTAAACATGTGCTGCTACAATCACCATGTAACACTGTGATTAAAATACTCTGTAAACAGGTGCTGCAACAATCACCATAGTAACACTGTGAATTTAAAACTCTGTAAACAGGTGCTGCTACAATCGGCATAGTAACACTGTGATTTAAATACTCTGTAAACAGGTGCTGCAACAATCACCATAGTAACACTGTGATTTAAATACTCTGTAAACAGGTGGTGCAACAATTACCATAGTTACCCCACCTTCTACCTGAGATAGTGTCCAGTAACCCCACCTTCTACCCAAGATTGTGCCTAGTAACCCCACCTTCTACCTGAGATAGTGTCCAGTAACCCCACCTTCTACCTGAGATAGTGTCCAGTAACCCCACCTTCTACCTGATATAGTGTCCAGTAACCCCACCTTCTACCTGAGATAGTGTCCAGTAACCCCACCTCCTACCTGAGATAGTGTCCAGTTACCCAATCTTCTACCTAAGATTGTGTCCAGTAGCATTTCCTTCCACCTAAGATTGTGTCCAGTAGCATAACCTTCCACCTAAGATAGTGTCCAGTACCATTTCCTTCCACTTAAGATAGTGTCCAGTAGCATTTCCTTCCACTTAAGATTGTGTCCAGTAGCATTGTCTTCCACTTAAGATTGTGTCCAGTAGCATTTCCTTCCACTTAAGATTGTGTCCAGTAGCATTTCTTTCCACTTAAGATTGTGTCCAGTAGCATTACCTTCCACCTAAGATAGTGTCCAGTAGCATTACCTTCCACTTAAGATTGTGTCCAGTAGCATTACCTTCCACCTAAGATAGTGTCCAGTAGCATTACCTTCCACTTAAGATTGTGTCCAGTAGCATTTCCTTCCACTTAAGATAGTGTCCAGTAGCATTTCCTTCCACTTAAGATTGTGTCCAGTAGCATTTCCTTCCACTTAAGATTGTGTCCAGTAGCATTACCTTCTACCTAAGATTGTGTCCAGCTGCATTACCATCTACCTAAGATAGTGTCCCGTAGCATTGCCATCTACCTAAGATAGTGTCCAGTAGCATTTCCTTCCACTTAAGATTGTGTCCAGTAGCATTACCTTCCACCTAAGATAGTGTCCAGTAGCATTTCCTTCCACTTAAGATAGTGTCCAGTAGCATTTCCTTCCACTTAAGATTGTGTCCAGTAGCATTTCCTTCCACTTAAGATAGTGTCCAGTAGCATTTCCTTCCACTTAAGATAGTGTCCAGTAGCATTACCTTCCACTTAAGATAGTGTCCAGTAGCATTTCCTTCCACTTTAGATAGTGTCCAGTATCATTTCCTTCCACTTAAGATTGTGTCCAGTAGCATTACCTTCCACCTAAGATAGTGTCCAGTAGCATTACCTTCCCCCTAAGATAGTGTCCAGTAGCATAACCTTCCACCTAAGATAGTGTCCAGTAGCATTTCCTTCCACTTAAGATAGTGTCCAGTAGCATTTCCTTCCACTTAAGATTGTGTCCAGTAGCATTTCCTTCCACTTAAGATAGTGTCCAGTAGCATTTCCTTCCACTTAAGATTGTGTCCAGTAGCATAACCTTCCACCTAAGATAGTGTCCAGTAGCATTACCTTCCACCTAAGATAGTGTCCAGTAGCATAACCTTCCACCTAAGATAGTGTCCAGTAGCATTTCCTTCCACTTAAGATTGTGTCCAGTAACATTTCCTTCCACTTAAGATAGTGTCCAGTAGCATTTCCTTCCACTTAAGATTGTGTCCAGTAGCATTACCTTCCACCTAAGATAGTGTCCAGTAGCATTACCTTCCACTTAAGATTGTGTCCAGTAGCATTACCTTCCACCTAAGATAGTGTCCAGTAGCATTACCATCTACCTAAGATAGTGTCCAGTAGCATTGCCATCTACCTAAGATAGTGTCCAGTAGCATTTCCTTCCACTTAAGATTGTGTCCAGTAGCATTACCTTCCACCTAAGATAGTGTCCAGTAGCATTTCCTTCCACTTAAGATAGTGTCCAGTAGCATTTCCTTTCACTTAAGATTGTGTCCAGTAGCATTACCTTCTACCTAAGATTGTGTCCAGTAGCATTACCTTCCACCTAAGATAGTGTCCAGTAGCATTTCCTTCCACTTAAGATAGTGTCCAGTAGCATTTCCTTCCACTTAAGATTGTGTCCAGTAGCATTTCCTTCCACTTAAGATAGTGTCCAGTAGCATTTCCTTCCACTTAAGATAGTGTCCAGTAGCATTACCTTCCACTTAAGATAGTGTCCAGTAGCATTTCCTTCCACTTTAGATAGTGTCCAGTATCATTTCCTTCCACTTAAGATTGTGTCCAGTAGCATTACCTTCCACCTAAGATAGTGTCCAGTAGCATTACCTTCCCCCTAAGATAGTGTCCAGTAGCATAACCTTCCACCTAAGATAGTGTCCAGTAGCATTTCCTTCCACTTAAGATAGTGTCCAGTAGCATTTCCTTCCACTTAAGATTGTGTCCAGTAGCATTTCCTTCCACTTAAGATAGTGTCCAGTAGAATTTTTCCACTTAAGATTGTGTCCAGTAGCATAACCTTCCACCTAAGATAGTGTCCAGTAGCATTACCTTCCACCTAAGATAGTGTCCAGTAGCATAACCTTCCACCTAAGATAGTGTCCAGTAGCATTTCCTTCCACTTAAGATTGTGTCCAGTAACATTTCCTTCCACTTAAGATAGTGTCCAGTAGCATTTCCTTCCACTTAAGATTGTGTCCAGTAGCATTACCTTCCACCTAAGATAGTGTCCAGTAGCATTACCTTCCACTTAAGATTGTGTCCAGTAGCATTACCTTCCACCTAAGATAGTGTCCAGTAGCATTACCATCTACCTAAGATAGTGTCCAGTAGCATTGCCATCTACCTAAGATAGTGTCCAGTAGCATTTCCTTCCACTTAAGATTGTGTCCAGTAGCATTACCTTCCACCTAAGATAGTGTCCAGTAGCATTTCCTTCCACTTAAGATAGTGTCCAGTAGCATTTCCTTTCACTTAAGATTGTGTCCAGTAGCATTACCTTCTACCTAAGATTGTGTCCAGTAGCATTACCATCTACCTAAGATAGTGTCCAGTAGCATTGCCATCTACCTAAGATAGTGTCCAGTAGCATTTCCTTCCACTTAAGATTGTGTCCAGTAGCATTTCCTTCCACTTAAGATAGTGTCCAGTAGCATTTCCTTCCACTTAAGATAGTGTCCAGTAGCATTACCTTCCACTTAAGATAGTGTCCAGTAGCATTTCCTTCCACTTTAGATAGTGTCCAGTATCAATTCCTTCCACTTAAGATTGTGTCCAGTAGCATTACCTTCCACCTAAGATAGTGTCCAGTAGCATTACCTTCCACTTAAGATTGTGTCCAGTAGCATTACCTTCCACCTAAGATAGTGTCCAGTAGCATTACCTTCCACTTAAGATTGTGTCCAGTAGCATTACCTTCCACCTAAGATAGTGTCCAGTAGCATTACCTTCCACTTAAGATTGTGTCCAGTAGCATTTCCTTCCACTTAAGATAGTGTCCAGTAGCATTTCCTTCCACTTAAGATTGTGTCCAGTAGCATTACCTTCTACCTAAGATTGTGTCCAGTAGCATTACCATCTACCTAAGATAGTGTCCAGTAGCATTTCCTTCCACTTAAGATTGTGTCCAGTAGCATTACCTTCCACCTAAGATTGTGTCCAGTAGCATTTCCTTCCACTTAAGATTGTGTCCAGTAGCATTACCTTCCACCTAAGATTGTGTCCAGTAGCATTACCTTCCACTTAAGATAGTGTCCAGTAGCATTACCTTCCACTTAAGATTGTGTCCAGTAGCATTACCTTCCACCTAAAATAGTGTCCAGTAGCATAACCTTCCACCTAAGATAGTGTCCAGTAGCATTTCCTTCCACCTAAGATTGTGTCCAGTAGCATTACCTTCCACCTAAGATAGTGTCCAGTAGCATTTCCTTCCACTTAAGATAGTGTCCAGTAGCATTTCCTTCCACTTAAGATTGTGTCCAGTAGCATTTCCTTCCACTTAAGATAGTGTTCAGTAGCATTACCTTCCACTTAAGATTGTGTCCAGTAGCATTACCTTCCAACTAAGATAGTGTCCAGTAGCATTACCTTCCACCTAAGATAGTGTCCTGTAGCATTTCCTTCCACCTAAGATTGTGTCCAGTAGCATAACCTTCCACCTAAGATAGTGTCCAGTACCATTTCCTTCCACTTAAGATAGTGTCCAGTAGCATTTCCTTCCACTTAAGATTGTGTCCAGTAGCATTGTCTTCCACTTAAGATTGTGTCCAGTAGCATTTCCTTCCACTTAAGATTGTGTCCAGTAGCATTTCTTTCCACTTAAGATTGTGTCCAGTAGCATTACCTTCCACCTAACATAGTGTCCAGTAGCATTACCTTCCACTTAAGATAGTGTCCAGTAGCATTACCTTCCACTTAAGATTGTGTCCAGTAGCATTACCTTCCACCTAAGATTGTGTCCAGTAGCATTACCTTCCACTTAAGATAGTGTCCAGTAGCATTACCTTCCACCTAAGATTGTGTCCAGTAGCATAACCTTCCACCTAAGATAGTGTCCAGTAGCCTTTCCTTCCACTTAAGATAGTGTCCAGTAGCATTTCCTTCCACTTAAGATTGTGTCCAGTAGCATTTCCTTCCACTTAAGATAGTGTCCAGTAGCATTTCCTTCCACTTAAGATTGTGTCCAGTAGCATAACCTTCCACTTAAGAAAATGTTCAGTACCATTACCTTCCACTTAAGATTGTGTCCAGTAGCATTACCTTCTACCTAAGATTGTGTCCAGTAGCATTACCATCTACCTAAGATTGTGTCCAGTAGCATTACCGTCTACCTAAGATTGTGTCCAGTAGCATTACCTTCCACCTAAGATAGTGTCCAGTAGCCTTTCCTTCCACTTAAGATAGTGTCCAGTAGCATTTCCTTCCACTTAAGATTGTGTCCAGTAGCATTTCCTTCCACTTAAGATAGTGTCCAGTAGCATTACCTTCCACCTAAAATAGTGTCCAGTAGCATAACCTTCCACCTAAGATAGTGTCCAGTAGCATTTCCTTCCACCTAAGATTGTGTCCAGTAGCATTACCTTCCACCTAAGATAGTGTCCAGTAGCATTTCCTTCCACTTAAGATAGTGTCCAGTAGCATTTCTTTCCACTTAAGATTGTGTCCAGTAGCATTTCCTTCCACTTAAGATAGTGTTCAGTAGCATTACCTTCCACTTAAGATTGTGTCCAGTAGCATTACCTTCCAACTAAGATAGTGTCCAGTAGCATTACCTTCCACCTAAGATAGTGTCCTGTAGCATTTCCTTCCACCTAAGATTGTGTCCAGTAGCATAACCTTCCACCTAAGATAGTGTCCAGTACCATTTCCTTCCACTTAAGATAGTGTCCAGAAGCATTTCCTTCCACTTAAGATTGTGTCCAGTAGCATTGTCTTCCACTTAAGATTGTGTCCAGTAGCATTTCCTTCCACTTAAGATTGTGTCCAGTAGCATTTCTTTCCACTTAAGATTGTGTCCAGTAGCATTACCTTCCACCTAAGATAGTGTCCAGTAGCATTACCTTCCACTTAAGATAGTGTCCAGTAGCATTACCTTCCACTTAAGATTGTGTCCAGTAGCATTACCTTCCACCTAAGATTGTGTCCAGTAGCATTACCTTCCACTTAAGATAGTGTCCAGTAGCATTACCTTCCACCTAAGATTGTGTCCAGTAGCATAACCTTCCACCTAAGATAGTGTCCAGTAGCCTTTCCTTCCACTTAAGATAGTGTCCAGTAGCATTTCCTTCCACTTAAGATTGTGTCCAGTAGCATTTCCTTCCACTTAAGATAGTGTCCAGTAGCATTTCCTTCCACTTAAGATTGTGTCCAGTAGCATAACCTTCCACTTAAGAAAATGTTCAGTACCATTACCTTCCACTTAAGATTGTGTCCAGTAGCATTACCTTCTACCTAAGATTGTGTCCAGTAGCATTACCATCTACCTAAGATTGTGTCCAGTAGCATTACCATCTACCTAAGATTGTGTCCAGTAGCATTACCTTCCACCTTAGATAGTGTCCAGTAGCCTTTCCTTCCACTTAAGATAGTGTCCAGTAGCATTTCCTTCCACTTAAGATTGTGTCCAGTAGCATTTCCTTCCACTTAAGATAGTGTCCAGTAGCATTTCCTTCCACTTAAGATTGTGTCCAGTAGCATTACCTTCCACCTAAGATAGTGTCCAGTAGCATTACCTTCCACTTAAGATAGTGTCCAGTAGCATTACCTTCCACTTAAGATTGTGTCCAGTAGCATTACCTTCCACCTAAGATAGTGTCCAATAGCATTACCTTCCACTTAAGATTGTGTCCAGTAGCATTTCCTTCCACTTAAGAAAGTGTTCAGTACCATTACCTTCCACTTAAGATTGTGTCCAGTAGCATTACCTTCTACCGAAGATTGTGTCCAGTAGCATTACCATCTACCTAAGATTGTGTCCAGTAGCATTACCATCTACCTAAGATTGTGTCCAGTAGCATTACCTTCCACCTAAGATAGTGTCCAGTAGCATTACCTTCCACCTAAGATAGTGTCCAGTAGCATTACCTTCCACTTAAGATAGTGTCCAGTAGCATTACCTTCCACCTAAGATTGTGTCCAGTAGCATTACCTTCTACCTAAGATTGTGTCCAGTAGCATTACCTTCTACCTAAGATTGTGTCCAGTAGCATTACCTTCCACCTAAGATAGTGTCCAGTAGCATTACCTTCCACTTAAGATTGTGTCCAGTAGCATTACCTTCTACCTAAGATTGTGTCCAGTAGCATTACCTTCCACCTAAGATCGTGTCCAGTAGCATTACCTTCCACTTAAGATTGTGTCCAGTAGCATTACTTTCCACCTAAGATTGTGTCCAGTAGCATTTCCTTCCACTTAAGATTGTGTCCAGTAGCATTACCTTCTACCTAAGATTGTGTCCAGTAGCATTACCTTCTACCCAAGATTGTTTCCAGTAGCCCTACCATCTACCCAAGATTGTGTCATGTAGCCCTACCATCTACCCAAGATTGTGTCTAGTAGCCCCACCTTCTACCCAACATTGTGTCCAGTAGCCCTACCATCTACCCAAGATTGTGTCCAGTAGCCCTACCATCTACCCAAGATTGTATCCAGTAGCCCTACCATCTACCCAAGATTGTGTCATGTAGCCATACCATCTACCCAAGATTGTGTCTAGTAGCCCCACCTTCTACCCAAGATAATGTCCAGTAGCCTTACCTTCTACACAAGATTGTGCCCAGTAGCTCCACCTTTTGCCAAAGGTTGTGCCCACTAGCCCCTCCTACCCAAGATTGTGTCCAGTATCCCCACTTTCTACCCAATATTGTAACCAGTAACCCCGGGCCACCTTCTACCCAAGATTGTGCCTAGTTGCCCCACCTACCCAAGACTGTTCAGTAACCCCACCTTCCACCCAAGATTGTGTCCAGTAGCATTACCTTCTACCCAAGATTGGGTCCAGTAACCCCACCTTCTACCCAACATTGGGTCCAGTAACCCCAACTTCTAGCCAAGATTTGGTCCAGTAGCCCCCACTTAACCAAGATTGGGCCCAGTAAGCCCACCTACCCAAGATTGTGTCCAGTAGCCCCACCCTCTACCCAAGATTGGCTCAATACCTTCTACCCAATATGGTCATTTCCATATTTTATATATTCATATATCAAAATTGAGAGATACAATGTTTTAAAGCTCCTTGGATGGTTGTCTGTTGCAATATTTTCCAATAATCTATAATTTTCTAAGATTACTTTCACTGTGTGAAACACATTGGACAACTTAATTAAAGTAATCTCTTAGAAAGCCAATAGATGTATACTCACTTGATAATATACCAGATATATTAAAATCAGGAGGTTTAGTTTTGGTGCCGATCAGACATCAAAGATGTTCAACAATGCAATCAGATTATTTTCAATATCTATTCATATTGCAAAAATGTTTTTCATAAGAAATTATGTGTACATAAAGATCCACAGATCAATTTTTTTTTAAAGCACTTGTAGAAAGACAACCAAACCTGTGAACCCACAATAAACACGTGATAATAAAGCACTTTTCAGTTATAAAAGTCTTGATTTGATAAAACACACAAGATCATATGATGGTCATCCGTGAAGTAAGTTGTGTGCTGAATGTAATTTGCAATCAAGGAAAATAAACACAAAAAAAATAAAAGTTCTGTACTGAATTGAAATACTTTGCATGTGATCCTTATAGAAATACACCAAACAACATTTACAAAGTACGGCAGGTCGGGGGTTTTCTCCAGGTACTCCGGCTTCCTCCCCAAATAAAAACTGGACACCATATAGCTGAAAAATTGATGAAAGAGGCATTAAACACCATCAAACAAAGAAAAAAACATTTACAAAGTAACTTTATTTTATAAATAAATATTATTTGTAAACAAAACAATAATCAACTAATTTCTGTGAAGTACATGTAAATATATATATATGTATATAATACAGAATAAAACATCAACAATGATCATAATAATATATTGTTTCTATACAGATTTTTATTTTTCAATTCTTATGTAATTTTTAACATCTTTGCTGTGAGCATGGAAAGTCTCTTTGAAAAAAAGAGGTTAATACATAAAAATTGTATAATTATAGAAACATTTAACCATGTAAAGGAATACATATTGTATTTCAGACACAGTCATTGCCCATTTATTTATCCATTCAAAGTGTAATACCATATAGGGTAGCTGGTCAAATCGCCCCCACTGTAAAATCACCCCCTGTAAAAACACCCCACCTTCAGCAAAATCGCCCCACTAATCAAAATCGCCCCCACCTTAAGAAAAATGGCCCCACATACAAAAAATACTATATAGCATAAAATTGTTAAGTTGTACAAATATTTAATCCTTTTAGGATTATATCGTCACTGATTACAAATTAGAAATGTTTTGTTAATATTGATCGATTATGTCGTTATTTTGC
Organism: Limnoperna fortunei; assembly: GCA_944474755.1. NCBI lineage: Eukaryota > Metazoa > Mollusca > Bivalvia > Mytilida > Modiolidae > Limnoperna > Limnoperna fortunei. The sequence continues at coordinate 53,833,821 of OX104122.1, forward strand.
TTTAATTATTACAAGTATCCTAATTACCTTAAAGATTTTCGATAAGAACTATATAATTCTTTTGTAATTATGATTAAATAATCAAAGATTTGTTTTTTTATAGTTGCTTCCGAAGGATTGGAAAAATATATCAAGTTTGATAATTACTTGAATCAGATTTCTGCGTGTAATTTGATACCTTTTTCTCACTAGAGTTCAAGATTGTTTAGAAATTTCTTCAGTATGTTTGGTAGCCATTTAAGTTTTCATACATAACTGATATGTCAGTGGTGTCACAATCGGCTAACTCACTCTGTAGGACAGAGAAATCTCAACAACCGGAAGTCACAAGATTTATATATTAAGATTTGTGAAACTAGATGCATTTTCTCATCCCTATCTCATGGATGGGTTAAAGCACTGAGGTGATATGACAAGGAGTGCATCTTGTTAAAAAATAATGTAATTCATCTAGCTGTTTATCACTGTTCTTACATTGAGATGTTAAAGTGTTTATTTAATGATGTCTTGATAGCAAGGTGTGATGAGATTGGACAATACCACACATAAAGATAAAAGGAAAATACTGCAAAATAACGATAAATTTCTATACTTTGGGTGAGAAAAAAATTGTCCATCTAAACATATGAAAAATCAAAAGAGTCCACTTTTCTGCCAAATTTATGTTTCAAAAAGAAGAGGATAAATTTATTATTATTTTGTGTTTATTTTGTTCATTTAAGGTTCACATTACAAGACATACACTAGGGGCCTCGGTGGCCGAGTGGTCAAGGTTGTTCGTCTACTATTGATCACGTGGTCTGTCAACACTGAGATTGCAGGTTCGATTCTCACTGCAGGCAAGGTGTACTCGACTCCAATCTAAATTGACAAGGATTGCCAGTTTTCCTACCGCAGGTCGGGGGTTTTCTCCGGGTACTCCGGCTTCCTCCCCCAATAAAAACTGGACGCCATTATATAGCGGAAAAATTGCTGAAAGTGGCGTTAAACACCATCAAACAAACAAACAAACAAACATACACTAGTATGTATCTGACATTACACTGACAGAAATGAAACAGTAATACACTATTAAGTAATAACATTTAAGTGACATAAGCAAAGATGACTTCTGACACTACATAGATAATGTCAAACATGAACAGAGTGTCTACATATGAATGATACAAATCAATCTACATCAGAAAATTTTACATATTAAACAATTTGCACAAAACTTACAAAAAATTTGAAAGGCATTTCTTATGTATGTAGATATTCATTTGTCTTCTCCAACTAACATCAAATAAATGACACAGTGGTTGTCTTCCCCAACAAATACCAAATGAATGACACAAAGTGGTGGTCTTTCCCAACAAATACCAAATGAAGGACACAAAGTGGTTGTCTTCCCCAACAAATACCAAATGAATGACACAAAGTGGTGGTCTTTCCCAACAAATACAAAATAAGGACACAAAGTGGTGGTCTCTCCCAACAAATACCAAATGAATGACACAAAGTGGTGGTCTTCCCCAACAAATACCAAATGAATGACACAAAGTGGTGGTCTTCCCCAACAAATACCAAATGAATGACACAAAGTGGTGGTCTTCCCCAACAAATACCAAATGAAGGACACAAAGTGGTTGTCTTCCCCAACAAATACCAAATGAATGACACAAAGTGGTGGTCTTTCCCAACAAATACCAAATGAAGGACACAAAGTGGTTGTCTTCCCCAACAAATACCAAATGAATGACACAAAGTGGTGGTCTTTCCCAACAAATACAAAATAAGGACACAAAGTGGTGGTCTCTCCCAACAAATACCAAATGAATGACACAAAGTGGTGGTCTTCCCCAACAAATACCAAATGAATGACACAAAGTGGTGGTCTTCCCCAACAAATACCAAATGAAGGACACAAAGTGGTTGTCTTCCCCAACAAATACCAAATGAATGACACAAAGTGTTTGTCTTCCCCAACAAATACCAAATGAATGACACAAAGTGGTGGTCTTCCCCAACAAATACCAAATGAATGACACAAAGTGGTGGTCTTCCCCAACAAATACCAAATGAAGGACACAAAGTGGTGGTCTTCCCCAACAAATACCAAATGAATGACACAAAGTGGTGGTCTTCCCCAACAAATACCAAATGAAGGACACAAAGTGGTGGTCTTCCCCAACAAATACCAAATGAATGACACAAAGTGTTTGTCTTTCCTAACAAATAAAAATGTATGACACAAAGTGTTTGAAAACAAACAAGTCAATCTTCTACAACAAAATTTAATCATCCATAAAAAAGTTAATCACCCACATTAAATTTTCTATTGATATTCATTAATCAATTTGCAATGTGCATGTTTTGTGTTTCATTTTTACCTGTTGCTTGGCAACTGTATAAGAAACCATCACATCTTTTTATTTGTTGGAATCTAATTTTAGGCCAAAAAAACTTTCCTTAATATTCTTCCAAACATCTCTCCATGTTATTTCACCACTTTGACTTAATAAAAAATAATCACTAAGTTTATTAGATTCACAGGTCGTATCTCCTTTGACTGGAAGAAAGTCTAAATACTTTTCAGAAACTCTTCTTATTTCTTTCTCTACATTGTAAGGCATTCTCTGTTTTACCAACAGAGAAGCAGGAACAAACATATTAAACTTCTTTATTTTTTCATTCAGTTCAATTATGTTATTTTCAAAAATTTTTGCATGCTGCTGCCACCTAGCCTGATCATTCTTTGACCAAGGGGGATCCCCAATGCTGTTTTTCACCACTGATAGTCTTTCCCTAGCGTTTTTTAAATCTAACCTAAAAAATAAAATTGTTTTAGTTGAAAAAGAAATAATATTTGCAACCTATGTATTTTCATGCAGTTACAATGTTTCCCAGTTTGTCTGTTAACGAGCTCTCCATAGCTCATGTGTCTTTGTTATTATGTATACATGTACCGACTCTAAATAAAAATTACTGAAGGCAAAATGGTGAAGGCCACTGGCTGAACATGTAATCCATCACACCTCTGGCAGATTTTAAGTTCTCTACCAATCTACAGACATACTGGGTACAGGAATGACAAAACTTTCAGCTTATTCACCTTGCCGATTGTTTGGAGTGGTACCGTATGCCATTTCTTTTTGTGGTTTATTTGTATTGTAAGTATTAAGCATTCATATTCTATATCTTACTGTAAGTAAGAGAATAAAGTAGTTGGCATTGTTCAATGTACATAAAAAGGGTAGAAGGAGAAAATCCCCCTGACTTTTTTGTGTAAGATAAAACTTCATTATTAACATATAAAAAAGTATAGGTGGTGCTGTAGAAATGACTGACAATTTGGTTAAAATATTCAACTCTGAATGACACTGACAAAATGTCTAACCACCCTCTTTATTTATTTTAAGCTCATTTTTCCAGGCTCTTATAAATATCCCCTTAAATACATTTATCAGTAACTGGGTAGATATGCAAAGGTACTCTCTATAAATTAAAAAAACCATTGCATCCAGCTTTACAGTTTTATCAAATCTGATCAGTTTACATAATTACCTAATTTCCTTTTCTAAAGTGATCCATTCTGGGGCATATCCATTATTTATCAGTATCTTGTTTATGTTATATGTCATTGTATCAACCAATGGATGCTCTTGGTCATACTCTAATGGCTTTCCTTTCCCTGGCAAATCATCAAAATCACCCTTACTCATTGACTCCAGTATTAAATCTTCTACTATTCTCTCAATACTGTTACTGTGAAAAAAAACAATGTTCTATTATCAGTCTGTCAATAATATGCAGAACTCCATCTGGATGTGTTAATAATTGTCTGTCAAGTAGAACATCATGACCAGTGGCTGTGTTACTGAATGTCTGTCAATTATATGTAGAACATCATGACCAGTGGATGTGTTACTGAATGTCTGTCAATTATATGTAGAACATCATGACCAGTGGCTGTGTTACTGAATGTCTGTTAATTATATGTAGAACATCATGACCAGTGGCTGTGTTACTGAATGTCTGTCAATTATATGTAGAACATCATGACCAGTGGCTGTGTTACTGAATGTCTGTTAATTATATGTAGAACATCATGACTAGTGGCTGTGTTACTGAATGTCTGTCAATTATAGGTAGAACATCATGACCAGTGGCTGTGTTACTGAATGTCTGTCAATTATATGTAGAACATCATGACCAGTGGATGTGTTACTGAATGTCTGTAAATTATATGTAGAACATCATGACCAGTGACTGTGTTAATAATTGTCTGTCAATTAGAACATCATGACCAGTGACTGTGTTAATAAATGTCTGTCAATTAGAACATCATGACCAGTGGCTGTGTTACTGAATGTCTGTCAATTATATGTAGAACATCATGACCAGTGACTGTGTTACTGAATGTCTGTCAATTAGAACATCATGACCAGTGACTGTGTTACTGAATGTCTGTCAATTATATGTAGAACATCATGACCAGTGGCTGTGTTAATAAATGTCTGTCAATTATAGGTAGAACATCATGACCAGTGGCTGTGTAACTGAATGTCTGTCAATTATATGTAGAACATCATGACCAGTGACTGTGTTAATAAATGTCTGTCAATTATAGGTAGAACATCATGACCAGTGGCTGTCTTACTGAATGTCTGTCAATTATATGTAGAACATCATGACCAGTGGCTGTGTTAATAAATGTCTGTCAATTATATGTAGAACATCATGACCAGTGGATGTGTTACTGAATGTCTGTCAATTATATGTAGAACATCCTGACCAGCGGATGTGTTACTTAATGTCTGTCAATTATATGTAGAACATCCTGACCAGTGGATGTGTTACTGAATGTCTGTCAATTATATGTAGAACATCATGACCAGTGGCTGTGTTACTGAATGTCTGTTAATTATATGTAGAACATCATGACTAGTGGCTGTGTTACTGAATGTCTGTCAATTATAGGTAGAACATCATGACCAGTGGCTGTGTTACTGAATGTCTGTCAATTATATGTAGAACATCATGACCAGTGGATGTGTTACTGAATGTCTGTAAATTATATGTAGAACATCATGACCAGTGACTGTGTTAATAAATGTCTGTCAATTAGAACATCATGACCAGTGACTGTGTTAATAAATGTCTGTCAATTAGAACATCATGACCAGTGGCTGTGTTACTGAATGTCTGTCAATTATCTGTAGAACATCATGACCAGTGACTGTGTTACTGAATGTCTGTCAATTAGAACATCATGACCAGTGACTGTGTTACTGAATGTCTGTCAATTATATGTAGAACATAATGACCAGTGGCTGTGTTAATAAATGTCTGTCAATTATAGGTAGAACATCATGACCAGTGGCTGTGTTACTGAATGTCTGTCAATTATATGTAGAACATCATGACCAGTGACTGTGTTAATAAATGTCTGTCAATTATAGGTAGAACATCATGACCAGTGGCTGTGTTACTGAATGTCTGTCAATTATATGTAGAACATCATGACCAGTGGCTGTGTTAATAAATGTCTGTCAATTATATGTAGAACATTATGACCAGTGGATGTGTTACTGAATGTCTGTCAATTATATGTAGAACATCCTGACCAGTGGATGTGTTACTGAATGTCTGTCAATTATATGTAGAACATCCTGACCAGTGGATGTGTTACTGAATGTCTGTCAATTAGAACATCATGACCAGTGGCTGTGTTACTGAATGTCTGTTAATTATATGTAGAACATCATGACCAGTGGATGTGTTACTGAATGTCTGTCAATTAGAACATCATGACCAGTGGCTGTGTTACTGAATGTCTGTCAATTATATGTAGAACATTATGACCAGTGGATGTGTTACTGAATGTCTGTTAATTATATGTAGAACATCCTGACCAGTGGATGTGTTACTGAATGTCTGTCAATTATATGTAGAACATCATGACCAGTGGATGTGTTACTGAATGTCTGTTAATTATATGTAGAACATCATGACCAGTGGATGTGTTACTGAATATCTGTCAATTAGAACATCATGACCAGTGGCTGTGTTACTGAATGTCTGTCAATTATATGTAGAACATTATGACCAGTGGCTGTGTTACTGAATGTCTGTTAATTATATGTAGAACATCATGACCAGTGGATGTATTACTGAATGTCTGTTAATTATATGTAGAACATCATGACCAATGGATGTGTTACTGAATGTCTGTCAATTAGAACATCATGACCAGTGGCTGTGTTACTGAATGTCTGTCAATTATATGTAGAACATTATGACCAGTGGATGTGTTATTAAATAACTGATTAAATAACCGATGTACAAAAATAGATACAAGGCCACCATGTTGCCATAAAAATATGTTAATGTTAAAGCAATGTTTTTATTTCAAATTAATATGTAAAACAAAACATATGACCAAGACAGGGTAAAGGTGAAGAACACCAAAAAAATACAAACAAACAAACACAGTAAACTAAAGAAGAGCATCACACTGCAGATGAACATACATAAGGTGTTCCTAAAGGGTAAACATTTCCTCCTCAATTTGTGTTCCATAATATACAAGGTCATCAGGTGATGGTCAAAGAAATATGTAAGGTTGACAGAACGAGATTATGACTGTCCAGACAATGGTGACTCCCCAGTCATACAGACATGTTTTACCTTCTAGCACAGAAATAAATAGGCAACTTCTTCCATGTTGAGGCCTCTGTGGTTGAATAGGTAGTTAGTAATCTACTATTCATCACATATCTGTGGACACTTAGGCTGCTAATTTTAGCATTACTGTGGGAAGAGTGTTGCTGTCAACATAGGGGTTTTCCCTTGGTACCCCAGCTGGCTCCTCCAATAACAAAATGGCTGCCATGCATAGTGTTGCTGAAAGTGGCATTAAAAACATTCAAACACAGCAGCATTAAAAACATTTGAATAAAGAAACAAACAATCTTCTATTCTGGGGAGAAATTGTATGTGGATTTGATGTTTCAGAATATAATGTGTGGAACAAACTGTTATGAAGACCAGACTGTAACTCAATTTTACATGGATCAGGAGATCCTGGGCCCCGTCTATCAATTTTATATGGATCAACAGTTGCTGGGTCCATGTCTATCAATTCTACATGGATTAACAGTTGCTGGGCCCCTGTCTATCAATTTTACATGGATCAGCAGATCATGGCCCTGTCTATCAATTTTACATAGATCAACAGTTGCTGGGCCCTGGTCTCTCAATTTTAAATTAGTTGTTATTTCTTTTCATAGTATTGAAGTTAAAATATAAGAATTGTTTTCAATTGTTGGTTAGACTATTAAACTATGTCATCATCATTAAATATAGAATTTATTATTATTAATGTCCTGCTAAAGAGTCTACCATTTCTCCTAATCTAAAGGTTTACATATTTTGTGTCCTTGGTAACGCCAACATTACTTCTTACAAAAAATAGTTGTTTTATGTAGCAAATTAACAAACTCACCTGATAATATTTCTCTTTACATGTTTTTTGTAACCTACAGGGGCATCTTCAGAGTCAGATACAGTGTGACTAATTTTATACTCATACACATGATCTACAGCTTGTCTGACTTTATATTTCTGATACAGATGTTGTCGCTCTCTCTGTGAGCCAAATCCTATTTCCTGAAATTAATATCTACACTGTTTAATGACATTAAATCCTGCACAAATGGAGAAAGGTATTTTGGCAACACTAATGTCCTGCTTGGCACATACAACTGTATTGGTAAAAAAACATGTTGCTATGTCCAATCAAGCATGAAATATTTGGCACAACCTTATAAATTTTGCCAGTAAAGAGTAGCAGTGCTTATGCAGATGTGAAAATCATCTTCATAAAAGACAAAGATTCAACACAAAGGTAAGCAGGGAAGGGATCAACAAAGAATGAGCAGGCCAAAAAGCTATATGTCAGGAGGGATGAACAAAGAATGAGCAGGCCAACCTGAGGTGGGAGGGATGAACAAAGAATGAGCAGGCCAACCTGAGGTGGGAATGATGAACAAAGAATGAGCAGGCCAACCTAAGGTGGGAGGGATGAAGAAAGAATGAGCAGGCCAACCTGAGGTGGGAGGGATGAACAAAGAATGAGCAGGCCAACCTGAGGTGGTAGGGATGAACAAAGAATGAGAAGGCCAACCTGAGGTGGGAGGGATGAACAAAGAATGAGCCGGCCAACCTGAGGTGGGAATGATGAACAAAGAATGAGCAGGCCAACCTGAGGTGGGAGGGATGAACAAAGAATGAGCAGGCCAACCTGAGGTGGGAGGGATGAACAAAGAGTGAGCAGGCCAACTTGAGGTGGGAGGGATGAACAAAGAATGAGCAGGCCATCCTGAGGTGGGAGGGATGAACAAAGAATGAGCAGGCCAACTTGAGGTGAGAGGGATGAACAAAGAATGAGCAGGTCAACCTGAGGTGGGAGGGATGAACAAAGAATGAAAAGGCCAACCTGAGGTGGGAATGATGAACAAAGAATGAGCAGACCAACCTGAGGTGGGAGGGATGAACAAAGAATGAGCAGGCCAACCTGAGGTGGGAGGGATGAACAAAGAATGAGCAGGCCAACCTGAGGTGGGAGGGATGAACAAAGAATGAGCAGGCCAAAAAGCTATATGTCGGGAGGGATGAACAAAGAATGAGCAGGCCAACCTGAGGTGGGAGGGATGAACAAAGAATAAACAGGCCAACCTGAGGTGGGAGGGATGAACAAAGAATGAGCAGGCCAACTTGAGGTGAGAGGGATGAACAAAGAATGAGCAGGCCAACCTGAGGTGGAAGGGATGAACAAAGAATGAGCAGGCCAACCTGAGGTGGGAGGGATGAACAAAGAATGAGCAGGCCAAAAAGCTATATGTCGGGAGGGATAAACAAAGAATGAGCAGGCCAACCTGAGGTGGGAATGATGAACAAAGAATGAGCAGGCCAACCTAAGGTGGGAATGATGAACAAAGAATGAGCAGGCCAACCTTAGGTGGGAGGGATGAACAAAGAATGAGCAGGCCAACCTGAGGTGGGAGGGATGAACAAAGAATGAGCAGGCCAACCTGAGGTGGGAATGATGAACAAAGAATGAGCAGGCCAACTTGAGGTGGGAGGGATGAACAAAGAATCAGCAGGCCAACTTGAGGTGAGAGGGATGAACAAAGAATGAGCAGGTCAACCTGAGGTGGGAATGATGAACAAAGAATGAACAGGCCAACCTGAGGTGGGAGGGATGAACAAAAAATGAGCAGGCCAACCTGAGGTGGGAGGGATGAACAAAGAATGAGCAGGCCAACCTGAGGTGGGAGGGATGAACAAAGAATGAGCAGGTCAACCTGAGGTGGGAATGATGAACAAAGAATGAACAGGCCAACCTGAGGTGGGAGGGGTGAACAAAGAATGAGCAGGCCAACTTGAGGTGGGAGGGATGAACAAAGAATGAGCAGGCCAACCTGAGGTGGGAGGGATGAACAAAGAATGAGCAGGCCAACCTGAGGTGGGAGGGATGAACAAAGAATGAGCAGGCCAACCTGAGGTGGGAGGGATGAACAAAGAATGAGCAGGCCAACCTGAGGTGGGAGGGATGAACAAAGAATGAGCAGGCCAACCTGAGGTGGGAGGGATGAACAAAGAATGAGCAGGCCAACCTGAGGTGGGAGGGATGAACAAAGAATGAGCAGGCCAACCTAAGGTGGGAGGGATGAACAAAAAATGAGCAGGCCAAAAAGCTTTATGTCTCCCAACGTTCGTTAGTGGGACATAAAAACACAAGGGTTCTAATAAACATATTTAAAATATTGTTAGTATTGTTAGCCCTACTTCCTCAATTGTGGTGTAGAGGTCACTGCTGTGCAATTTAACTAGATGTACATTTTCTCATTACTTGTTTGTGTGTTTGTTTGAATGTTGTTTGAACGATGCTTTCAGCAATTTTTCAGCTTTATCAAGGCATCCAGTTTTTATTTGTGGAGGAAGCCGAAGTACCTGGAGAAAACCAAGACCTTTGGTAGGAAACCTGGCAATCCTTGTCAATTAAGATATGAGTTGAGCATACCCTGTTTGCAGTGAGACTTGAACCCACAATCTCAGTGTTGACAGACCACATGATCAATAGAAGACGAAATACCCTGACCACTCGGCCACAGAGGCCCCTTTTTCAGTACTGTCAGTGTCCCTGTCACATAACTAACCTCATTCCGTATGTACTGTTGATGCTGTGGTAACTTGTATGGAAACTCAAACTCTTCTCCATCATCGCCCTTATCAGCTATAAAGCCTTTTGGTCTAGTCATATTCAAGTGTTCCTAAAGTTATGCAATATTATTATATTAAATATTACATGTTACCAAGTTTTACAAGTGAAAGAAATTCTAGTAAATTATTTCTTATTCCCCCAAGTACAATTGCACACATGACCCATTATTACATGTATTTTAACTTATCATTGGTGTACCATTGTTACTAGTTAAAAATCAGTACAAAAATAATGTTTATTTTTAGAAACACTTGAACTAATTGACTAATATAAATATTATGAACTCCCACATGATATTCACCTTGGTTGTGCATGTCTAGTTATCCTGTGAACTAATTGGCTAATATAAATATTACGAACTCCCACATGATATTCACCTTGGTTGTGCATGTCTAGTTATCCTGTGAACTAATTGACTAATATAAATATTACGAACTCCCACATGATATTCACCTTGGTTGTGCATGTCTAGTTATCCTGTGAACTAATTGACTAATATAAATATTACGAACTCCCACATGATATTCACCTTGGTTGTGCATGTCTAGTTATCCTGTGAACTAATTGACTAATATAAATATGAACTCCCACATGATATTCACCTTGGTTGTGCTAGTTATACTGTATGTACATTTGTATCACAAATTTTTTACTAAGATCTAGAGTACATACATACATAAACCAGAGGCTCTCAAGAGATGGTACCACTCACAATATTTATAGAACCATGAACGGCAACTTTCCCTGATGTTAAACTAAATCCTGTAATTTCAATTTTATACTGGCATAAACAACATTATCTTTGTTGAGACCATCCAATGAATCTTGCTGTTTGGTTTCAACTGGTTCCATTAGTTTCCTATAGGTTCTATGTTAAATCAATTACTACAATTGCAGCCATCAAGAAACATAGACTTTTAAGAGAACCAGCCAATAAACATTCACATAAAATATGGCATTTTAAAATTATTTCTATAAACTTAGTCTGTTGGTAATCATGGCAATCTTTACAGTCTTATTGACATAAATAAATATGCAAAGGACAATCCCATAAATATTCCAAATAGCTTTTCGTTTCCATTGGTTAACCAGTTTCAGAGAAAAATCATTTTTTATCTTGTTTCCAGAGGATGGTATGTTACACAAAGTCTTCCAATGGCAAATTGGAATTTATGATAGGTTGAAAAACATTACCTTTATAGAGGACTATCCGATGAAAACTGGTGATGAGGTTTGTTGCAATTTATTAAACTGTTTCAGAGGCCTTTTCTTAGAACAATACTGCTAGTAAGTTTTGTTTCCATTGGTTAACCAGTTTCAGAGAAGAAGCCTTTTAAAACTTTTTCTCATAGGATCATATGTTAAACTAAGAAGCCTTTTAAAACTTTATCCCATAGGTTCATATGTAAAACTAAGTCCTCTGATGGAGGTAATATTAGTTTTCCATTCAGAATAAAAAATAAACTTTGGAAAGATGCATTCAATGAACATTGTGGCCAAGTTTGGTTACAATTGGGCCAGTGGTTTCAGAGAAGATTGAAAGGCAAAAAGTTAGACCTACCACCAACCCCGATGACAGACCCAAAGTAATGTCAATAGGTTGGGTTAGTTGAGCTAAAAAGTCTTTTTGTTTGTTTGATTGAATGATGTTTAAAGCCACTATCAGCAATTTTCATAAATATCATGACCTTCAGTTTTTATTTGGGGAGGAAAGGGGGATAACCCAAAGAAAACCCCGGACCTGGCAATCCTTGTCATTTAAGATTAGAGTAAATCACACCATGCTCACAGTGACAGTTTAACAGTCAACCTCAGTGTTGACAGGTACTTGATCAATAGTAAATTAACTACCTCAACAACTCGTGCACCAAATACCCCAGTAAAAAGTATTTTCTCCAGATTTTACAATTTAACAGGCTATTATAATTATATTCATAGTAATATAAGCTTCCTGGATCAAACCAAATTTCCATGAATATGGATAGTAATGATTTCAATATATGTTTCCTTATTTATTTGACCAAATTTCTATGAAAATGTATTATTCTAGTACATGGAATAATCTAAATATAAATTTCCTAGATCCGACCAACTTTCTCTTTACAGTTATTATAATTAACCCAATATAAGCAGTAATTTAACTTTCTTGATTTGACTAATTCCATTAACATGTGTTATACATGTACTAGTAAGCTCAGTTAATACAATAAGCTTCCTGAATCCTAATAAAATTCCATCAGCATTCATTATAATAACCTCACTAAAACCATCCTGGACCAAATTTCCATGAAGCCTGGCACATTTCATGATTCACGATGTTACACTGCACTTCCTAGCACTCTGACAAAGCCTCTGAATTTAAGTGGTTAATTAGTTATGTGATGTCTTTTTCTAATAATGTCCAATAATAAATAATCAATTTTAAATAGAGATTTCAGAGATTGCTATACAACAATTTTGTAGATATTAAAAAAAACCTTTATTTTTTTATTGATGCCCAATTTATTCTTACATGTAAGTCTATGTGTATCTTTCAATTTATTTAGTGATCTTCTATAATATTTTCATCAGATACAGTTTAGAAACTTGGTGACAGTTTCAAGACAGTGCAAACTGCCAGATGAAAAAAAAATCATTATCAGCATTAGACAAGGTTTTTCATGTGATACTAGAATGCTGTAGAGCTCGCCATTGTGTCATGTGATACAGAATGCTGTAGAGCTCACCACTGTGTCATGTGATACAGAATGCTGTAGAGCTCACCATTGTGTCATGTGATACAGAATGCTGTAGAGCTCACCATTGTGTCATGTGATACAGAATGCTGTAAAGCTCACCATTGTGTCATGTGATACAGAATGCCGTAGAGCTCACCATTGTGTCATGTGATACAGAATACTGTAGAGCTCACCACTGTGTCATGTGATACAGAATGCTGTAGAGCTCACCATTGTGTCATGTGATACAGAATGCTGTAGAGCTCACCATTGTGTCATGTGATACAGAATGCAGTAGAGCTCACCATTGTGTCATGTGATACAGAATGCTGTAGAGCTCACCATTGTGTCATGTGATACAGAATGGAGTAGAGCTCACCATTGTGTAATATGATACAGAATGTTGTAGAGCTCACCATTGTGTCATGTGATACAGAATACTGTAGAGCTCACCACTGTGTCATGTGATACAGAATGCTGTAGAGCTCACCATTGTGTCATGTGATACAGAATGCTGTAGAGCTCACCATTGTGTCATGTGATACAGAATGCTGTAGAGCTCACCATTGTGTCATGTGATACAGAATGCTGTAGAGCTCACCATTGTGTCATGTGATACAGAATGGAGTAGAGCTCACCATTGTGTCATGTGATACAGAATGCTGTAGAGCTCACTATTGTGTCATGTGATACAGAATGCAGTAGAGCTCACCACTGTGTCATGTAATATAGAATGCTGTAGAGCTCACCATGGTGTCATGAAATACAGAATTCTGTAGAGCTCACCATTGCACAATATGATACAGAATGTTGTAGAGCTCACCATTGTGTCATGTGATACAGAATACTGTAGAGCTCACCACTGTGTCATGTGATACAGAATGCTGTAGAGCTCACCATTGTGTCATGTGATACAGAATGCTGTAGAGCTCACCATTGTGTCATGTGATACAGAATGCTGTAGAGCTCACCATTGTGTCATGTGATACAGAATGCTGTAGAGCTCACCATTGTGTCATGTGATACAGAATGGAGTAGAGCTCACCATTGTGTCATGTGATACAGAATGCTGTAGAGCTCACTATTGTGTCATGTGATACAGAATGGAGTAGAGCTCACCATTGTGTCATGTGATACAAAATGCTGAAGAGCTCACCATTGTGTCATGTGATACAGAATGCTGTAGTGCTCACCATTGTGTCATGTGATACAGAATGCAGTAGAGCTCACCATTGTGTCATATGATACAGATTGCTGTAGAGCTCACCATTGTGTCATGTGATACAGAATGCTGTAGAGCTCACCATTGTATCATGTGATACAGAATGCAGTAGAGCTCACCATTGTGTCATGTGATGCAGTAGAGCTGATCACCATTGTGTCATGTGATACAGAATGCTGTAGAGCTCAACATTGTGTCATGTGATACAGAATGCTGTAGAGTTCACCATTGTGTCATGTAATACAAAATGCTGGAGAGCTCACCATTGTGTAATATGATAGAGAATTCTGTAGAGCTCACCATTGTGTCATGTGATACAGAATGCTGTAGAGCTCACCATTGTGCAATATGATACAGAATTCTGTAGAGCTCACCATTGTGTCATGTGATACAAAATGCTGAAGAGCTCACCATTGTGTCATGTGATACAAAATGCTGAAGAGCTCACCATTGTGTCATGTGATACAGAATGCTGTAGAGCTCAACATTGGGTCATGTGATACAGAATGCTGTAGAGCTCACCATTGTGTCATGTGATGCAGTAGAGCTGATCACCATTGTGTCATGTGATACAGAATGCTGTAGAGCTCACCACTTTGCTGTTATAATTACCTTAATAGCAATATAAGCTTCATTGATCTGACCAAATTGCCTTGAACCTGCTGTGGAAGTGCCGCTGTCAGGATGATACTGTCTGGCCAGACGTAGATAGGCCTCTTTCAGCTCTTTCTCTGTACAATCTTGGTTCAGGTTAAATAATGAATAGCAATCGCTGAGATTGTTCTTGAGTTTATATCCAAAATCACTTTTGCAATTTGTAGAGAAATGCCGATGCATAGAGACACTGCTAGAACAGTTGTCACGTACCGATAGGTTAATAAAGAACTGTTTACTGTTCGAGTACGAACTGGTAAAGGAACATCTCAGACTGAGAGGCGTTGTCAATCTTGTTAATGTTGAGAACGAGCATAAAGAAGATCTTCTTGTTGTGTAGTCCCACTTTAAACAGTGAACGAAATACCTTTTAGTCATCCGAGGAAAGCCAACCAAAATATCGGACTTCAACATTCGCTGCAGTAATACTGGTCTTCTCTGAATCAACAACATGCTAAAAAGATCACACGATTACTGTTTTCTTTTCTTTTTTTTTTACATGAGACGTCTTGTTTTCTGTGGCTCAACGTTCTAAATCTTGACATTAACTGGTACCTATGTTTATTCTCTTTAAGGACAAAAAGAACAAGCTATTAGACACCAGTCCCATAGTCACGAAGTGGGGCGGTAAAAGTTAGATCACGTATCCGTCAAGCATTGTCGGAGATACCGACAAATTATAATATTCCATTGACGTGTTTTAACAGTAGTTACAATTGTTCAAACGATTTGCCAAACGATAGTGAATTTAACAGAGACTTATTGACATAGGTGATAAGATTACAACAAAAAATGACAATTTTATGTACTTAGGGAATATAAGTTATGACATATGTTAACCGTTCAGGTTTACAAGAAAAACTTGACACTCTTAACTTGTATTGCCAGGATATTGGTGTCTTAATGTCAATATTAACAAAACCAAGGTCTTGATCTTCAACAACGCAGGCAGACATATCAAAGAGACATAAAATATAATTTATATTTAAGAAATACAACTATTGAATGTATCTTAAACTATAAATATTTCGGCTTGTATTTTAGTTCATCTTGATCATTTAGCTATGCTATAAGAAATCCTTAAAAGCCTTTTTCAAATTACGAAAAGATTTTTTATCATTACATCCATCTATTAAAAATAGTACCAACACCTTTGATCATACACATATAATATTATGTGGGATTGAAATATGGAGAATATTTTATCCTCTATCCTCCAAATGTGAAAAAAGAAATATACACAGTTTATATTCTGGTTTCTCATGTGAAAGGATGCATTTAAAATTTTGCAAATAACTTCTTGAGTGAACAAGAATGCACTTAGTGTTGCTGTTTTGTCAGAACTTAGGCGCTTTCCACTTTACTTTAATGTAGTTAAAACCATGTTATTATAATAATGCTCAGGACTTTCGACTTGACCACGGATACAAAACTGATTTTCTACTATGTTTTTGGAAAATAGGTGGGCATTTAGGCCACTACTCTGGGTTCTTATTCTAGTATGAAAAATCTGACCCATCCTCTTACCAGCGTAAAAATATTTGGGAACAGGAGTTTTCCGAATATGGTTTTTGAGACAAGATAAAGATAAATTTCTAGTATCTACGGAAGATGATTCCACAATCTAACAGATGATGGTAGAAAACTATTATGATAATGGCTAGTTCTGGTATGTATGTTGATCAAGTTGGCAGAATTACGAGTACGATGATTATGCAAGTCACAGTGAGGTGATGGTACTAAGTTTGATAAATACATAGGAGCATAGTTGTTGACCATCTGAAGGAATAAGATAATCTTATGATTTGTCCGTCTGTCTCTCAAAGTATCCCACCCAGCTCTAGCATAAGAATATTCAAACAAGTCAGTTTTGAGGCACCAGTGACCCGTGACTATTCGTGCAGCCTCATAGTTTATCTGTTCCAATCTATTCTTCATATATTCTGTACAATTTTATAACATCTGCATATGTCAAGAGATCTCCTGCCTCCTGTCAACTATAAACTTCAGACGTCGTAAAAGATTTAAACGGACAGAAGCCTTCTTGATAATCATGTTAATATGAGTATACCAGCCGCCATCACTAGAGAAAGTAAGACCGAGATGCTTATGGGACTGGACAGTAGTAATAACTGTACAATCCATGAGCAACCGGTGGTGATAATCTGGATCAACCTTTCTAGAAATTATCAAGGTTTCAGTTTTTCTTAGGATTAAATGAAACTAACAATTTCTTGGTCCATCTACTAATGCTTTGCATGTCAGAATTAAGCATAATTGATGCCAAGAAAGGGCTGTCAACTATAGCATAGATACTAGTATCATCAGCGAAAAGTTTTATATCGCAGTTAACTTCATCAACGATATCATTAATAAATACTAGAAATAACATAGGATCCAGAATAGAACCTTGAGGAACACCAGCATTTATTGATAGCCATGAAGACTCTTGCCCATTAAGAACCAACCTTTGTTTTCTATCACCAAGATAACTACAGAGTCAGTTTAATAATCTACCCGTGACGTCCATTTTTTGCAATTTATAAATCAACCGTCTATGCCAAACATGATCGAAAGCCTTAGTGATATCGAAGAAAACAATGCCTATATCCTTCCCCTCGTCTAGAGCTCTAGAAAATACGCCTGATAAATACAATAACTGGTTTACTGTAGAATCTTTTAGGGTAAAACCAGACTGGTGTTCCAACAACATACTGGTATAAAATCCATCACATGTTTGTAAACACACTTTTCGAAACCTTTACTTATTACACTCAATAAGGATATAGGTCGATAATTACCAAGACAGCTTTTATCGTCCTTCTTAATTACCGGTATTACATTCGCCCTTTTCCATGACTTAGGAAAATACAAAGTCTTATATTAAAAATTGTGCAAAGATGCTTACAAAGTATATCAAATCCCATTTTTAATAATTTGAAGCACATCTTTTACATCGATCACTCTCTGTGATACTTAATAGATCAAGTTGTCTGTCAGGTAGAATCGATTCTATAGAATCGATGTTCGGTACCGTCATCCAAATTTGAGTGCGACGAGAAATAATTATTAAAAGCTTCAGCTTATCTAAAATAATATCGTTTTGTTTTAAAGGAGAAATGTCCTTTCCCCGAGTCTTGAAACCTACGACACGTGAAGCTGTAACCCACCACTTCTTTATATCAGACATTAGTTCTCAGCTTTTCAACCAGGCTATTGAGAAACTGTAATCGTTGACTTCGAATAATATTAACGGCCTGGTTTCTATGTCGTCTGAAATTAACCATGTTAACCCAATGCTGAGGTAGGTTGGACTTTTAGCCTTATTATGTAGTCTTCGGTGTTTGCGTATAGCGCAACGAACGCTGATAATACGAACGGTATTATTTATCCACGGAGGATCTGAGTTATGAACAGTGATTTCCTTATTTAGAATGGTCTCTGACGCAGACTTAATAAGGAAATCTGTGAAAGATTCGACAAGTACATCTAAATTATTATCAGCATCCGAAGTAATGCGGTCCCAGTCGACAGAGCGCATTTTGTCGCTAAATCCCTCCTCATCGCATCGGTCATATAACCAAGTGTGACATTTAAAACAGGTACGCACCGACTTTTCTACTGTAATGATGCCATAAATCGGGCAGTGGTATCGTACCATCGAATCAAGGAAGGAGTGACCTACATGTAGATGTACAAAGTCTAACAGATTTCTCTGGTTCGTAATTACCAGATCTAAACACGAGCTGTTGTTTTCCTTGAAGTGCTTCGGTTCGTTTATCAATTGAATCATATCGTAGTTCATTGTGATATTTCTCATATGCGAATTAGATGCTTTTAGAAAATCTTCATTAAAGTCTCCTAAAATGACCTTATTGTATCTACAGATAAATGTCAATAGGATCATGAATGAGGTTAAAAGTCTGAATACCAGTCAGGAGGTCTGTAAAACAGGCCAAATAAATTTTTTTTGTTGACTCTATATACTGACCTCGACCCATAAACATTCGACTCCTCTGACAAAAAGATCTTGTCTTTTATATGCAACAAAATTATCCTTGATATAAGGCTTTTGATTGCCTACCCCACAATTTTCTCATGCATAAATTTAAGGGTAGTCTGTCGAATGATAGTTCGAAACTTTTAAATAACTTTTCAGCTAATAATGTACGTAGTAAATTGGGCAAAATTTATAAAGGAATCCCGAAAGGATCAATTTTAGGACCTGCTTTATTCAATATTTTCTTAAACAATATATTCTACTATTATAAAAGACAGTTCTATATACAACTATACTGATGACAACACACTGTCACATGAGATCAGAAGAGTAAGAACTATTGCAATAGAAACATTTAATATAATATCAAAATGAGTCCAGTCTATTAACAAAATCGTGTTAAAAAAAAAACACACAAATATTCTTTTAGGTATCACAACACAGCAAAACTCCCTAGTGTCACAACAAGTATGGTACAAAAGCTCGATCTTCCTGATTTTAGAAAGGAATCTTCCTTCCTACAATTACAAAATTTAATAGTCTTATTGTATTGTAAGTCATGCCACTGCTCCGCTTGTATGTAACTGCTTGTACTTACCAAAGATTTATATCTTACACGTAGTACATCTGAATTTTCAAGCTCCTATCTTAATATAGTGCTACTATAAATATATACCTTATTGTTGACAGCTTATTGATTTGTTCAATACGTATGAAAATAATATTAATATAGTATTTATTCAAATGAAAGTTTTTTTAAGTCATAGATAGATCCCTGTATGCTTTTTAATGCTTAATTTTTTAGAGATTGTGCTTTTTGTTTATATTTTCATACTAAAGCGTTTGTCTTAGCTTTTTTGCCAAACTAATATTCACGTACAATGTTTATGTACTAAAAAGTACTGTCAGATTTAAAAAATGCAGTGAGAAGATCCGTATTTTTGTAAAACAGTTTATGAAATAATTAACTTTGTAATTTGTTGTTACTAAAGTATATACGATGTTAATACATTTATCATAATGTAACTGATTTTTTATTATATATTGTTATATATCAGTTTTCAAAATTTCTTTTTATTTGCCAGTTAAAACTGCAGTCAAGCGAAAAACAGCAGACAATATCGATTAATTGATATGTATTACACCCCAAAAGCTGATAAAATTCCAGATTAAGATAATATTTGTATATTGGATTTACCGCCTTAATCCTATCACGGTATTCTTAACAACAGGAAAGACATCTATGTATTGTCCAATTGATCGTGCATTTTGTTCTGTATTTTCATTACATTTGTAATGACATGTTTTCGTTCCCCATAACACTCAAAGTTGTCAAGATTCTTCTAAAAGAGATTTTATATTAGATTCTTTGTAATTTTAATTAAATGCATTCAAGATACCCATACCATTCCTTCTGATGAAGGTATATGGAAAGTAATTTGGATATGAGAAATAGTGTTCACTCATCTCTCAGTTATTTCTGCTGGAGTAGGGACAGTAATACATGTTTGTTTGTTTGAATGATCTTCAACGCCACTTTCAGCAATTTTTCAGCTATTTCATGGCGTCCAGTTTTTATTGGGGGAGGAAGCCGGAGTACGCGGAGAGAACCCCGGACCATCGGTAGGAAAACTGGCAATCCTTGTCAATTAAGATTGGAGAAGAATACACCCTGCCCGCAGTGAGACTCGAACCCGCAACCTCAGTGTTGACAGACCACGTGATCAATAGTAGACGAACTACCTTAGCCACAAGGCCACCGAAGCCTTATTAAAATACATGAGCAAATTTGTTGCATGTTTATTCCTCCAACTTGCCCCAAAAAAAAAAAATCGACATGAAATACATAAAACACCATTTGAAGCTTCTTGATTTTTCCTTTCCAATATTTCTCGGTGGTGATTTTAATTGTACTACTAATCCTTCCATAGATCCGACAGGAGATATTTAACCCCACCCCCATTCTTGTAATGAATTTTAAAATAGTGTTTAACGTTTCAAATTTTTTATACGTAATTTTCATCCGTACGATAAAATAGATTCTTGGTCGAGAAATGACGGTGTCACAGCAAGACTTGATATAGTTTAAATCTCAAAGCATTAAAGTCAGTTTACCCAGATCGAAAGAAAGTACATACAGTGTAGTCTGAACATGATTACGTTCGTAATTGCTGTAAAGAAATACAAGGTAAACATGGTGCTTACATGTGTCTTAATTCATCTCTTTTTGATGATAAATCGTATGTTAATATGATTAATATTTTCTGGATTTCACGGCGATTAATGATATCCCAGTTTAAATGTATTCAAAAGTGGTGGGATCGTGGTAAATACAAAGTGATGGTAATTTTAGAATACTTTTCTATATTTTGAACGTAAATTTGATATGTAGTTTGTAGTTATTAAAATTCAAAATATTGCAAAAAACATTAATCTAAATGCCATTTAAATTGAGAAGCATCACTTGTCTGAACTTGAACGTAATCAGGCCTGTGCTACCTGGGCTCGCTCAAGATTCAATATGTTAACAATTATGATAAACCTACATAATATTTCATTGACCTTCAAAAGAAGCGTGGTACGGAAAAATGTAGTCTTATTTTACCTTGCCTGATGGCAGTATAGCTGACTCAGATTAGGAAATAAAATCACTTGCCAGAAATTTTTACTCCTATTTGTATATGGGCGGTTTTAAATTAATGACCCCAACAGGTTATGGTTCACTAATTTTGTCAAATTAATAGATATATTATTTCTAAATAGTTGAAAATGTATGTCTAGTTGTGGGGAACATGTCGACAAAAATTCTTGAAGATATCTCAGAAAACAAAAACATTAATCAAAAGGTCACCAAATTTTCAATATTTGCATAATTCTTTTTCTCAGAAAATAAAAACATTATGCTAAAAAAAAACAAAAAAACAAGCCAAAATTGTCAGGAGTGCAACGCTTTTTTGTGACATTTTAAATAAAAATGTCATTTTTCAAAAGGTCACCAATTGTCAATATTTGCATAATTCTTTTTATTACAAAGTTTCATGTGTAAACTTATTGAGAGATATCAAATTTAAGCCATCGTAAGCAAAGGTATATTTAAGATTTTATTTGGTTTAATCATTGAAAACAAAAAGGAAAAAATGTCTACAAAGAACTTAATGCAACATTGCTTAAATTTGTGTTGCACTCCTGACAGGGTAGTGTTTTCAAAACAATATTTTTACCCTTTAAAATGCAACATACTTTCTTTTGATATCTCTCAATAAGTTGAAAAAATCCTTTGCTTATTCATCTGTATTACAATGGAATAAACTGCCAATTAATATTAAAAATGCTACAACTCTAAATAGTTTTAAAACGAAATGCCTTAATCACATAAAAGGGAATTAATAAATATTGACAGAATTATGTTTTTATATGATCTTATATTTTTTGTTTTGTAAATATTCATGACTATTGAACTGTCTTTTTATGTTATCATGATTATGTGTTTCATATGATTTTGAGGGCCTCAAAGTAGATTAGTATAAACTAATTGAGCTACCCTCTTTAAATAAAGGAAATTATTATTATTATAAGTTAACACATGAAACTGTGTAATAAAAAAAGAATTATGCACATATTTCTAGATTTGACAATTTGGTGATCTTTTAAAAAATGACATTTGTAGGTGTCACAGAAAAGCTTTGCACTCCTGACAATTTTGGCATTTTTTTGGCATAACTTTGTGTTTTCTGATATATCTTCAAGATTTTTTGTAGACATATTCCCAACAACTACACATACATTTTCAACTATTTAGAAATAATATATCTATTAATTTGACAAAATTAGAGGACCATAACCTGTTGGGGTCACTTTTTTAAACAGCCCATATATTAATTTTGTTCTTTCACAAATATCCTATTGAAAATGTTAAGATATATGAAATTTGTTCCCAGCAGTATCACAAAATTACCTCAATACTTTTTAAAAGAAAGTATTTCCTACTTTTATTTGTTTTACCCCGGAAGTCCAATTATCTCCCCTGAAAAACATCCTACAGCTACGAAAATTCTTCATGCATATCTACATATGATGTACTTCCTTCATGAAAAATTTCATCAAAATCTGTGAAGCAGTTTAGGAGGAGTTGCCATTACGAGATCTCCGACTGAATACTATATTTAATAAAAAGTCTAAATCCAATTAGCTCCCCTGTATAATATCCGACAGTAACCAAAAATTCTTCATGCACATCTACATATGATGTACTTTCTTCATGTAAAGTTTCATAAAAGTCTGAAGAGGTTTAGGAGGAGTTGCCATTACGTGATCTCCGACTGAATACTATATTTAATAAAAAGTCTAAATCCAATGATCTCCCCTAAATATTATCCGACAGTAACGAAAATTCTTCATGCACATCTACATATGATGTACTTCCTTCATGAACAATTTCATCAAAATCTGTGGAGCGGTTTAGGAGGAGTTGCCATTACGAGATCTCCGACTGAATACGTGGTGTACTATATTTAATAAAAAGTCTAAATCCAATTATCTCCCCTGAATAATAACCTACAGTAACGAAAATTCTTCATGCACATCTACATATGATGTACTTCCTTCATGTAAAGTTTCATAAAAATCTGTCCAGCGGTTTAGGAGGAGAAGCGCTTACAAGGGATGTGGACAGACGGACAGACAGACAGGGTGATTCCTATATACAGTAACACCCCCCAAAATAAGTATGTGGGGTGATAATAAGTCCCCATGTTTGAAAGACTGCCTAGTGAATTTTATAAAACCTTCTGGAACATTGTTTGAAAGGATATGGATGATGTGTTTGTTACTTCTACTGAAGAAAACTTTCATGTAGAAGATTACATACTGATCAACGTTATTGTGTTCCCGGTCATAATATCAGTGACAATATTCGATTAATTAATCTACATGTTTTGCTAATCATGAAAATATCCCCTTGCCATTGTTTCTACCGATCAAGATTGCCATTAATTGTTGTAAAAGAGGGACTTTCAATTTTTGGATTATATTGGTTGTCAAAGATGACCTTAAATTAGGAACATATGATAGCATGACGATATATATAAATCAAATAGGTTAAACAATGCATACAAGTAATTGTCAGAGACTTATTACAACTAATCATGACAAATGGATTAGTTTGAATTTAAAGACAGAGATTATTTACGTATTGTAAAATAAATTATTTCTACTGATAGATAAAAAAAATCACTCACTCACATACCAAACGACGGAATCCTCAATAAGCACATGAAATTAGGCACTTTTAGAAATTTATAACAATTTTGATGTGATAATACACAGGAGATCATATAATGGTCCTATATGATGTAAGTTGTGTGCTGAATCGAAATACTTTGCATGTCATCTAA
Organism: Limnoperna fortunei; assembly: GCA_944474755.1. Classification (NCBI taxonomy): domain Eukaryota; kingdom Metazoa; phylum Mollusca; class Bivalvia; order Mytilida; family Modiolidae; genus Limnoperna; species Limnoperna fortunei. Next base: position 53,858,077 of record OX104122.1, read on the forward strand.
ATTAAAATACATAAAACATGATGAACAAAGTAATTTTATTTTGTAAATAAATAATTATTTGTACACAAAACAATAATCAACAAATTTCAGTTTTTTGTTTGAATAGTTTTAAATGTCAATTTAGGCAATTTTTCAGCTGTATCATGGAGTCCAGTTTTTATTGATTGAGGAAGCCAGCGTACCCAGAGAAATACCAGGACCTTCGGTTTGGAAAACTGGCATTCCTTGTCAATTAAGATTTGAGTTGAGTGCATCGTGCCTGCAGGGAGACTCAAATCAGCAATCTCTGTGTTGACAGACCATGTGATCAAAACTAGACAAACTACCTTGGCCACTTGGCCACCAAGGACCCACATTTCAGTGAACTACATGTAATTATCTATTTCTATAATAAAGCATAACACATCAACATTGACCATAACAATATATTGTTTCTATACAGATATTTTTCTCATTATTTTACCATCTTTGCTGTAAAGCATGGAAAGTCTTGAAAAAAGGTTTACATGGAAACATTGTATCTAACATAAACATTACATAATCTTGTAATCAATTATCTACAATAAATAACCATACAATATGACCTGGTGTTACATTTTATTCCATATTTTTTAAATTAACCTTTTAGATAAGTATGACATATAGGTGGTTGTATATAAATTTTTGTCGTTAAATAGAAATGAGTTTTTTCATAGTTGCTTCTATACTATTACTATTTTGCCACTTCTGTTATCGTATATATCCAGATATAAAAATTCAATAAAAGTTTTAATCACCAATAAACATTCAAACCTTTATGAATTTTATCAGCTATATCATGATGTCAAGTTTTTATTAGGGGTGAAAGTCCCAGTTCCCACAGAAAATCCCAGTCCAAATGTACGAAAAGACAAAAATGTTATGCATGAACATATTATCTAAATAGTTTGTAACACATTTAAAATTTGTTATTCAAATATTTAAAAATTTGCAGCAACCTTTTTCATAAATTTTCGATGCATTTTTTTAAGTTACTTGATATTCATTTGTTTTCCACAACAAACATCAAGTAATTGACACAAAGTGTTGAAAACAAACAATTTAATCATCCACAAAATATTTTTATCATCCACAAAATAAGTTAACCACCTCCATTCAATTTTTAACTGATATGCATAAATCTATATCGCATGTGTACTAGTATGCTTTGTACCTCTGTTTTACTGGTTTCTTGCCAACTGTATGCAGCAGATTAAACATTCTAAACAACCATCTGCATCTGCTTTATTTGTTTGAATCTAATCTGAGGCTAAAAAAACTTTCCTTAATATTTTTCCAAACATCTCTCCATTTAATTTCACCACTTTGACTTGAAAAAAAATAGTCACTAAAATTATTAGATTCACAAGGTGTCTCCCCTGTAACTGGAAGAAAGTCTAAATACTTTTCACAAACTCGTCTTATTTCCTTCTCTACATTATAAGGGATCCTTTGTTTTTGTATCAAAGAAGAAGGAACAATCATGTTAAACTTCATTATTTTTTCATTCAGTTCAATTATGTTATTTTCAAAAATTTTTGCATGCTGCTGCCACCTAGCCTGATCACTCTTTGACCAAGGAGGATCCCCAATGCTGTTTTTCACTGCAGATAGTCTTTCTCTAGCTTTTCTCATATCTTCCCTGAAAAATAGAGTTTTCTTGATTGAAACCATCAAATATGATGTCAAGACACAAACTAATACACGAACTAGAGGCTCCCCAGAGCCTGTATCGCTCACCTGAACTTAACACCAAGCAACCCTTTTTTTATCCAGCTTTTCTTTCCAATAAGGAATTGCCTGACACTTCTGCAAAAATCATTAATTTTGACCTTGTAAGGGAAATAACTCCTATAAGGAGGAGCTTTTGATGCTGAGGAGGGAGGTACACTTCAAATTTGCTGTACCTATTATACTTTTTTAACTATCAGCTAAAAACTATCTTGACCCCCCCCTCCCCCCTTTTCTATTTTAAGCCAACGTAGCCATGTAGGTAGTCAGCTGTCATGATTTGCACAATTTTGGTAGAGGACATCCTAAAGATGATGTGTGCAATGTTTCAAAGCAGTCCTTTCATTGGTTAAAGAGAAGATTTTTTAAAATTAATTGGAATTCATTCAGAAAATGTTCAAGGAGAATAATTCCTAAATGGTTCATCAGACAATCTTGACCCTAAAGCCATTTTTGTAGCTCTAATAGAGCAGAACAATTAAGCAATGCTAACTTTTCCTCTAGTTCTAATAATTTTCAAGATTTTAAGGCAAACATGGCAAAAATCATCAATTTCGACAATTAAAGGGCAATAACTCCTACAAGGAGTCATCATGCAACTTCGACCCAATGAAGTGTTTTGTAGACCTTTTGATGCTGATGAAGGCATGTCTCTTCCTGTATCTGTTATACTTTTTGAACTATAAACCAAAAACTGTATTTTGACACCTATCCCCTACCACATTCTATTTTTAGCCATGGTGGTCATGTTGGTTAATCTATGGCCATGATTTGTGCAAACTTAGTAGAGGACATTTAACGGATGATGTGTACAAAGTTTCAAATCAGTACTTTCAGTGGTTTCAGAGGAGAAGATTTTAGAAAAATTATTTAAAACCGATTAAAAAAAACTGTTCAAGGGGAATAACTCTTACAGTTAATCAGACAATTTTGACCCATGAGCCATTTGTGTAGCTATCATAGAGCAGAACAATTAAGCAATGCTCAATTTTTCTCTAGTTCTAATAATTTTCAAGATTTCGAGGCAAAAATAGCAAAAATCATCAATTTGGACAATTAGAGGGCAATAACTCCTACAAGGAGTCATCATACAACTTTGACCCAATGGAGTGATTTGTAGAGCTTTTGATGCTGAAGGAGGAGTCTCTTCCGTTTTCCTCTATCTGTTATACTTTGTGAACTATAAGCCAAAACTGTATTTTGACCCCTTTGTTCTAATTTTAGCCATTGTGGCCATATTGGCATCCTCACAAGTCAGTGTCCACGAAACCCTGACAAAACTTAGCTAGGAAATACCCGGGCTAGAAGTCACTATTTTGATTGGCTACATCATACCTTAATGTAGCCAATCAACAGCTCGCTTTCGTTCAAGACTTGGTTAGTGGATATCCAGATGTTGATTGTAAATAAACCAAATGGATGTGTTTCATAGACCATGTATTTTGTACAGTAGTGTTAAAGGGAAACTTCGCGAAAAAATGAAAATTTGATATGTTATTCCTCAAATAAAAAGAAACACTTTTGCCTCTTGATGATTTATTATATTTTTCAATAGTTAAGTTTCTACATTGAATTTACCGTGTAAAAAATGCACTTATGGAGGTCCGCCATCTTGTCACTATCTCGTCACTAGATGGCGATATTCGAGATCCCTGGACATCCAAGTACCTTAAAGTCGCCATATGATAATAACGCGAAACGGTCAATAACATAAGGTTGTACTATAAGACAAGGTTGTGGCAAGATTACGTTTCATATTCCCGATCTTAGAAATAAAACGATTTGTGTAACAAAAAGATAACCATTTTAAAGACTTCTACGTTCCAAAGCAGCAACAACTTCATGAGAATATCATTTTTCAGAGTTAAATGGAGGATAGTTTAATAGTATGGTGACCTCATTTATCATCGAATATTCGAATGAATTTTGCCCATAAATATTAATAAAGTTGAAAATTATTCGTATTACTACTTTCAACTTCATCAGATTATGCAACTTATTGAACGAAACTTTTTTTATACAAAATGCGAAGTTGACCATTTTAGAAATAACGGTCATTAAATGAAATATTTTCAAATGCACTGTTTTCGCGCATCAAAATTTCACTTCATGTTTTGTACATTTATTATTATTAATCCTGGTAACATTTATTGTGCGTGTTCGTAATGCAGTTTTGCAATAGACACCCTGTTTGTTTACCTGCTAATTCTGTTAATTACCCTTCAAAAACGAGTAATGATTTACCTGTAAAATTTTCACGTCCAGGTACAACTGCCGTTTAAAAAAATAAATATACGAATAAATCTTTTATTACAATTATTATTTAGGTAATTATCTGAGTTAAAAAAAAGACAGGTTAAAATTTGTGTCTTAAAATACTTTTATTTACAAAGATCATTAAAAAATTAAGACGTATTTGGTAATCTTATGTCGTCAGCTGGTTTTTAGTCATCGCCACAGTTTTAATATTCTTCAAAGAGCAAAGGCAGAAAAACATATTTTTAAACTGGATTATTTATCATATTTACTGGATAATTACATTTATCACATCACAAACGCAGTCACGTGATAAAATACTGTTAATATGGCAGCCCCTATACACAAAATTTTACCACCTTTAACCCGCTCTGGAAGAGTAACGGTAAAGAATACAATAAAACATCAAAAGGCAATTATATCTCTTTTTATTTGAAGAATAACATATCAAATTTTCATTTTTTCGCGAAGTTTCCCTTTAATAGTTTGTTATTACTGCGTTATTTATTAGTTGCATTACGTTTTCTTCCAACTCAAGAATGAGTGAGAATGACTACTGTCAAACACTTGCTAGACGGGGAGTTTCCTAGCTAAGCTTGTCAGGGTTTCGTGAACACATGTGGACACAGAAACCCTGACTTGTGAGGATGCCATGTTGGTTGGTCTGAGGCCATGATTTGTGCAAACTTGGTAGAGGACTTTTTACTAATGATATGTGCAGAGTTTCAAAGCAATCCCTTCAGTGGTTTTGGAGGAGATTTTTAAAGAAAAGTTAATGACGACGATGACTGACGAAGATGCACGTCAAGTGATGGCAATAGCTCACATGACCCTTCGGAACAGGTGAGCTAAAAAGGGAGGTAAGCATTTATAAACAATGCACAAACAAGCATTTATAAACAAACAAGTTATCAATACACTAATACATGAAAAATTGGAGGTTAGCATTTATTAAGATTTGTTTGCATTCTTTTGAAGATTCATTCATGTATGAAAGCACTGACCTAAGCTCATTTTAAATGAAGCAAAGTAGTGCTTCATGATGAAAATGTGCTTCAGTAAAAGCATTCATACATCAATGAAACTTTAAAGGAATGCCTTCAGTTGTTATATTTACATTTTATTTGATTTAAAAAATTCTGTTTTCCTGATTTAAATCATGAACAATGTATTATTACTGATTTATATTATTCCATGTTGTTTGTTTACTGTGGACGTTGTCAAGGAAGCATGTAGTTTTCATGGCAACCGGTTTCATTGATAAATGCAAAGAATGATTCTTCATGGAGTCACTCAGTATCGTGATATGATAAAGCTGTTCTTGGAGAACTAGACTCGTTGCTTTATAAAATCTGACCAATGAATATTCATCAGGCCAAAATAAATTAATTGTGTGTCCGGTTTCCCAACCCTACCTCCAGTTTGGACGCCGACCCTAAAACATTTTATCAACTTTTAATAAATCTGGATTTTTTTTTCAGGTCATTTCCGTGTACCATTTAATTTTGTTTTAAACTGCATCTTAAAAATGTTTGTAACTAACAGAAAATGGAAGTGATTCAAGTGTCTTTAAAACACAGATTTTAAAGCATGGCGTACCGACAGCCATGTAGTGTACTGTTATTGCAATTCGGATTGCAAAATGCGACCACGTACAGGAACCTAAGAGTTTCATGACATGGCTTCTGGATCACTCAGACATGATGAGCATTTTTAAAGTTAATCATTACACCTCTTCCGCCAACGGGTTTGATGAAAAGCAGTATGAAGTTTTGAAAACAAAATAAAATGTTTTAATCAAATAAATTTTTTTCCCTACCTACCCAACTTACTTTTTTCAAGAGTGAAATAGGAAACACACTATTAATTTATTTTTGCCTTTTATATATAATTACCTAATTTCCTTTTCTAAAGTGATCCATTCTGGGGCATATCCATTATTAATTAGTATCTTGTTTATGTTATACGTCATTGTATCAACCATTGGATTCTGTCCATTATACTCTAATGGCTTTCCTTTCCCTGGTAAATTATCAAACTCCCCCTTACTCATTGACTCCTGAATTAAATCTTCTACTATTCTCTCTATAGTGTTGCTGTGAAAAAAAACAATGTTAAATAATTATTCACTATGAATAAATGAACAGTGAGAACATGTTATTGAATGTCTGTCAATCAGGCAATTTTTTAAACCATCTCTGTCAAGACTGGTTCATACTAGTAGGTTTGAGTAAAAAAGTCCTACGAGTACCCATTTCATGCAAGGGGAGAGAACTCCTACAAAATGTACTCACAAATCAGTGACAAGAAATGTTATGTTAATTTTAAATCAAAACAATTTAATATATACTCAAATGAGTAACTTGAATGGTGTCTAATTAGAGGTAGGTTGTACTCAGTATATAATCATCTGAGGCTCCTGAGGGCACCCATGTTTTTTATTAGGTTTGAGGTACCAGTACTCATCTGTATAATGATCTGAGGCTCCTGAGGGCACCCATGTTTTTTATTTGGTCAGTGTATAATCATCTGAAGCTCCTGATGGCACCCATGTTTTTTATTAGGTTTAATTTGCCAGTACTCATCTGTATAATCATCTGAGGCTCATGGGGGCACCCATGTTTTTATTAGGTCACTGTATAATCATCTGAGGCTCCTGAGGGCACCCATGTTTTTATTAGGTCACTGTATAATCATCTGAGGCTCCTGGGGGCACCTATGTTTTTTATTAGGTCACTGTATAATCATCTGAGGCTGAGGGCACCCATGTTTTTTATTGGGTCACTGTATAATCATCTGAGGCTCCTGAAGGCACCCATGTTTTTTATTAGGTCACTGTATAATCATCTGAGGCTCCTGATGCCACCCATGTTTTTCATTAGGTCATTGTATAATCATCTGAGGCTCCTGAGGGCACCCATGTTTTTATTAGGTCATTGTATAATCATCTGAGGCTGAGGGCACCCATGTTTTTTATTAGGTCACTGTATAATCATCTGAGGCTCCTGAGGGCACCAATGTTTTTTATAAGGTCACTGTATAATCATCTGAGGCTCCTGAATGCACCCATGTTTTTTATAGGTCACTGTATAATCATCTGAGGCTCCTGAGGGCACCCATATTTTTTATTAGGTCACTGTATAATCATCTGAGGCTCCTGAGGGCACCAATGTTTTTTATTAGGTCACTGTATAATCATCTGAGGCTCCTGAGGGCTCCATGTTTTTTATTAGGTCACTGTATACAATGTAATTATCTGAGGCTCCTGAGGGCACCCATGTTTTTTTATAAGGCTTGAGTTACCAGTAATCATCTGTATAATCAACTGAGGCTCCCGAGGCACCCATGTTTTTATTAGGTCACTGTATAATCATCTGAGGCTCCTGAGGGCACCCATGTTTTTTATTAGGTCACTGTATAATCATCTGAGGCTCCTGAGGGCACCCATGTTTTTTTATGAGGTCACTGTATAATCATCTGAGGCTCCTGAGGGCACCCATGTTTTTTATTAGATCACTGTATAATTATCTGAGGCTCCTGAGGGCACCCATGTTTTTTTATAAGGCTTGAGTTACCAGTAATCATCTGTATAATCAACTGAGGCTCCCGAGGCACCCATGTTTTTATTAGGTCATTGTATAATCATCTGAGGCTCCTGAGGGCACTCATGTTTTTGAGTTACCAGTACTCATGTTTGATATATTTATTGTTCTTTTTTGGTTTCTTCTTTGTTGTCTGAACCCAAATTTTGTCACTGTCCTATGTTTTATGTTAATTGCTGATAGTTCAGTTTTCATACATTCACTTACAGTAAATTTTCACAAATTACCAAAATGAACAACCCAAAATCTTGACTGATAGAAATCGAATAATACTATGTATATTTTTCATATCCAGAACAGTAACAAAAATATATATGACAAATTTATTATTATTGTTAAGATTTTAGCACATAATGTTAAGCAATTGTATAGGCATGTTTGCTCCTGATGAACATGTGTGCATATTTTCTATGCCAACAAAAAAATCTTACAAGAAAATGTATCTCGGCAAAATTGTCTGGCTTGGCACAAACCCCCTTTCAGGGAATTTTTTAGTGCTTGCCACATTCGTCATTGACGAAATCATTTGAAAATTGACGACAGAGTCAATTTCGTCACCTGATTTCCAGCAAGTACTACATTGTAAAATTTTTCGTTACAAATTCATTATACCAAGTGTAAAACGACATTTATGACCACATATTGTAACTGTGTATCAGGTTTAATGGAAAAAAAAGCTTTAATGCAAAGAGTGAAGTATTGGGCACAACCCTACAGAATTTTGCCTTCAAGGATATTTCATAATGTTGTGGGGCCTCGGTGGCCGAGTGGTCTAGGTAGTTCGTCTACCATTGATCACATGGTCTGTCAACACTGAGATTGCAGGTTTGATTCTCACTGCAGGCAGGGTGTACTCGACTCCAATCTTAATTGACAAGGATTGCCAGTTTTCCTACCGCAGGTCGGGGGATCTCTCCGGGTACTCCGGCTTCCTCCCCCAATAAAAACCGGACGCCATGAAATAGCTGAAAAATTGCTGAAAGTGGCGTTAAAACACCATTCAAACAAACAAAAAAACATAATGTTGTAACTGTGTGTGTACCAGTTTAATGAAGCAGAGAACCTTAATTAAAAAAAGATCTTTAACGCAAAGGTAAACACGAGGTGGGACAGACGGATAAAAACAGACTTACGAACAGAATCTATATATTCCCCAACTATTGTCTGGGGATATAAATAATATTGTTTGATGTTTAGGATATAACTTAATAATAAAGTCACCTGATTTTATTTTTCTTTGCTTGTTTTTTATTTATAGCTACCAGAGCATCTTCCGAGTTTGATACATTTTTATTCATTCTATACTCGTACACAACATCTGCAGCTCGTCTGACTTTATATTTCTGATACTGATGTTCTCGTTGGGTCGGGGAACCAAATCCAATTCCCTGAAATTATAAATTATAATGAACTTAAATGATGCAACAGAGATGAAATAAAAAGACTCAAAACTTACGGGTCTTCAAATATTACAGATTCGGGAAATATTGTTAGTGTTGTTTCAAGAACATGTTCACATGACATAATTGTTATTTTAAACTTAGGCAGAATTTTGCTGCCATAATATGATCTTATTTTTGTGATTTTTCAGATCAACTGCAGAATTAGTCAAATTACTCGTAACGTAGCAATTAAACAAATTTTAACCTTTGATTGATTTATACAAAATTCAAACAAGATTTACATCTCTTGTATATTATTAAAGCTCAAGACATTACCAAATAACCTGAAATGATCTGAATCGAATTAATTTCTCTTTTGTTTTTGAAAAACCTGTTGGTTGTTTCCATGATAAAGTTTCACCATAAATTTTATATGGATAATTGTGATCTAACTGTAGTAAAATCATGTTAATTTGCACACTACAACAAACATAACTTGGTAAGAATGACACCTTCCCATTAGGAAACACACCATTCAGGGTTCTCAAAGTTTTCAGTTGGTAAACATATATAACTTAACAGAGGCATTAATCATCCAATGTTTATATATATATATATATATATAATTAGTAAAACATAATTCACAGCAAGTAATTCAAACAGCAATAATTACATTATCATAAAGCATCAATAATGAGTGATCATTAACACGAAAATGACCAAATAAAATATAGAGACACCATTGAACTGTACGTGGCTGATTAAATATGCGACTGCTTTTTTACATCAAGTGTTGGGAGTGATTCATTCCCGCTCTGCTAAATTGCACGTAATGGGACTAAATTCACGCCCTTGCCAAAAAAGTGAGGGTACAATTATTCCTTCTAGTTTAACATAGTCCTTCCGTATGTACTGCCTGTTACATGTATACAAACTTACCTTGTTCCCTAAGTACTGTCTGTGTAGTGTTATGTATGTCATTGTTACATGTATACAAACTTACCTCATTCCCTAAGTACTGTCTGTGTAGTGTTATGTATGTCATTGTTACATGTATACAAACTTACCTCATTCCCTAAGTACTGTCTGTGCTGTGGCAAGGTGTATAGAAAATCAAACTCTTCTTCATCATCATTCTTCTCAGCTGTAAAACTTTTAGGCTTGCTCAAATTCATGTGTTCCTATTAATTAGCAGTAAAATAAAACAATAATACATATGGTTACATAGATGCAATACAAGGGAAATAAATTCCATTACTTCATTGAGTGAAAAAAAATCATTCTTTTCAACGTTGTATAATTATATATAAGTTGCACACAATTATGTACATGCACACACATGACACATATATTATCATACTAGTAGTCATATAATTTTCAGCTGTTCATTTCTAAAATACTGTTTTATTATAAACAATAGGTCTCAATAAGAAGTGTTATGCATCAATCTAATTAAAATTCTATCTGTGTACAACCCAGCGACCATAGAAAAAAAGGGGGAGTAAGTGAAAGATTTAATTTTAATTAGATTGGATATACATAGCACAAGCAATCTTGTCTTGTCCTTTTGTATATTAGTCATTTCTTGAGATTTTCTAAATTCACTATTATAATTATCTTCTATGGCTATGCAATTTAAACTTCCTAGAACTGAAGAAATTTTCATGAACATGTTAAATAGCCTCATGTACCTTAATAGCAATATATGCTTCCTGAATCTGACCAAATTTCCGTGCACATGCTGTGGAAGTGCCACTATCGGGATGATACTGTCTGGCCAAACGTAGATAGGCCTCTTTCAGCTCTTTCTCTGTACAATCTTGGCTCAGGTTAAATAATGAATAGCAATCCCTAAGATTGTCCTTGAGTTTATATCCAACAGATTTGGTAAAAGTTGTAGAAAAATATCGTGGAAAAAAGACACTGCTAGAACAGTTGTCACTAACCAATAGGTTGATAAAGAACTGTTTACTGTAGGGTCTGGTACAGGACAATCTCTGACTAAGGGGTGTTGTTTTGTAGAATCTGGATACTGTTGAGAATGGGCAGCTTGTTGTGAAGTCCCACTTCACACTGTGAATGAAATACCTTTTATTCACCTGAGATAAGACAATCAAGATGGGGGACTTGAACATTTTATGCAGTAATACTGGTCTTCTCTGAATCAACATTCCACTACTTCACCTTTATTCCTCGGATCATCACCTGTAACAAAAGTATACTGTATACTACATGTAGTAATGTAAAACTTACAGAAAATTGTTTGGTGTCATGACGACTGTCTAAGGGTACTTGTAAGTAGTAGTAGTATTCAATTAAATAACAAGACTACTACTACATGACAAGCCATTCATAAATTAAGTTATACTTATAGCACAGTCTTACCAGTTAGACAAATCAGGAAGGCTGTGCTACAAATTAGCCTTAACATGAATGAGCCCTAGATCCTGCCAATTAAATATTGAGATAATCAAGGAGGATGGTGATTATCTTAGTGTGCTTTTCAGTAGGCTTTAATTCTTAGAACTAAAATCCATATAAGTTCTTGTTAACAGCTTCATCATTATTTTTAGTTTCAATATTTACTGAGTAATATTGCATTAGGAGGAATTCAGGTGACAATACCTTATTCTTCCTTAAAAAAACAGTAAGACAAAGAATTACTTTAATAAACTTAAAACAGAGTAAATCACATCCAAGAAATAAAAACACTAAATTAGTACAGTCCTCCCTTGTTATAATGCCACCTTTTGGACTTGGCATTTTTTTGGCATTATGAGAGGGTGGTGGCCGTATAACTACAGGAACAGGGATGCAGCCTTGCTAGGACAAACCCAGCATATAGCACAGGACAGAATGAAATGGAGGTAACTGGGGATGAAGATGATATATGAGATGAGATAAAATGAGGTGGTGGTATAAAGAGGGAGGACTATTTAAGACTTTTTCTGTAGCAGCAATATTTAATATGTATACAGCCCAGTTTCTTCTACATTAAACGTCATGTTTGTGGTAATTTTGCATTTTTTCTAAGAGCTTTCTGGTGGCTAAAAGAACAAATAAGCATATACTCTCCTTTTTGGTGAGGGTATGATTACTCCTAATGTAGCAGAGCGGGAGTGAATCACTCCTGGCACTTGATGTCCTTAAACGTTGTTACATAATATAATCGGCCATGGTCATTCTTGATACCTTTCAACATTGGCACCATTTTTTATCGGTTTTGTGTTTAAGATTGATCATTATTGATATGTGATGATACTGTTTTAATAACCAGCTGTGCATTATGGATTTATTTATATTTGTCTCTGTTCAATTAATTGAAAAACATTGAGAACACAGAAAATGATGTTGTATATGCAAATTACTGGATGGATATTAACGTATGTAAATAAGCACAATTTTCATCAAATAAGGTTATCATTACCACATACAGAAAAAGATCAAGAAAGCATTTTTCATGTGCATTTTCAAAGACGAAAAAACAAATTTCTATAATAAAGTTTGTTTCCCGTTAGTTCGCCTTCTCTTCGTTGTTGATATTTAAGTGACTAAAACGTTTTTAAATTAGCAGGATTAACTGGAGGTACAGTCAACCCTCTTTACAATGACCATGTTAGTTTCCCTCCAGCATTGACATTAAACTGAATTTTCTGTTGTAATGAAATTGTATTTATGTACTTGGATTATCTCTCCTTTTTATTTGCGTCTATTAAAAATTGTTCAAGTCTGCTCAATACCCAAGCATAATTACAACAAATAATAAAATGCTTGTTTTCTTGCCGATATTTAATTAAAAGCCTTTTTTCCTTTTTTAACATGTTTAACAAAAAAATGTAAATTATTTTTATTTTCATTAGACCGATTTTCGGTAATTATCCTATTTCTGATGTGCCGTTTCAATCTTAACGCACTCGTAATTATTTAAGCCAATAATTTTATGAAATATTTGAAGATTTAAATATTAAATCGCCTTTGACACCCTTTTAATGAATCCATATCCATGTTATTGATTAGTTTTATAACGGAAATGTCACGCACGGATAATTATGCAATCACAACGGGTGTTCCTCGTGCAATCAACCATTAGAAAAATCTATTTTCTGGACAGAGATAATTTTTTACAAGTAAAGCTTGATAATTTGTCGTTATAACGAATTATTTTATGCATGCTTTTGTATCTTTGTTAGTGACATACGCAGTAGGAGTCGGAAACCGAATATGTCGTTGTATCGAGCATTAACAACACACGGACACGTTTGTTCCCACTGAAATTTGGTCGGATGTTGAATATTCATTAAATCGAATGTCGTTGTAAGGAGGGTTCACTGTAAATGTTTTATAACATCTGGAAACGATGAAATATGCCGACTCAGACCAGTGTCCCAAAATCTGTTGTTTATCTTAGGGACATCTCTAATGCTTTTTTTGCATGGTTCCCATGCACACAAAAAAATTGTTGGACTTTGACTAACTATGGACTATTTTGAAATCCCAAAATCTTGTGCACGTGATTCACCGAGAACAAGGAATGGGGGGTTTAAGAGATATTTCTGTGATTAAATTATATATTAAATGTGCCTAAATTGTTTATTCGTTAATTGCTTATTTGCTCAACTTTGATGAAAGGTAAAAATGAAAGACTAATAAAAGACCAACATAATAAACTGGGAAAATGTAAATTTAGATTATTTATTAATATTTATTGACAATTAATAAGGCAATATTTTAATAATTACTCATTCATCAAACCATTGGCATGTTAGAGTTTAATTAAGTTTAACATAACCTCAATCTATATCCACAGTGTACCCTTCTGTGTATTTTTTAACTTACAAGTTTCAAACCTTCAAGTAATTTAAGAAATAATTCATGGCTGCCCCAATTTTATGGATTATTTAAATATGGGTAAGCATTATATTCATGAATATTTTGCGATGAGCGTTAGCGAATGGTAAAATATCATGAATATAATGCTTACCCATACATGTATTTAAATAATCCATAAAATTGGGGCAGCCATGAATTATTTGGATTCTGATATGAAAATACAGAAATTTTACATTTCATGACTACCTAGGTAAAGGTTTATTTTGGCTGTTCCAATTTCCGAGAACCTCCCTTGTTTCGAAATTATTATATTTCTCGTGTAAAATTTAGTAGAAAAAACAGTCATCGTGTGGCGTGTCTGGGACTGTTCATGTGTTGCGCATGCCATGTTTGCGTGAGAAATGAAAACCGCTTACCGCATTTGGTTGATCTTATGCTCCTGTTTTAGATCCACAATCAGTGATACTTGTAGGATTTTTTTATGGTGAGTCCTGGACTCATGACTTTTGAAAGTGGTGAGTCCCAAAAAATTTTCATGAGTCTCACATATCGCAGATGAGCCCAGCTAAGTGCTAGCATACTACCGTTTTCTTTGATGACCGACCCAATAAATGTCTTTTTATAAAAAGATATAATATGGCTTGCAGAATGTTTATCCAATGCTATTTTATATTAGTAATAGCTGAGTTTGGAAGTCTTTTGGAGTATAATTGATGTGCACTCATTACTTGAAACATGCTGATGTTAGCCCATTAAAAGAGAGACTTTTGTCTCACCTTGATACAGATGCTGACATTAATATTTCTTCCAAACAACTCATTACTCTTCCACCCCCACTTTTTCAGATCCTAGTCTATAGCAGATTATCTTATTGATATATACAAAAATTAAAAGTTTATAAGATAACTTATTAATGTTCATATTGAAAATATCTTTGTACCGGTCAAGAATTCTTACTTTTAAAAAAAATGTAACGAGTGCAACTGCAATGCAAGGTTCCGAACGTGTATTAAAATTTGAAACGAGTGTATTATCAACGCTTATTATTAACCATAAAGAGTGTCCATCAACACTGCACGTTTATTGTTTAATAAACATCTTAATTAAAGCATATTTGCCGCCCGAGTGATTGCTACCTGCTGAGAATCGGACGACAGGTAAATATCGATCGCCATTTGTAAGGGTACGTAATCACGCATCGGAGACGGAATTGACATGACGGAAATTCGTACGTGTCCGACAACTGAACGGACGCGTACTGGGACGCATTAGATGTTTAAAAGGCGCGTCCAGAACTGAAAAGACGCGTACAATACGCATCTAGACGCGTTGCGAGGATCCCTGACAATGGTACAAACTTAAATCAACAGTTATTTTCCACAATTATTCAACATTTTGAAATTCGGTTGCGTTTTCATTTTGATACGTAACAGTTTTATTCGTTTGTGGTGGGGGCGGGAAAAGTCTCGCGGTTTGCATTGAACATCATTGTAAACAACGCAACGTCCCTTGAAAACACAACGTAGCTAAAGTCAAGGAAGACTTGTAACATGTAAACAATAAAGGCATAGAACAGAAAATGGACTTGTTATCGTGAAAACATGTTATCTATGGGATTTTCTTACACAAGGTACAAAATAAAATAAATTTTAAAGCAAAAACATCAACACACTGGGATTTTTGAAATGGCTGGAACAGCCGTATTTTGTTGAATAAATAGAGGTGTGTTTCCAAAGCGTTTGAAGGACGTCATATTAGAATTATTGTTTATTCAAATTCAAATTCTTTATTAAGCCCAATTAAAGGGGCCCATTGAGGGCATATAGATCACACATATAAACAAACAAGACAGGTTTATATACTGGACTGGAGTAGAAGTAAATATTGAAGGATTTAGCTGAGCAAATTTCAGACAAACAATAAAATCTAACAAAGTCTCGTCGTTTAACTCGTTTGTTTTACCTTAGACATCTTGCAGATCAATGTTATGGAGGTCATCTTAATTATAGTACTAAATCTACATCATCTAGCCTCTAGCAACGAAAATGATCTCAATCTTGACATTAACTGGTACCCAAACATGTTCCGTTTTATGACAAAAAGAACAAACGTTTAAAAACCAGTACCAATTTATGATACCTGGTACCAACTTAGATGCTTACTCTGCTAAGCTCATTAACGTTACCAGCGCAGGCAATGGCAGCGTCCATGGAAGACGAGGATAGCCCTGTTTCAGAAGATTTCTACACTATTTTGAACGTTGACAGAAATGTAATTATGAAATTTGAAACTCTTCTATCAGAATACTTCGCAAAGAGATTCAAAAAGAACTAAAATGTATATATTTAGTGAAAGAGAAATATCTGACCCTTTGACATTCATCATGCAATCCATGGCCTGTGCTCGGAGTTGCATCAACCAAACGGGGAAAATGAGGGAAAAATAAGCAACTTCAATGAATCAAACCTCTTTTAACAGATTTAAAATACCACCTTTTCAACTGTCATTTGAAGCCAACTTCTGTCATTGCTTTGGTCGGTTTGTACTGTAGTGTAGTTGTTACAGTCAGACTCAGAGGTCACATTAATTATAGATTATTTTCGTTTTTTGAAACGAGATGCGTTTTCTCGTGCATATCTCATCGAAAGGGGACAGCCCTGAGATAAGATGACGAGAAAATGCATCGAGTTTCATAAAACGTAAATAAACTGTTTATCGCTGTTTTGTAATATTGTGACGTCACAGTGTTTACTTAAAGACGTCTTGACAGCAGCTAAGATGGGCCAATCTCATTAATTATAGTACTAAATCTACATCATCTAGCCTCTCGCACCCAACTGGTACCCAAACATGTTCCGTTTTATGACAAAAAGAACAAACGTTTAAAAACCAGTACCAAAAATATAAAATACACACAAAATTCCTGCGTGCAGTTTCATGCAAGGACGAATTGTAGCTGAAACAGGGTTTAGTAGTCAATAAAATAGTATAATAAATCACTTAAATTTGATTGTTACCTGTTTTTTGTTGGTAAAAAAGGCTGCTGAGTGTCCTTCATCTTGATTTTAAAGTCAATGTCTGCGAAACGGACACAATAAGGGATTTTGTTTTCGTTTATAAATAGAAATGGTAATGATGATGAAAGTAGAGGAACTTCTCAAAGTGTATTATTGTAGAATAAAAAGATCACAGATTGTGACTTACAATGAACTGATATGAACCGAGCTGTTGTTCCTTTCAAATTCTCAAATTAAAAGTTTATTTGAACAAATATTATTAAATAATTCAGTCTGCGAAATTAGCACAAGTCCGCTGGCCCCTGGCCAGTAAAAATCCTTTCGGGCAAGTGAAATTTTGATAAAATTTATATTGAATATATAGGAGAAAATCCAAAAGTTCAGGATTCGGGCAAGTGAGTTGCAAATCCTAATTTCAAGAATTATTAATTCTTATCTTACATTCGTTTATGTTTAAAGTCATTTTTGATAGGTCAAAATGCCTTAAACCAGTACTTCCCAGATCTGTTCATACTTTGATACTACTTTTCTTGTTAAAAGTAAAGAAATATGGCGGCCATGTGATGTGCGCTTCAGACAATAAATTAAGCCAGCACACTCGAATTTAGGCGATTCAAATATCTTGAGCGATGTATCACTTTAACGGAAAGCTATTTTATTTGAAACAGCTGTATATTATTATTATGAAATCATTTGTTTTATAGAGAAATACATACAAGAAAATATTTTAACAGTACACTTTGTTTTGGATTCATTGTACACATTGCTGAATGACTGGAAACAGGCGAATTCAAATTTGGATGAAATGCGATTGTGAAGTCATATATTTACCGATACTTTAAATTTGAGTTTTTTGTAATTTCAATTATGAAATTCAAATACACACAAAAGCCTAAATGGTTAAACTACCTCCTTTTTTCTTGGTCACAACAAATCAACGAAATGAACAAGATGCACAGATTTGTCACCAACTCCATGTCTGGGCACAGCTTCATCAATTTTCACTGATAAATCCATTGAACAATTGACAACTATTCCTGCTCATATTTAAGAAAGAACGTCTAGCTGGGTTTACCTTGCGTTTGAACAGATATGACATCAGATATGACGTTAATATAAACTGCGGGTACAATGAGGAACAGAAGTATACGGAATATTGTTTTTTGTTGAGTCTTCTTTTGTTTTTATTAATAATCTTCTTGGCAAATGGTAAAATGTATCTGTTGTCAATGCCAGTTATTCCCTTCAAACCGACCATGTCTTCATCTTCAGTTCGTTGTGTATATTCCTACATGTCACACACTTATAATGAAATTTTAGTTTGGGAAAAGAATGTAAATATAAAAAAAAAATTTTGGAAGAATTAATATGGATTAACCGCTTATTTTCAGTAATTATTCATCGATGTATGAACGAGGTCCGTCTGTACGTCCGAACAAATTTCCGTCAAACTTTTCTCAGAAACCGTACATGAGAACAATTTGAAATTTGGCAGGGTGGTTCAGTATCACAAGTTGTACGTCCTAAGCAACTTTTAGACCTGTCGGACATCTACTTCCTGTTTGCAATTGGGCCGATATGAAAATGTGTTAACATGAGTATGAAAATTTCTGTCAAGCTTTTCTCAGAAACCGTACGTGAGAACAATTTGAAATTTGGCATTGTGGTTCAGTATCACAAGTTGTACGTCCTAAGCGACTTTCAGACCTGTCGGACAACTACTTCCTGTTTTCGACTGGGCCGATATGAAAATGTGTTAACACGAGTATGAAAATTTCCGTCAAGCTTTTCTCAGAAACCGTACACAAGAACAATTTGAAATTTGGCAGGGTGGTTCAGTATCACTTGTTGTACGTCCTTAGCGACTTTCAGACCTGTCGGACAACTACTTCCTGTTTGCGATTGGGCCGATATGTAAATGTGTTAACATGAGTATGAAAATTTCTGTCAAGCTTTTCTCAGAAACCGTACACAAGAACAATTTGAAATTTGGCAGGGTGGTTCAGTATCACAAGTTGTACGTCCTAAGCAACTTTTAGACCTGTCGGACATCTACTTCCTGTTTGCAATTGGGCCGATATGAAAATGTGTTAACATGAGTATGAAAATTTCTGTCAAGCTTTTCTCAGAAACCGTACGTGAGAACAATTTGAAATTTGGCATTGTGGTTCAGTATCACAAGTTGTACGTCCTAAGCGACTTTCAGACCTGTCGGACAACTACTTCCTGTTTTCGACTGGGCCGATATGAAAATGTGTTAACACGAGTATGAAAATTTCCGTCAAGCTTTTCTCAGAAACCGTACACAAGAACAATTTGAAATTTGGCAGGGTGGTTCAGTATCACTTGTTGTACGTCCTAAGCGACTTTCAGACCTGTCGGACAACTACTTCCTGTTTGCGATTGGGCCGATATGTAAATGTGTTAACATGAGTATGAAAATTTCTGTCAAGCTTTTCTCAGAAACCGTACACAAGAACAATTTGAAATTTGGCAGGGTGGTTCAGTATCACTTGTTGTACGTCCTAAGCGACTTTCAGACCTGTCGGACAACTACTTCCTGTTGCGACTGGGCAGATATGAAATGTGTTAACACGAGTATGAAAATTTCCGTCAAGCTTTTCTCAGAAACCGTACACAAGAACAATTTGAAATTTGGCAGGGTAGTTCAGTATCACAAGTTGTACGTCCTAAGCGACTTTCAGACCTGTCGGACAACTACTTCCTGTTTTCGACTGGGCCGATTTGAAAATGTGTCAACACGAGTATGAAAATTTCCATCAAGCTTTACTCAGAAACCGTACATTAGAACAATTTGAAATTTGGCAGGGTGGTTAAGTATCATAAGTTGTACGTCCTAAGCAACTTTCAGACCTGTTCGACAACTACTTCCTGTTTGGGACTTCCTTTAGCGGGGGCATCCGTGTCCCATGGACACATTCTTCAATTTTTATGCCCCCGCGACGACATGTCGGGGGGCATTAAGTTTTACTCATGTCCGTCCGTCCGTACGTACGTACGTACGAACAAATTTCCGTCAAGCTTTTCTCAGAAACCGTACATGAGAACAATTTTAAATTTGGCAGAGTGGTTCAGTATCACAAGTTGTACGTCCTAAGCGAATTTCAGACCTGTCGGACAACTACTTCCTGTTTGGGACTTCATTTGTACGTAAATACGTCCGTCTGTATGTACAAATTTCCGTCAAGCTTTTCTCAGAAACCGCACATTAGAACAATTTGAAATTTGGCAGTGTGGTTCAGTATCACAAGTTGTACGTCCTAAGCAACTTTCAGACCTGTCGCACAACTACTTCCTGTTTGCGACTGGGCCGATATGAAAATATGTTAACATGAGTATGAAAATTTCCGTCAAGCTTTTCTCAGAAACCGTACATCAGAACAATTTGAAATTTGGCAGGGTGGTTCAGTATCACAAGTTGTACGTCCTAAGCGACTTTCAGACCTGTCGGACAACTACTTCCTGTTTGCGACTG
The DNA here is from genome assembly GCA_944474755.1 of Limnoperna fortunei. Lineage (NCBI taxonomy): Eukaryota > Metazoa > Mollusca > Bivalvia > Mytilida > Modiolidae > Limnoperna > Limnoperna fortunei. The sequence goes on from OX104122.1 coordinate 53,878,409, forward strand.
GGCAGATATGAAAATGTGTTAACATGAGTATGAAAATTTCCGTCAAGCTTTTCTCAGAAACCGTACATCAGAACAATTTGAAATTTGGCAGGGTGGTTCAGTATCACAATTTGTACATCCTAAGCGACTTTCAGACCTGTCGGACAACTACTTCCTGTTTGCGACTCGGTCGATATGAAAATGTGTTAACATGAGTATGAAAATTTCCGTCAAGCTTTTCTCAGAAACCGTACATCAGCACAATTTGAAATTTGGCAGGGTGGTTCAGTATCACAAGTTGTACGTCCTAAGCGACTTTCAGACCTGTCGGACAACTACTTCCTGTTTGCGACTGGGCGGATATGAAAATGTGTTAACATGAGTATGAAAATTTCCGTCAAGCTTTTCTCAGAAACCGTACATCAGAACAATTTGAAATTTGGCAGGTTGGTTCAGTATCACAAGTTGTACGTCCTAAGCGACTTTCAGACCTGTCGGACAACTACTTCCTGTTTTCGACTGGGCCGATATGAAAATGTGTTAACATGAGTATGAAAATTTCCGTCAAGCTTTTCTCAGAAACCGTACATGAGAACAATTTTTAATTTGGCAGAGTGGTTCAGTATCACAAGTTGTACGTCCTAAGCGAATTTCAGACCTGTCGGACAACTACTTCCTGTTTGGGACTTCATTTAGCGGGGGCATCTGTGTCCCATGGACACACTCTTCAATTTTTTTTATTGTAGATTGATTGGAGACAGATTCTTTTGTAAGGCTCTAGCAGGATTAGGTCATGGGTGTTCTGAAAACCTAATTTTCCCAGTTTTCCAACAAAGATACAAATGTGGGACCATTTTTATACCCTTAAAAATCATTGGGGGTAGAATTCCTTATTCAGTTAGAGGGCATTTAATGTGAGGACTAGATCAGTCAGTGTCTGATATATTCCAGTGTTAAAAAGTAAGGATATATCTGTTCCAGACTGATGTTGTAATGTATCATCGAGTGGTGATGTAATTTAATATTCATTGAAGAGTCGTAGGTTTGTTGGTCTTGCCAGATCGGAGGTAGGTTTGTGTTGGGGTTTTTTTATGCTCACAATATCCCAGAAATTATGATACAGAATGTCTCTTTGTTGACGATATAACAGGTACAACTGTTTTAAAGTTTTGTTGGCTTTCCAAACACAATGCTGTAAGTTCTGTCTGGTATTTATATATTTATTTAGTACCCTGTTCATAATTAGTTGAGTAATTTTGTGTACATGCAGTATATTTTACTTCCATTGTATCATTATTTTGATTCCCTTACTCTGGCGACTCGCTCACAAACTAAATGAAGTCCGAAGACTTTATGTCAAGTTTGTGAGGGAGTCGCAAGAGTTTACACATTGATAAATTCCTAAAACCCATTGTTTAATCCTTATAATTCTGTGAAATAATCGTTGCGATTTTTAAAAGAGCAAAAACAGCTACCGAAACCCATCTAGACCTCAAAACGTACTAGTACCTAGGGCTGAAAGTGTAGGGATATGCAAAACATATAGTGCCAAAGGAATTGCGGTTCTGTAGATATTGATAAAAAAAATACTGAAACACTCAATTGTATTTATATTACATTTTTTTGAAATCTCAATCGATTTCATTGGAAATCATTGCGGCAGACAAAACATTGTCCCCTCTTCCTGATGATATGCTAGGTGGACGCCATATTGTTTAATTGGGTACTGAAAGTAGTCCGCTCAGAGGAAATATCGATATATAAATTATCTGAGATGACACCATTTAAGTGTTTTTATCCAATCAAATCACTTAATATATATAAATAACAGCATGAATAGAATTATTATTGATTACTCAGATCTTGATAAGGCATTGTAGGTTGGAGGGATATCTGCTAATAGTTTTGCAACCACCTTCTTTCTTACTGTTGTGTTATATTTAGTAAATCATCTGGAGTCTTCCTAGTTTCCTAGTAATTTCCTTCTTGATCAAGTATTTCTAGCCAGAAATTTGTAATTTGAATGAATACAATGTTGACATATCTTTAATTGCTCCTACTTTTGTTTTGCCCTGTACCGATGCCCTGTATCTTCACATATTTGTATTATGGTATATCATGCCAGTATAGATGACACATGTAATTGTATTATTTAAAGGTCAGTATACAGTAGATGTCATCCATGTATTTGTATTATTTATAGGCCAGTTTACTTGACTTGGGAGAGTTTTTAATGACCTACACCGATAACCTAATGTCCTTGGTTGGACGGCAGGCCAGTTTAGCTGACATTTATGTATTTGTATTATTAACATGTCAGTATCAGTGACATCCATGTATTGGTATTACATGTATGTACAAGCCAGTATGCAGTAGATGACGTCCATGTATTTGTATTATTTACAGGCCAGTATCGATGAAATTAGTGGTGCATATCGAAGACTAAGCAAAATTTTCCATCCAGACAAACATATAGATGTAAAGAGAAAAAGAGAAGCAGAGAACTTATTTAACAAAATCAAAAGAGCCCATGAAGGTAAGCATGAACTACATGAAGGTAAGCATGAACTACATGAAGGTAAGCATGAACTATATGAAGGTGAGCATGAACTATATGAAGGTAAGCATGAATTATATGAAGGTAAGCATGAACTACATGAAGGTAAGCATGAACTACATGAAGGTAAGCATGAACTATAACTGTTAATGTCTGTATTAACTTAAGAGCCCATGAAGGTAAGCATGAACTATTAACTGTTAATATGTCTGTATTAACTTAAGAGCCCATGAAGGTAAGCATGAACTATAACTGTTAATATGTCTGTATTAACTTAAGAGCCCATGAAGGTAAGCATGAACTATTAACTGTTAATATGTTTTTATTAACTTAAGAGCCCATGAAGGTAAGCATGAACTATAACTGTTAATATGTCTGTATTAACTTAAGAGCCCATGAAGGTAAGCATGAACTATTAACTGTTAATATATCTGTATTAACTTAAGAGCCCATGAAGGTAAGCATGAACTATTAACTGTTAATATGTCTGTATTAACTTAAGAGCCCATGAAGGTAAGCATGAACTATAACTGTTAATATGTCTGTATTAACTTAAGAGCCCATGAAGGTAAGCATGAACTATTAACTGTTAATATGTCTCAAAAGAGCCCATGAAGGTAAGCATGAACTATAACTGTTAATATGTCTCAAAAGAGCCCATGAAGGTAAGCATGAACTATTAACTGTTAATATATCTGTATTAACTTAAGAGCCCATGAAGGTAAGCATGAACTATTAACTGTTAATATATCTGTATTAACTTAAGAGCCCATGAAGGTAAGCATGAACTATTAACTGTTAATATGTCAGGGATCGACATTAACGGTAGTCCGATTGTCCGGGACAAGTAAAAATACAATTCGGACAAGTAAAAAGCTTGTTTCAGTTGCCCGATCGGACAAGTGAAAATAAAATCAAATTTATCTAGAACAATCTTAAATTTTTAAAAAGTCCTTTAAGCGGCGATTCTCGCATTAATTGTGTTAAAAATAAAACCCTGCATTGCGACCAAAATTCCACTTTTCTAAATATAAACACGCGTCACTTGAAATGAATTAATTAATTGTCGTTTTATTGATACAAATAAATGGAAAGAAGTTCGATTTCTGTCATAAAATTTTCATAACTTGTTAAATTTGGCCAACAATTTATAATTTTAAATACGTACGTCGTATCATCTTAATTGACTAAAATAAAAACAGATTAAATACTAAGATAATTTAAAAAATGACATTTAACAAAGTAATGCATTAATTTGTGACATCCACACCACTTCCAGTCACCAAAATGGGTTGTTTAATTCGGACAAGTACTTTGTACTTTCGGACAAGTAAAACCTGACTGTTACTTGTCCGAATGGACAAGTAGGTTTTACAGTTAATGTCGATCCCTGTATGTCTGTATTAACTTAAGAGCCCATGAATGTAAGCATGAACTATTAACTGTTTATATGTCTCAAAATATATGTCTTAAATCATGGCTATGTTGACAAAATTAAAATTGTGGAATCGTATTGGTAAAAATTTTATCCGGCTAATGCAATGAGTATAACAAATATCCAGAATGAAATTTTTAACCAAATCGATTCAGAAATTATTCACTTCAGGAATTCAAATTTTGACAGTAATGCCTTGTTTACAAATAAAGTGTAAAACTAATAACATGTAGTAGAAATAACATGTAGTAGGAATAACATGTGGTAGAAATATCAGTTGAACTGCAAAGACATAAAAAAAGTATGTAGCAAACCAGGGAAGCAATTCAATACCTGATTATATGGATAAAATCCCCAGGTGTGAATCACTCCCCTGGAGTGCTCCATTACGAGATTACAGGTAATAGGACCTCTTTAATGTAGCTCTGTCCATAAAAAGAAAAACAGAGCTACATTATTGTAGCTAAGTATATACATGAATGAATCAAAAGATTATTTACGTTTTTTAAAATATAGTGATTGATTTGTGTACTACATGTATACAAACTTTTATTGTAGTGTTGACAGATCCAAACAAGAGAGCAATATATGACAGATGTGGAATAAAAGGTCTGGAGATAGACGGACTTGAGGTAAGACACCTATACTGGTCAGTGAGTTGTTATTCTGGGTCTGGAGGTAAGAGAACCTATACTGGTCAGCAAGTAGTTATTCTGGGTCTGGAGGTAAGACACCTATACTGGTCAGAGAGCAGTTTTTCTGGGTCTGGAGGTAATACCCCTATACTGGTCAGCGAGTAGTTATTCTGGGTCTGGTGGTAAGACCCCTATACTGGTCAGCGAGTAGTTATTCTGGGTCTGGAGGTAAGACCCCTATACTGGTCAGCAAGTAGTTATTCTGGGTATGGAGGTAAGACACCTATACTGGTCAGCAAGTAGTTATTCTGGGTCTGGAGGTAAGACCCCTATACTGGTCAGCGAGTAGTTATTCTGGGTCTGGAGGTACTAGTAAGACACCTATACTGGTCAGCAAGTAGTTATTCTGGGTCTGGAGGTCAGACACCTATACTGGTCAGCCAATAGTTTTTGTGGGTCTGGAGATAAGACACCTATACTGGTCAGCCAATAGTTTTTGTGGGTCTGGAGATAAGACCCCTATACTGGTCAGCAAGTACATGTATACTGGTCAGCAATTAGTTATTCTGGGTCTGGAGGTAAGATACCTATACTGGTCAGCAAGTAGTTATTCTGGGTCTGGAGGTAAGACACCTATAGTATACTGGTCAGCGAGCAGTTATTCTGGGTCTGGAGGTAAGACCCCTATACTTTTCAGCGAGTAGTTATTCTGGGTCTGGAGGTAAAACCCCTATACTGGTCAGCGAGAAGTTATTCTTGGTCTGGAGGTAAAACACCTATACTTTTCAGCGAGTAGTTATTCTGGGTCTGGAGGTAAGACCCTTATACTGGTCAGCGAGAAGTTATTCTTGGTCTGGAGGTAAACACCTATACTTTTCAGCGAGTAGTTATTCTGGGTCTGGAGGTAAGACACCTATACTGGTCAGTGAGTAGTTATTCTGGATCTGGACGAAAACACCTATACTGATGAGGGAGTAGTTATTCTGGGTCTGGAGGTAAGACATCTATACTGGTCAGGGAGTAGTTATTCTGGATCTGGAGGTAAGACACCTATACTGGTCAGCGAGTAGTTATTCTGGGTCTGGAGGTAAGACACCTACACTGGTCAGCGAGTAGTTATTCTGGGTCTGTAGGTAAGACACCGGAACAGAACAGATTTTGATTTACCAATTAAAGGTGCCTGTTAGAGGCAGAATCAATTACAATTTAATCAAAGAAAGAAACAAAATCACAAATCCTAATAAATAAACAAAAGTTTCATTTTAACATAATTGTATTCATTATAAGAACATAGATATATAAATGTAATAAGGTTATCCTGTAAGAACTGAGCAAGGGGAGACAACTCTATCATCTTAGCTGATAAATACATTACGCTTTTCTTTCAATTCAACGACTAATTTCAATAAAAGTTTTATAACAGATGTATCTTCATTGCTCATTAACCACAAGAATTTATTATCAATACAAAGGTTTTTAAAATTACAATATTTATCATTTATTTCTTCAATAAAAGGTTTTCTAATTTCTTCCAGATTTGGACAATTTAATAAAAAATGTTTCTCATCATCCACTTCATTGTTACACATGTAACATATTCTTTGGTGTATTTCCAAGTTGGTATATCTACCTCTTTCTATATTTAAATCATGGTCACTGAGTCTTAATTTTGTTAGATATTTTCTTTGATTTTCAGAACCTATATTTAGATATGGTTCAAGTTGATATATATACTAGTATTTAAATTTTCTGTAAGTTCTCAACTTATTTCCTACTTTGGCTTTACTTTTAATATCATTATTTATATCTTTAAACCAAATATCAATAAGCTTCATCTTTAGTTTATGTCTAATTTTATTAATAATATATGTATGTTTATAACTGGTTGCATTTAAATATAAATGTTCAATGTTTAAAAATTTGAATATTGTTTGAATACAATTTAACCAAGATTCTTGGTTATTATTTGCCATCTTTTCTATTCTTTAAAGGCTGCATTTAATATTGTATGATTTTCCCTTTTCTTATTATAAGTGTAGTCATAACTTATCTCATGGAGTCTTAACCAATATTTAACCATGTTTATGTACACATCAAAAATTAGTGGTAGGCATCCCAGCTCTCCTCTCATGCCATTTTTTGAAGTTTTGGAGTTACTCCTAAAGCATATTGATAAAATTTCAAATTAATATTCTCCTGTTTGAGTTTTTCTATATTTTTTGCAAAAAAATTTTCATTTTCTTTTTGGGTAGCTTTTACTGAAAACTCTCCCCATATTTCTGAACCATAAAGTAATACTGGTTTTACTGTATGATTAAAAATATGAATTAAAGTAGATATTCTTGGTTTCCCTGAAGAAAATGTTTTCTTCAGCTTATAAGATGCTTTTAAACCTTTATTATGAATGTCTAATTTTGCATATGAAAATGTGCCAGAGGCAGCAAAATTTATTCCTAAATAAGTGTATCTTTGTACTTGCTCAATTACAACATTATTGTATGTAAAGAAAATATTTTTTCTTAATCTGCCAGCCTCATTAAATATCAAGACTTTAGTTTTAGAGGTATTAATTTCTAATTGCCACTCTTTAGAAAATGTTGATAGTGGGTCAGAGAGCAGTTTTTCTGGGTCTGGAGGTAATACCCCTATACTGGTCAGCGAGTAGTTATTCTTGGTCTGGAGGTAAGACCCCTATACTGGTCAGTGAGTAGTTATTCTTGGTTTGGAGGTAAAACACCTATTATGGTCAGTTAGTAGTTAGTCTGGCAATTAAAAAAATTTAAGGCCAAAAGTTGACAAACAAATTATAAATTATTATGTAAAAATTGATAAGACACTGATCTTCTTTATCGTAGGAAAACTGTTTGTTTTGTCAACTTGTGAGAATTGGTAATTCAAAAAAATATTTGCTGGCTACAGACCAGTAGAGGTGAGGTAATGACACCGATAACCAAGTTTGTTATTTAAACATTTATAAATGTTTATAAGATAAATTGTAGATAAACAATGAAGCAGTAGAATAATTAAACAGACACTAATCTACAAATAGAGTAGAATACAGAGAACTATCCATTGTCAGTTCATATGGCAGCATTTAGCTGTAATAACCTTCAGAGATATCATGAACACTAAGTAGGGAAATTTTTTATGTTTTTTTTAAATTCAGGAATCATATTTTCCTACAAGTGGACTGCAAGATAAAACTCTATAGGTGTTTTGAATGTGACTGTCAGTAAATGAAAGGAGCTTCTGTTTCCACAAATTACACTTTTTATTTAAGAATGGATTTTTGCAAGCAGGCTGAATGCAATTTAGAACATGGTCAGATCTTATTATTGTCAATATTTTATACCAAGCGAAAATGAGGCATAAAAAGAAGACAAATATAAGATCTCAGAATGTTTTAATTAGGGCCCCGCCTTTTTGTGGTGGATGCCCTATAGTGATCAGTCTGTCCGTCCGGCCGAAAGTAATCGTGGCCGGGCTTTAACTGATTTATCTTTTAAGGTAGGCTTTTGATATTTGGAATGTGGGTAGATAATATCAAGGCGATGTGTCACATACAATAGTTTTTGACCTTTGACTGTGAAATTTGACCTTAGGTCACATTATTGCTTTCTGAATGACAAATTCATGTCCAGGCTGTAACTTTTTTTATCCATCGAGGTAGGCTTTTGATATTTGGAATTTGGGTAGATAATATCAAGGTGATGTGTTGCATACCATGGTTGATGACCTTTGACCTTGAGGTCTGCGGGGCCCACAGAGATGGGTACCATCTCACTGATATTTAGTTTGCACAGAGGGCGATTGGAATAATCTATTTCAATTCTGACATGTCTAACAAAATGTTTTAAAATTTTGAAATGTCTCTAAGAGGACAGTTTCAATGGCATATTTATTTTTGAAATTAAGTAAGATATACGTGGATCACAAAACAGCATGTAGAGCAAATAAAATTAATATAAATATATATACTCGCCGTTTGTTGCATATATTTTCCTCTTGGGCATATAAATTGATAAAATTTGAAGAAAATTGTGTTGTTCCAGTTTGAAATTTCTAAGTTGAGCTTGTAATGACATCAGAATACTTAATGTGACATCACAGCAGGCTCTTTACTTACTGGTATTAGAAACCGAATGTGTTCTCCAAGTTAATGAAGGACACCATATAATGGTCTATTGTCTTGAGCAGTATAAAATATTGATCAATGGCAAATCAACAGAAAACTGAATTCCCCTCTACATGTGTAATACTTAAATTGTATAGTCCACTGGTCTGACAACTGTATAGTCCACTGGTCTGACAACTGTATAGTCCTGTATAGTCCACTGGTCTGACAACTGTCTAGTCCTCTGGACAACTGTATAGTCCACTGGTCTGACAACTGTATAGTCCACTAGTCTGACAACTGTATAGTGGGCTGGTCTGACAACTGTATAATCCACTGGTCTGACAACTGTATAGTCCACTGGTCCGACAACTGTATAGTGGGCTGGTCTGACAACTGTATAGTCCACTGGTCTGACAACTGTATAGTCCACTGGTCTGACAACTGTATAGTCCACTGGTCTGACAACTGTATAGTGGGCTGGTCTGACAACTGTATAGTGGGCTGGTCTGACAACTGTATAGTCCACTGGTCTGACAACTGTATAGTCCACTGGTCTGACAACTGTATAGTCCACTGGTCTGACAACTGTATAGTCCACTGGTCTGACAACTGTATAGTCCACTGGTCTGACAACTGTATAGTGGGCTGGTCTGACAACTGTATAATCCACTGGTCTGACAACTGTATAGTCCACTGGTCTGACAACTGTATAGTCCTGTATAGTCCACTGGTCTGACAACTGTCTAGTCCTCTGGACAACTGTATAGTCCACTGGTCTGACAACTGTATAGTCCTATAGTCTGACAACTGTATAGTGGGCTGGTCTGACAACTGTATAATCCACTGGTCTGACAACTGTATAGTCCACTGGTCTGACAACTGTATAGTGGGCTGGTCTGACAACTGTATAGTCCACTGGTCTGACAACTGTATAGTCCACTGGTCTGACAACTGTATAGTCCACTGGTCTGACAACTGTATAGTGGGCTGGTCTGACAACTGTATAGTGGGCTGGTCTGACAACTGTATAGTCCACTGGTCTGACAACTGTATAATCCACTGGTCTGACAACTGTATAGTCCACTGGTCTGACAACTGTATAGTGGGCTGGTCTGACAACTGTATAGTGGGCTGGTCTGACAACTGTATAGTGGGCTGGTCTGACAACTGTATAATCCACTGGTCTGACAACTGTATAGTCCACTGGTCTGACAACTGTATAGTGGGGTGGTCTGACAACTGTATAGTGGGCTGGTCTGACAACTGTATAGTGGGCTGGTCTGACAACTGTATAATCCACTGGTCTGACAACTGTATAGTCCACTGGTCTGACAACTGTATAGTCCACTAGTCTGACAACTGTATAGTCCACATTGTCTGACAACTGTATAGTCCACTGGTCTGACAACTGTATAGTCCATTGGTCTGACAACTGTATAGTCCACTGGTCTGACAACTGTATAGTCCCCTGGTCTGACAACTGTATAGTCCACTGGTCTGACAACTGTATAGTCCACTGGTCTGACAACTATATAGTCCACTGGTCTGACAACTGTATAGTCCACTGGTCTGACAACTGTAAATGTTTTGTGTGCAGTCTTGTAATTATTTTATTATGTATATAAAGGTTATATCAAGGACAAAATCTGCAGCAGAAATTATAGCAGAATTAGACAGATACCAAAAAGAGCAAGAAGAGAGAAAGTTACAGCAAAGAACCAATCCTAGGGTAAGTTAAAACATAAAACCATACCTAATGTATGTTAAGACAAAGAGCCAATCCCATAAAAACCTAAAAGAAAGGACCAAATCCATGGTTACTGATAACAAAAAGAAATTTGAGAAATAACTGCAAAGAACTAATCTTAATGGAAGTAAAGACAAAGTGTGAGTCCCAATGTAGTTCCAGGGGAAATTACAAGAAAGAACAAATCAAAGGGTAAGTGACAACAATATCCAGTAAAAGGATAACTTGAAACACAAACCCTGTAACAAATGAAGGTGCAACTTAAAATAATGAACCAATCAGAAGTCTGCATTAAAAAACTAATCCCAAATTGTACAACAAATAACCAATCACAAAGTAAGTTACAACAACTTTTTGTTATCTTGGATGACAGTAGAATTTTATATCTGTCTTAGATACAATACAAGCATAAGCTTGAATACCAATCTCCATGCAAGTGACTCAGAGTATCCTAAGTAAACCACAGTAACCTCTGCCATACCATCGGTTGACCTAATAAGAGAAATCTCTCATGGTGATATGCTTCCTCTACAGTACTTTTTATGTACAACTGTACATCAAATGAGTATAAATAGACTATATAAAAACTGGGACTAGTATAACTAACGGGATTGGACACTCGCTAGGTCTTCAGTTTAAAAAGTATGATTTCCTTGTCGCGCAAGACCGGAACGAGATTAAACGAGAACGCAGAAATGACAGCATCTATAGTACAATACAATTATACTAATATTTCAGTTAAAATTTGTGCAATTATCTTGTGACAGTAAATATGTTTTTTTTAATTTAAAGTGTTTTATTTGCCTCATTGTATTATCGTGACCATGTTTTATCATTAAAAAAATACTGAAATCAGCGAAAATCGGGAGCTTTTTTAACGGTCGCCATTTTTGTATGTCATTTTTACGAACTTTATACGTTCAGACCATATATCATCGTTATGCAAATTTACACATTTAAAAGGTATAGACCAACCAATTCGTCTTTTTTGTTGCGTTGCAGCATATATTTTTTTGTTGTGAATCAACAGTTATTATCGGATTACGTAGCATGAAATATTAGCACATTTTCGGGAAGACAGTACAAGTTTTTAAACGGTCCCCTTAAATAAAACCAATCCACGCCTTTATTATGAACGCAGTATTCCTTTTTCTTTCACATTCTGAAAGAATGATGGTTTAAGAATGCACAGCAATAAGTCATAATTGATAACACGATTAATAAGCATACTTTTTTTACCTTTTTTAGAACACTTTTTTTCCATGAGGACATCTCCATCCTGTTACATTTTTCAGCTTCCAATTTACAAGAATCTCCTTAATTTTAAATGCAAATGATAAAAAAATTTCAGAATTGGAATAAGTATTTTTTACAACCTGAACCCATTCTCTTTTAATTTTGCATACATCTGTTGCAATTGTTATGTAATAATAGTTGTGGTGAACAAATGGTTCAATAAACAACGGTGTCAAAAGTTGTCTGAGGGTACACCCTAGGTAGCTTATACTTGTGTCATCATATAAATTGTCTAATTGGTGAAAACCATAAACATCAAACAAAATCATACAAGGCAGTTTTGATTTTAATTCACTGGGACTAGTACAACAATCAAATTTTAGAATTAATAAAAACTTTTGTTTTCGTTTTTTCTTTGTTTGTTGTGTATGTTTTTTTTTCTTTCTGTTTTTTTTTTATACCCCCGCTCGACATTTGGTTTCCGGATGATAATTGATTTGAATGAAACTTTGGGATATTGTTATATAGCAGGTTGTTAATAAGCCTATCGATTTTGGCAGAAATCCACCAAATTTCAAGGTCACAGTCCACAAAAAACTTTAGAAATTTTAACAAAAAAGTTGTTTCCGGACAATAACTCAAAAAGTTTATATCCGATTTGAATGAAACTTTGGGATATTGTCATATACCAGGTTGGTAAGAAGCCTATTGATTTTGGGGGAAATCCGTCAAATTTCAAGGTCACAGTCCACGAAAAACGTTATAAATTTTAACAAAAAAGTTGTTTCCAGACAATAACTCAAAAATTTTGCATCTGATTTGAATGAAACTTTGGGATATTATTATATATCAGGTTGGTAAAAAACCTATTGATGTTGGGGGAAATTCGTCAAATTTTAAGGTCGCAGTCCACGAAAAACGTTAGAAATTTTTACAAAAATGTTGTTTCCGGAGGATAACTCAAAAAGTTTGCATGTGATTTGAATAAAACTTTGGGATATTGTTATATATCAGGTTGGTAAGAAGCCTATTGATTTTGGAGGAAAAGGGTCAAATTTCAAGGTCACAGTCCACGAGAAACGTTAGAAATTTTTACAAAAGCAGGGGTATCAGTGATCGCTAGATCGACTTTGTCTAGTTGTATTTTGTTTCTTTTTTGTTTTTTTCTTTGTTTTTTAGCTCACCTGACCCAAAGGGTCATGTGAGCTATTGTTATCACTTTGCGTCCGTCGGCGTCGTCGTCGTCGGCGGCGGCGTCTGTAAACTTTTTACATTTTAATCTTCTTCTCTGAAACCACTTGGCCAATTGAAACCAAACTTGGCCATAATGTTCATTGGATGGACCTTTACAAAGTTTGTGTTTTTTATTTTGATTGGTAAACCAATATGGCCGCCACCTCAAGACTTAGTTTAACATAGGACCCTATGGGAAAAAAGTTAAAAAGGGCTTCTTCTCTGAAACCGTTTAACCAATCAAAACAAAACTTACTAGCAATATTGTTTAGATGGTCCTCTATAAAGTTTGTGTTTTAGATGGGAATTGGAAATTCAAAATGGCCGCCACTGCAGGACTTAGTTTAACATAGAACCCTATGGGAAAAAGTTTTAAAAGGCTTCTTCTCTGAAACCGGTTAATCAATAGAAACAAAAACTTACTAGCAATATTGTTTGGATGGTCCTCTATAAAGTTAGTGTTTTTTATGGCAATTGGAAATTCAAAATGGCTGCCACGGCAGGACTTAATTTAACATAGGACCCTATGGGAAAAAGTTTGAAAGGCTTCTTTTCTGAAACCGGCCAACCAATGGAAACAAAACTTACTAGCAATATTGTTTGGATGGTCCTCTATAAAGTTAATGTTTTTTATCCCAATCTGATATTCAAAATGGCCGCCACCGCAGGACTTAGTTTAACATTGGACCCTATGGGAAAAATGTTAAAAAGGGCTTCTTCTCTGAAACCGGTTAACCAATCAAAACAAAACTTACTAGCAATATTGTTTGGATGGTCCTCTATAAAGTTTGTGTTTTTTATGGCAATTGGAAATTCAAAATGGCTGCCACCGCAGGACTTAATTTAACATAGGACCCTATGGGAAAAAGTTTGAAAGGCTTCTTTTCTGAAACCGGCCAACCAATGGAAACAAAACTTACTAGCAATATTGTTTGTATGGTCCTCTATAAAGTTAATGTTTTTTATCCCAATCTGATATTCAAAATGGCCGCCACCGCAGGACTTAGTTTAACATTGGACCCTATGGGAAAAAGGTTAAAAAGGGCTTCTTCTCTGCAACCGGTTAACCAATCAAAACAAAAATTACTAGCAATATTGTTTGGGTGGTCCTTTATAAAGTTTATGATTTTTATGCCAACTGGAAATTCAAAATGGCCGCTACCGCCGGACTTAGTTTAACATAGGACCCTATGGGAAAAAGTTTTTAAAGGCTTCTTCTCTGAAACCGGTTAATCAATGGAAACAAAAACTTACTAGCAATATTGTTTGGATGGTCCTCTATAAAGTTTATGTTTTTTATGGCAATTGGAAATTCAAAATGGCCGCTACCGCAGGACTTTGTTTAACATACGACCCTATGGGAAAAAGTTTTTAAAGGCTTCTTCTCCGAAACCGGTTAATCAATGGAAACAAAAACTTACTAGCAATATTGTTTGGATGGTCCTTTATAAAGTTTATGTTTTTTATGGCAATTGGAAATTCAAAATGGCCACCTCCCCCGCAGGACTTAGTTTAACATAGGACCCTATGGGCAAATAAAAAAAATCTCTATACAACTGGTTAACCAATGAAACAAAGCTTTCTAGTAATATTGTTTGGATGGTCCTATTTAAAGTTTATTGAAAATTACAGGACTTACTTTAACATCAGGGAAATGCCATCTTCATTGCCTATAAAATCAGGTGAGCGATACAGGCTCTTAAGAGCCTCTGGTTTTTTTTATGTGTGTGTTGTGTTTTTTCTAATTTGTTTAATTATTGTTATTAAATGCATCAATGTATTGATATATACACGTAACTTGCTTGAGTCTCCAACAGATTGTATCGTACAAAATCTGTATATTCGGTCATACCAGTGTTGACACTTGTTCGCAAATTAGAGTATTGGCGCGATGAGGAAAAGAATACGATATCGTTAGATTCCAGTCCCATTGATTTATAGGTTCCTGATATAAATAAATAAGAACTCGTATATTTTTGTAAAAACATCGGTTTCGTAGACATCATAGGCAGACAACAATCTTAGTCCTGCTTAAACAAAGATGACCTTGGCAGGGCTTGTATCTGGGAACCAGTATGTTCTCTCTGCTGGAGTGTGATTGAGTATGACAATTCTACTTATTATCTGTTCAATGTTGTCATGGGTATAATAATAGCACTGTATTGAATACAACAATACAACAATACCTGTTGTCATTGATCTGTTGCATAAAATAAAAAAAGTATTTTATCTATTACAGGGTACAGTCACTGTTGGGATCAATGCAACAGACATATTTGATGGCTATGATGATGAGTATAGGTAAGTAAAATATGCCATTTTAAAATTTATGGTCAAGCAGATGGAATACAAGGTTTTCCATACATGTCATCCTCACAAGTCAGGGTTTCTGTGTCCACATGTGTCCACGAAACCCTGACAAACTTAGCTATGAAATTCCCGTGCCTGACGATTTTCATATGACGTCAATCCTTCAAAATATCAACTAATGAAATTGCTTGAAAGAAGCAAGTGTTTGGCAATTGTCATTTTTACTCATTCTGGAGTGTGAAGAAAACGTAACGCAACTAATAAATAACAAACTATTAACACTTCTGTATAAATACACTGATTTTCACATGGTCTACGCAACACATCCGTTTGGTTTATTTACAATCGACATTGATATCCCCTAACCAAGTCGTGAATGAAAGCGAGCTTTTAATTGACTACATTAAGGTATGATGTAGCAAATCAAAATAGTGACTTCTAGCCCGGGAATTTCCTAGCTAAGTTTGTCAGGGTTTCGTGGACACATGTGGACAGAAACCCTGACTTGTGAGGATGCATACATGTATACAAAAATTTCAATTGAACTATGCTCAATTTAGTTGGTAAAGAACATATATCTTCTGTAATATAAAAATATCTTTGGGAGTTTTACATTATATAATAATTACAAAAAATTAGTATTATCACTAGAACAGCTGTTTTTCTTTTATCACATAAATAAACATGATAAAAGTAACTGTGTCTGCATTCTATTGTTCCTACCAATTTTTTTCTTCAAGAAAAGGGTCCAGTGGCCAAGGGATTAAGGTGGTTTGCCAACTATTGATCACATGTTCTATCAACACTGAGATTGTAGCTTCGAGTTGCACTGCAGCCAGGGTGAGCTAAACTCCAATCTTAATTGAAAAAGATTGCCAGTTTTCCTGAAGGTTTGGGTTTTCTCTGGGTACTATGGCTTCCTCCCTAATAAAAACAGGACCCCATGATATAGCTGAAAAATTGATGAAAGTGGCGTTACACAACAATCAAACAAACAAACAAGCATACAGAAACCTGGTGTTTTTATGATACATGTACTTATTGTAATTGTTTTATTATGTGCCTCATCCGAACAACTAAACGATTGTAATTCATCTAGTACTAAACATTTGTGGTTTATCTGTCCTTATGAAATCCATGTAAAGACTGGGTGCCATTATATAGCTATCTTCTATATCTTCACTTTACGTGATATACCTCTGTTTATAAGTTGTAAACAGTTCCTTGCTTTACCATTATTAACTAGTGCTATAGAAATTATGTCAATCATTAAATGACATTTTACATGATATATTTAGAAATAACAGTAGTTATGCTAGAAAACATTAAGCTTTTGTTGAACTGCTGTTTTAGTATTGCTTGCCACATAATGACATTTAATAACAGCGGTATTCTATTCTACTAAATATCTGTTAGGTATGTAAGACTGTTAGGAAGACATTGTGTACATCGCTTGTCGTCTGCAAATTGTGTGTGATATAAACTACCAGCATTACTTATACCCTTGTTCAATGTGTAATACTTGCACTTGTGTATTAAACACACATCTTTTCTGCCTGAAGAATTGTGTAAATAATCTAGTTTGTATGAATAAAACACTGACCTGAACCAATAACATCTATATACTTGTATGTATTAGGCCCACCTGCCTTCAAAAATGTATTTTTAGAAGAATAGATGTGTGTTTTATACACACCCAAGTCAGTACTTGTATTCTACGGAGCAAGAACCATTTATTTAACTGTTTACAGCACTGGGCTGAGTGGTATTGAAGTAAGTTCTATGAGTTTAGCACAGACTGTAGAATGTCCTCTTACACGTAAAGATACAGCAATTCTAGCAGGAAGTCTGTCTTCACAGAATGGTAATGGGCATGGGACATTCACAGCAGTATGGAGGAGATTAACTTCAGATAAAGGCTGGGCAGAGGTAAGAATAATAGGTTCTTACATATGTGTTTGGGAAAGACTGGTTGATCTTCCACTAGTGATAGAAGAATTTCTATCATGAGTGGAAGATTACATTGACACTGACATTACCAGAAATTGCATGAAAGTTTCTCTACAAATATGCAAATTAGCCAAAGGAACTTGTGAAATCAGGGAGTGGTTTATCATGTGGGTTATAAAAAATTGCTGTTTTTGATATCTGTATTTTGTGGTGGCAACAGGCATTTGACACCTGAATTAACATTAATTTCTGTATATATGATTTTTGAGGTTCAAGTTGGCAGCAGGGCATGGTTTGATGTGTGGGTATTTTTTATACCACTAGACAGAGTCTGGTGTATGTAGTGGACCATTTATCTGTCCCTCCTTTCATCCGTCAAATTGTGTTTTCTATATGATATTTCAAAACTAAAAAGCTTGCATCCAATTTCAATGAAACTTTGGGGTATTGTTACATATCAGGTGGGTAAGAAGCCTATTACTTCTCAAAGAATTCAGTCAAACAACAAGGTCACAGGCAACAAAAAAATGAAATTTTTACAAAAAAGAAGTTTCCAGACATTAGCTCAAAAGGTTGGCAATTGATTTCAATGAGAATTTGCGATATAGTTGCATATATGGTGGGTAAGAAGCTGATTGATTTAGAGGAAATTTTAACGTTACAGTTGCCAATAGATGTTGGAAATTTTTACAACAAAAGACGCTTTGCACAATAACTTAAAAGTTTGTATTTAATCTCAATGAAACTTTGGGATAGAGTTTCATATTAAGTTGATAAGATGGAAATCCATTTATGGGGAAATCCATCAAATTTCAAGGTCACAGTTGCAAATAATTTTAGAAATTTTAACAAAAAAGACATTTCCATACAAAAAGTTGGAATTTCTTTAAAATGTTTTTGCATATCAGGTAGCTGAAGAAGCCATTTGATGCTGGAGGAATTCGCAGCTCATCCGTTTACAAAGTTAAAATTTTAACCCAAAAAAAAATTTAAGTGGGGGTTTATTTTTCTAGTTATCTTTGTAGCTTGAGGTGTCAGCAGGGAATGTTTATTAAAAATAAATTTCTGTTATTAATGTTTATAGCTTAAAGTGTCAACAAGCATTGAACATATGGATTAAAATAAATTTCTGTGTTTGATATCTGTAATTTGAGGTAGCAGCAGGGAAAGATTTGATGTATGGATTAAAATAAATTTCTGTGTTTGATATTTATAGCTTGAAGTGTCAGCAGGGAATGGTCTGACATGTGGATTAAGAGGATTCAGACAGATTAATAGAAGATGGTAACTATCTTAACAGATTTTTTTTCTTTTGATGATAATTGTACCTTACTGTGTAACCCGAATGTAAACTGAAAGGGATTTATTGTGTATAGAAATTAACTTATTTGATATGAGTCAGATGTTAAATAAAGTGTAAATAATTGTCATTCAGTTATTTCCACTGTAAGAAAACAGGTCTGGCTGTTACAAAAACTCAACTTCTTTTCTGACATATCTCAAGTTTCTGTAAATTTAAGTAATTTTAGTATCCAGAATTTAATTAAGAATTCAAAATAGCACTTGTGGATATATATAAATGTGCTAGATTCAACTCGTATTTAATGTTTGGACAAAATATTTTGCACATGTACATGTATCTTATTTATGTTAACTCCTTTATAGTCTCTTGACATAGTATTGGCAACAAATGTCCACCAAGAAACTCCCACTTTAATAAGTGCTGTTTTCAAAAGTTCCATTGAATAAAGTTAAGTTATTGCTCTTTATATTCATGTAGTGACAGGTTAGGACATCGTTTGTCATTTGTCTTTGTAATAATGTCATTCATTGTCTATTTCCTGAATATTTTTAATGTGAACAAATAGGGTAGGAAAGGGTCAGAGTTAACACATGATGAGAAACCGCTATTGTATTTTAATTTGAAGCAGTCTTTCAATGGTCAGAAATTGACAGAATATGCGGAATGAATGCTAGTAATGTGTACCATTTCTTAAAACCTTTGTCAGAGCAAAGAACTAGTCGTAGTGGAAGGCCTAAATCCCTAAGTCTGCACAACACCAACCCAGTTTTTACAATTGTAAAATATAATAGGTGGCATACTCTTTCAATTGTTACCAATCTTTTTGATGAATTTTAACCTCGAGTTTCTGAGTTTGAAGAAAATTATTTGATGAAGAATATCAGAAAAGAGTTGCAGAAAAGAGGATCAAGATTAGTGAACTCAATAAATGTAAGCGATTATTGTGTGGTAGGTGTGAAAGGATAAAAACTGTTTTGGAATACTGTGATATTTAGTGATGAGTGAATGCTATTTATTGCTGGGGATCTCTGATCTATATGTCTGGACTGAAGAAAGAATGGTGAGCAATGGTGCCCTCCTTGTGTCAATCCACCTCCATGACCAAACTTGGTATTATGATCTGGGAATGCACCACTTATCCCAGGAAATATATTTATGCAAAATGGTAATATTATTTACAAAAAATACATTGATATGTTGAACAATAATCTCAAGCCTGTCATTTTTTGTCATTTCCCTCGAAATGACTTTATTTTCAATATGGCTATGTGCATCCATTCATCGAGCAAGTATAGTGAATGAATTTTAAGGAAGATCATATTACTGCCATGGAATGGATAGCTCATAGTTCATACATTATCATTATTGAGAATACCTGGTTGAAAATAAAACATCTGAAAAACAATGTTCAAAATATTGTTACTGCTCAAATGTTGATGGATGCTGTTAAGACTATCTGAGAAAATATATCATGTGAAACCATTCAGCATCTTTTTTATTCAATTCCAATGAGGATACAACATGTGATTAAATCCAAAGGATGCATCATAAAGTATAAAGGGAATGCAGGACACTTTCACTGAAAATAATTTGTCAATGAATTTTCTTATTTTCAAAGGGTTGTGCACTGAAATTTTTTAATTTTCTAATAGATTATATAGAGAAGAGAATAAAAAAAGCACTAAAATAAAAGATTACAAAACTTTTTGTCCGATGAAATTTTCTGAATTTTTGATATAATGTAAAGTAATTGATATACATTGTACAGATGGAAAGAAAATTTGGGGTCTCTGAGCTAAATTTTTGTCAATTGGGAAAAACTGGTCACAAAGTGCTAAAAATGGTATTTTTTGGTCAAAATTACCTCCCTTGTTAAAAATTTCATTTTAAAAAGTTTTGCGAATACCGAACTCATTTATACGAAAACATTTTATTTCAAACATTAATAAATTGAAGTAATAATATAGGTACAAGACTTTCATTATTATTTTAAATTGTATTGAAATTAGGTGTTAACAATGAAAGAAATTATTATTAAATATACCATAAATGTTCTATCTATTTTGAAATTTTCTCAAAAAATGGTGGTTGGTGTCCTGCATCCCCTTAAGGTAATAATATTAAATATCTTTTTTCTAATATTTATTCAGGTTGAAAGTGTCTAAGTGAACTTGATCTTTTGTCAGCCATTTTGAACATGCCATTACCTTTGTCAAGGGACTGTATATTGATTGAGTCATATAGAATCTTACATTGGTATGAGTGGATTATCAGATTTCTCCAGTCAAGATAGTTAATTTATGAAATTTTTTTTTTAATTCCTTTATTGAACTATCTGATAATCCAATAGTACTAATGTAAGATTCTGTTTTAATTTTAAAAAGAAGTAAATTTGCGAAATGAAGTACAAATTCTCCCAACCAAAATTTTTTAGTTCAAGACTTGAATATGGGGTAAATGGAAGTTGTTTTGTTTATCATGTCATTAGTTTTTAGTATGTTATAATTTTAAACCAATAAACTGCTGATAAACATATTTTCACTAGTGATGAGAACTACATTTTCCACACTGGTCAAGTGGTTTGAGTATAATGCAAACATTTGAGAAAAAGATTTCTTCTTCAGTTTCTGTGTAGGAACAGTTTCTGCAGTATCTGTACCTGGAGGAATCCAACCTGGTCTAACTACAAGTAAGTATTCCCTTTTCAAAATGGGAATAAAATTTGAAAGACAACATAAGGCAATTGTACAAAATGAGACGGCGACTTCACTTTCCTTTTGAAGATGATCCAGGGTGAAGGGGGTCCACAATAAGGCGACTTCTTTGCCAGAGTCTCCATTCAATGCAAGCTCTGGTGTGCAGTGTATTGTACGGGCTGAAACAGGCCTTGGTTTATGCAAACAATATATTGAAGTGCAGAAACAGCCCCTGGTTTTTGCAAACAATATATTGAAAGGGCTGAAACAGGCCTTGGTTCATGTGTACAGTATATTAAAGTGCAAAAACAGCCCCTGGTTTAAGCAAACAATATATTGAAAGGGCTAAAACAGGCCTTGGTTCATGTGTACAGTATATTTAAAGTGCAGAAACAGCCCCTGGTTTATGCAAACAATATATTGAAAGGGCTAAAACAGGCCTTGGTTCATGTTTTCAGTATATTTATAGTGCATAAACAGCCCCTGGTTTATGGAAACAATATATTGAAAGGGCTAAAACAGGCCTTGGCACCAGTAAGCCAAACTGCACAGCTGTTAGAAACCATATTGAATTTGAATGTTTATTTGATGGTTTCCTACAAAATTTACATTTTTTGTTTTGATCCAAAATTCAGAATGGCTGCATGCCATTTCAGGACTTAATTTAACATAAAAACCTATAAACATTTTTTCTAAAAGGCCTCTTGTTTAAGACCAGTTGAAGCCAAACAGCAATATTCAAGGTCTGTAAATTTATGTTGTTTATGCCAGTCAAAAATTTAAAATGGCTGCCAATTATGTAACAGTACTTTGTTTAATTTGGCAGCAAATATATATACAGATACTTGAGAGCCTCTTGTTTTAGTTTAAATTACAGAGATACAAGATTGTACGCTTTCATAACTTTTACTTTTATGAAACAAAAGTTATCCATTTGCATGATTTTGATCCATTTGATTTGTGTTTCTCTGTATTATTATGTGTTTAGGACTTTCTATATTTGATAGACAACATTTAAAAATCTGCTTGTTGTATATATTGTATGTGGATACTGGTACATGGTCTCGGTGTTTGTCATCTACTATTGATCATGTGATGTGTTGGACACCTATCTTAATTAACTTTGATTGCCAGTTTTCTACCAGTTTTTTCGCCAGTTTTCTGGGGTTTTGACAAGGTACTCCAACTTCCATGCAAAAAAAAATCTGCGTGCCACAATATAGTGTTGTTCAACTTCATTCAAACAAAAAAACAAATAATATTGGTACCTTAGTAATATTTAATTACAGTAATGCATACAGTTTGATATGTAAGAATCTTGTGTATTTTCAGTGATTGCATGGCAGTTGGATAGAAATTTACAAGGAAGAATGATTTTTACTGTTGGTTTTCCGTCTTCCATGAGAACTATGCTGGTGTATGATACACAATCAAATCATTGCAGTTTATCAATTCAGGTAGCCACCTAAAATAACTATAAATTTGTATCACATGTTAACTATGCAACGGGACTCTGTGGCCGATTGATTTATTTACTTAGACATCTACCATTGATTACCTGTGTGTGAATTCCAGTGTGACATAAGACAAGGTGTGCTTGACCCTAACCTTAAATGTCAAGCATTGTAAGTTTTCTTGTTGGCAGTAGGGAATCACCTGTACAGTAGATTTTCCCCCAATGAAAAACTGGATGATGTACAATGGCTGAAATTGGCTTTATTAAAAACATTCAAACAAAGAATGAAACAGTTGTCTTCTATTTTATTTTTCTTCATTTTTTGCACTGTTGTTTTCTCAAGTTATGAGATTATCTCCAAATGGTTTCAGTGTCCATGTTCATAGGTTGATTACTGTCAGCTTGTGAATGTAAATTTCTTTTTTAACCTTCGTTATATAAATAACCTTTGTAGGAAATTATTTTTAAAAGGAGTCATTTCTTTACCTTTGATATCTATGTGGTGTATGTTAGTTACAGCATGAATGTAGACAACAATGACATCCTGACATGGAGAACTTAACTCCAATCTTAATTGACAAGGATTGCCAGTTTTCTAACACAAGGTGCGGGGTTTTCTCTGGGTACTCCTCCAATAAAACTGGATGCCACTATATAGCTGAAAAATTTACTTTAAAACACCTTTCAAACAAACAAACATCCATTGTCTTTTTATGACATGGGACTATAATACAAGTATAAAATAATAATAACATGAACAATATTTGTAACTGTGGTGTAAAATAGAATTCTTATTGTTGTCATTTTGTTTACAGGTCGGGATTCCATCATCATTTATACAAGCTGTTTACACTAGGAAGTTTGAAACACAGGAAGCCAAAATAAGACTGGCAGGAAAGTAAGTTCTAAAGGATTGTAGGAAGGTTTGGGGTTTGTGTAGTTCACTAGGTCAAATAATATATAATAATTTTCAAAATTAAGGTTAAAGATCGTACAAATAGAAATTTGTGGAACAAATTCGATAAAAACAAGCCTTTATAGAAACAACTGATAGCAGCCACACAGAATGAAAGGAAAGTATAATTTATCCTCTTTCAGACCTGAACTACTGTCAGACATGGCCGCCACTGTTACTGAAAGCAAATCCTGTAAACAGATGAATATTAGCATTATAACCTTTATACTTGGAACGAGATATTAAAATAAAGTTGGATATTAACACTTTAACTTGTGTGAAAATCACAACAAACGACAACAAAATCTTTTAACCATTGTAGTAATGAAAATAGTGAAAAAGTCTTAAAGGGGGCCTTGGTGGTTGAGTGGTTAAAATAGTTTGTTTACTATTGATCGTGTGGTCTGGCAACACCGAGATTACAGAATCAAGTCTCACTGTGGGCAGGGTGCGCTCAACTCCAATCTTAATTGACAAGGATTGCCAGTTTTCCTACCGAAGGTCGGGTTTTCTTCGGATACTCCAGCAATACAAACTGGACGCCATGATATAGCTGAAAAATTGCTGAAATTGGCGTTAAAACAAGATTCAAACAAACAACAAAAAAAGGTTTAAAGTGGTAAATTCATATTTATAAAACACTTTCAATTATTATATCAGAATGTTTGTTTTTTTCAGATTTCTTATACTATTGTAAACAAGATGACTTGCTTTGTCATTTAGGAAGGGGCCAACATTTTTACATTTCACAGATATGGAAGTTTTTTCAGTTTCTTAAATATAATGACTCCTAATCTAATTCACATATTTTCCTTGTTTTGATTGCTTGTATACCATCTACAGCCTCTTGCATTCAACTTTTTACAACTGTGTAAAATCCCATATAAATGTGTTGGCCATTCACTCACTAACTTGACATTACAGTCTGCTAGATCATGTGGATATATTAAATCCATGTTAATTTGGGTGTGTTTGGAATTGTAAAGATTAAACACTTTTTTACCAGAATTTGTTAATGTGTAAAATGGGACCATTTACTAACAAATTGACAAAAGTTCTGACTTTTATATAGTTTGTGAGTGAATGGTCTGATGTTATACATTGACAAATTCTAGGAAGACATTGTTTAATCCTATAATAAATCCTTGAACATATACAGTATTTATTATGTCTTAGTCCTATACGTATACATCGACTTTGTTTTTATTATAAGACACTAAGCTAGGATTGTATATATCAATTTTTCAGACTTGGAACACTGGGAGGATACATTGAATATGGTTGTGAAAAGAAGATATCACAGTTCAGTTGGTTAGGTGCTACCATGGTGATAGGTTTACCTGTTGGAATTTCAGTCAGAATAAGGTGAGGTCACCATGGTGATAAGGCTGCCTGTGGGATATCTGAAAAATAGTGAAGTAATAATTTTGTAGGTTTACATTGGGGATCTTTCTCAGAATAAAGTGAAATAATAATGGTGATAACCTTTTGGGAATGTAGGTAAAGTAAGTGTGATGAAAGTTTAACATGTGGGGATGTTGTATTAACCAGTGAGGGAATGTACATGTATAGTAACCGTGGTGATGTGTTATCCTGTGGTACAGTAACCATGGTGATGAGTTATCCTGTAGTAAAGTAACCATGGTGATGAGTTATCCTGTGTTAAAAAACCATGGGGGTGTGTTAGCCTGTGGTAAAATAACCATAGTGATGAGTTATCCTGTGGTAAAATAACCATGGGGATGAGTTAGCCTGTGGTAAAGAAACCATGGGAATTAGTTAGCCTGTGGTACAGTAACCATGGTGATGAGATAGCCTGTGGTAAAGTAACCATGGGGATGAGTTATCCTGTGGTAAATTAACCATGGGGATGAGTTAGCCTGTGGTACAGTAACCATGGTGATGAGTTAGCCTGTGGTACAGTAACCATGGTGATGAGTTAGCCTGTGGTACAGTAACCATGATGATTAGTTAGCCTGTGGTAAAGTAACCATGGGGATGAGTTATCCTGTGGTAAAATAACCATGGGGATGAGTTATCCTGTGGTAAAAAAACCATGGGGATGAGTTAGCCTGTGGTAAAGAAACCATGGGAATGAGTTAGCCTGTGGTACAGTAACCATGGTGATGAGATAGCCTGTGGTAAAGTAACAATGGGGATGAGTTAGCCTGTGGTAAAGTAACCATGGGGATGAGTTATCCTGTGGTAAAGTAACCATGGGGATGAGTTAGCCTGTGGTACAGTAACCATGGTGATGAGTTAGCCTGTGGTACAGTAACCATGGTGACGAGTTAGCCTGTGGTAAAGTAACCATGGGGATGAGTTAGCCTGTGGTACAGTAACCATGGTGATGAGTTAGCCTGTGGTAAAGTAATCATGGGCATGAGTTAGCCTGTGGTAAAGAAACCATGGGGATGAGTTAGCCTGTGGTAAAGTAACCATAGTGATGAGTTAATCTGTGGAAAGTCAGCATGTGATGAGTTGGTCTGTGCTAAAGTAACCATGGTGATGAGTTAACCTGTGGTAAAGTAACCATGGGGATGAGTTAGCCTGTTGTAAAGTAACCATGGTAATGTGTTAGTCTCTGGTAAACTAACCATGGTGATGAGTTAGTCTGTGGTAAAGTAACCATGGTGATGAGTTATCCTGTGGTGAAGTAACCATGTGGATGAGTTAGCATTGGTACAGTAACCATGGTGATGAGTTAGTCTGTGGTAAAGTAACCATGTTGATGAGTTATCCTGTGGTAAAGAAACCATGGGGATGAGTTAGCCTGTGGTACAGTAATCATGGGCATGAGTTAGCCTGTGGTAAAGTAACCATGGGGATGAGTTACATGTATCCTGTATTATAAGGTATTAAAGTCCATAAGAAATAAATTTACAAAAATGAATCAGAAATGGAATACATTACTTGGCGCATCCTTGGGTGATTGATTTCCCTTAATCATATATATACATAAATGTAGAGAGGGGCCTTGGTGGCCGAGTGGTTAAGGTAGTTCGTCTACTATTGATCAAATGGTCTGTCAACACTGAGGTTGCATGGATGTGTCTCACTACGGGCAGGGTGTAATTGACAAAGATTGCCAGTTTTCCTACCGATGATCGGGTGTTTTCTCCTGGTACTCTGGCTTCCTCCTCCAATAAAAACTGGATGCCATAATATTACTGAAAAATTGCTGAAAGTGGCATTAAACACAATACAAACAAAACAAACATAAATGTAGAGTGCCTTGTGACAACAGACCACTGGATTTTACATGTGTTAACAACTACATATATGTATAGATTTTTTTAAAGCAGACCATACAATTTTTTATTTTCTATTGCAGATTAACTCGAGGACAACAGACTTTTTTATTTCCAATCAGATTGTCAGAACAGTTACAACCGAGTGCTATTTTCTATGGAACAGTAATTCCTATGTTGGTGTATTTTGCTGTTCGTAAACTGATCGTAAATCCTTATATTAAAGAACAGGAGGACCAGTGAGTACAAATAAATGTTTGATTAATTTATTGAATGTTTGTTTAATGTCCAGCAGGCAATATTTGTCAGGTGTGTATGTTTCACAGTCTGTGGTTGAAACAAACATGACCACCATGGTATATCCTGTTTACTGATTTCCTGAAATGAGAATTGTTTTGATTGGTTTTCTATTTTGCTATTAGCCAATCCCAATGACTTTTTCATATGCAGTTTGGTTAATCTAATGTTTTTGCTAAATAAATTGCAAATTTGTGTTATTATTAATGTTAAAAATTTAAATTATTGCTACTTGTGAAGTCATCAAGATCTTGGTGAAACATGAGTTGTGGGATAAATGTTAAGTAGGCAATTAAACCAGATGTTTACTTAAAATGTGATGGGTGTAAAATTGTGCTTGAAAACAAAGCAAAAAACTAACATATTTATTACTGGTTATTATGATGAAAAATATATAGCCTGTTAAGTTTTTATTGACTAAATGAAACTATATCAACCTCGGACTGTCCTTGGTTGATATACAGAAAAAAGCTGCATAAAGTCCACATTTACGTATAGTACACACCCCTTTCTTATACCAGACAATTGCGGAAAAATTTTCAAAAAATGTCCATAGATGAAGACGTTGGAGTTTTAACTATAATTGGTAATTTCATCTCTCTGGAAACAACATTTATGTTTATAGTTCTATTTATTTCTTGTAATTGTATTAAATAAAACAATAAATAGTGCATTTTTATAGCGTCTGTTTTGATTGTTGTTAATACAAATACTCAACAAATTTCGAAACCAAACCAATTTTTAAAATTTCATTACTCAACAACGGCAATGAAAACAAAACAGAGGACAAAATCTATTTTAGTGCCTCATCCATTGCAATTACAACATCCGTCTTCAACAACTATGGGTAGTTACAATGGCCAGGTTAAACAGCTGCTATTTTTATAACCCCACTTGAAAAGCGGTGGTGTTTATAGTGGGGGGTGTCCTTCGTCTGTTCGTCCGTTACACTTTCTCTTATGTGCAACTCCTCCTACACCACTGAATGGAATTTGATGAAACTTAAACAGAATCTTTGTCACATCGGCCATTGTGCACTTGATATTTAACATTTTGATCGGAATAATATTTGGGTTTTCCCACTGAAAAAAATGGACATTGCTATTCTTTGAGGTGGGGGAGGGATGGGGGTTCCCATGTTTTATCTGGAACTCCTACACTAGATTAAGTTCATAAGTAAGAACATGTTCATTTTTGAAGAAATCATGAAGTGGGGGTATCAATGGTGAGCATTGCTCACAGTTTTTTTTACTCTAGTTTGTTTTAATTCAAATTTATCCTGTATAATTAATATCATTTATAAAAACATTTTTAAAAACAAAGTACATTTATGGAAGTTTATACAAGAATCATGTTAAAATAGTACTAAAATAGCCTCACATAACAAAATTAGCTGCTGCCAGAGACAATCAACAGGTCTGTATTTAGATATAATCTGCACCATTCCTTTCCAAGTAAGATTACAAGATAAAGACTGTACAATACACACCTTTTTACAACATTTTTATCAAGTCCATAAAAACATGTATCGACCTCATCAAAAGCTATAATTATATAATATTATAAGAATAAATTACTGTATACCTAATATATTAAGAAACTCTTTTGCAGGGATATAGAGAAGAAAAAGAGAGATCATGCTGATACACTGTTAAAACAAAAACAAGAGGCTGAAGCCGCTGTACGTATTCTCTGAATTAACACCACACTAAAAATTTATGTTGTCATGCTATTATCTTAGGAGAGCTGTGGTAATTACTAATATTCAGTTTAAGCCTTGTGTTCAGATCAATCTAATTACCTGGGGCCTCGGTGGCCGAGTGGTCAAGGTAGTTCGTTTACTATTGATCACGTGGTCTGTCAACACTGAGATTGCGGGTTCGATTCTCACTGCAGGCAGGGTGTACTCGACTCCAATCTTAATTGACAAGGATTGCCAGTTTTCCTACCGCAGGTCGGGGGTTCTCTCCGGGTACTCCGGCTTCCTCCCCCAATAAAAACTGGACGCCATGAAATAGCTGAAAAATTGCTGAAAGTGGCGTTAAAACACCATTCAAACAAACAAACAAACAAACAATCTAATTACCAGTATTCAAATTAAGTCTTGTATTACATGTATCCAATTTAAGTCTTGTATTACAAGTATTTAAATTAAGTCTTGTATTACAAATATTTAAATTAAGCCTTGTAATACATATACCCAAATTAAGACTTATATTACATGTATCCAAATTAAGTCTTGTATTACCTGATCCAAATTCAATTCAGTCTTGTATTAAATGCATCCAAATTGAGTCTTATTACATCTATCAAAATTAAGTCTTGTATGACAAATATCCAAATTCATTTGTATTTCAAGTATTGAAATGAAGTCTGGTATTACAATTATCCAAATCGAGTCTTGTATTACAAGTATCTAAATTAAAGCGGACCACATGAAACCTTTCCTGAGTATAAGCTGGTGTTGTTCAGGGTATTTAAACTTTTGGAAGATGAACTGTCCCATTGTTTGCATACAATACCTATATTGTTCTCTCTGCAGTTATTCAGTGGGTACTTTAAATTTGACAAGGAAAGGTCAATCATTGATTGATTAATTTTCATATGGAAAAATAAAACACACTTATGAAAATATATATGCCTTTACTAATTGTATTATTATTACTGGTGACCAAATAATTATTGTAACAATTTGATGTCAATGAATTCTGAAGAAAACCATATTTTATTTGAACAGTATAATATGCAGTATAAGCTGGTATTCATACAAAAAATTGGTCACTTTGCCTGTAGAAACTCAAAAGGATGATATCCAGCTGCAATTTGATGAATTTGTAGAATTTATAAGCATTAAAAACCCAAGTTCCTTTCATTTTTTTTAATGAAAGTGGTGTTATAAAGACCACTGGGAATAGTGATTATGGCAGTTCAGCCAAAGGTTCTAGAGCATTTAAATTATAGATACACTTAAAATGCTAATTATACAGTTAATCTGTTTCATTCAAGATTTTAATGTTATTGATGGTCCATCTAATAGTTTTGGAGCATTTTAAATTTTTTTGCTGAGGCTTTTGATATCAACAGTGATAGACTAGCACATGGCCAGCAACCTCTGTTTGTACCTGGTGACACAATTATTATGGATAACTGCCTTCCATCACTCACATATAATAAACACTAACTTACCTTATTTGCTAAGACCAGCAGGAGTTACCCTGATATATCAACCACTGTACCACCCTTAACTTAATACATGTGAATACTACTTTCATATAATGAAACAGATATTGAGATCAAACAGCGATTTTACTTTTGATCACACTAGCAATTTGTGATGCTGTGTTAGATGGAATAACTTATGAAAAATCAGAGAACATTCATTAAAATTATCTCCCTTGTTGAGTGTCAATTGTCAGTGATTGTTACTAATTTTACAATTTAGAAAGTTATTTTCATTTTGAGATTTTTTCACATATCTATGGGGTATAACATGTAACCCTTCTATTGGGTAAGGAATCGCACTCCGTAGGAGAAACAAAACTTAATTTGGAGACATATATTCTGGGGTGAAACCAGATGCTCCTAAATTGTGAGCATTACAAGCATTACCAACAACCCTCATGTTTTATTTTTGTATGTATACTGCATGGTAAATCTATTTTGGTACAAGGACAGACAATATTATTGAAATATTATACTATATAGATATAAACTGTGTAATACTAATTAATCAACATGCCCAACATCTCCCCAAATATAAACATGGTCATTATTAAGTACATGTACTAGTTGGTCAAACCAAATGTTAAATACAAATTTCAATAACATAATTGGTTTGAATAAAATATATGTCTATTTAAAATAAAATAGAAAGACAATTGGACAACAAAAAATTTTTTTTTTTGACATAAAAACATGTTGCTAGTAATTGAAAACATAGCAAAATAGATTGCAAAGTTTTGAAAAAGTTCAGCAAATAGACATTTTTGTCCTAAATGATAAATATGGCATATAATATAATTCAGCATTGCACAACAATTCCCCTCTACAATCAGTGAAGTTTCATGTATTTTCACCATTGGGGAGTTTACTTTTTGGCATAGAAAAATTAATCAATGAGTGATTGACTTTTCCTTGTCAGATTTAAAGTACCCAATGAATAAAATACGGAGAACAATAGTGTATTGTATTCAAACAAAGGGACAGTTCATCTTCCATCAAACAAAGGGACAGTTCATCTTCCATCAAACAATGGGACAGTTCATCTTCCAAAAGATTAAATACCTGGACCAACACCATCTTATACTCAGGAAAGGTTTCATGTGGTCGGCTATAATTCTTGTATACGGAAGTATAAAAAAAGTTTTGTATTTCAAATATCAAAATTGAGTCTTGTAATACAAGTTAATGATTAGCCAACTTGGTGGCCAAGTGGTTAACTTAGTCATCTACTATTCATAACGTGTAGTCTTAATTGACAGGGATTGTCAATGAAGGTCAGGGGTTTTCACCTGGTACTCTAGCTTCCTGCCCTAATTAAAACTGGATAGCATTATATAGCATATAGCTGAAAATTTGCTAAAAGAGTTATTAGACAAAATTCAAACAAACAGTTGGTGATAGAATATGACCTACATTTTGATGTATATTTAATATTTTATTTGTAAGGGCTATTCCAGAAAAAAATATACCCCGGGGCAGGACGCCGTCGATAAAATAATGTGTAGGTGGGGGGTAAAATTGCCTATTGAAATTTGTTTGGTGGGGTGTCAAAAAAAAATAATAATAATAATTTGATATAGGAAAATTGTAGGTGGGGGTTAAATTTTAATTTAAATCTATTGGTGGTACCCCTTAATTTCAAGTGCATTCCGCCCCCAGGAGACATTTCTTTCTGGAATAGCCCTAAGAGCATTTGTTTCCTGTATCGCAGCATTCTCAGTTGTAATTGTCAGATAATATTTTGTGGAATAACAAGAATACACAATTACTGCTGACATACACAGTCTTTATTTGGCTTTCAGCAAAAGCCGAGAGTTCTCAGTAAACCTGACTTAGTATTCTATTTAATATTGACCCAAGAAATACAAATAACATTGTATTTAACACTTACTTGCCAAGACTGGATACTACTTTCAAAATTGTAAACTTATTCTAGAATACCGTTATTACATCTAGACAGCGATTACTTAATGTATGAGACAGACTTGCAGTCCAAAAGACAATAAAGAAAATGAAATTCTATATTTAAAAACAGAAAAGAATGCAAGTGCTTTGAAGTGGTAACCATTTCCATCATTGTTACTGGCACCTGTAAAGTTTTCTTATTCTCATATTTATGTCACTTTTGGGACAAGGATAGACAAAACTATTGAACTTAACGTGTACATGTACCTTTAAACAAGTTCATGGTATCTTAAAATAGGGATATAATATAATTTTGAGCATATTATTTGGCCCAGCAAAATCCCTCAAGGTTATTATTACTGAATTTATAAACATGCGTTGTTGTAAAGCTTATACATGTACTAGTAAATTAGCATTATAAAATAACTGACATAGGGGACTGGATTCTTTTACTAGGTTGATCTTATGATGGAATCGGTACAAAGGACTATTGAAACGGAGGAAAGCAGACATGGCCTAATTATTACAAAGGCTGTTTATGGAAGGTTATTGTCTGATGGGTAGGTATTTGTTCTGCTTCTGTGTTTTTGGAAGGTTATTGTCTGATGGGTAGGTATTTGTTCTACGTATGTGTTTATGGAAGGTTATTGTCTGATGGGTAGGTATTTGTTCTGCTTCTGTGTTTTTGGAAGGTTATTGTCTGATGGTTAGGTATTTGTTCTGCCTCTGTGTTTTTGGAAGGTTATTGTCTGATGGGTAGGTATTTGTTCTACTTATGTGTTTTTGGAAGGTTATTGTCTGATGGGTAGGTATTTGTTCTACTTATGTGTTTTTGGAAGGTTATTGTCTGATGGGTAGGTATTTGTTCTACTTATGTGTTTATGGAGGGTTATTGTACAATGGCTTATCAGACAATAACCCTCCATTAACACATACCTGTAAGTGATGGGTAGATATTTGTTCTACTTCTGTACATGGGCCGATTATTGCAAAGGCAGTTTATGAAAGGTTATCTTCTGATAGGTAGGTATTTGTACTACAATAGTTCCAATTTGTCTTGGGTAGTTTGCTTAGTTTGAAGGAAAAACCTGAGGCAGGGGTCTGGAAGATTTCCCTGCCCATTTCGGTCATTTTTCCCCCTAAGAAATTACCAAATTCCATGGTAGTGAATGTTGGTCTCGGGTCGTTTCCTAACGAAACTTGTTTGCACATCGGGTCGATTCGCCACGATAATGTGAATGCGGGTTGTACCATGGCATTGGAATGGCTCCTACGATGTATGCATTGTGTGAAAAAGAAAATAAATGAAGCGATACATTCTCCTGCCTAAAAAGTCTTTATTGTATAATATCCCACGAGTTTTTTATTAACCGGAAATAAGAAGTTGTCGCCTAATTGCCACAAGTTCGGACCCGAATTGAATTTATGCGTTATTCTGCGATCAATGCCCTTTACAAGTTTTTATTATTAAATAAAATAATCATTTTTGTTCTCATTATTTTCAATGAATTTTTATTCAGACTGGTTTTCTCTTGATTTATGTAATGTTTAGTCAAATTGCGTAGTGTACAATTTTGACCACACGTGTTTTTCATTAAAGTTGCACGTGTACTGTGAAGTCGTCTTATTTTCTTAGCAATGTGATATAGAAACAATCTATTATACTCAATCTCTGTTGCTTCAAAATGTTGTTGCAAAAGCATGTTTACGATATCATGTCTCTTTTTGATTATGTTTACATCATGAAAAACATTGAGAAACCCAAAACTGAATGGTGTGTTACATCTTGGGTAATATATATGTAAATTATTTAATTCTTACTACGGAATGGTTGTTATAGTATGCAAATTAGAACGTTTATAATAAAATTAGGTAACATTATCCATATACGGTAAAATGATCACAGCATTTTCCACATGCATCTTCAAGGACGAAAAAAGAAATTTCTTCAATAAAGATCGTTTCCCATTAGTTTTGCAATGTCTAAAGCTTTAATAACGTAAAGAAGATGACTATTATGTTTGAATTTTGTATGAACAGACCGAAGTTAGAATTTTTTATTTGCTACATTACGAGTAATAGGACTGAATGCTGCCGTTAATCCGACAAATCACAAAACTAACTTAGGATTATAATGGCAGTAAAATTCGGCCTAATTGTGTAATTAACCTTGCGTGACATTTCAATTAAAAAACTAATCGATGACAGGGATATAGCTTCAATAAAAAGGTGTCAAAGGCTATTTTATGTTATTAATTAAAATTACATATAACAGCAAATTCAGTTTAACGTCAATGCTGGCAGGAAACTAACATGGTCGTTGTAAAGAGGGTTGACTGTACAAAGATAAGATAAGATAAGATAAGATAAGATAAGATAAGAACCAAATTTTCATGTTATATGAATACAATATACATTCAACTCATCATTCAAGGAGCCTTCATTAATCTTATCTATTAAGCTTGCGAATTGTAAGTGGTCCAAGAGGCCATCTTTTGGTTTTCACAATTTCTGTCAACATTTTATTCTTTATCTGATTCTTTTCATTGAATTAAAAGAACTTTCAGTACTTTTCAGCTTAGTTTTACTTACTTCTTCTAGCTTTATAGATTTCTGTTTCCAAATTTTACATCTTTTGTACATTTCAAATTAAAACTTAAAACTGATTGAAACTAATCATGTATATAATATATTTTGCAGTGAATTGTCAGACGATGAATGTATCAACGTCACCATCCCGTTACAGATTCTAGTCAAAGATTCCAAATTACAGCTTCCAGAAAGTAAAACTAAGGTTGGATTTAAATTTCTCATGACTAAATGTTAGGACAGATCAATGGTACAAAGGAAAGTCATGTTAAAATTGGTGCAGTTGATGATTTACCATATTTAATTACATAAAAATGTGAAACTGCCCAGCAAAAACAGCAATTTAAAAGTGCCTTCTCAGGTTGCCAAAAACATTGTGCTATCTTGCTGCATTGGTTTTTACCAATTATTTTCTGTCACATCAAAACTAATATAAGAAGTGTTTAGAATATGGAAATTACCTCAGGATAATAGACCTTTAATTTGTTCATACAAATATTATTTTATTACACTAATTAGACAGCACTATATTCAGTTAATTTTAAAAAACTGTTAATTTGTTTGGACAGCTCTTGTTTTTGGTGATTTATTGTCGAGAGTTCTTGTTTTTGGTGATTTGTTGTCGAGAGTTCTCGTTTTTGGTGATTTGTTGTCGAGAGTTCTCGTTTTTGGTGATTTGTTGTTCTATCTTTTACTGACAAATTGAATTGTGAACTATTTGTTTGGTTTATCTCCCTTTTTAAAATTAAATCCAGAAACATTGTTTACAACTTTTCCCCATGAATATGTTACATGTATTATATCTTAATGTCTGTTAACCTATGGTCAATATATTATATCTTCTCACTTACATTTATTTCAGGCTGATATTCCAGGATTTTATGATCCATGTCCAGGTGTCAATAAGTCATTATATATTCAATATAGATTTAGAAATCAACTTCATGAAACAACAGTTCAGGATGATGAACCAATTAGATTACCTCTCCAAAGTAAGTCTGGGCTATTCCATTTACATCCTATGTGGGGGGGGCACACATTTTGGGGGGTTTTTGTTTCTTCTGTTGCTCCAGGTGATTTCACTTCTACTTGTAGCATGTTATCTATGTATTTTTTGCTTATGTGGGTGGGGGTGGCATATCTAAAATGACTGGGATGAAGATCAAAGTGGTTTAACATTAAAAGCACTGTTGTCTCCACTTTATAAAAACTAAATTATTGTTGTCTACTTGTAGTGTTATGATTCCTCAATCAAAATTTTATGTATAGTTAATAATCCCTGGATTATACTCCAATATAAGATGTTGACCTTGTGTGTTTATATCGTAATTTTTTTGATGACATGTACAAGTAAAGGTCAAGGCCATTCAAATATGGTATATGCTTGTGAAAGACATAATTCAATTCTAAAATCCCTAATTTCTTTCTGTTTAGACAACAAGCACAATTTTTGTGAATGGCCTTCTTTTCATCATTTAAAATTTATTAAGTTTATAATTTTTTTTAGATTTAATTAGTTAGGCAAATAAAAAAAAATCTAAAATAAATTGGCAGTTGTCAAAAGATTACTTGAAAAATTGATCTTGTTAAAACTGTGCACAGCTGTTTATATAAAATAAAGATAAAGTTGAATGCTCAGCACTACAATTATCTAATTAGTGTTATGTTTGAGTTTGGCCAATTTGAAATTATTTTTATGGGTTCAGTATGTTTAATTTCAGGACATGTGATAAGTGAACAAAACTCTGATAATGTATGACACCGATACAGATAACTATGGACAATGGTAGTAAGGATATTCTCTGGGATAGGCATGTGTTACACTGATTTAAATGTCAAAGAATAAAATGCAATGTAGAATTAATGGAGCAGGAATTCATTATTGGTGGATTTTTAAAGTATATGCAAATCTGTTTTATTATGTTGTTTTTATGTTATAATTTATACAGTATGTTTTATCAGTCAGTGAAAACATGTATTTGTTTATTAGTAGTTTATCTAGCACACTCTATCATCATTTTTGTGTGAACTTAAAATATGACCTAATTAAACTAACTAATATGGAAGTTGACATATTTATTATTATCACCTTGCATTCCCGTCACTTCTATTGGTCAGCATTTGTAGTTTGCAGTAAATTGCTGACATTAACTGTATAACAAGTTATTTTAGTCTGTTATAATAGCAGCTTGCTGGACGTTGAGCAAACAATCAATCAATCATTATTATAGAAGTAATGAAGTTAATGGCATTATTAAAGGTTATGTATGCATGTGAATTGCATCTCTATAAATTATTAATTTTTAATTATGTTTTGTAGCATTCTGTACTTATTTCAGTTGCAGTATATTAAGTTCAAACACACTTGTTAATTTTACCCCTTACCATTCCCCACAAAAGTATTATAATTTGCTGTGGTTAATTATTCCCCTTAACATTACCACAAAGGTGCTATAACTACCTGCAATTTTTTGTCCTACCTTGACACAGGACTAGGGCTAGTCTGCAAAATACAAAAAATGTTGTAATAAGACAATTTGCTGGAAAATACAAGACTGAAAACAGAAATCTTATAATGAGTGAATTTACTGTCATAACATATTTCATTGGGTAACAGTATCTGTTATTAACTTATAGTATATATATTTTTTTATATGAAGTAATTTCCGATGTTTTCATTCATTTTTTTTCCAAAATGATGTCAGCGTGTAACAGTTAACTGTTTCTCTCCTTCCGGAACAACTGTTCCATGCCCAAGAACGATGCGCCGTGTCAAGCTCACAGACTTCCATCTCATTTATGTCATTTGAAGATTGTCACTCATAATGGACGAATGCGAACCAGAAAGATTTGCTCTCTGTAAAGTCTAAAGTTAATAAAACAGTTATTTAATGTCTGTTCATGGAGCAATCAAACTATTATGCCCTCTGTGCTCAGGAGATGATTTAGGAACTGTTGCCTTCGGCCTGCGGCCTCAGGCAACAGTTCATAATCATCTCCAGCACCTCAGTATTATAGTTTTGACTGCTCCATGAACAGGAATTAAATAACTGTATATTGTCTAGTTTGACAGACAATTTTACATGGAGACCCATGACTTATAAGAAAGTTTATTAAAATATCATCCTACGGTACAGCTTCTATACATTAACAATGTATTGTTAAATGAATTTGTTGTATTTAAATTATAAAGTTTTATTTGTAAGGACTGACTGGAATAATTTTTACCTTCATAGTGATATACTGCAGTGATTTAGCTAGCGCTCGCCACATTCGCAATTGGCGAATCCTTTTTAGAAATGACGAAAATATTTTGAACGTAATTCGCCACTTCCATTTTCAAACTTCGAAATTTTCATCGTCAAAATCGGCACAGGTAAATACAAATATCTGACCTAAGGTGCATGTTTATGACCCAAGGCAATCAAAGTAATTATGTAAGAGATAGGCCACCTGATATTATTTGATAATTAATCACTTAATTACTGTGTACACACCGTCACACGCGATCGAGCATAACCAGTTGGATGACAACTCGGCCGATCTTATTGTGGTCCCACGTCGCGTTGTTGACCATTAAAGGAGAAGCTGAAGTCGCTCTGTATTTAAAAAAATGTCTCCTTTTAATTTTATTGACATTCTCGTCATTTTTTTGTCACAGCCTCTGTTTATCATGTTACGCGCCATTTGTTAACACTGGTTCCGGCGTGATTTTACTTTGCACATAAAGCGTAGGATAAAATACTACTGGTAACCAGTCAGAGAAACAAAAAAAAATAATAATACCGATAGGTTTTCGGAGCGGATATGAATTCAGTGCCGGAGATTGCAAAATACGATGCCAATTAAAAACGACTATTGCAAAAATTTAAATATAAACAAAAATGAATATTTTGGCAAACACTGTTAAAGTTTTTTTATTTCAATCTGTTTAAATATATGTTCTATGGCAATATTACATTGAATATATAATATATGTTATAAAATGGTGCCAGAAAATATTAAATATTGATTGATGTTTATCGCATTAATTAATTAATTAATTAATTAATGATCTTGCATACATTTAGACATATAAAAAATATACACACATATTAGATCTTAAAATTAGTCGCACGCAAAAGTGACTAATGCTTAAAAAATCCTAGCTAAAACCCTGTACTGGTGATAAAATTTACACATTGTAAATGAATGGTATAGCCCATCTTCTAATGACATATTTGACATAGTTATTATGAAAAGTCTGTTATAAAGCTCTGGTACCTGTTAAAACTACATTAGAGAAACCAGTGCAGGGTTCATGAATTTATAGTAGACTATCATTAAGAAGAAATATTGGCAGTGCATTGGATAACTTACACATAGAAGGAAACCAGTGCAAATTGCATTCATTGAAAGCAGAAGAAGCCTAGATGTTTGCTTTGTATAAAAGTTGTATTTGTTTTATTCATTTCTCAGTGTTATTTAATGAAACATAATATAAACAGTTGTAACTTGTTATGTTAAAGATTTGACAGGTATTGCTTGTATTAAATAAATACATATTCTATGTTTTGCCTTATTTTTCTGTGTGCCACGTAACTACCTTGTGATACAAGTTTGGTAGTAAGTATGGCAACACAAGGCATTTATTATAAGTTTATATATACCAAGTCCATACAATTCCCTTGGGGCCGCTGTAGAAGAATGGATTATGGATAATGTAGTTCGTCTTCTATTGATCACATGGTTCGTCAACACTGCGATGAGTCCGAGTCTCACTGCTTTCACTGATCTCAACTCCAATCTAAATTGACAAGGATTGCCAGTTTTCCTACTGAAGGTCTGGTTTTTCTCTCCGTACCCCAGCTTCCTCCCTCAATAACTAGAGACTCCCAGGAGCCTGTAATTGCTCACCTGGAACCAAAATGATTCTACTATATTTAAAATTTTGCAATTTACAGTTTCAGTCTAGTAGTTATAGCTTGCATAAACTACAGGTAAACATTTCTTCAAAAATTTTGGTTAAGTACAATAACTCCTATAAGGTGCCATCAGACAATTTCTGATAATTAAATGATTTGTCCTTTAGGGTAATTTAGTAATTTACAGTTTTACTCTAGGTGTGTTATAGACTGATTTATAACACAAAAACTTATTATTTTTCAAAATTCTTAATTAAAGAGCAATAATTCCTATAAAGATTCATCTTGCAATTTGGGACTAAGCAACGATTTTGGCCTCGATTTGCTGATCAATTGTGCAATTTACAGTTTCAATCTAGCTGTTATGGCATTTAAGTTACAAAG
Organism: Limnoperna fortunei; assembly: GCA_944474755.1. NCBI lineage: Eukaryota > Metazoa > Mollusca > Bivalvia > Mytilida > Modiolidae > Limnoperna > Limnoperna fortunei. Next base: position 53,918,570 of record OX104122.1, read on the forward strand.
CAAAAACTACAAATTCCACAAAAATTTTTTAACTGTTAATTTCAGACCAAAAAAGTGAATTCTAGAACTTGTATTGCTGATCATATTTGCAATTTACAGTTTCACTCTAGCTGTTATAGTTTATAAATTACATGTCAAAAATGGAAAATTTCATAAAAACATTTGTCATTTAACAGACAATAACACTTATAAGGAGTCATCTGACAATTTCAGACCAATTAAGAGAATTGTAAGGCTTGTACTGGTGATCATTTTTGCCATTTACAGTTTCACTCTAGCTGTTATGGTTTTCAAGTTATGAGACAAATATGGAAAATTTCATCAAAAATTTTCATTTTAGGGCAATTACTCCAATAAGAAGTATTCTGACAATTTCAGACCAAGTGAATTGTAGAAAATTGACCCAGTGGTTTCAGAGGAGAAGATTTTTGAAAAAGTTTTCGACGGACGACAGACGACGGACGCCATGTGATGGCAAAAACTCACATGGACTTTCATGGACGCAATGATATAGCGGAAAATTTGCTGAAAAGGGCATTAAACAAATTCAAACAAACAAAAACTGGGTTTCAGGGGTCTGAGCCTCCTGACCAACCACCCTGATTCTGCCCTGAACCTAAACCCATTGCTCACACCAAACACTTCCCGACATTTCATGCCTGATACGATGACATTCATTGCAGCAGTTTATACAGTTAGCAACTAGGCAAGATCATGCAATGGTTAACATGAACACGCATCAGGAAATGTTCAGTGTTTAAATTCAAACAAGGAACATATACATCATGTTATATACATGGACCAGACTGTCCAAGTTCAAACAAACTCGCTGTAATGGATCACTCGGTGCGGTTTAACAAATGTATGTGATAACGGTTATATATTTTTTTTCTTTTTCGCAAAGGTACAGGGACAGTCTATACTAACTGTCAACATCTGACTGTCAAATAGTACCATGACCCGTGAGGAACCTATAAATCGAGTTATACTAGTCCCAGCGTTAGTATATAATGTCCCTGCTGTAACATAAAAGGAGGAAAAAATCACAAAGATCATGCTAGATAATAACGTGACTGGGAAGAGCCAACACAAATAATGGCCCTGCTGTAACATAAACGAAGGAAAAAATCACAAAGATCATGCTAGATAATAACGTGACGGGGAAGAGCTAACACAAATAATGGCCCTGCTGTAACATAAACGAAGGAAAAAATCACAAAGATCATGCTAGATAATAACGTGATGGGGAAGAGCTAACACAAATAATGGCCCTGCTGTAAGTAACATAAACGAAGGAAAAAATCACAAAGATCATGCTAGATAATAACGTGACGGGGAAGAGCTAACACAAAAAATGGCCCTGCTGTAACATAAACGAAGGAAAAAATCACAAAGATCATGCTAGATAATAACGTGATGGGGAAGAGCAAACATATCAGACAACTTGACGGTGATACACAGATAACGTCAGCTAACTTGTCAAGAGGGGACAAAACCACAAACATGTATCATGTTAGATAACGTGAGAATAAGCATCACGATCGCGTCCGATAACGTGATAGAGGAAAAAATGCAAAAAGAGCTGCTTGGGTGGGAAGAACAATCACACAGTGTTTAATAACTTGACGGAGGAAAACAAGCATGATAATAATGTCTGATTACATGACAAGAGGAGAGAAACGTTAAGATTGTTTTAAATGACGAGAAAGGACTTGAAAGAATGCGTAACGTTTAAGAAGAAGAACCAAGATATATATAACGTCATGATGACAATCACAAAGATTGACATGGTGGGGCAAACAATCTCAAGACGTAATAGAGACAAACCAGCAGACAGAGAACAAGACGTACAAAGACTGACGAACAGACACAAAAGCCGTGTTAGACAGTGTGGTAGATGAGAAAATTGACAAATATTCTGTCCCTGAGGAGAACAAGCACAAAAACGGTTTAAAAACACGATGGGGGAGTACAAGAAAGAAGATTGTGGGGGATACAAACATTTTAGGCATGGACAGTCTAACTAGTATATAATAACAACTTATAAGTATATTATGTCCCTGATCTAAATAAATCATTTTAATAATTACTATCGATATACCACAGAACTACCATAGACATGCATTATATGATCTTATATATCCATCATACAGGGGCCTCGCATATACAACTCTTACTGTCATAATTAGGTTCGATAACTCTGTTTATTAATGAACGACTGTTGTGTATCATTTCTACCAAAATTTTATAATATATCAAATTGCTGTTATTATTAAAAAAATTATTGTATGTTTTTTTAAACATTTTATTAATATTTGAAAATTTTTGCCCATTTTTATATATACTTTTATTTTTTCTCTTTATCATTTATTGATTTCCTCGTTTATTGTTGTTTCCCCGTGGCATAATTATTTTTTCATACTCAAAAACTACTACTATAGTTCATAATTTAATAAAATTATTAATGAATTTATTAACTAATAAACATTTGTGACAGATTTGTTATTTAGAACACCTTTAATGTATTGAAATTTAACCCATGCTGTGTCATCCTGATAAAGCTTGTACTGCCATAAACTTGTATTCTCTGTACAGGATGTTTATTGAACAGCTTATTCATTAAAACTTTAATTTTGACTACCTTTATGACTGAGAAAAATAGGGATATATTTGTAATTATCTTTTACATAAATACTTCATAAATGTTTATCACAAAGTTCATTAGCACATTTTCAATTCAAGACAATGCAATTGCAGTAGGACAGTATTTTGTTAGTCAAATACTCTTAAAGTTTTTTTTTTGTTTAATTATTAAAATATTTACATCTTAATTAAACATGTTACAAATTTCTGAGATATAATTAACCAAAAAAATGCCACACAACCCTGTCCCTAGTCTGAACTGGTCTGACCCCACGTGGTCTGAACTGCGCCATGTTAAAAATTGTAAAATGAGCTAATTTCAAATGAAATGGGAAGTATGAAGATCAGAAATTAAAGTGTTAAAAATGTGAAAATTAAATACATCAATATGTCTCCTTTTTACGGAAGCCTATTAGGTACCATATATGTGGTATTTTTTTTAACTTGTTATAACAACCTAGCTAACTTGTAATAACAACTTAGCTAACTTGTTATAACAACTTATTATACAGCTATATAATATCGATTCAAAGTACGTCATTCGACCATCGTTTGTAAGGAAAGGTTCCGAATGTAGCAGTCGGAAGATAATGAGATGTGTTATAAGCGTACGCGACTCAACCTACATATATTAACGGCAATTTAAAAAAATCCAAAGTGGATAACGGCTAGCAGCCTTCAATGTGACGCCTTCAATTCAAGCCTTCAATAAATCAGCTTTTTAAGGCCAAAAGCTTCAATAATATTAATTTGTTTTGCCAATGTAACCTACTCATTTGGCCTAGGTAACTGTAAGCTTCCATAAAAACGTGATTGCAACCATATTGATTGTGGCCGAGTGGTCAATGTAGTTCGTCTACTATTGATCACGTGGTATATGTCAACACTGAAATTGTGGGTTCGATTCTCAATGCAGGCATGGTGTACTCGACTCCAATCTTAATTGACAAGGATTGCCAGTTTTCCTACCGCAGGTCGGGGGGTTTCTCCGGTTACTCCGGCTTCCTCTCCCAATAAAAACTGGACGCCATGATATAGCTGAAAAAAAACAAACAAACAAAAAATTTACTGGTCCCTACATATGGCTTTGATGCATCTAAATTTTGTTAATTTCTCGTTTTATCTTCTTCTTTAATGATTACTTAGTTTTATCAAAGGGTTTATCCGAGTATTCGCAATCGCCATAATTTACCTAAATGCCCGGAATGAAAATTCCTCCCCCGAGTATTTTCCGACTTTTATAACTTTTACCAATTAAAGGAAAGATAACTCTGAAAGTTAAAACTGACACGACAACTTCCTGCACATTTTGTACGATCTCACCAATTATTGCCACACAAGCACAATGGATTTGGAAAGATTTCTACCCGAAGCATTTAAAAAAGTGCCTTTGCATATGGTATTCCTACTTAAATAGCTTTAATTTATTTATAATTCATACAAGAATAGCCGATTTAAAGTAACAGCTGTGTAGCAATATTATTAGCTACATACAGATTTACATGTACTTTGTTGCAAATTTATATTTTAGCTGCATCTATTGAATTGTTATCAAAAACGTTTACTTTGCTTTTGACGACATAATAAAAAAATTCCGTAAAAAATTTGGTGGAAATTGGTTTTAGATTTAATATCATTGCACTTCATTTAACAAATTGTAAACAATTTACCATTTATTAAGGCACAGTTTGCTTTAAAACCTGGTTTCTTTTCACTTTTGTGTTTTTTTAAATTATTATTCTGTAACTAAAGAACATTCAGTTTGAAGTTCAAACCTAGAATAGCAAATGAACCCTGAATGACAGTTTATAAAAAATATTTATGTATGGATCCAAACACTCAAATTTCATCCATACTCGAAATGAAAATGTTGTCGCATTTCATAACACAGTTTAACTGTGGAAAATAATTGTTGATTTCAAAAACTGTAATCCGAGATCTACAAAAGGACCATAAACTTGACCAAATGCGGTAAGCTGTTTTCCATTGTGTCAGGCAAAAACCAGTAAGACAGACACTGTAATGTTTAATACATGTATAAGCATTTTTGTGCCACTTTCAGCAATTATTTCACCTGTGTCCTGATGTAGAGGTTTAATTGTAAGTGAAACCCAATGAACACAACAAGAACCTGAATTTGAGCAGGAAAAACTGGCAATCCCAGGCCAGACTTCCTGAGTGTTGATGAACATCTCCCTAATACCTCGTGTCAAGCATGTCAAAAATCAATGTTTGACAAAAATGTTTTGTTTTCACAGTAAAGCAATGTTATTAAGTTTATAACTTGTCAAGTGCAGTGTTAAGACACACTTCATGAAGACTAAATCCTTGTCAGTTAAGGTTAAAGTTCAGCATGCTTTGAGTTTCATTTTAAACTTGAACACACTACACTGTTACATCCTATTGACCTAATGATACATTATTCCCAAGTTTGGATTTGAACTCAAAACCTAAGAACAGATATATTTAAATGTTATAATAATTGCAGGATTTTGAAGGACAGAAGACAGCAGAGAGGTTATTTCAAGTCATTATATTAGTTTTTGGGGTAAGATTTCTACTTTCTTTATTGTCAGCATGCTTTTTTTCTATTCTGGGTTCAGACACCATTATATAATTACTTAATCTGTCAAATAAATAAAATGTGACAATTTTAGTACTATATACAAAAAATAAAAATATAATCTCATCTTACAAGTAAAGAAAACCATTGTAAGATGATACATGTACAGGGTTTTAGCTAGGATTTTTTAAGCATTAGTCACTTTTGCGTGCGACTAATTTTAAGATCTAATATGTGTGTATATTTTTTATATGTCTAAATGTATGCAAGATCATTAATTAATTAATTAATTAATTAATGCGATAAACATCAATCAATATTTAATATTTTCTGGCACCATTTTATAACATATATTATATATTCAATGTAATATTGCCATAGAACATATATTTAAACAGATTGAAATAAAAAAACTTTAACAGTGTTTGCCAAAATATTCATTTTTGTTTATATTTAAATTTTTGCAATAGTCGTTTTTAATTGGCATCGTATTTTGCAATCTCCGGCACTGAATTCATATCCGCTCCGAAAACCTATCGGTATTATTATTTTTTTTTGTTTCTCTGACTGGTTACCAGTAGTATTTTATCCTACGCTTTATGTGCAAAGTAAAATCACGCCGGAACCAGTGTTAACAAATGGCGCGTAACATGATAAACAGAGGCTGTGACAAAAAAATGACGAGAATGTCAATAAAATTAAAAGGAGACATTTTTTTAAATACAGAGCGACTTCAGCTTCTCCTTTAATGGTCAACAACGCGACGTGGGACCACAATAAGATCGGCCGAGTTGTCATCCAACTGGTTATGCTCGATCGCGTGTGACGGTGTGTACACAGTAATTAAGTGATTAATTATCAAATAATATCAGGTGGCCTATCTCTTACATAATTACTTTGATTGCCTTGGGTCATAAACATGCACCTTAGGTCAGATATTTGTATTTACCTGTGCCGATTTTGACGATGAAAATTTCGAAGTTTGAAAATGGAAGTGGCGAATTACGTTCAAAATATTTTCGTCATTTCTAAAAAGGATTCGCCAATTGCGAATGTGGCGAGCGCTAGCTAAATCACTGCATGTATAAACAGTTATGTATGTGAAGTTGAGAGTCAACTTGTATGTGAGAGAAAAAACATGGTTTTATGAGTCCACATGTACATGTACATGTTACTAGTAGTAAAAAATAAAATGCTTTTTAAGAGAGGTTCACACGTTTTCCTAACAATTTATGTTGATGTAGACGAGACATATATATATATACGGAAAACAAGCGACAGCAGCTTTAACATTTTGCATTTTGCTATGTCCAGAGGTAGCATATCAGTGATTTAGCTAGCGCTCGCCACTTTCCCAAATGGCGAACGCTTTTCAGAAATGACGAAATTATTTTGAATGTAATTCGCCACTTTAAATTTGAAAATTTCAAAAATTTTCATTGTGAAATCTCCATTCTCGGCACAGATAAATCCAAATATCTTACCTAAGGTACAAGTTTATGACCCAAGGCAATCAAGGCAATCAAAGTAATTATATAATAGACATGCCACTAGATATTAGTTGATAATTAATCACTTAATTACTGTTTACCCATCGTCACACGCGACCAAGCATAGCCAGTTGGATAGCAACTCTGAGATCTTTTTGTGGTCCCACATCCTTGTTCATCATTGCTCTGTCATTTTGAAAAAGTCATTTAAAATTTCTTTTAATTTTATTGCTATTATCGTCAGAAATTGTCATGATTTTGTTATATCCTTATTTTTATCTTGTACGCGCCATTTGTTTACGCTGGTTCCAGCGTGCTTTTACTTTGTATTTATAGCTTAGGTTAAAATATTATCGGAAACTACAGCAAAGCAAACAAAGCAAAAGATAATCCTGACAGTTTTCGGAGCAGATATGAACTCGGTGCTGGAGATAAATACGATGCTTCTAGAATTTAAATGACTTTTAAAAATTTAAACATAAACAACTAATATTTTGGCAATCACTTTCTTAAAGTTGTTCATTTAAATCTGCTCAAATATATGTTCTATGGCAATATTACATTGAATACATAATATATATTATAAAGTCCATCACCTTGATCTAAGTTTCACAGTCTAGTGACTATGTTAAAGTTATTGTATTTAGCCAGTTTCTCTGTTACCATACATGGTAGAATGACAATATTTGGTATAGACTGCTGATGTAAGGTACATGACAGTCTGTCTGTCACCTGACCTTGACCACAATTTCATGGTCCAGTGACTACAGTAAAGTTGTTCCTCATCAGTAAGCATGAATGATAGGATAACAGTATTTGATATATAGGTTGCTGATGAAAGGTACATGACAGTCTGTCACCTAAATTTTATGGTCCAGTGACTATGTTAAAGGTTTTGAATTGGGTCTGTTTCTCTGTAACCAATTACCATACATTATTTATATTAAATGATGACAATAAAATGCTATTTAGATGCTGCTCATAAAAGGTTTTCTTCACTACTGATGTGGAATGCAGACAAGACTTTTTTTGTGTGTGCAGACTTGTATACTAGTATTAAAGAAACTAAATTTAGATTTCCACTACAGAAATGCATCTAAACAACTATTTTAACACTTCCATTAAAAAATACATATGTTAAGTAAATTGTGAAATATACAATATTGCACAGCTGGATTGTCACTGTTGACTTTCTGTTTTACAGATTGTAGGATTTATCTGGGGTTACATCTGCCAACAGTTCTCACAGACCATGTATATTTTGATAGCTGGTTTTATTTTATCCTGTTTGGTAAGTTTAAAAGTATTTTCATCATCAAATTACAGAAGTTGTCCTATCATGGGTATAATACAGTGTACAAGTATGTATTGCATGCATGCCAAACCAGAGTATTGAATGCCAAGGTTTAATGAATTGTTGCAATTAAAATTATGCCTGCATTAGGTAGATAAGCTAATTAATGTGTCAGAAGGGGATTACTTAGAGTGTAGGTAAGACATTTAGGTTCAAGGTGAACCTCTAATTGTCACTTTTTATACCTCCATTCGACAGAGTTGGGGGTACTAGTAGTATATAAAGTGGTGCTCATGTCCATCCTTTTCTCCATCCAAATTTGGTTTCTGGATTATAATTCAAATAAGCTATTGTTACCTATCAGTTTGGTGATGAGCCTATTGATTTGGAGGAAATCTGTTAAATTTCAAGGTCATAATCCACAAAAAATTTTCAAAAAAATTTACCAAAAAAATGTTTGCAGTTGATTTCAAGGAAACTTTGGGATATAGTTTTATATAAGGTGGATCAGAAGCCTATCGATTTTGGGGGAAATCCATCAAATTTCAAGGTCACATTTGTCTAAAAATGTTAGAAATGTTTACAAAAAAAACAATTTCTGGACGATTACTCAAAAAGTGTGCATTTGATTTCAATGAAACTTTGAGTCAAAGTCACCAGTCCACAAAAAACATTAGAAATTTTCCAAAAAAGTTTTGCAAAATTTAAGTGGGGTATCAGTGATAGCGAGATCAGCTTTGTTTAGTTTATTCTACTGTTCTTAGATGCAAATCATTTTAGTTGATATTTACAACAGGAGTAACAAAATTTTCCCACAAATGAAGCATCACATTTATGTAATCAGAGTCATGTTTTCAAGGATGAACTACAGTGTAGTTATATATTTTTCAATAGTTTCTCTTGCAAACAAGATCACTTTGAATAAAAAAAACTTTTATTTCTTCATTTTATTGGGTATATAAATCTGATTATTACTTATCTATTTATATATTTTTTTTAAATTAAAAAATTTTTACCATTATTTTTCTTGTTTTGTGTATAAATCTGCGTAATTAAATGAATTGATGACAGTTAGTCATTAGGTCATAAAGACTTGAAAACATGGATTAAAACATAGAAGATCAAGCTTTGCATTTTACAAGTATGGCATCCATTTTCACATGTTTTACAACCAATTAATCACCCAAACGTCAGTAATGTCTGTTGGAGTTATTCATGATTTTTACAATAGATTTTTACATTTGGGACTGCAGATTTAGTTCAGTTTTCAAGGTTGAAGCATTTTAACATCAATTATATAGGGGAAACATTTTATACTTTTCTCAGTGTTCAAGAAATCACATGACTTTAATTCTAGTTCGAGCTACTGAAGTTTGACTGTTTTTTTTCTGCTACTCTTGTGGTTGACCTCATGTTCATGTATGTATCCTTTATTTTATTTAATTTAGCTGACATTACCACCTTGGCCAATGTTTAGGAAAATGAACATCGTTTGGCAGAAACCAACAGAAACAACGGAATCTGCAGACCAACAGAAATCAAAGAAAAAGAAATAAACATTGGCTTTTAATTTCACTGTTGTATTCTAAATGCTGTGTGATAGGGGAGTGGTTATATGGCATGTGTTAAAATTATTCCATTTTAATAAAAACAACTGTCTTCATGTGTGTTGTAAGTAAAATACTGCGAACTTTGACATTTGATTGCAGTACGCATAGATCTGCTATTTGGTGTTATCAACAGAGCTATTGGAAAATTTATTGATTTTTCATACCCAGAACTTCTATAATGACAAAGATAAAATGGTGCAATAAATATGTAAAATATGTGTTTAATATTTTTTTTGGACTGCTTAGATATTGTTTTATGCCATTTTCAGCATTGTTAATACATCATGCTACCAGGTTTATTAGAGAGGAAGCAGGAGTACCTGGTTAGAACCTCTGGACCTTTGGCAGAAAAATAGGCAATATAGTTATTTTCACTCGCAGGTGTATGCTAACATTACTGTCTTTCCTCATTCCTAATGAAAGTAAAATTTGTGATGTATTTGGGACTGTTTGTTTGATGGTGTTTAACACCAATTTCAGCAATTTTTCAGCTGTATCATTGCGTCCAGTTTTTATTGGGGGAGGAAGTCGGAGTACCCGGAGAAAACCCGCAACCTGCGGTAGAAAAACTGGCAATCCTTGTTAATTAAGATTGGAGTCAAGTACACCCTGCCTGCAGTGAGAATCGAACCCGCAATCTCAGTGTTGACAGACCACTTGATCAATAGTAGACGAACTACATTGACCACTCCACCACCAAGGTCCCTATTTGGTAATGTAAAATCTACGAATGATAATACATTTGTACATGTACTGTTTAATTTATCTATTCTATAGCACTGTAGTAGAGAACTCTGGTCATTTATCCACATCTTTGAACATATAGCGATTTTAATTATAGCCATATTACATTTTCAATATGATAAAAACTATAGATTAAAGAAATATTGAAAAACATACTGAACAAGAGTAGAGTATGCAAAAGCAATGCTTGTGACAATAATACATACAACACTGATAACACGCTTTAGTCATAATATTGATCACAAGTGAGTTATAATGTCAGTTACAGAGGGGGATACAGAAACATATACGTATGGAGTACATGGAAAAATTATTATCGCTATTTTGCAGTATTTTCCTTTGATCTTTGTGTGCGATATTATTCCATCTCATTCTACTAGCTTGAGATGGGCCCATATCAGCTCGATGTCAAGACGTCGTTAAGTAACACTGTGACGTCACAATGTTACAAAACAGCGATAAACAGATTATTTACGTTTTATGAAACTCTATGCATTTTCTCGTCATCTCATCTCAGGGCTGTCGCCCTTCGATGAGATATGAACGAGAAAACGCATCTCGTTTCAAAAAACGTAAATAACCTATAAGTATCAGGTGAGGCTTTAACTGAATTTATCCTTTTGATGAAATCTCAGATTCCATTAACTCCTGTTAACCAGTTGTTGTCTGGAGGTTATTTGGGTTCAACAAATTCATCCTGTATGTATTTTTTTGTGTTTTATGGAATTGTTTCCGTCTTCCAATATCTGCACATTTGAGATTTCATAAACGGGATACAAAAAAACCAGGTTTGTACCAAATAATGTGATTTTGTGGAGATGAGGTATAAGCACTTTGACAGGATCAAGGCATTCTGGGTTACAAGCAATTGTCTCATTTCACAAAGGAAGGAAGCCAATGAAAAGAAATGTTTTTAATGGCATTGGGATCAACCAACATACAAGGCTGGTATAATACTAATCATAATCTTCAGTGTGTGAAGAAATAAGAAAGACTAATTTACATTCGATTCTCCAATAAAAACATAATTCTTTGTGCTTTACTAAGACCAGTGTGAACTCGACTACATTTTTAATTGACAAGGATTGCCAGTTTTCCTACCAATAAGTGGGGATTTGCTCTTGGTACTCTGGCTTCCACCCCCAATAAAGATTGGACACCATCTTAAAACTGAATAATTGCTAAAAGTACAAACGAACAAAAAAACAAAAAATCTTTTTGTTTCTTTATGAAGCTGTATAAGCTTGACAACTTCCTTTTGTAATGCTACAGACATGAATTCAGTTAGTTTTACAAATATTTGTTTGAGTAAATGCATACTGAATACAAACTAAAAGAAAGACAAATACAATAAATTTTATTAACTGGCTATCTATTTTACTAGTATGTCAGATAACATGTGATGACAATAACATGCCCTTATATCAGGTTGAAAAAATAAATCAACAACTATATCATAGTATTCTGTTCCCCGTAAAAGTTACCTGGTATCTTGGTCAAACATGGATTCTTCAGATGTAAAAAAATGGCCGTATGTATATCAAGACTACTCCAAAACAAAAACATCACAGTTACATTAGTCATTATGAGATAAAACACCAAATCACCAAAAAATCAATGAAAATATATAAAAAAGGACAAATTGTAGAAATTATAACATGTCATTAATCAGATGTCCATAGCTTGTTTGACTGCTATGAGTGAATTCAAAAGTCAAGACTTGTAAATTGTTTGGTCTATAGAAAATAAATCATCAGCTAAAAATAGAAAAGTGTTTTCTCTTTAATATATACTTAATGCCACAATTTTACTGAAAATGAGAACACTAGTCTGTTTTGAAGGATACATGTACCAGTACATTTAAAATAACATGGCCAAGTGGTTAAAATATTGATTCATCTACTATTGATCACATGGTTTGTCAACACTGACTGATTTTGTGGATTCGAGTCTCACTGTGGGCAGGGTATACTCGACTCGAAAATCTTAATTGACAAGGGTTGCCATTTTTCCTACCACATGTCCTGGGTTTTCTTACAGTACTCTAGCTTCCACCCCCAATAAAATCTGGATGCCATGATATAGCTAAAATTGTGTTGATCATGGCATTAAACACAAATCAAACAATCGAACAATAAAATAATATGATGCCAATTTTTCATAAAAAACTAGCAGTCTTCCATTTAACAAATGTTCACTATAAAAGGTTCTATTGCAATGGTCGACGTTCTTTCATACAAACTCTATAGAACAAAATAAGACAAATGTAATAAATTAATAATAATTTTAGAATACTGCAGTATCACAACATAAGTCAAAATCCTTGGTCACACACAATATACAATACCCATGGATTAAGCATGGTAAAATGATGTCTCATCAGGTTTTGTCCTTGAACCTTGACATCAGACTACGCTTCTCCAGCCCTGACCTTATGAATGACCTCTGATAACATTTGGTTACATAAAGCAGCATATGGGTTCAAAGCAATGACCTGTTGTTTAGCAAACTGTCCTCCCAACTTAGAAGCACTCTTAAAATCTTCTAATGATTCCTCGTCTTTACCTGCAAAACATGGTATGTAAATTTATCTTCTCTTACCTTAAAGTAAAGGCAACCAAATAAGATAGATCCATAAAATAAAATCTGGTACAAGGTTATGTCAGCAATGACAAGAATTTATCTTTCAGGTGCACATGTCAATCTTTAGTCAAAATATTATGACCTGCCAGGTACTTTCAAGGTATTGGTCAATTAATTCTAATTAAGGATTATTTTAAATGTGCACAACGGAAAATTTTGTTATCCCTCGATGGAGAAAATATTTTTTGTAGTTAATACTTATAAATGAATTCAAACAATAGAATAAACTCGACAATTTTATTTTTGTAACTGGACATTTTTGAAAAAAGAGATCAACACAAAAACTGTTAGTTTCCCGTGGAGTAATATATGACGTCAAATGGTGCGTGTCTCCATGATGATCAAATTTGTTTTCCAGCCTCTGATAGAAAATATTTTCCAGCCAATCAAAAGTCAGTATTCTCGCAAAATTTATTTATATACAGATAAAAGCTGTTAAGAAAAATGCTTCAATTTGTTTTCTTTAAAGCTCTTTATTAGACATTCAAATTGTAGCTACTCATGCATGACTCAGATTAATGAAACTTCTAACTTGGAAGATCATCATAAGGTATACTGCAGGTGAACCAAGTTGGAAGTTTTCATTTACTTGTGTCAAAGCATGGCATTTTATTTTGACTATAAATGTATTGCTATAACAAAACAGAAGATTTTAAACATTATCTTCAATTGACAACAACAGGGAAGGGGTCCCGGAAGTAATAACATTGTTGATAATGTGCATTTCAACACTTTGTTGCAAGTTAACTTTGTATGCGAGGAACCATACTGGAAGAATAGAATTGTCAGCTTCTAGTGGACAACTTAGGGTTCCACCAGGTTTACTCAGTAATTGCAGGGTATAGATTAAAAATAGGGCATACAATGAAATCAAATAAATGCATCATAAATTTAGTGCAGTTAAGTAAGTACTCTGAATGCAAATACCTTCAAGTCTGTAGATGAGTGCCCTCTGAGTGTAAGCTTGACAAGCCACCTGTCCTTGTCCATTGCTCAATTCTACTGCTTTGTTTAGATCTTCTAATGCACCTGAAAATATATAGAATTGTATGAATTCTAAATTTCCTAAATTATAAATTATAAACATTTCTGTAATTTTTCCGTAATAATCAAACCTCTTGACCGGTTCAGAAAAATAGTTCTTGTCACTAGGAAAAATGTGGTTCCCAGCAGTTGATTAATGGTTGTAAAAAATAATAATATCAAAATAACACAAATAATGGCATCATAAACAAAATAGTTACCGCATATTTAAGTCATGACCGTAAAATTGAGGTTAGGAGAATTTGTACTTCAATTTGCAAATTCAATAATTTTTTAAATTAGAGAAACAGAATCTTACATTAGTACTCTTGGACTATCAGTATTCTCAAATCTAGATAGTGATTTCATGTGAAAATCTTTAAAAAATGGCATGGTTTATAACCTCAATACTTCTAAAATAGCAACGATTCAATATCCTTTTAATAAGAGATACATTGTATTAAATTTTGTAAAAAATTCAAATCTAGGTGTTAAATTCTTACCATCTACATCCCCTTTAAGTCTCAATGCCTGTGCTCTGTTATTGTAACCAGAGGCCCTACCAGGTAGCAAGCTGATGGCCTTATTGAAGAGGTCAAGGGCTTTCTGTACATCCCCAGACTCTGCTGCTTGGACACCATCAGTTTCAAACTGTTTCGCTTGTTTCAGTTCCTCAGTTTCTATTTCCTCTGTAAGGAACATAAACTGATTTAACTGTTATCATCAATGCATTTTGTTTTTATGTTTACTTGTGTTAAAACATTTGTTAATAATTTACCTTTTAAACAAGAGAGGAATATTGACTTGCAGTATAAAGCAGCATAGATAAGGCAACCCTTTATGTCTTTAACTGACCAATCAAAACTTTTTTGTCAATTGAATATATTCCATTAATGATAAACCTACAAAAATAAGACCATAAGCCACTGCTCTAACAACTTAATGAGATCTCCACTAAATTGGATTTGTTTGTTTAATATTTAATGCCACTTTCAGCAAATTTTTCAGCTATTTCATGGCATCCGGTTTTTATTGAGGGAGGAAGCCAGATTACCCAAAGAAAACCACAGACTTGCAGTAGGATAACTGGCAATCCTTGTCATTTAAGATTGGAGTCGAGTACACCCTGCCCGCAGTGAGACTCGAACCCGTAATCTCAGTGTTGCAGACCACATGATCAATAGTAGACAAACTACCTTAACCACTTGGCCACTGAGGCCCCCAGCTATCTGTTAATTTTGTTTGTTAAGATAGAAAATAGTCATTTTTAGAGATGGTCGCAAAATACTCCGAGTTGGGTACTGGTTATAAAGTAAACATCAGTCTTTACTTTGGGTCAAAAGGGAATAAGTTATAGAAAAAAAAACAGCATGTTAAGTAACCCAAGTCAACAGTGTTTAGTGTTTGAAATATTTTGACAGGAAGGGAAGTAGAAAATAACCATTGAAGTTGTTGAAGGAAATTATTGATGAAAAAAAGTTAAAGGAAGGCTTTGCGGCAGGTGCAAGTTGATAGCTCGTTTTATCTGATGTGACAGTAAATTTTAATGAAAATAACAATGTAAATTTGTCAAAGAAAACAGTATGGTGATGTTTGAGATAAAAGGGATATGAAAGATGAGTTTTCAAGAAAACAATTTGTGTCTGAACTAAGAACAAAGTCAAGTGGGTGAGATGGTGGATGGAGAAAAGGAGGTAGTCCATAACTGGAAAAGGCTATTGTTTCAGACAAAAGCTCAATTGCAATTGGAACTGATTTCAGAGAATATATTTGGAGTAAAAAGACAAAGCTTGGTTACCTGAGTGCATATCTCCTGGTTTAAACTAGACAAAGTCGATCTAGCGATCGCTGATACCCCCGCTTTTGTGAAAATTCTCTAACGTTTTTCGTGGATTGTGACCTTGAAATTGGATGGATTTCCACCAAAATCAATAGGCTTCTTACCAACAAAATATATAAGAATATTTTACAGTTTCATAAAAATCGGATGAAAACTTTTTGAGTTATTTTCCGGAAACAACTTTTTGTAAAAATTTCTAACATTTTTCGTGGACTGTGACCTTGAAATTTGACAGATTTCCCCCAAAATCGATAGGCTTCTTACCAACCTGATATATAACAATATCCCAAAGTTTCATTCAAATCACATGCAAACTTTTTGAGTTATCATACGGAAACATCTTTTTTGTAAAAATTTCTAACGTTTTTCGTGGACTGCGACCTTGAAATTTGACAGATTTCCCCCAAAATCAAAAGGCTTTTTACCAACCTGATATATAACAATATCACAAAGTTTCATTCAAATCGGATGCAAACTTTTTGAGTTATTGTCCGGAAACAACTTTTATGTTAAAATTTCTAACGTTTTTCGTGGACTGTGACCTTGAAATTTGACGGATTTCCCCCAAAATCGATAGGCTTCTTACCAACCTGATATATGACAATATCCCAAAGTTTCATTCAAATCGAATGTAAACTTTTTGAGTTATTGTCCGGAAACAACTTTTTTGTTAAAATTTCTAACGTTTTTCGTGGACTGTGACCTTGAAATTTGACGGATTTCCCCCAAAATCGATAGGCTTCTTACCAACCTGATATATAAAAATATCCCAAAGTTTCATTCAAATCGGATGTAAACTTTTTGAATTATCATCCGGAAACCAAATGTGGACGGACGAACGGACGGACGGACGGACATGAGGACCACTATATACCCCCGACTCTGTCGAGAGGGGGTATAATAAAAACTATGTGCCATGATTTGGGATTGCATAACATTTTATGGAATCTGCATGCATGCTTTGCAGAGTTAATGGAAACATAAATTCTAAAAATTCATGTTCTAGACAATAATTTATGGCCGGTTATTGTAAGACATTTTCCTGATTGTTTGTTTATGGACGATATATATAATGCCGCTGTTCATCAATCTCAGGTTACTTAAACCTACAATATGACAACCAGATACAATCGTTGGATTGGCCAGTTCAATCTCCAGACTTAAATCCCATTGAAAACTTGTGGCTAACCATTAAAAGAAAACTACAACCACGAACACAATTGATAAATACCATTGATGAACTGTATGACAACATTTTTGATATTTGGACCGAATTTAACTATACTAAATGTTACACCAAGCTGCACTAGGTGTTTTGCTTGCATTTTTTTATTATACCATATTGTACCTTTGTAGTGTTAAAATCCAATTTAAACATTTCTACACGATAACACGTCCATATTTTATATTATGCCTTTGTTGTTGACAGGTTCCAAATCGTCTTTGACATTTGCTATGGGAATTTTACATAAGAAGGCAGCCATTTGAGTTTCCAGGGACCCTGCATTGTTTGGAAAAAGATCGTCTACTTTCATAACCTTCAGTGGTATTCGGACAAACTGCAAGGATTTTCTCCACTTAACTGCAGAGGATATTACCTGAAGGATTTCAAACAGACGACAACAGACTCTTCCAAACGTACACTTCCGTTGTAATTTAGGTCAAACTTTACAATATAAAATTGCTCTATCACATTTAAAAATACGCCGCATTTCAAAACGCAAATAACTGTGGAAAATAAAGTGATGAATTCAATTTACACATTAATTGATCTACAAAATGAGCGTAAGCTGGACATTACGCTGTAAGTATGGTATGTTACGGTAAGTATCAAAATGTTGCAGCAGTTCTCATGGATCTCTCTAAGGCCTTTGACTGCCTCCCATATGATATTTTGCTTGACAAATTGTCAGCATATGATGTTTTACCAAATTCGGTCTCCCTCCTAAAATCTTATTTAACAAACCGGAAACAGCAAATTAAGCTGAACAGCATCCTCAGCAGCTGGGCTGACATCCAGAAAGGAGTCCCACAAGGCTCAACTGTATTGTTCAAGGTGTTTATAAATGATATTTTTTCAATTGTGAAATCTGGTACCCTGTACAATTATGCAGAAGACAACACTTTGTCTTTTTGTAACCCGAATTATGATAATTTGATAAGTGCCTTGCAAAGTGATTCAATAGAACTTATTAAACTATAAATGCTTTAAGATAAACAAAATGCAGGCAAATCCTGATAAATTTCAATTTTTAGCAATTGGCAAAAAAAAATTTTTTTTCTAAATATCCCTGTATAGACATTCAAGGCTCAAATATCTCATGTGAATCTACTGTAAAATTACTAGGTATAGATATTGATTATCAGCTAAACTTTGATGTACATATTAGCAACATCTGCAGGAAGGCATCACAGCAATTAAATATTTTAAAGCGTTTGGGACATTGTTTGGATAGACTCAGTAAACTAACTATATTTCATACTTTTATCCTCAGTAATTTTAAATTTTCCCCTTTGGCTTGGCACTTCTGCACAGAGAAAAATTCTAAAAAAATTGAAAAAGTGCAGGAACGAGCACTCCGTTTTGTATATTGATGACTACTCCAGCACATACGACATGTTATTAGAAAAAGCCTTGATGCCTTCCTTACATATAAGAGGCCAACGAACTATGGCTCTAGAAACATATAAAATTGTAAACAAAATTGCACCTGTTTGTCTACAAAATCTCTTAAATGTTAAAGAATCAAATATTCTTTCAGATATAACAATATTTTGGATGTACCACGAGTAAAAATATCAACTTATGGTAAGAAAAGCTTTACATTTGCTGCAGCTGTAATGTGAAACAGCCTTCCAGACCATTTCAGGACTGAGGGCAGTTTTTATCAGTTTAAAAGCCTCATCCAGTCCTAGAATGGATCTGAATGTCACTGTTCTGCTTGCAAGTAATTTTTTTTATCTTCTGCTTTAAACTGCTTAGTTATTTTTAGTTTCTTCAGTTTTAGCTTTAAACTGCTTAGTTATTTTTAATTGTCTTCAGTTTTAGGTGCTTTTATGCTATGCTTCAACTGTATGTTGCTTATACTAAATGCCAACCCCCTTGGAAAAAATTGTTTGCTAGCATTTTTTCATTATTCTATATTTAACCTTGTTATTACGAAAATTCAGTAGAAAAAATGTAGATATGATAACCTGTCCGTGTTTTATAGTATGCCTCTGTTGTTTAGTTGTTACAAATCGTCCTGACTTTTGCTACGGAAATTTCACATAATAAGGCAGCCATTTTTGTTTCTAAAGGGACCTTACGATGTTTACAAATGTTCGTCTGCTTTCGTGACGTTCAATGGTATTCGGACAAACTGCGAGACTTTTCCTGCCTAAACTGCAGACGACATCACCCGAAGGATTTCGAGTAGACAACAATCCATAGTTCCTAAAGTACACTTCCGTTCTAATTAAGGTCAAATTTTAGTATGGAAAATCGCCCGTTGAAAATTAAAAAAACTGCTTTATTTCAAAACGCTGAATATCTCGGGGAAATAATTATTGATTTCAAAAAGTTCCCTTCTTGATCTACAAAAGGAGCATAAGCTGAACCATACACGGTAAGCAGTCTTCATTTGAAGCGCAAAAAACAATCTACAACCTACGTCAACACTTACTATAGGCTAGTGCTTTTGATCTTACTTTTTTTAACTGTATGTTACTTTTTGCATGTGCTAGTGCTTTTGATGTTATTTATTTTATTGAACTGTTACGTCATTTTAATTTGTATGCATGCATGTATGTTCTGTTTGTCTGTATTCAGTAAAAAGCTCATCAGAGCTTGTGTTGTACTTTTATGTATGTGCCGAATTAAAATAAAGCTTTTGTATTGTATTGTATTGTATAGTAGTTTTCATTTGTCACGCAAAAACAATTACCAAAATACGTCAACATTTAGTATTTATAGCTTATGTGAAAATCACTGCTGAGATAGTACAACAACCCAAAGAGCAGCTTTGCAACCCGAGGCCGAGATAGGCCTTACGTTACACACTGACCTTCAGCGGTTACTATGGTTTCCTCCTCATCAACGACATCTCCGTATGGAAGATTAGGGTTAAACAGTCTGTTTAAAACTGCCTTGTCATGCGCTGAAATTGTTGGTTCACTTTCCAATGACATTTTGGGGCGCATGTGGTAAGGGAAATACAACGCAGATTGAAATTTCACTGAGGAGGATTTTATCGGTCTCCCTATTTACCGACAAGAACCCAGAAATAGTGAATTACCGACAAGAACCATTTTTTTGCCGACAAGAAGCATTTTTTCACCGACAAGAAGCATTTTTTCACCGACCAGAAGCATTTTTTCACCGACAAGAAAGAAAAAAAGATCATTTGTTGTAATTATTATGAAAAGAAATTAAAAAAAATAGATTTTTTATTTTTTGTGTGTATTTTGTTGTCGTTGTTTTGTTGTACATGTAGTGTAGTATTTACCTACGATAAGAATGTTTAATAATAAATTGTATTCAAAACTAAGTCATAATAAATTAGTAAAATTCTAATAGTAAAATTAGTAAATTCTTTTAAAATATGCTTAAATATATAATAGTTTCAAACAAACAATTATATTCATGGATAATCGGGATGATTAATTGAAGGCACGTGTCGGTAATATAATTTAGTCGGTTAAAGAGCTCTTCAGAGCTCATGTTCTTTTGTTGTTATGTATATATATGCCGACTTTAAATAAATATCACTTTACTTTACTTTACTTTATTTTTTTATTCGGTTGTGTAATCCTTTGATTGTTTTACAATAAGCAATCAAAATTGACACACGTCTTGTGATAATTCTTTCCTTTAAAGACCCGTTAAATGCTAATCGTAAAACCACAAACTGTAATAAAAGCCAGTTGAAAACGAAATTATAACCTTTGAAGATTTTTTATGGTGTTGTGAGAAGAAAAAAGTCTAAGATTTTGTTTTTATTACATTTTTTATTTATGAATTTTGTTGTTATTAATTAGCGGAATCTGATAACAAATTACAGAAATTTTAACGAAACAGCGTCAACAAAATTACACAGTATATTACAAAAATCTATTTTTTTAAATTTCTTTTCATAATAATCACAACAAAAAATCTTTTTTTTCTTTTCGGTGAAAAATTGTTTCTTGTCGGTAAAGGGTGTGCCTTTTTACCCAAACTTACCCAAACTTACCCAAACATACCCAAACTTTCCCAAACTATACCCAAACACACATTAAACTTATATTTTTTGCATTTCTATTATGTTTAAACATTTTAAATATTATATTTTTGATGGAAAATGTTATAAAAGTGAAGTTAACATGAAGATTTTCGCTGTTAAAATCGATCATATGAAGCTCCTTATGATCGTGAAAAATGTATTACCCAAACTCTTATTAAAATGACGTTATTGGTACTAAATAAACAACAAATAGTATATAAAACCTTTAAACATAATAGAAATGCAAAAAAATTTATTTTAATGTGTGTTTGGGTATAGTTTGGGTAAGTTTGGGTATGTTTGAGTAAGTTTGGGTAAAAAGTCACACCGGTAAAAAAAGAGGCTTCTTGTCGGTAATTATAACTTCTTGTCGGTTCTTAACGGTTCTTGTCGGTAAATAGTGGGACAATACTGATTTTACTAATTTAAGAATACTCATACAAAAAGTGTAGTAAGCAAAAAATAAATTTTCAACTTGCTTGTTTAGAAATCAGGAAAAAATACTAGTATATAAAATATAATTATGACCTATATTTAGCACTTAATTATCATGATTTGTATTTTATATTGGTACTTATGATTATACGATGTTATGTAGGTGATGTTTTTCACCACATCAACTCTTCAACTGGTCATAACACTGAGCCTACTAGTGCAAACAACCCCTGAAGCATCCAGAAATGATCTTCATCCTACAACAAACCTCAATACTACTGTTGTGTCTCTATTTTACATACTGGTTGATGAAATTAAAGCTTAGTATGATAATCTATGATTGACATATAGTTCATGATGGCCAAGACTCACCTCTTCATTAACTCGAAGTTTGAAATGTTTATTTTAATAGGTTATCTATGAATATGCATAACATTGGGAATTTATGCATGCACGTGTAGCCTATTTGAGCACTGTATTTTATGCTCTTAATAATGTTTTTACTTTTGTACATATAAATAGTTTAGCGAATATAATTAGAAAGTAGAACTTTGTATTAATTTTCTTTTATTGAAAAACTTTGGATCCAACACTAAAAGTAATATATATAGATCTAAAACTACTCACTATTTATTTCATTGGTTCAGGACCACCCTTTTAAGTATGAACCACACCGATACATTCAGAGTAGACAAGTAATCCAACTCCTGTTACTTCTGAGTGGTATCGAGTACAACCCAGGTCCTTACACACCAAAATATCCATGCATGATATGTAGCAAAGCCGTAAAATGGGGTCAACATAAGCTTGCCTGCGATAAATGTGTCAGATGGGTACATACATTCTGCACCTCCATGGCAACATCAGAATTCAACCATTTTGCTAACTCATCCACAACATGGATATGTAATACCTGCAATACACCAAACTATTCCTAAAATCAATATCTCGGACAATACTGGGACGGTTCCCAGTGCTCGACCCACAGAGAAGCCCAGCGCTTCCCCAGGTGGCGGATATGGGAGACCTTCTCGTTGGGGGTTGTCAGGTCATAATAAAGCCTGGCCGCGGACCATAGTCGGTAACGTGTTTGGAGAGAGCCACGCTCCTTGCACGCTAAATATCCGTTTTGTAGATTTCGACTTTCGTACTTTTCCAGTTGTAGTCAAAATTTTGTTCCGTGTGTCGCACCACACACCTTTTTCAAATAATGTATTGTTTCTTAACTTGCTCCCGTCCTGAATATAACTGAAATACTTCTCGTGGACGTAAAACAATCAATCAATCAATCAATCAATCAATCAATCAATCAATCAATCAATCAATCAATCAATCAATCAATCAATATCAGCGGATGACAACATCTTCGATAACCTAAACATGACTTCATATCTCCACAACAGACTCGAGCTCTATCTCATCAACTGGAAGTCCATGCGCCACATCATCCCCGAAGAAGGACTCTACGCCTAAACCAACCGTATTTAACCAAAACGTAATCTTCGAGCCTTAACAATTAACTTTCAAAGTATTCAAAACAAGGTTCCCGAGACTCAAGTGTTTATTGAAGATGCTGATCAAGATGTGATAAATGGCACAGAGACATGGCTTAACAGCGAGATACTTTCACCTGAGGTTCTTTCCTCTAACTACAATGTTTTCAGGCGTGACTGGAAAGACAATACTGGTGAAGGCATACTCATTGCAGTTAAAATTGACCTAGTCTGCACACCAATACATACCAGCAAGGACTATTATCACCTGCCAGTCAAACTTGCAGTCCAAATCTATAATACTATCATCACTATACAGACCACAAAGCAAATCAGAAGTTGATGCCAAGAACAGTGTGGAGAAACTATCTAAATTAATAGCAGACAATCCAAAATGTGACTTTTGGATATCTGGAGACTTTCATCCTCACAAGTCAGGGTTTCTGTGTTCACATGTATCCACGAAACCCTGACAAACTTAGCTAGGAAATTTCCGGGCTAAAAGTCACTATTTTGAATGTACCTGAATGTAGCCAATCAAAATCTCGCTTTCATTCACGACTTGGTTAGGGGATATCCTGATGTCGATTGTAAATAGACCAAACGGATGTGCTGCATAGACCATGTGAAAATCAGTGTATTTTGTACAGTAGTGTTAGTGGTTTGTTATTACCGCGTTATTTATTAGTTACGTTACCTTTTCTTCCCACTCAATAATGAGTAAGAATTACTACTGCCAAACACTTGCTTCTTTCAAGCAATTTCATTAGTTGATATTTTGAAGGTTTGACGTCATATGAAAATCTTCTAGCCCGGGAATTTCCTAGCTAAGTTTGTCACGGTTTCGTGGACACATGTGGACACAGAAACCCTGACTTGTGAGGATTGGAGACTTTAATCTTCCATATAGTGATTGGGAGAGCCTAACTAAAACATCTTACCAATACCCTCAGCGCATGTCATCAGAATATCTGAAGATACCAAGTCCATGTCGAGTAGAACAGATTGTCACCACTCCAACTAGAGTAGACAGCATCCGTGGCCTCTTTTTCACCAGTCATCTAGGAAGTACTGATAAATGTAAGACCATTCCTGATGTAGGAGACAATGATGCTCTGCTAATTGACATCCAAAGCACTTCCCAGAGAACCAAACCACAGAGAAGGAAAATTTACAGATGGGACAAAGGCAACATTACACAACTTAAAGATGACCAAAAAATCATTTGTATCATCATTTATCGTAGGCAAACACCGAGATATCGACACCAGCTGAACCACCTTTCGAGATGAAATGAAACTACATAAACAACAAAAACATCAGCCCAGATGCCAAACAGAATCCCTAAAAGTTCTGGTCGTTTTTGAAGAGCATGAAGCAAGAAGCATCTTGCGTAGCTCCTCTATGAAACTCTAATGGGCTGAATCATAGCAACCCAGAAACTAAGGCCAACATATTCAAAAACCAATTTATGTCTGTCTTCACTAAAGAGGATACAGATTCAATTATAGATAAAGGGCCAAGCCCATATCCACCCATGCCGCAAATTGTTGTTAGACAGAATTGTGTAGAAAAGCTCCTGAAGAATCTCAATACCCACAAAGCAACAGGCCCAGATTTAATCTCAACCCGTCTGATCAAGGAATTGGCAGTTGAACATGCACCAGCTCTGAATTACATCTTACATACTTCAATCGACAGTGGAAGTGTCCCTCAAGACTGGCGCATGGCACATGTAGTTTCTGTCTTCAAAAAAGGCGACAATAGTTTAGCGGCCAATTACCGACCAGTTTCACTCACCTCTTTTTCTCCAAAGTAATTAAACACATCTTGCATTCGTAAATAATGGACCAATTACATCACATCAGATTTCAATATTTACTCCAGCTCAACATGGTTTCCGTTCCAAACGATCCTGTGGGACGCAATTACTTACAACTATTCAGGACCTAGCCAATGAATGATCAAATGGCTTTCAAATTGATGCCATTCTACTGGATTATGCCAAGAAGTTCCCCAACCAACGCCTCCTGAAAAAACTGGACTACTACGGCATCCGGAACAACACCGACAAATTGATCCAAACGAAAATAGCACGTACTGGTGGAGGAAAAGACATCAGATGAAGCGGACGTAGTCGCTGGCGTTCCTCAAAACTCAGACATGGGACCTTTGCTATTTCTCGTCTTCATCAATAACTTGGCCGTCTATTCCACAGTCAAGTTTTTTGCTGATGATTGCTTAATCTACAGACCCATTCGATCATCTAGGGAATCAGCCTTTCTGCTGCAAGACTTTGAAAATCTGCAGAAATGCACAACCATACACATCAGTAAGAAAAAGGTCCTAATTAAGACAAGCTACCTACTCCACAACCACACATTGAAGAGTAAACCAGGAGGAAAATACTTAGGAGTTTACATCAACCTAGACCTGTCATAGAAAGAACATGTAAACCAGACAGCAGCCAATGCCACAAAATCCATCGGATTTCTCCGCAGAATCCTGAGACCCTGTCCACAGGAAGTCCGTAGCCAGGCGACAACACCTTAGTTAGACCGGTACTAGAAAACAGTAGCTCCGTGTGGGACCCGACCATCAGAACATTTAGTGCCTTGAAGCTGTCCAACGTCAGGCAGCTCGATTTGCAGCGCGCAACTATTACTACCCGGAACTTGGATGCGTCACCAACATTCTGGACCAATTTTGTTGGGAACCATTGCAACACAGAAGAGCCAAAAACAGAGTTGTCATGTTCTACAAGATCATCAATCACATAGTTGAGGTACCAAATACACCACCTCCTACATGTCCAAATCACCAGGACACGGGGCTCAACTTCGAACAACACCAGTCAGATCTACACCGACTCGACCTGTAAAAGTACTCACTTGTACCAGCCACCAAACTTTCCTGGAACTCCATTCATCCAGGGATTTGTGCAGCACATACAGCCGACCAATTTCAATACAACCTGGCTGATATCAGTTTGTAGTCTCTTATTAACCGTAAACTTCATCAGCTCTGGTTTAACTGTACATTTACTGCAATTTTATTGTACATAGCCGGTGATTTTAAGCTGTACGAAAGGAGTATCAACACTAATTTAACTCCTCTCCGGAAGAAGAAGACGACGATATTCATAGTTAAACTAAACCAATTAGTGTAATTCAGTAGGAGAAAATAAAAAATATTCTATTTCTACCATATAGGGAAAGTCGGGATATTTCGAATACTAGTAGTTAAGTTTAATGGCATAAATATCACCTGATACTAAGCAGAATCTGCGTTTGAGTGTAAGAGAAAACGAGAATTCGTGTACCAGTAGATAATGTTTTTTGGACGAAAGTGCAAATTATTTTTTGCGTAAAGGGAGCTGGCTGGTATCAACAAAAGAGCCAGTCGTTTTCATTAAGCACGTGGTCGTGGATTATAGACGGAAAATCTTTAGTTTTTTTTCGGGATATAGCAGAAACCTATAAAATCAAGTTATACTAGTCCAAGCTATAGGAAGTGCACAATAAAATGGTAAACATTTAAATACGACATATTTACTTTTCAGTTTTAATGAATTCAAGACCCAACACAGTTACTTTCAAAAAGATGTTAAAGCAGTTGCCGTCTGTCCTATTAACACTCCAGACCCCTGACTGGAACTCTCCCCGTTGAGGCACAAATACATACCAAGATCATGTCTTTTTTCTGCAATATATACCAACAAGACATTAACAGTGTGAAGAAAAAAACAAGGATATTGTCAACTAACTGTCAAAAGGTTGCAGAGCAACAGCTGGTATATTGATGTCCAGAGGGTAATGATTAAATACACACTTGGACATGCTCGGGATCTCCTAGCAAACCATAACATAACAACTGCTAAAGTCAACGACATCAAGGGGGAAAATACTGGGCTAAAGAAATATAGCTGGGAGAGTCCATGACCTACTGAAGATCAGAAGTCATACTACAAGAGACCTCTACTGACTACCTTACAAAATGAAGCTCCTAACATGCACATATATTATACAGCTGCTGAGATACTAAAATCTTCAAGGAGAGAAGCCAGACCACCTGTGGCGCCTGTCACGGAGCAGACGATACAAGGGACTACCTACTTCTTAGCTGTACTAGATGGGATACAATTCGAAAACCAATACTGCACCAAATAGACACTCTCATGTTTACCCACAGTAATACCAAGTGGCAAGAACTAACAATAGAAAGCAAAATGCAGATACGGTTAGACATCCCAGTGGTACAACGAAAGTTGAATCTCCAGGCCAATGTTATAGCTCAAATAGAACACCATACCAGAAGGCTTATATACGCTATCCATTATGCCAGATGTAGACTTGTACTAAATGGGTAGATGACCTTTGTCGCTCTGGTTTGTGTGAGGACTGGGGTTGTAGGGCAGCCATCAAAATTTTCTGGTCTGTTCACTATATACGCAGTACAACTTGTACTCGCCAGCGAAGACCCAATAAGGTATCGTAGTGATTGAGCCAAATGAAGAAGTTAATAGACTAATTTTAAGTGTCAATTTTAAACATTGATTGTTTATTCGGCTAACAAATGAATTTTATCTTTTAACATTGACAATGGTCAATGCAGTTCTAACGCTCCATAAATTAGGTAATATAAAGTATTTCGTCCTAAACAAACGATTCCAACGTGTAATTGTGATTTTACACCAATTCGTCTCAAAAGAAAACAAGTATGTAATTGAAAAATAAGAGTAACCAATAAGGATCATTGATGTAGTTGTTATATTTGTGGGTTGTTGGTCTTAAGTTTGCCGGTTCTCTGACTTTGATTTGTGGCTTGTCTTTTTTGACAGTTGACTTTGTGTTCGGTATTTTGTGATTATCTTCATTTAGCAATATTTTCGAATATTAACAAAAAATGTTTAGTGATAAGCCGCTGCAAGTTGGTCTATGAAGGAGTAATAACATTTTAACTTATGACAAACACAAACAGAAAAAGTAACACTATCAAGCGGTAAGTTAATCAGAACGTTATCGTTTAGTGTGATCGAAATTACCCGAGCGAAACATTTTGTTGTAGGGAAAGTTTCGATCAAGAGTAAACCTTTATTTTTCCTAATAATAATTTTTTACTGTGCTTTAATCTTTTAGAAAAAACTAATTTTATATATATTTCTTTAATAAGAAACATAAAAATTCAATTGTTTAAAGAAAATGTTTTCACTTCCCTGACATTGACATATTTGCGTGATGTGTATGTATAAACGTTTTCTATTTTTTCTGCTGCATTGTAGGCGTGGTGCAGATCGGTATTTCTGGCCCAGTCAATCCCTTCGGAATAACCAGAAATAATGTGACACATAATGTTTACATAGAAGACAAATGCTGCAATGAGGGTATGCGTGTGGAAACAATATGTGGAGAAGAATTATCCAGCCCATAACAGTTTCTTGCCATTACAGAAGTGCATGATTACCTATATTGTCATTCTTTCCTTGCCATGTACTGACGGACAACAATCCTTGACATATGTTCTGAGGTCGCCGAAATTGGATTCCACTAGTTATAGATGGCTTTATGCATTGACGGCATATTACTTTGATAGTTCATTTTGACCAGTGAGGAGTAATTTAGATGCAGGGGTCTTTCTAGATTGCCTAAATCAGAAGAAACAACATTGTCAAAGGATTTCACGTAGATCTGTTTCCATGCCTTACATCCACAGTTTAGCAGTGACGTCAGATACATTGAATATCGCGGAAATAGATACGCACATGCAGATTGAAAATAATATTGATTTGTCTAAGTTTTAACAGTTTGACCATGGTTAAAACGATGAATTGAATATGATAGTTCTAAACCAAGCAGAAGAAAGTTACCACCTAGTCATACTTGAACCAGTTTGATCAGATGAAGTTGTATCATGGTATTTTATACAAAGAAATCTAGTTTGAAAACTAGTTTTACCTTCCACAAATGTTCCAGTTGTATTGGAGACTACACAATGAAATGGGTCACCAACCTAGGTAGAGAGCGAACAACCAGCTTAGTAGGGGATAGATTTTACTGGCCAGTGATGACGAATAGATTTAACATTGTCACCGGTGTTTAAAGAGGAAGTAAGAATCTCACTTTTGTTTTCATACCACTTTCCCCAATACGCTTAAGCAGTACCAGCTAGAAATCAAACATGATAGGATCCCTTAAAGACTGCATTCAGACCAAGAAACAAATTCCACAATCAATGAGATTAAGGAGTTCGGGTACTGGTGAAGATAGTATAGTGATGGCAAACACAAGATAGCCTACCGATGGAAGGATGATGCAAATGTCGTCTTGAACCAACTAATGAAGATGTACATGTGTATGTTGTGCAGAAAGAATCAATCAGGGGAAGGCCGAAGACGAACTCTGCATAGGACACAAATTTCACAGTTTCAAGTTCCAGCCCCTAAAATGCGAAATGTCTAATATCAACGCAAAGAACCAGATCAAAACAAAAGCCAGAATCTTCACAAACTGGAACAAGGGATGATGTACTATATTCATTCTCGTATAAGTGAGGTATGATACATACCTGACCATACTTATGGATCGCTTTACGAAAAATATCAGAATTAAAGACAATCTGTTTGGCCCGTCTACTCTGCTATAAACGACAATAGTGAAGATGATTCTCATAGTAACACCACAAAAGGAAGAGCGTCCAGAGTTGACGAGCAAATCAGCTGTCAGCATAGCATGACACAGCTGAGCAGTATGACACCAGTCACTTCAAACCCTGGAGCCAATGTGGATGCGTGGGATTTCGATACTATGGCAGTTTCACCTATAGAAGTCATGGAAACAAGGTAACATTATAAGTTTAATTGACAAGGGTTTATTTTCAGGTTAGAAAAACAGGTAGACGAAGCAATTTTAGCAGTCTTTTAAAAAGATTTTGTTTAAATTCTAGTTTTATTTACAGCATCTTTGTATTTAATAATTCCAGTTCAGATGAATGATGAGGTCGTCATTTTTTTTTATCGAGGGTGGAGTTTGTAGTCGGTTCATTTTTGATTGTATTGTATTTTAATAATTAATATTTAATTACAGAAATACAGACATTACTATTGTTGTTTACATATTGACAAATTCTACTATCTAATGACTGTGTTCCCTTGGTTGAACCTCAATTTTGATGGTCAGTTTTGGAGGGAAAGTCTTTAGTTACGATTGGTTAATTTTAGGTTTGAAGGGTCATTCGTAGTTTGTTTTTGTCATACTGTGGTCAGGTTTTAGTAAGCGTTGTAAGTTCTATTGATGCTTTTGGTTAGTTTCCTAACTAATTAGAAACTTCCTTTTTTACTAAGTTTGTTTTACAGTAATTAATAGGGAATTGTTATAGAAAGAAAAGATGATATGATGTGTAAAATAATTACAAAATATATAATAAGTATTACTGATAAACATAATGAACTTTATAACCTGTTGTATGGTTTGCAATATATGTGTTTACTACAAACTATACCATATCTAGTATAATGGTTGTTTTTGGGCTAAAGCAATAAGAAAACATCTTGTTGTTTCAATGTGTACATTCGGAAAACCATAGAAACACATTATCATACAGTGACGTTACATAAAATCCGTCTCTCTCATTAAACACGTCTAGGAAAAAATCTATGAATAGTCAAAACCACCTATGATTCAGCGAAAATTTTCGTATTTGAGATGGACTACACATAACGTAAGATAGACTACACATAACGGTCAATTAAGTTATAATACGACCGTAACAATTCTGAAGGGATAACATCAAGCACTGAACATCACACTTTGTTTCAGTAGGTTATTAGTCAGCAGAAAAAGGAATACTAATCGCAGGATCTAGCATAACGTATAAGTTGTGAAACGTACACTAGACGCTGGAGCCGCTGGAATGTTACTACCGATGAACATGAAGTTGATTGTTGGAAAGTAGAAGTCATAACGTTTGCTGTAGAGTCTAGTTTGTAGTTTTCTTGAGTCTATTTCTGGCAGTAGGTCTAAGTAAGAGGCCCACATACGGGTATTGGTGGTGTCGTTATTTTTAAGCTCGCTAAGGTAGATTGCATGCAAAAAGTCACAAAATTTAAAATTGTGAAAATCATCGAATAGCGGAATGTGAAATTAAAGGTTTGTCCTAGTGTCCTTTCTTCCATCGGGACTTCTAGGAACTAAGCCCCATAAGAATACAAAACAGGTCTGTGAGGAAAGCATCACAATTAGTACCCTTTGGAGTACCAACAGTCTGTTGAAAAACAGTCCTTCAAACATAAAAAAAATTGTTGTCTATCAGAAAATCTAACATTTGAAATGTTCGTTAGTACGAAAAAACAGAAAAGAAAAATCGGCCGAACAACAAGAGCCATAAGTCTAGGAACAGTTACAAATCCGGATATAGTCTAATATACACAACGCCACACAAAAACAGAAAAAGAGTAATCCGAACCCATAAAAGCAATGGGTGCACTCAGCTGCTCCGGACGAGTAAGCATTGCCTGCCTCTGATTAGACACATGTCGAGTTACTCATTGTCATGTCTAGGGAAAAGTCAAATTCATAAATAATAATAGGAAACACTACCTATGACTCAGCGAAAATGTCCGATCGTATTTAAGAGATTGATTTTCTATAACAACCAATTAAGTCATGGTGACGACCATAGAACTGGAGAGAAAACATCAACCTAGGTACAACAAACCCTTATTTGATTAGTTCAGCAGTTAACAGCAGTGATCGGTCTAGAAAATCGGAATATAGATTGCATGATCTAGAATAACGTATAAGTTGTGAAATGTACAAACCATAGGCTGAGCTTCTGGAATATTGCTGTCTATGAACGGGAGGTGGACAATTGGAAAGTTGAAGTCATCACGTTTGTCGTAGAGTCTAGTTTTTAGTTTTATTCATGACGGCGTTCATTCTGTCAGGGCTAATTACCATGTATATAATGTCTCATACCGATTGTTCTTTGTTTAATAAGATCTTTATGCTTGTTTTAAGCAGCATATGAGTGATGACGGTAGAGAGTCGAAAGTGTCGAAAAATCAGTTTTAATCAGCTTTAAAAGTTAAAAATAGTTTTAGAAATTCAGACCTTAAGTTGTGTGTTAGGTCGTTTGACCCCTTGGGTAGCAAGTGTGACAAATTCGCCTCTCATACTTACATCTCCTATTTAACAAGTTAAACAATTTCGTTTGGCTATTTGAATGTGTTTCTAGTGTTAAATACATTTATATTGGTTGTAAAAATTAGTGTGCGGTCGTTTAAAGTCCGTAAACAATCAATTAGTATTTATTCTAGTTATAGATTTAATAGAACGATAATTTAACAGGTTCCACGTATTGGAACGGATATGTTGTAAATCTGTCATTCAGAAAATCTGTGTCTTGGTATGATTCACGTTTACTTTAGGTTAAATTGTGTTCCTTTAAACGCTTTAGTAATATAGACTTTGGTATCGCCCAACCACCCCAATTGTGTACTCGTCCATGATATATAATCCGTTGTCGGCAGCGATTTAGAGAGTTGCGATAGTTAGTTGGAAAAGTTGTCAAGTCGAAAGAAGCTCGCTAATAGATTGCATAAAACAGAAGAAGTACGAAAGCGCAGAAAGGGTTAGTACAGACGAATAGCTCAGCATTCATTGTAGAAGTACAATAACCTTTCGATAAAGGTGTAGCGTGCTGAAGAGCAGCACGGGGTTCAGCATTGGTTAATGGTGTAGCGCTGAATGCTTTGGCGTGCTGAGAGGTAATTTCTAGCCGTATATTATTGTGTTACCGAAGGTAGCACTGAGCGGAGGGGTTTCAGCAGTGGATACTGGTGGGCTAGAAAAGTGATTCAGCAATTAGGCACCGTTGTGCTGACGAGCTATTTCAGCAGTGGTCTATAGTGCTGCTGTGCTGAGGGTGTTCAACAGTGGGCGTTGCAGTGCCGAGAAGGTTGGCTCAGCGTGCTGAGAGTAGTAATAATTTAGGTTATAAAAACTTGTACTTTCTGAGTTTCTAGTTAAACCCGCTACCGTGAATAGTATAGCCGACAGCATTGGAATCCGGAGATTAACTCTGGTACGATCCCTATATATTTGAGTGACGTGGGGGGTTGCACGTTACACAAGTGTCAAAGTTTCTTGATGTTAAAATAGTGGTCAGGAGTTTCGATAGATTTGGTGGTACACTTGGAGGATCCTGCAAAAAAACGCTGTTTGCATGGATTTTTGTGAAGTTTTTATATCCAATACAATCTTCGATTTTCATATGGAGACCAAAAGATGCCCAAACCGATTTGGTATTTTCAAGAAGCTCAAGTGAACTCTCCATGCCTAATTTATTCATTAAGAACTCCAATGTTTCTTGCTGATACAAATAATGTTGTTAAGTGAATTATCTTGAAACTATGTACAACATGTCATTATCGGACACGGTATTTACCTCCTGGTCATCTGGTTTTGTTCATTTTATTGCATAGTCCGCTTTGGAGTCCATCAATAATTCAAAGTTGTATATCTAGTTGATGGATTTAGGTTAACGATATTTCTGTCCTTTGGACAAAACACTACAGAGGCTTTCATTGGAAACAGTGTCAAGATCTCAAGTTGTCATGTGACCTGAAAGACTTATTTGAATGGAGAATTGTGACAAGAGCAGACAGGATGTTTGGCTTTGAAGTTATTGATCAAAAGATCCTGCAATACAAGTTTGTAATAGATTATTTGAGTGCAATGTGGTAGTAAAGATAGAACGGATTTGTTGTTGAACATGTTGAATTATCTGTAAGTGCGTTAACCGGTCCGAACAATCTGTAATTTCTAATGTCTAAAAAATTACTACTAATCTGTATTGATTCGTCGACGAGAAGGGTCTGTTACAAATGATTGGAGACGTTTCTAGGGAATGGAATGTAGTGCTTTGAGTGTACTAGATGAAGGTAATAATAAAAAAATACCGAACACCTGATCCAGAATACTGTTTGTCTTACGTATCGGTGTATTTAATTGATGATTGATAGACTGATGGTACATTTTTTTCAAGACCTTAATGTGTAGGTCCTGCTGAATAAAATGTTGATAACCACAGGAAATTTGCTGGTATGAATTCCTAAACCGTGTCTTAATATGCGTAGTTTCTCAACGAAACGTCAGCTTCAAGAAAGACATATCAGACTGGCTAAGAGTTACCGTGCTGCCTTAGCCGGGTTCAAGAATTTTGAGCCAGGATTCACAGTCAGCTTCCTTACCTTCAAGTGCCAAAGTTTTTATGAGGCGGAAAGGTCAGTCAGCTTCAGGTAAAACCGTCCTGAACTCCAAGCAGGCTTCAGTCCTTCGAACCATTAGTCAGGGGAAGCCCGCGAAAGAGATCCCCAGGTTCCTGTCCAGCCGCCAGCTCCACCTTTTTGACACGGTTTTCTTCGGGGGTGGGGATCTTCCTGGGCTTCCAAAGCCGGCTTAAGGCTTTATATACCATGAATATTTTGAAAACTTTGATAAGGATGGTAACTGAAGTGCCATAAAACGTCAAAATTAAACTTCGCTCCAATTTATTAAAACTTTTGAAGAATGTGTACATCAATAGTAAAGCTTTTAAATGTTCTAGATGAATCAATATTCCTTCACCCGAATTTTAATAGTATTTGGAATTGAAATGATAAAATTTCTATTTACCTTTGTTTCAAAAGTAGATCTTGCTGACGGATTTCGTTTGGGGATCATTTGTTTGATTTAAAAAGGGGGTAGCAAACCACAGTACCCAGAGAAAACCACGACCCTCGCTTGGAAAACTGGCTATCTTTGTCACATAAGATTGGAGTCGAGTACACACTACCCGCAGTGAGACTCGAACCCTCAACTTCAGTGTTGACATGCACGTGATTAATAGCAGACTAACTAGCGTAACCACACGAGCACATAGCACGGGAATCACTTGTAACAATTAACAGTTATATTAACCTTTAATTATAGATGATGTTTATGCACACCAGAGTTTGGTCAATGTTTAGGGTTGCAAACTTCATGCTTATCAATATCAAGTCAATTGTTCATTTGACTCACGATGTTTGTAGACACAGTTTGAAATTACCACTTTTTGAGTTTTGTAATCATATATTCCATTTCTATGGTTCAAGGACAAGCTTCTATGTATTATGACTTGTTGCCCTCGCCCCCCCCCCCACAGGAGTGCCAGGGGATGTGGTTGGCACCTCTGTGGGTCACTGGTAGTATTTTTGGAAGAGTGTAACGAGGGTGATAAAATGGATTGTTATAAAAAATTATGGCAGTATGCACAAAACCCTTATTAATTATAGTTTATTCTTAAAATCATATATATAAAAAGCTATCATTTCATTATCAAAAACAAAGTAATTTCTCATTATTAATTATGTCCTTCAAAATAATAAGGAAATTAAAAATTACAACAACCAAAAATCATTCACATACATGAATGAAGGGGAATAAGCTTTGTTTAAACCACAAAATAATTATAGGTATGTAAGCCAACTTGAAGCAGACTAATTTAGAATAACAAATTCATACAAGTCAATTTACTTTCACTTTTTTTATTTTATTTACATCCACTGGGTCAATGATATAAACATACAAAATGTAAATGTGTACAACTCAATTCAAATTTTTCTGGTTTAGTTTATTGTTTCCATGTTACTTCCCCTATTTGTTAATGTGTGAATGTTTAAAGATTAAGTAAAGTTTTAAGGTGTTTTTTGGTAAAATAATTTTTCAGTTTTTCAGTTTCCTTAGTGTTCTGCATTGTGTTATTTTTATTCAAGATATAGGTTTAAATGTTCCACAATGTAAGTACTCTATTTGTCACTTATTCATTCATATAATTATACAGCCTTGAATGTAGATCTGTATATAGTTACAATGAATAATTGTATACTAAATTAGCTGTTGTATTTGTATGGCATAGTTTAAAATAATCTTCAGCAAAAGATACACAAAATATAATTACTGCAGAATTAAGGTTTCAGACTATTTTAAATGATGCCACTTTTTACATGTGTTAAAGGTGGATATATTGGGTAATATATTTGAAGATATTATTAGGATGTCATATTAGAACAACATACAACTGAAAAACATACTTAAAATATAAGTATTTGAACAAGATTACTTTTTAACAATTTGAACTCTGTGTGGTTATATTATATTATATATGATAATAACAACATCATTTTGATTATTGACATAAATGTACTGTCAAAGTTCATTTGCATAGCATTCATGATGAGTAGGAATGGATTACAATGCTGTTCTGTTTACAGCCATTATTTTATTCAACTTTTAAATCACTTAACTCATCTTGTATATATAAAACAAAGAACATTTGTTCAAAACTATTTTAAATTACACTTCTTTCTAATTAAAATTTTGTTATGATACTTAGAAAGGCTTCATCAGAAATGGTAATGAGACAAAAAGTCACATCTTGCATAATAAATAACCAGTCACAAAATAAGCAAGTTGTCCTGCAAAAAGCAATTTCGGGCTTAGGTTCATCTGTACTGAAGCTAATCTATATGCTGACAAAACACGAATCAATTGGGGCATAAAATGCAAGCAAAGTGTAGCCAGGGTACCAAGATATTTAGCTATGTAACTAACATGACCCAGTTTCTCAGAAACAGTTGTGCTAGTATAAGGCTAAAACTTAAAATTGTTAAAACATATCTCTATTTTTATCTTCTAAAACTACTATTTATAGAAAGCTAAATAACCAAGTGCAAAAAAATGACATATTTTATTGGTTCCTCTAGTCTTCAGAAAAATAACTCAGACTAAATGTTAGAATACTACTCTACAGGCCCGACATTATATTTTGCCTAAAAATACATACGTTACAGTAAAAAATACAAAAATTATAAGCAAACTTTCATCACTCTCTCATATGTTTCTTTTTTTTTATGAAATTCTTTGAATAATACCCATTAATTTTGCATAGAATGTTAAAATTAGTATTTCTTAAAATCATGAAGGAGATGATTCATGGTCACAAAACCATATAATTGCGGGTTCAATTCTCGCTGCAGGCAGAGTGTACTCGACTCCAATCTTAATTGACAAGGATTGCCAGTTTTCCTACCACAGGTCGGGGGTTTTCTCCGGGTACTCTGGCTTCCTCCCTCAATAAAAACTGGACGCCGTGATATAGCTGAAAAAATGCTGAAAGTGGCGTTAAACACCATCAAACAAACAAACAAAACCATATACATTTCAACCTGGTTTTGTATCTGAAGCTGGGAACTGAAACATTGAAATTAAATCACAGGCATCATTAATTCTGATTTTGGTCTTAAAAATACACGAAAAAGACAATGAAACTGTCAAAAAGGGGGATAACTAAAAAAATACAACAGAATCTTTTTCATACAAAAATAAATGCTATTTTTGTATTTCGCATCATTAAGCAGTAAAAATTCATTTATACTAATTTTTTTAAACATAAATCATCATTATAGAATCTGCATGATATTAAGAAATAAAGATTATGTGCTTCGATGCTTCTAACATAAAAGCAACATTGATTCAGGTGTATTCAATAAGATGTTCAGGATAATACTGGGTGTCATGGAATATGCAGTAAATCTTAGGAGTTTTCTCATTATCAACACAACTGTCAAACAATGGTGAATTTGGTTTCTTTGGGTCCTGAGGTGGTGGTCTCGTGTACTCTGGTCTTCCCATACAGGTCTTGCCAGCCAATACTTTGACAAGAAACATGAATTTATGTCCATTGCCATCCGCCTGTGCATACAAATCTGAATATTTGGCATCAGTAGCAAAATAGGTTCCTTTACCAAATAAGGCACCAACACGTCCTCCTGCTAACCTGGGATCCAAGTTCTGCTCTGCAATCACGTCCGTCTTATCTGGTGTTGTTCCATGGAACAAAGATAACTCGTTGGAACATCCAGTTCCATAATCACGCTCTAACTTTTTTCTTTTCCTGATAAAAATTTTTTGAGAGCATTATTAAAAGAACAATATAATAATGTCACTCACCAACATACATACTGTATCTATTTACTGTTCAAAGGTACAATTACCAGAGGACGTAATATAACACTGCTTGTGCTGTTCATTAACCTCAACTCCCTGATATAAATTTTGTATGTACATTTAAAAAAAAAATCAAACAAGACATGCATGCATCAGAATGCTTTACAATACATTTTCCTTATGCAGTAATTGACAATTACATTGGTCATATCTCCTACAAAACACATCTATTAATGCTGCTTGAGAATCTGTTCTAAACATATAATATTAACTTTGGATGCAATTTCATAAATAGCGTGTAAGAAATGTAAGCGTGAGAGCA
Source organism: Limnoperna fortunei (assembly GCA_944474755.1). Taxonomy (NCBI): domain Eukaryota; kingdom Metazoa; phylum Mollusca; class Bivalvia; order Mytilida; family Modiolidae; genus Limnoperna; species Limnoperna fortunei. Next base: position 53,956,939 of record OX104122.1, read on the forward strand.
CTAACAGAACAATTTGCAATATAATTTACATTTCTAGGGGTCATAAATATTATTAATGTAAACATTTGATATTAAATTTATATAAATCTGATGAGAAATATTTTACAATTTTCCATTTTATTTACATTTTCGATGGCCATATCTACCACATGAAATATTAATTGGTGCTGAAGTAACTTTTTAGTGCAGAGGATGAGCATAAGTTGGTATAGGTTAGAGAAATAAAATTTTCAAAGGTAAACTGTCCATTGTTATATATTGAACTATTTGGAGTTTAATCATTTGTCATGAAAATCACATTCATTGATTTATTTAGCTGGACAAAGACTTACTCCTTACAATAGAAATACATCTACCTAAAACTAACAGTGAATTAGAAAAACCCTAAAACTATCAACAATGGGACAGTTCACTTTCCAAAAATTCATTTTCATTTAATTTCTCTGCCTACAACTTCGGGTATCATGAAAACTATGAAAAGAAAAAGTTCAATAGGAATGAAATTTGACAGCAAATATTTTTGAAATATAATTACTTAACTACCCATTTCCAAACGTAAATATAGTATTAAATATGGGTTATAGCCACCTAAACACATCATACTTACAGATAATACATTTCCCACAAATACATATTTTGCATTCTACTTATGCTGATAATCTGGGCTTGAGGCAATGTTTTTTCAAACTTCTGTTTAACATTGTCAAATTCTATCTGCATTAAACCCCCAGAGGAGGGTTTGAGAACAATCTTTTGGACTGTTTCACTTGACATATCTGACCAATTGGATGGAGCAGGTATTCCTTTTTGGGTTGTTGCTAAACTCTTAGTTTTAGCTCTCTTTGCAAGACTGAAAAAAAATAAGTGTTTACATAAATTAGATATTATAGTTTATTAGATATTATAGTTTAGCAAAGTTTAACACATAAAGCAGATCACAAGATATATACATTAAATTTTTTGTATTGAAAGATGTTGTTCTATCAATTGTACATATAACAAATGAACATCTTTAGACATTATGTTGATGGGTACTTACGTCATCATGAATTGTTTGACCATATCATCATTTGCAAAGTCAAGTGGTGTTTTCCCTTCTGCATTTTTCACATCTAATTTTGCTCCACTTTCAATCAAGCTACAAATTATCTTGGTGTCCTGACTAGTGCTGTCAGCTTTAGCTCCAGGAGTCACAGCCTGAAATAATTGTAACTAGGCAAAGTAATGCTCCAGCACCAATTTGTCACAGTTGATTTATAATAACTGGTATTAAAATAGCAATTCCTTAAAACTGGTTTTGTGTTGGGAGACAAAGCTTTGACAAAGCTCTACTATACTTGAAAATGAAGATGCACATCCTTGGAAATGCTTTTTTTGTCTGGAAGACACAAATGATGACCCCGCATGTGTTGGGGCAGTATCAAATGATAAAATTAACTGGAGGCTCTTAAGAGCCTGTATCGCTCAACTGACTTACAAAAAACTTTTTGAGTTTCCAATCAGCAGCAATTTGTAGGACAGTTTCTGAGAAGCAGTTTTTATGTTTTTTCATAAGTTAGTATGTTAGGTGATGTTCCATGGTGGCAGAAATCTTGTATTTTGGATCAAAACAAAAAACTCAAAATTAGAAGAGCACAATACAATATCACATATCCTTCTGCAAAGCAGTTTGTGAGAAAACAAGTTTTAAAATTTCAGCCAATCAGAAAGCATTTGCAGTTCTGGCAGCCATGTTGAATTTCCTATCAGCTCGAAAAACGTTAAATAATAAGATTACCATCTAAGATTCACTTCCGCATTATTTGGTTTAATTGTGAGGAACAGTTTCAGAGAAAAAGCTGTTTGTATAGTTTTCCCATAGGGTCCTATGTTAAACTATGTCCTGCGATGGTGACCATCTTGGATTTTGGATCTTCACAAAAAACTCAAACTTTGTAGAGGACCATCTAAGGTACATTAATGCAATATTTCAAATAAATCTGCCAAACGGTTTATGAGAAGAAGAATTCTGAAATTCAGCCAATCAGAACGCATTAGTGGCCCTGGAAGCCATGTTGAATTTGCAATTGGCTCCAAAAACTCAAAATATTAAGATAATTATCCAACCTTCATTTCTTCATAATTTGGCTTCATTGTGTAGAACAGTTTCTGAGAAGAAGTTGTTTGTATGTTTTTCCCATAGGGTCCTATGTTAAACTATGACCTGCGATGGTGGCCATCTTGGATTTTGGATTGGCACAAAAAAACTCAAACTTTGTAGAGGACCATCTAAGGTACATTTCTGCAAAATTTCAAATCAATCTGACAAGCGGTTTGTGAGAAGAAGATTTTTTTGAAATTCAGCCAATCAGAACGCATTAATGGCAATGATGATAATAAAAATATGCACCTTTCTACAAAATAAGGAATTGTATTAGCATATTTCCAAGATTAAACTCCAATCTAGCAGATAAATAAGTTACAAGGTCTTTCTTAAAAAACAAATTAAGAATATAGAAAATACAAAAAACGGGGAATACTTAGTATACAACAGAAAATACAAATAAATGAGACACACTAAATACTCAGATACTTGGTACCCAATAGAAAACACCAATTAATAGGGAAATACATTGCCCTATAGAAAATACCAATATCAGGAGGAACACTTAGTACCTGACAGAAACAAGTGTGGACTGTCAGCACGCTCACAAAGGGATACCCCCGCTTCTCTTTCAAGTCCAATTATCTCCCTTTAATATCATGGTCAATAAAAATCTTTCATGCAATTCTACATATAATGTACTTCCTTTATGCTAAGTTTCATTAAATTTCATCAAGCGGTTTAGGAGGAGTTGATTTTAAAGGGATGTGGACAGGGTGATTCCTATATACCCCCCCCCAAACCCAAGTTTTGTGGGGGGGGGTGGGGGAGGGGGATGGGGTAAAAAATACCAATATATGGAGGAACAATCATTGCTCAACAGAAAATACCAATAAAAGGAGGCATAGTTGGTACCCAACAGAAAAGGAACACACTACTGTCTTGTGTATTTACACCATAACCTAAACATTTATACTTGCTTATACTGTACAACAAAAAAAAAACCAGAGGCACACTTAGCACCTAATGGAAAAAACCCAATTAACTGTTTATTATATGTATCACCACAGTGAATACATACTGGTACTGGTACCAGAAGGAAGTTGCTTATAGCAAGACCTTGCATGTCTAGCTAACAATATCTCGCACAATTCATCAATTTATGAAGCCATCGAATGTGAAAAGCGTTACCAGTATATAGTTCTGATATATTGTGCATAAGGCCATATAACTAAGAAAATAAAAAAAAACGAGATACTTACGAGTGGGCCTACATTCTTTTTTGCCTGGGCCACGTGTAATGCAGTGTTACCACTGCTGTCCTGAGCATTCACATCACAACCTGAAATTTTAATTATTCTTGCTTATTTAATTATTTACATTTGCCTGTTGAAAGTCATCTAATTTGCTTATTTATGCTTATGAAAATTGCTTAAAAGACTTAAGACAAATAAATTTATTTGTCATACTGTAAATTCATTAGATGTCATAAATACCAAATTTTCATGGTTTAAGGTTACTGTTTCAAGGATGCATAATTTTGCCGCGTATTATAACTGGAAACCAGAAATCACACGTTTGTACTAAAATTCATGTTTGCCTGTCAACACAAAAATCACTTAAATTAGTTTCCTAACCAAGTAATAATTCCACAGTACCAATGGTTGTTGAATGCCAATTTAGTTTTTTAAGGGATGATGTGTCAGTTGATATGATTTAAGAAACTATGCACAATTTGTGTCAGTTGGTGATTGAAGGTGAAGGAATGACAAAATACTGTAAACCAAGGAAACTTATAAACAAAGACAATCAACAAATCTTGGTCAAAGAAACCGGCAAACTTGAGAACTACAGCAACAGTCCTGATTTGGAATTTCAAAAGATACGGTGGGTGATTTACTGTAGTGTGTCATTTAGTGTTGATGTCCCAAAAGACACCAAACACACTAATGTGTCAGTCAATATAATATGAGAAGCTAATCACAAGTCAGTCATAAGAAGCCAAACAGTCAACATCAAGTGAAATAGCATATGGAGCCAAAAACAATATTGTTGCACTCAATATGACATTTAAAGCTCAAGACCTGCACATGCAATGAAAATTATGCAGATTCTAGATTTAGTAATGACTGCAGCTTGGTTTGAAGTCTAGGCTATCAAATATAATTTTTCTATAGAGTTTAAAGAATCATTAAAGAAGATTAAAAATATGAAAGTTGATGGACACTAACGTGATGATTAGATAGAATAAAAATAAAATGGCTACAGCTCAGATGAACTAAAAAAAGAGATATCTTACCAAAAGTTATAAGAAGTTCTACTGTTTTACTTTTTCCCATTGACACAGCTAAAATAAGTGGAGTCCTCTTCATTTGGTCTACCAAATTGATATCAGCTTTTCCTTTCTGGAATATAATGTATATGTATGATTTTAAATCTTGAGATTGTCTTTGAGAAGATAATCATGCTCAGTAAACAGTTTTAACCATTTTCAATAGTGTCAAATGGTAATGATTCAGTTCACTTTGTCTTAATGCCAATCACCATACAAAAAAAAAAAAAAAAAACCAAAAAAAAAAAAGAAAAAAAACAAAACAAGAAAAAAGTGTCTTATAGTTTAGGACAAAATTAGCCAAAATTTGGATATTTTTAATTATAGCTATTTTGCAGTATTTTCCTTTGATCTTTGTGTGCAGTATTATTCCATCTCATTGTACTAGAGTGAGATGGACCCATTTCAGCTCGCTGTCAAGGTGTAATTAAGTAAACACTGTGACATCACAATGTGTAAAACAGCGATAAACATATTATTTACGTTTTATGAAACTCGATGCATTTTCTGTCGCCCTTCGATGAGATTATGCACGAGAAAACGCATCTTGTTTCAAAAAACATAAATAATCTATAAATATCATCAACAGTGTTTTTTTTCCTTTACCCCTTTATGTCGAACAAATCTATGCGATGAGATTACAGTAGGGATTTGAACCCATAATGCTGAAAAATATAACTGTTTTTGCCATTTATAGAAATTTTCATGATGCAAGTAAAAGTGAAAACTATATATCAGTGAGATGGTATCCATCTCTGTTGGCCCTGCCAACCTTGAGGTCGAGGTCAAAGGATGTGACACATTGCCTTCATATTATCTACCCACATTCCATAAATCAAAAGCCTACCTCAATAGATAAAAAAGTCACAGCCCGGACATGAATTTGTCATTAAGAAAGCAATAATGTGACCTTAAGGTCAAAGGTGATCAACCAGGTATGTGACACATGGCCTTGATATTATCTACCCACATTCCAAATATCAAAAACCTATCTCAAAAGATAAAAAAGTTACAGCCTGGACATGATTAGTTTCAGCAAACACAAGGACAAACGGAAGCATGCACGGACGGACAGACTGATCACTTTAGGGCGGGACCCTAATTATTATTTCTATTTCACCATAGTTACACATGCATTTCAATTTCATAAGTGAGTGAAGAGTTTAAGATAAAACAGCAGGAATTCTTACTATTATTATACATAATGTAAAGAGATAAGCATTGGTAATACTCAACAAATGTCAAGTTGACCATTTATAATAAGTCGAGATTTCATCAAGTAGAAACTTTTTAAATCCATAATTGGCGTAAATCTTAAAGAAAGAATGAATGGTTACTGTAATTTTATTGATTTATTATAAACTTTTTGTATTCCATAATTAAGCAGTACAAAGTTAAACAAATTCCTTTGCAGAACCTAACAAAAGATTAAAAAAATAACAGAACTTAAGAAGACAAATACCGTATTATCAATTGCCAATAGCATGTTGTTTTAGTGTTTCCATGGCAAACATAATTGTACTATAGAATAAAATTTTTAAGCACATCTACAAATATTAATTACTCTTAAAGGTTAAAGTTTCCATTAGTGTATTAAATATGGAAAAAAATTTATACTTGGTGCATTTTAAATATGAAATAGTCTTTACAATTACAGAAGGCATATTAGATTGATTGATTGATTGGATGTCTGCTTTACGTCCAGCGAGCAGTATTTCAGCAATATTCAGGACGGGAACAAGTTAACAAACAATAAATCAACGGAAAATGGGGGTGGGATGGGTCACAGGGAATGCAATTTTGACTGCCACTGAAAAAGTATGGAGTTTTGGGTAGGGGCGGAAAATTTAGCCTTTTGTAGCGGCTACAATGAGCCTACTCTTTTTCGAAATCTACAAAAGGGGTCTTTATCGTGCATGGAGCGTGGCACTCTCCAAACATGTTACCCACTACGGTCCGCGGTCAGGCTTTCCGTATTATGACCTGACAACCCCCCAACAAGAGGGTCTCCCATTAGAAGATACCTTCTGTAATTGTGCAATGCCAATCCATGGCTAAACGTACTAACATAACCAGTAACAATGATGCAAAAACACACAACAAACAATAATATTAACCCCACTGAACTAAGGAATGATATCAGGAGTTCTGTAAAAGTGAGCATATCCTGCTTCACTGGCAGTACCCATTATGTTACTTATGGTCATAATCGAGTCAAAGTCCTGACCAAGAAAAGAGACCAGCAAGTTACCCAAGGATATCTGTCACCATCTGTATGAAAGATCAACCAATACCTGACATTGAATTTTATCAACCTAAAGATGACATGCTTTAATAACCTTCAGGAAACACCAGTCTTTGAGATAATCTATGAAGGAATTGCAAGCCCAAGAAAAATGTTGTTTTGATAAAGATTGTTGTATCGTTTATTCATATTGCATTAAAAAAAGAATGAGCTCAATTGAGATACACAATGTATACCCTTCAGTCAAAATTCCATGGCGTGAACTCGAAGTGCCAATAAAAAGAGTTGGAGAAATCCATAGTTTGTGAAACCAGGTCTTGTGATATCTGGAAATAGTTCATGAGCAGACCAGAAGATATATCAGTTTATATATTTCAATTAATTTCCTGTAATATTGGATTAATAAAATTATAATTCTATTCATGCTGTAATTTATTTATGTTAAGTGCTTTGATTGGATAAAAACACTTAAATGGCGTCTTCTCAGATAATTTATATATTGATATTTCCTTTGAGGGGACTACTTTCAGTATCCAAGGTAAACAAGATGGCGTCCTCCTAGCGTATCGTCAGGGAGAGGGGACAATTTTTTCTCTGCCCCAATGATTTCCAAAGAAATTGATTGAGATTTCAAATAAATATATAATATAAATACAATTTAGTGTTTCATTTTGTTTTTTTTCATATCAATATCTAAAGAACCTCGATTCCTTTGGTACTATGTTTTGCATATCCCTACGCTTTCCGGTCTAGGTACGTTTTGAGGTCTAGATAGGTTTCTGTAACTGTTTTTGCTGTTTTAAAAACCGCAACGATTATTTCACAGAATTATAAGGATTAAACACTGGGTTTTAAGAATTTATAAATGTGTAAACTCCGGCGACTCCCTCACAAACTTGACATAAAGTCCTTCGGACTTTATTTAGTTTGTGAGTGAGTCGCCGTAGTTTACACATTGATAATTTCCTAAAACCCAGTGTTTAATCCTATAGTGTTCATTTATTGAATTGGATATATAAACTTTGTTGTTACATTTCTTTTTATGTTTTTGTTCAAATAAAAGTGTTCACTATTATTTTTCTTGTTTAAGACAATAGACAATATTTATTTGCATAAACACATTTACATTAAATGGTTATGGCACAAAGAATAAGCAAAAATGTCAATAACAGTTTGTAATTACAAACATAGCAATATTAACATGGCGTGACAGCGGTGCTAATTTATTTATTATACTTTTAATTGTGTTTTCTCATCTGCCAGCATTCTTGTATAAATTTAATAAAAGTTTTAATAATTGGGTAGGAATTGTTATTTAGAAGAAATTTAATTTCTTTCATTGTTAGAGTATGAGGAAACGGATGTCCTAGTAGATTTTTAAGTTTTTCAATAAGGTTATTTCTTGGATTGTTGTAATGAGGACAAGTTGATAGAAAATGGAACTCGTCCTCAATGTTTTTATTATCACAAGAGAGACAGATGCGTTCACTTTTTTCAGTATTATTATATCTACCTCTTTCTATAGCCAAGTTGTGTGAACTTAAACGTAATTTACAAAGGATAGATCTTTCATTCTTAGTTTTACAGAGGTCTAAATAAGTAGGGCGTTTAGTTGGTATAAAAATTTTGTGAAAGAAAGAAAGTTTGCTACTAGCTTCTATAGAGCTGTTCATATTTTGTTTATATTGATCATTCATTCTTTGTTCAATTCTATTTAAGTATAGATCAATATTATTTATATTGAGGTTTAAATGGTTAAATCCTAATTTATTTAATAAATTTTTAATGTTGGACATCCATATACTCATGTCTTTGACATTATTAAAAATGGAGTTCACTAAGGAGTTTGGAGAGTTTATTATATGGTTTAGGAAACTCAGCATTTTCCTCTGAATTTTAATAAATAAAGATGTTCTATTTGCTTCTGCTAGGCAGGCAATATTTGTTGTTTTGTAGTTAACCCCTAAAATTTCTTTAGTAAATTTTAAGTGTAAGTATTCATATGGTTCTGAATCTTTGTAACTATTGGCAGCTCCCCATACCTCACTACCATATAGTATGATAGGTTCAATCAGGGTATCAAAAAGTTTTTCCAACAGTATGCATGGATTATCTAAAGTTATTGATTTCTTTATCTTAAACCAAGCTTTTCTCCCCTTTTCCATTAATTGAGTTTTAGCTAGATTAAAGTTACCAGTGTAGTTAAAAACCACTCCTAGATAACAATATGATTTAACTGTTTCTATAATCTCATTATCTATCTTAAATTGGTTAATGTGTGACTTTCCATTAGAATTAAATATCAATATTTTTGATTTCTGTTTATTTACACTAAGTTTCCAGGATAAGTGATTTAAGTGTTTCCATAAATGTTGATAAGATGTGTAAATATAATATAATTGCATTATGTAAGCGTGTCAAAGACCTCAATATTCAATTGGATTTTGTGTATATTGTAATTAGCTAAAAATAATTTTTACAAATTTACCAACAAAGGCTTAAATAAATACATAATGATGACAGTTAGGTCATGAAGACACAATTATTAGGAATTATATCATTGAATATGCAGCTCAAGGTATGGCTTTGATCTTCACACCTTTAACTACCAATCAATCACACAAGCCGTTAATGCTTTTAGTTCAAGTTATTCATGATTTTTACAATGGATTTTTAAAATTGGGACTGCTAAACTAGTTACATTTTCGAGACATCTGTGTTTCGAGAAATTAAAGCATTTAAACATTGATTTTACAGGGGGATATTTCCATACTTTTACAGGTGTTCGAGAAATCCTGGGTGATCGAGTGATCTGAGTTCAAGTTACTGTACATTGAGTACATAAATATTACATGTCTGACAATTTTACTGAGAACCTGTCAGACATGTAACATTTATTTTATTATATGGAAAAACTATTCAAACCATGAACAACTTTATTCAATAATGGTATTTAATTGATGTAATAATGGTAATGAAACAGCAATTTAACAATAAAAGTAAACTAACACTATCCAGAATCTTTAAATCTGCCTCGTTTGTGGTAGAAAAACGTTTGTTGCTTTACATTATTGTCAGCTGTTTACAACCGAAATGTAAAAATAGATATTGCGCATGCGCAAATGGTACAGTATAACTTTCAAACATTCTGTACCTATGGTAGCTGGTGACAGTATTTTTCCGACAGTAAATTTTTGTTGACAGTACTTATATGTCACGGTGGCCTATGGAAGATTAACATTGTAAATGAAATTGAGGTATAATAAAGAATAATGTAGCTATACTTACTGTCAACAGTACATTTGCAATCTCTACTCTGTCATTGGCTGCAGCTATATGCATTGCTGAAAGGCCATCTTTCATTTTAGTATTCACACAACTGGTATCCTTGGCAACAATGATTTCCACTGAACTGAAAAACAAAGTTAAATATTTATAGACACTGTTATTTTTTAATTGCAATGAAGGAGCACTTCAATTTCTCACGAACTCAAACTAAAGTAATGGTCAAGTTCATGCATCAAGGAACGTCCTACTTTTTAGAGATTACTAGACAAAAGGAATGCCTTATTTCCTACTTTGTTGAAGAAATGCAGAAATCATAGATTGTATTTATTCTGGTGATTGATTGTTGAGCAGTAGACTGACATGTTAGTTACATTGATGTAAAATTCTTCATTAGAAAACAACAATGAAGGTTTGAAACAAGCTTGTAAATCCAATCCTGTCTCACATTTTCTGCACTAAGAAAAAATTCCAAATATTTTTGAATTTGCAGCACACTTTCATATGGTTTCTTTGTAAATATTATAACTCTGGCCTTTTTTTTAAAAGAAACTCAAGCCAATATTGATGTTAGAATGTTTTACTAACTACCATAGCAACATCAAATTTCTCATGTTTTGATTGGCTTAAACAGGGGTATAAGCTCAAACTTATGGTAGCTAAGATTTGTCGAGAAATTATCCCGCGGGTTAGATTTTTAGAATGCTAGGCCGGTTCTTGCTCTCATAGATACTGCTATGGCAAGCCAAAGTGTACAATAAGTAGTATTTATTGATTAATTAATTCATTTATTTATATTTATAATTCATTTATTAATATAAATAATTCATTTATTGATATCAATAATTAATCTATTGATATTAATAATTCATTTGTAGATATCAATAATGCATTTATTAATATCAATATTTCATAGATTTATTAATATTACTCTAATGTATTTATTGATATCAATAAATTGGTGAGTTATTAATATCAATCATGTGCCTAAATGAGAACAGCAAGTGCTCCCTGTTATCAAAACAACGTGCAAAAGCATTTATGACGTCATAATTACGTCACTGTCCCAGCTAGGCTCCCAGCTTTATATGGCGTTAATCTCATGGGAGTTGTGAGCAAGCAATGATTTTGCCTCATTTGACAATCTATCAAACTCTGTATAATTATTACTAAGTACAGCACTGTTGATTCGAAGCAGAAGTTGATTGAGAGAGTCTCTCCAATCTGCATTTACTTCAGTGTATAGTACACAAGGGAGAATTCATTATTTTTTACCCAAACCGTTTTGCGACAAAGATTTGAATTAGTAATATTAATAAATGATTTATTGATATTAATAAATGAATTGTTTATATTAATAAATGAATTGTTAATATCAATAAATGAATTATTAATATCAATATATCAGCTCATTTTACATGTTTTATTAATATGAATAAATGAATTATTGATATTAATAAAGGAATTATTTATATTAACAAAGAAATTATTGATATTAATAATGGAATTAAAAATATTAATAATTCCATTGAGAATTATTAATATTTATATTTGAATTATTGATATTAATAAATCAAATTATAAATATTAATAAATAATTATTGATATTAATAAATGAATTATTGATATGAATAAACAAATTATTAATATCAATAAATGTGGCTTTTGTCAACTTTGGCTTGCCATATACTGCAAGATGGTCACAGAGTCAGAAACAGCCATTACCAATTTCTGTGGTAATTGGCTTGGTTTGAAACAACTGGGATTGATGTTATAATATCTCCAAGCATGAGACCTGACATTAATGGTCACTTTATTTAGCCAATCATATTATTATTTAGTACTACATGTATTTTAGTAATGTGCATAAATCAATAAGATATTTGAATCATGAAACATATTACATTTAAACAAGAGAGCACTGAGTGTGGTTTAAACCAGAACATGTGTTATATTTGGGTTAAAGTACTGTAAACCAATTAATATTTGTATTAGCCAACATTTATTTATTTATTTATTTATTTATTTATTCATTCATTCATTCATTCATTCATTCATTCATTCATTCATTCATTTATTCATTCATTCATTCATTTATTTATTTATTTATTTATTTATTTATTTATTTTTTTACAATAGTTGGTTTAGGCTCATACACAATGGACTGATTCACAGATAACATTTTTCATAGAAATGACACCATTCTAAATACATGTTTGCAAATCTATGAATTGTTGTATAGAAAAAGGGTACAAAATAAGTTTTGAGTTGTCTTTTCTTTGTCGTTTATTTTTTGTTGATTGATTTTTATGGCTGACTGATTCATGTGAACACAAACTCAGGTACATGTAGTTTAGTTGCTTTTAAATTCCAAGATATTGTAAAAGTGACACACAAAAAGGTGACTCCAAATGTTTTCATGGAGGGAAATACTAGTAATTTGGAACATTGGTTGCTGCACCCTACTATGGAAAAAAAACAGAAAAGTGCAAAATCAATACAGGCCGCAAATTCGTCAGTTTTATGAATTTTATATTCAAACAGAGGTAATGGTGAAGTCTAACAGTTACTCCAATCTGGCAATGCCCAATAAAAAGGTAGATGTCAAATAAACATTTGTAACTTGGTATGTAAAACACATTTGGTCCAAGTTAAAAGCAGGAAATTCGGGAGAAAAGTTGTGATGTTAAACTTACAAACATTAAACATGTACAAGATTGATGGCTCATTAATGTGTGAAAAATTTGTGAAAAATTTGCAAACAGAACAATGTCATTAAAACATGATGGTGCTGATCTGGAATATTAAATGATTTATATTAAAAAACAGTTCCACAGATGTATTGTGCTTGACACTTGATCTAGATTAGGCCCGAAACTGGATATTTAAGTTTTTTTTACACATAAGTTGTAATATATCATAGGTGGCGGTATATAAACAAATTATTTGTTTGTTTATTTGTTTGAATTGTGTTTAACATCACTTTCACTATTTTCCAGCTATATCATGGTGTCCAGTTTTTATTGGAGAGGAAGCCGGAATATCCAGAGAAAACCCCTGACTTTGGGTAGTAAAATTGGCAATCTTTTGTCAGTTAAGATTAGAGTCGATCATACTGTGTATACAAACCCACTACCCTAAGGTCGTCCACAAATCGTCCCTAAAAGATATTAACACAAATGTTTAATTAAAGAATTGGTATTTTAAATGGTTCACAAGAAAGAACGTGAACATTTGATCCAGGTGGGTTCGAAATACATGATCAATATAAACATTTTTAAAGTAATTTACAAAGAAAATATAAATAGTCACCATTTATTGTCCTTTAACACTGCCCAGTGTAGAATGTTGAACCCTCGGCTGTTCTCAGTTGTAAATTTTGCCATTTTAGAACCAAGAATACATCTAAGTATGTCTTCTGGAGTATCTTTCTGTGATATTGCATCATGCATGGCTGTATCATTATCTTCATCCTGAAAAAAAAACACAATGTGACTGCAGAGATACTTGTAATAAATGTAATAAATGTAATAAACAGACAAGTTTTATTAGTTTTATGTCGATTAAAAAAAAAATTGTTAAGCTTTATTATTTCATTGAACTTTCTTTGGGCAATATAGTCAGTTAAAAAAGCTACAGATTCTGAAAATCAATCCAACTTCAACAAATATCAGATACTAGTACCAATTTTTAAATAACAAAGTTTAAGTAGTTACTGGTTGGTCTACGATTATTGTTCCCTAATCACATTAAAAAAAAACTCTTTCTGCTTCTTAAATTAATTTTTACTTCTTTGTGGAAAAGAATATGCTTATATGTCAGAAATCAAGAGGCCTCGGTGGCCGAGTGGTTAAGGTAGTTCGTCTACTATTGATCACATGGCCTGTCAACACTGAGGTTGTGGGTTCGAGTCTCACTGCAGGCAGGGTGTACTCGACTCGAATAGTAACTGACAAGGATTGCCAGTTTTCATACTGAAGGTAGTGGGTTTTCTCTGGGTATTCCGGCTTCCTCCCCCAATATAAACTGGATGTCATGATATGGCTGAAAAATTGCTGAAACATCATTCAAACAAAAAACAAACAAAAACAGAAATCAAATTATTATCCACTAAAGTATAATTTCTAATCAAACCATAAATAACAAAGATTTCTCCCTATTTCAGAATTTATTCATATAACAGTAATTTTTTCAAAATACGCTACTGACATTTATAAAAAATCTTACTGAATATAATACATATATATGTTTCTCTGATTTTTTGCTTAAATTTCAGTGTTGTGTAACACCCATGACATCGATGACAAAGAGCAGAAGACATGATTGTGTCAAAATAAAGAATATACATGTATAAATCAACAGATCAAAATATAGACAAATGAAAGATTTCAGTTTAGTTATTATTTGGTAATAAAACTTTTACCTTTACTTTAGTTCAACTAAAATATGTAAGGGTAACTTAACTTTCTGTAAATCTTTTTTTTCTGAATGTTACTGTTATGTTAGGGCAACTAAACTTGTAATTCTTCCATTTATCATTACTTAAGAAAAGAGTGTTGTATGTAAGTTAGGATGAATGCTAGTCACTTGGGTACCTGGATACTTTGGTACTCGCGGCTGGACAGTTTGGTACTAAGTGTTGGTCACTTGGGTACCTGGATACTTTGGTACTAGCGGCTGGACAGTTTGGTACTAAGTGTTGGTCACTTGGGTACCTGGATACTTTGGTACTCACGGCTGGACAGTTTGGTACTAAGTGTTGGTCACTTGGGTACCTGGATACTTTGGTACTCGCGGCTGGACAGTTTGGTACTAAGTGTTGGTCACTTGGGTACCTGGATACTTTGGTACTCATGGCTGGACAGTTTGGTACTAAGTGTTGGTCACTTTGGTACCTGGATACTTTGGTACTCGCGGCTGGACAGTTTGGTACTAAGTGTTGGTCACTTCGGTACCTGGATACTTTGGTACTCGCAGCTGGACAGTTTGGTACTAAGTGTTGGTCACTTTGGTACCTGGATACTTTGGTACTCGCGGCTGGACAGTTTGGTACTAAGTGTTGGTCACTTTGGGTACTTGGATACTTTGGTACTCGCGGCTGGACAGTTTGGTACTAAGTGTTGGTCACTTCGGTACCTGGATACTTTGGTAGTCGCGGCTGGACAGTTTGGTACTAAGTGTTGGTCACTTTGGTACCTGGATACTTTGGTACTCGCGGCTGGACAGTTTGGTACTAAGTGTTGGTCACTTCGGTACCTGGATACTTTGGTACTCGCGGCTGGACAGTTTGGTACTAAGTGTTGGTCACTTTGGTACCTGGATACTTTGGTACTCGCGGCTGGACAGTTTGGTACTAAGTGTTGGTCACGTTGTTACCTGGATACTTTGGTACTCACGGCTGGACAGTTTGGTACTAAGTGTTGGTCACTTGGGTACCTGGATACTTTGGTACTCAAGGCTGGACAGTTTAGTACTAAGTGTTGGTCACTGCGGTACCTGGATACTTTGGTACTCGCAGCTGGACAGTTTGGTACTAAGTGTTGGTCACTGCGGTACCTGGATACTTTGGTACTCGCGGCTGGACAGTTTGGTACTAAGTGTTGGTCACTTCGGTAACAGGAAGATATACATATATATGTCAATTTTATTGTTTAAATTTTTGGTATTATATTGTCTTAATTTTGAATATTTAATGAAATAAAATATGACACATGACAAAGATGCGATTGCAGAACTGTTTTGGTATGATCTTAGATGTGCATCTACTATTGTCATGATTTGTTCAACATGTGTCTATACATGCTACAGTTATTTCGTAATGTATCTTTTCTCCATCAATATTTATGAAATATATTTATGAAGAATGAAACAAAAAATTCAACGTTCATCTAAATTTATTGATATCAATGCAGCTTAATAAATTTAAGCATAAAGTAATAATACAGACAACAATATGTATCATTAGGATATATTTTGCTGTTTATCGCTTGTCTATAGTTGGCCCTATAAATAACTGTGACACGGGTTCAGTGCTGCTAGCTATATAGTGGGATAACTGTTCACACTGGACAGCCTCTTGTTCATAGAAAAGACATTGCTTTTACATGTACAAATTACACAAAAACTTGTTCATTGCTTGGTTTGAATTTGGATTAAGGTTATCCATTATTTCTGTTTCCACTTTTACTTTTATATTTTTCAATATTTCTCTTCTTAGGTAAAAGATTTTTTCTTTGCAGTTGCAACAAAAGAGGTTGATGATTAAAGAAAATAAATTTGTTTTGTTAATTAACTTTGATGATGTAACAAACAAAGCCAATCATTATAACATAGGATAATTACATAAATTTCATTATCTAACTACCAATCTTCAAAAGTTATTAATTTGTCTGTATACGCAACTCATTGTCTTGTTTTTATTGACAAACACATAGTAACAATCCCTTTTTACTTCAGTGTACAGATAATTAAACAGGTACAGAAATGACTATAATTGAGTACTGAACTGACTTGTACTGAGTACTGAAGTGACCTGATACCCCTAGTGTACCTAAACTGTCTGAAATTCTTTCTTTTATCCTTACTTTAGAAAGATTGTTATTTTTATGTTAGGGTAACTGAGCTTTTTTTAATTCTTTCTTTTATCCTTACTTTAGAAAGATTATCTTTATGTTAGGGTAACTGAGCTTTCTGTAATTTCTTTCTTTTATCCTTCCTTTAAAAGATCGTTACCTGTATGTTATGGTATTAACTTAACTTTCTGTAATTCTTTCTTTTATCATTACTTTAGAAATGAGTCACATTACTGTTATGCTAGGGTAACTGAACATTATGTAATTCTTCTGTTTATCAAAACTTTAGAAAAGAGTGTTGCCATTATGTTAGGGAAACTAACTATCTGGAATTCTTTCTTTTATCAATACTTTAAGTCAAGTCAAGTAATATTTATTAAAAGTTGGTGCAACATGTAACATGTGAGATGGTACTCATCTCTGTGGGCCCCGCCGACCTTGAGGTCAAGGTCAAAGGTCATCAACCCTGGTATGTGACACATCATCTTGATATTACCTACCCACATACCAAATATCTAATGCCTACCTCAAAAGATAAAAAAGATACAGCCTGGACATGAATTTGTCATTCAGAAATCAATAATGTGACCTAAGGTCAAAGTTCAAGGTCAAAGGTCAGCAACCATGGTATGCGACACATCGCCTTGATATTATCTACTCACATTCCAAATATCAGAAACCTACCTCAAAAGATAAACAAGTGTGGACACAGAAAAAGGTCTCGCCTGCATTCCGCATCAGTAACGAAAATAAATTTCGTCATAAGCATTACGTAAATAGCATTAAATATCAGCAGCGGCCTGTATACCAAATATTGTCACCATACCATGCATAGTTACAGAGGAACTGTCCTAATACAAAAACTTTAACGTAGTCACTGGACCGTGAAATTGAGGTCAAGGTTAGGCGACACCTACCAGACAGTCATGTACTATTCATCAGCAACCTATATACCAAATATTGTCATCCTACCTTGCATGGTTATAGGGGAACAGCCGTAACCCAAAACTTTTACGTAGTCGCTGGACCGTGAAATTGAGGTCAAGGTCAGGTGGCACCTACCAGACAGTCATGTACTATTCATCAGCAACCTATATGCCAAAAATTGTCATCCTACCATGCGTGGTAACAGAGGAACTGCCGTAACCCAAAAACTTTAACGTAGTCCCTGGACCATGAAATTGAGGTCAAGGTCAGGTGACACCTACCAGACAGTCATGTACTAGTCATCAGCAACCTATATGCCAAATATTGTCATCCTACCATGCGTGGTAACAGAGGAACTGCCGTAACCCAAAAACTTTAACGTAGTCACTGGACCGTGAAATTGAGGTCAAGGTCAGGTGACACCTACCAGACAGTCATGTACTAGTCATCAGCAACCTATATACCAAATATTGTCATCCTACCATGTGTGGTTACAGAGGAACTGTCGTAACCCAAAAACTTTAACATAGTCGCTGGACCATGAAATTGAGGTCAAGGTGAGGTGACACCTACCAGACAGTCATGTACTAGTCATCAGCAACCTATATACCAAATATTGTCATCCTACCATGCGTGGTTACAGAGGAACTGTCGTAACCCAAAAACTTTAACGTAGTCGCTGGACCGTGAAATTGAGGTCAAGGTCAGGTGACACCTACCAGACAATCATGCACTAGTCATCAGCAACCTATACACAAAATATTGTCATCCTACCATGCGTAGTTACAGAGGAACTGCCGTAACCCAAAAACTTTAACGTAGTCGCTGGACCGTGAAATTGAGGTCAAGGTCAGGTGACAGGTGACTGGCAGGCAAGTACTCATCATAAGCTACCTCTGTACCAAATTTGCTGGACCTAGGGCTTGGGCTTACAAACATATGAAGCAAGATGTCAAGTGTTTACGCCGCCGCCGCCGGATTCCCATACATATGTCTCGCCTCCAGCGACTTTCGTCGCAGGCGAGACAAAAATTACAGCCCGGACATGAATTAGTCTTGTAGAAAGCAATAATGTGACTTTAAGGTCAAAGGTAATCAACCACGGTATGTGACACATCACCTTGATATTATCTACCCACATTCCAAATATCAAAAGCCTACCTCAAAAGATAAAAAAGTTACAGGCCGGACACGATTAGTTTTGGACGGAAGGACGGACGGACTGATCACTATAGGGCGTATGCCACAAAGTCACGGGTCCCTAATAACTTTAGGTAGAAAGATTGTTACATACATGTAAGAGTAACTAAACGTTCTGGAATTCTTTCTTTTATTCTAACTTTAGAAATGAGTGATACCTTTATGTTAGGGTCACAACCTTTCTCAACTAATACTTTACAACAGTCTGTTTGTGCTTTGTTGACAGCAATGTGTAAAGCAGACTGTTTCTTTGTATTGACAGCATTTACTTTGGCACCGTTATCCAGTAATAATTTGATGATCTTACTCTCTTTACTGAAATGTAAAACAGTACATAATTGGTTGTGTACACTTCAAATATTTTAAAAAGGTTATGATGCTTAAATATCTAATGTGTGGAAAAAAAGCTATTTTAACTTGAAATTACAGCATTTCCTACAGAAAATTAAATCAAATGTATATTTGTTTGTTTGTTTGAATATTATTTTATGCCACTTTCAGCAATTTTTCAGCTATATCATGGCGTCCAGTTTTTATTGGGGGAGGAAGCTGGAGTACCCGGAAAGAACCCCCGACCTGCGGTAGGAAAACTGGCAATCCTTGTCAATTAAGATTATCAAATGTATGTAGTATATTTATTATCCAAATAAAATAAATCAACAAAAAAGGTAAGTAAACTTCAGGTTAAACAGCCTGTGAACAAGCCTAATATTTCCTATTTTAATGGGAACTAGAGGTTCATGGCAGCCTGTATCACTCACCTGATAAATGGCAATAAAAAGCAATCTTTAAAGTCACATTGAGAAATTTGTGCAAGAACTTCTGGTGCATTATTCCTCTGAAATTGTTCTTTTATGTAAATTGAAAAACAGGACAGACATGGGGTAGTCATTGTTTTTTAATTGTAGTAAAATATTTACCTACTCTAATTCTATATCAATTGTGTATTAATAGCCAGCACAGCTCGCAGTGGGCAGCAAAGCTGCCCACGAAGAGCGGTGAGCTCTACGGCAATTACGTGTCATGTGATCTAAATGAAATCACGTGATCAAAATCTGCTTAATGCTGATATTGATTTTTTTTTCGTCCGGAAGTTGATATCGTCAAAAAACTGGAACAAAGTGAATGAAGAAAAGTACTAAAATAATTTTAAGAAAGACTTGAAAATACAGTTGACATCGATAAAAAATAAATGTTATATTTAAAATTAACAACAAACATTTCATACTACATGTATTTTTTGCAATATCTAAATTGATCTTTAAAATCTGAAACTTCATGTGACGTCACAGTTACAAAAGAAAGACGACAAGTGACTACTGGAATTTAGGGGCACTTTTAGGGTGATAGGAAGTAACGTCAATTATGAAATGCACATTTTATTTGATAATAAAGGACTATATTGTCTGTGCTCGCATTTTGGCAATGCCTACTCCATATTATTTCAAAAGTTGAATGTTGAAGTCATCAACACAGGTTAATAAATAATTTAATCAAATTTATATATATACTTCTATTTCGGGTAGAATGGGTTTTTACCATCCTCACAAGTCAGGGTTTCTGTGTCCACATGTGTCCACGCACCCTGACAAACTTAGCCAGGAAATTCATGGGCTAGAAGATTTTTGTATGACGTCAATCCTTCAAAATATCAACTAATGAAATTGCTTGAAAGAAGAAAGTGTTTGGCAGAAGTCGTTCTTACTCATTCTTGAGTGTGAAGAAAACGTAACGCAACTAAATAATAACGCGGCAATAACAAGCTATTAACACTTATTTACAATCGACATCGGGATATCCCGTAACAAAGTCGTGAAGGAAAATGAGCTTTTGATTGACTACATTAACATATAATGTAGGCAATCAAAATAGTAACTTGTAGCCTGGGAAATTTCTAGCTAAGTTTGTCAGGGTTTCGTGGACACCTGTGAGGATAGGTTTTTACCTAAGTCAGTATCTATAAATTATAAATAGCTTGTTTGATCAGTTTTGAAGTTGTTTGGTCAGTTCTATAATAAAGCGTGGATGGAATACCCGCTTTTACAGTGCACGATTTGCATGATATAGGTGGGTACAGACTGAAATAAATAATATTGACCTGTATTACGGGGAGCAAAGCTTGCAGTAACCTCCAAGAAATATGTGTTTCTTCTTCTGCTTAGTATATTATTTATTATATGAATGTGTATGAAGTTTTCGTTTTTATTTATACAGTTGAAAATTTTATAATGCAGTAAATTTTGCTTGTGGAAAATGTTATAAGTTACTGTGAGCAACTAGGTCTATTGTTTTGTCTTTCATGCTATTTGCATAAAGTAGAAATAATTTAAATTCAGATGATTTGTACAGGGAAAATTTAACTACAAGTTTCATAAACTTGAAGAAAAGCAATCTCTGAAGACATTTTATCTCCAGTTTCATTGAAAATAGACTCTAATGGAATCATTCTATACTAAAATTCACAACCTTGTGGAGTATGTTTTTTTGGTTGCATTTTTTTCTTATTCCAAATTTTACCTTTTAATTGTGAAAATTCAGTAGACAAAATTTATTTTGCTGTGGGAATTTTAAATTGTAAGTCAGACATTTTTGTTTCAAAATAGGTCTTGCGTTGTTTAAAAAAGTTTGTCTGCTTTCGTGACTTTTCCGGAATAAACTGAAAAAGAGTCTAGAACTGACAATAATAGCTTACACTTGAGTTCTAATTTAGGTAAAAAAATTTCTATAGAAAAATGCACTTTCAATAAAAAAATGCTGCATTTCAAAACACTGCTAAAATTGGAAAATAATTGTTGATTTCAATTTATGCCTTTTTGGATCTATAAAAGAAGCATAAACTTGACCATATGCAGTAACCAGTTTTTTTGTCACTCAGAAAACCTCTGCTAAAATAATCTGACTTTTACTAATGATTGTTGTATAGTACCGTAAAATCGTAATACACACCCAAATGCTGCATAGTGAAGTGCTGTGTCCCCTTCACTATCTGCAATATTTACATCAGCCTTACTCTTCACAAGCAAATCAGCTATATTAGAGTGCCCTTCGTAGCAAGCTAATTGCAAAGCAGTCTTCCCTTCCATTTTTTGATTGACCTGAAATGCACACAGGCTATTTAATGATGAACATATTAAATACTGTATTACATTAGTACATGTATTTATTTAATTAATTTTTTTTTTAATTTCATGTCAGTCCTTTTGATTATGAATCTATGATAAAGATCTTCTTGTGTAGCAATTTTCATATCCTTGACCTATATTTAATTTGAAAATGGCACAAAAAGCTCAAGGACAGAAATACAGGTTGAAATTGAGTAAAATATAAAAAGTAACATATATTATGACATGAATAGATTTTTATTGTTTTTTTGTTTTATAAAATCTTTAACTTTCAGAGCATGTTAAAATAACAACAAGTGAGGATACAGAAAAATGTCTCGCCTGCATGCTGCATCAGTAATGACAAAAATTACCTAATGAGCATCCCTCATGTATATAGCTTATTATTGTTTTCATTTAAATGAGAAATCCAAAAACGTTAACATAGTTGCTGGACCATGAAATTGAGGTCAAGGTGACAACTACCAGACAGTCATGTACTATTGATCAACAATCTATATACATAATATTGTCATCCTACCATGCATGGTTACAGAGGAACTGACTTAATACAAAAACTTAAACATAGTCGCTGGACCATGAAATTGAGGTCATGGTCAGGTGACAACTACCAGACAGTCATGTACTATTCATCAGCAACCTATATACCAAATATTGTCATCCTACCATGCGTGGTTACAGAGGAACTGCCCTAATACAAAAACTTAAACATAGTCGCTGGACCGTGAAATTGAGGTCAAGGTGACAACTACCAGACAGTCATGTACTATTGATCAACAATCTATATACCAAATATTGTCATCCTACCATGCATGGTCACTGAGGAACTGACTTAATACAAAAACTTAAACATAGTCGCTGGACCGTGAAATTGAGGTCAAGGTCAGGTGACAGGTGACTAACTGGCAAGTACTCATCATAAGCTACCACTGGACCAATTTGATGGACCTAGGGCTTACGCTTACATAGATATAAAGCAAAGTGTCAAGTGTTTACGCCGCCGTTGCTGCAGAATTCCCATATATATGTCTCGTCTCCAGCAACTATTTCACAGGCGAGACAATAGTATTTAAATTACATCAAAGTATGGTTAATTTTGTACAGTGCACAGTGTTATTCCAAAAATAATCTAGCCGTGGTCAAGTGGAATTCAATATTAATTTGTAGTACCCTAAAAATAGATCAAAAAGTACAATTGTGCAGTGGTCAATCAGAATAGTCATCAATTTCAATCATCTAATCTATGTATCTGATTCATGTATGCATTTGTAACACAAAAATCTTGTCAATAACAATAGACCCCTCTGATGCTAATACGATAGACGAGGAATCCTGATAGCTACGTATTTAAAAAAAATTTCTAATACATTAAATTTACATCTCATAATAAACTAGATGAAAAGTATAAGCTAAGCACAGCTAAGAATTTAAGGTTGATATATTAGTTGCAAAGTTTTTTGTAGAAAGTATAGTGTGGCTGTAAGAAACAAATGATGACCCCAACTTACCAATGACATGAGCAGTGTGTTGCAACAGAAAATTGAATGAAAATGAATATCCATTGGTTCTGCACACTTTCATTTATTATTGTGTAAAAATAAATATGAATATCCAGTAGCTCTAAAAATGAAGGAGAAGAAAAGACATGTACCCATATCTCAGCTATCTGGCCTGCAAACTAAGTCCAACTATCTCTAGTTTTATGAAAATCAAAATCCTTTGGTTATGCACACCATCGATATGTGTTCAAACATAGTTTTTAATATAAATGCTGTAGTGCTAAGAATGAAGAAAAAATAGCTGGACATGTATCCTTATTTCAGTTAAGTCCAATTATTTGTAGTTTTAAGAATATTTTATGAAAATCAAAAATCCTTAATGGCCCTGTACACCCCATGTTAAATTATCCTGCCAAATATAAACACTCCACTGCAACTTCAAAGATGAAAGAGAATATAGCAGGACAAAACATGTACCCATATGGCATGCAAGGTACAAAGTCCAACTATCTCCAATTTAAAAAATTTAAAAAAAAAATCAAGCTTGTTTGGCCCTGCACATGTTCATTATGAATACAAACATTCATAAACTATAAATGTTGTAGCCCTAATTTTGTTGTGGGGCAAAAAAATTAAAACATTTTTCCAGATCTGTATAATTGAATAACTTCAAGTTATTGAAACAATTAAGTACCTTATCAGGATGGCGATTTAAGATTTTTTTTACTACATCTAATTCTCCTTTAGCAGCAGCTTCAACAATTGAAACATTTTCTTCCTCAGAACCTGGAGCCTCACGTAACATAGCAACAAACAGTTGAGCAATGGCCTCAGCTACACCTGTAAAAATAACAAGCCCACAAGGGAGTTAAACAGCAGATATGTAGTAAATAAATGTTTGTGTGATTTCACACCTCAGCAAATTAATGCTGTATCAATGTTTTATGGGAGAGGTATACTTGGAATCCGTTTAAATTAAGGTAGAAGTGGAGCACACTATGGCATTCCAAATGAACTGATTACGAAAATGCTTGTTAAAAATAATTAGTATGCAATCAGCCTTTGTATTTTTACCTGCAATATGCATAAAATATATGAGAATCCTAAACTCTCCATTTAACTTAGCAACACATATATAAACATGTCACTCAATTGACTGATATATATATGTAATATAAATTAGGTGACAGGATAATATTATGAAATAAACTGTCACCAAAGATACCAAGGTTAATACAATTTACTACGCCAGACACACATTTCATCTAATCAAGACTCATCAGTGGCGCTCAAACCCAAAAATATTTAAAATCCAAATGAATGAGATGTTGTAGAGCTTTTATCACCAAAATTCCAAAACGTTATACCAAATCCGTGATTATGGACACACATATGTATATTTCGATTAATGTTCATTTATGAGTTGTTTGTTTCACTGTCAAGGACGCAAGGCTTATCACTCTATTGCATACCAGATGATGGACCTGAACCAGTTGAAGTATCAGAGTCATAATCATCCTGATCTTTTGCTTCTTGTTTTGTTAACTGAGGTAATTTACTGGCTGCGGCATCATCCTCCAGTGGCTTTATACAGGTCGGGTTGAAAATCCAGGTTTTATCTCCAACTTTAACCCTCATATCTCCATCACTGTCCAGGCGAACAATTCTCCCATTCTTACCTAAAGCCTGCAAATGTATTTATATTGATGGTTGTCTGTGAAGCAAACACAAGTAATATTTCCCAAAAACTTTAAAAACATTTTAGTTATTGTTCTCTATATGGTGCCTGAGCTGGAAAATATAAATAACAACAGGTTAACTTGTAACATGTAACTTAAGGCTGACCAGCAGGAAATAATATGTTTTATATGTTCATATTCGTAGATATGGAGATTTTAACACATGAAGTGCTCAAGTAGACCCTGAGGCAAATCTGAAGTGTGTAAAGGGTGCTGAAAGAGTTAAAATCTCCATTTCTACAGGCATGAGCATGTTTAACAAATTTATCCCTCGTTTCAGTCTAAAATGATTTTTAGGTAGTTTGACATCACAATAGCGGATGTTAAAGTAACGGTTTCTTCGATTTTAAGGAAAGGTTAATTGACATTTGAGAAAATTGAGTGTTCTTTGCAATTAGGGTACTACCTTTGCTAAAATCCTACAGTTGTTGACAGGTGAGAGTTTTTCATTGGATTTAGGTAGATGTTGACTAATTTTATTTTTGCACCAAAGGTTAACGTAGACGTCATAAATCGTTTGACATTGATGAGGATCAATTGCATATCTTTTGTTTGCTTTTCTGTTATAAATGGAATGTATTTTATCTTTTTTCTACGATTTACTATTTTGTATAGAAGTTGAACCAATCCGTTGTTTACACTATAAAGGCATTTTATGTAATAGGATGAAACAAACAGTTAGCAACACCTGGGTATATGGGTTTTGTAACAACGTCTCAGAGACCAATCTTATTCCAGGAGCAATGCTGAACACTCATATCGTAAGGTAAACAAAATCAAATTTAAAACCTCGTGATATAAATATTTAACTTTGCAAATAAATGAAAAAAAAAATTAATAAATAAAAAATGAATGATTTACAAATTATATACAGTTGAACCTCGATGTGTCGAACTCGGATTAGTCGAAACCTCGGGTAACTCGAACAATTTTTAAAGTCCCGGCAAAATGCCTATTCTCCTAATGTAAATTTACCTTTGATTACTCGAACTCTGATGATTCGAAGTCCCGGTTAACTCGAGGTTATCTATAAGTCCTCAGGATTTGTTTATAACAGTAATTAACTCTGATGTGTCGAACTGAGCTAATTAAAATCTTTGGTGTCATATTTTATTGATCTATTACCTTTGTATGGCTTCTAAAGGCATTTAATCTGTGTTTGTTTGTATAATGACAAGTAAAGCTTGTGTACTAATCACCTGTTGACATGTAACTGAATGACGCGATCACCAAGCGTATTAATGATTAAGATCTGTGTAATGAATTTGAAGAAACGAATTTAATTGACCAAGCCGATATATGTACATTTTGTAATATTAATCATTATTAATATTACATGTAATTAAAAAATTGATTACATTGCAGATTAAATATCAATTAAAATTGAAAGAAAGCGGTGTCTTTTTCAAAATAATTAGCAATAATTTTTGCTATAAAATGGGGTCTAGAATGGTTTTTATTCATACAGTTTAAAATGTCACCTGAACAATCTAGTGAATGCAAACACAAATTGAAGGTTAAGACAATTGAGGAAAAATACCAAGCTATTGTAGAAAAAAAAAAGAAAAAACGCTAAACAGACCTCCCTGACTAGTGACTTCGCTACAGCTGTAAATTCGTTTCGTGACTGATTTTGTATTTTTAATCTATGTAACACACATGAATAGACTTTTTGCATTTTATGTCCTTTTATCGTAAGTACGTGTACTGTTTGTAATAAACTTGTTGATTTTATATAATTTAAATATATAATACAGTTTAAAACATAATACATGGTGTTTGGTATATTTTATTTAAAAACAAAGAAAATCATCGATATCAGAAAGCATTTATACAAAAAAAAACCGAAAATAGCATGCTGCATAATACATGTACATGAGAAAACAATGACGGAAAGATTTTACTTCCGGTTTAATGGTAACCCTGATGAGTCGAACCTCGGATAACTCGAGTACTTATCGATGGTCCCTTAGACTTCGACACATCGAGATTCGACTGTAGTACAAATTTTTACAAACAGGAAACAGATAAAGGAATCCCATATAAATTATGATAAATATTAATTTCCTAACAAGAGGAATACAAATGCTTATTTTTTAATTCATACATGTGTAATTTGAAATTTAATAACAATACTTTATTTTATCTCTGAAGTGAATAAACATATTGTCCTAGTCTAATAATTCAGATTAACTAACTGTATTATACTCCTCAGTTGTGCAAGGTGATGAATGAATAGTTATATTTATTCAACAAAAATTTAAAAAAAAACATGCATGGTTAATTTTTGTTTAGGTGGACAAGGGAACAAACAAAAAAGGTATGAATAAAAAATTAATGCAAACAGCCATGATTTATGTTTCAAGGGTACATTAATTTTCATAACTAAAACATACAGTTTTCATTTCATCATTCCAGCCACCATGGCCTTTCTGCAGTTCCTTTACTATATTGTAATCACTGAGCACTGTAATAGCATCACCCTGGTTAAAGGTGTGTTTCTGAAAATAAAATAACAAATGGGGTATACATAATTAATGTCAAATAAATCAAAAGAGTATATGGGTATCAATACACAAATATCTGTTGTTACTGCAACAATTTACTTCACATTATAAAACAAATCCTTAGTTTAAACAATTTCACTTTTTTCATGACATGCTAGTCAAGTGTGAAACTAAAAAATCCTTATTGAACTGCACATTTCCACAGAAGTTCTCATATGAAAATACTGCCAATAACATGACCAATATTGAGTAGACATGACAAAAAACTATTGAATTATAGATTTAAGAAAATGGTTATGGTATTCTTAAAAACAAAAATAACATTTTCACGAGCTACCCTCTTGAATGTCTATGTCTTGCTGTTCTGTGTTGTAACTGGGGATTTTTCCACTCTCTATTGAAACTTCTATTGGCAGAGTGATTAAGGTACATAGTTATCTACTACAGATGGACATGGTCTGTAAACACTGAGGTTCGTGGTTCAAGTCTCACTGTGGGCAGGGTGTACTTGACTCCTATCTAAATTGGCAAGGATTGCCAATTTTCCTACCAGATGTTGGGGGATTTCTCCAATACTGGGCTTTCTCCCCAATAAAATTGGGTGCCACAACATAGCTGAAAATTTCAATTAGTGGCTTAAAACACCATTTAAACTAACAAAAACTGTATTCATACTTCTCCCATAATTAAATAAGTTACCCTAGTAACAGCTACTCTATTGACAATCCATATCTTGCTATCTTCGTATTGTAACTTAAGACTTAGCCCATTGTACAGTAATCCTATAATTGTTCCTATCTCATCAAGGCACTGTAAATACAAGTAGTCTGCTGTTTAGTGAAGACTATCATATTAAGTTCAAAGATACTATTATTTATTGGATGCATTAGACACCTGAATAAAAATTTAATGTGTCATCAGTAAAACTAGAAGCCCAAGCATTTTGGGAGTACAAAATATTCCTTTACATAAAAAAAAGCACAAAAAAAATTGCAAAATTCTGAAATCTCAAAGTTGCAAAGCATGGGCCATAATAAATGGGACATACCTTAATAAATTAGGAATGATTTAAAATGTACCGTAAAACGGTGTGTATAGTCAGCATTTACGTATTGTCCGCACCCCTTTCTTGGACAACAAAATTGCGGAAAAATTCTTATATGCATGTACGATCTGCACGTACATTGTACAAGTTTTCACAAAACGTCTCAAGATGAAGACATCCAAGTCCAACTTGGCCGCGCTTCTTAACAAGTTTTTACATTAATATGTAATTTATTCTCTTTTTAAATATCATTTATGTTTATACTTTTATTAATTTCAAGTGATTGTAGTGAATTAAATTAAAAATGGGGATATAGTAACAAACCAACATGCAATTTTGAAGGAAATACAATTGTTTTATGAAGATTTGTACAAAAATAAGGATCAAGATGAGGGTTGTAAGTTACAAGATATTGTAGATGGACTTAATTGTCAAAATATAGAAAAACTTACATTAAAAGAACAAGAAAGCCTTGAAGGCTTGATTACAATACAGGAAGCTGGGGAAGTATGAAAAAAAATGAAAAATAACAAAAGCCCTGGGTCAGATGGGTTCACAGCAGAATTTTTTAAGTTCTTCTGGAAGGACTTACAATTTTACATAACTGAATCTTTAAATTATGGATATTTTATTGGAAATTTGTCAGTTACCCAAAAACAAGGTATCATAACATGTATTCCTAAGGGCGATAAATCTAAGCACTTTTTGAAAAACTGGAGACCAATTTCATTACTAAATACTGTTTACAAAATTGGATCAGGGGTAATTGCTGGTAGAATAAAAAATGTACTTCCAAAACTAATAAATACAGACCAAACTGGTTTTATTTCTGGTAGGTTTATAGGGGAAAATATAAGATTAATATTTGACATCATGGAATATACAGAAGAACATGAAATCCCAGGATTGTTTTTATTAATAGATTTTGAGAAGGCTTTTGATTCTGTCTCATGGTCCTTTCTTAATAATGTTCTTAAATATTTTAATTTTGGAGATTCAATTTTGACTTGGGTTAATGTACTTTATAAAAATATCAATTCCGCAATAATCCAGGGGGGAAATCTTTCAAACTTTTTTGAAATTGGAAGGGGTTGTCGACAAGGGGATCCATTGTCTCCATATCTGTTTATACTTTGTGCTGAAATCATGGCAATAAAAATTAGAAGTAATGAAAAAATTAAGGGTATACAAGTTTGTCAAATTGAACACAAACTATCACAATTTGCAGACGATACATCTATTATTTTAGATGGCACTGAAGAATCACTGTCAGAAACACTTTTAGAATTAGAGTGGTTTGCTAAATTGTCAGGACTTAAAATAAATTTCTCCAAGACACAAGTCATTTGGATTGGTAGTAAAAAGCACAGCAAAGATATATAATGTACCAACTGGCAATTATCATGGGGCAATTCCACCTTTAAAATACTGGGTATAAATTTTGATGTTGATCTTGAAAAAATGATAAATATAAATTATGAACCATATATTCTTAAGATGAAATCCCTGATTCAGCAGTGGAACAAGAGAAGTCTTACTACTGTGGGCAAAGTCACAGTAGTAAAGTCTTTAATTCTTCCATTGCTGAATCAACTGTTTATTTCACTTCCGAACCCAAATGATGATCTAATTAAAACAATAGAAAATATGCTACTTAAATTAATTTGGAAATCACCATTAAGTAAAGTAAAAAAGGAGGTGGTACAAAAAGAATATCAAGAAGGGGGGCTAAAAATGATTAATGTCAAAAGTTTCATACTGGCACTAAAACTAACATGGTTAAGAAGACTTGTTTTAAAAGATAGTAAATGGCAAAATATTTTCAAAACATCAGTTGATTTAAACAAACTATTAAGCTGTGGAAAACTTCATGTTGAAAGAATAATCGAAAAAATAACAAATAAGTTTTGGAAAGATGTGTTGTATTCATTTAAATTTATTATTGAAAATGAAAACAGGAGAGGTTGGAATGACTTCCTTTCAAGTCCGATATGGTACAACCCACAGATACAAATAGGGGGAAGAACTGTGTTTCTGGAAAAATGGTTTGATAGAGGTATTAAGTTTATAAATGATCTATATACAGAAGAAGGCACACCTCTTACTTTTAATCTTTTCAAAAAGAAATATAATATCCAGATAAATGTTATGGAATATAATAGTATTATTAGCTCTTTGAAAGAAATGTCAAAAATGTATCAAAATACTGAAAAAAACACAAGTATTATTCTAGAAAACCCATTTATTCCAGTCATATTATTGACCATTCTTAAAAATGCAAAGGGCGCTAGAGATATGTTCAGTGTTTTTAATAAACACAAGAGTGTCCCAACTGCACAGAATAAATTCAATAAGATTTTTAAATTTACAAAAGAAGATTGGAAAAAAATATATATACTGCCATTTATCACTACAAATAATAGTAAACTACAGTGGCTGCAGTATAGGATAAATCACAATATATTAGTTACCAACCAGATTCTTAACAAAATCAAAATTATTGATAATTCCAAATGCACCTTCTGTGAACAGGAAGAGGAAACTTTAGTTCACATCTTTTGGGACTGTGAATTGGTTCAAAATTTATTCAAAGAAGTTAATACTTGGCTTAATAATGTAAATTTTTCAAAAAAGCATATGCTTTTTGGTAACACTGATAAAATGGTAAAAGGCAATGCGTATAATATTATCTTATTAGTAATAAAACAGTATATTTACACCACCAGATGTCTTAAAAAAAAATTATCTTTGAGTCTTGTAAAGTCCATGTTAAAAAACACATATGAGTTAGAAAAGATAGCTGCTATAAAAAAACAGCGCTTGGATGACTTCCACTTAATATGGAGTGATTTTGAAGATCTTTTCTCACAGACTTAAAATTCTAGATGTTTAATAGTACTGATTCGTTATTCATCTTTAATGCTTTACAAAAAAAAAAAAAAACTTCTGCCTACATCAATCTGATAAAATCTCAGTGTGCCTACCCACACCACCCCTTTCCAAAAGCCCTTGACTTATAACTATTATAAGATTCATTCTGTGATACCAGTGAATACCTCACACGGAAAGAGTTAAGCAAAAATGAGAACACCAACCTAACTTTATTTCCTACTCTGATTTTTAAGCCTGTTCTACTAAATCTTTGCATACAAATTCATGTATTCTTACTTTAACATAACTTCTATACTTCTTCTTTAATATAATAAAAAAACCATTGTCTTGTTACATTAAATTGCTGTATTGTATATGTTATATGTAAATATTAGTACTATGTATATATATATATATATATATATATATATATATATATATATATATATATATATATATATATATATATATATATATATATATATATATATATATATATATATATATATGTATGTATGTAATTTGCAATGGAACAAAAAAAAAAAAAAAAAAAAAAAAAAGAATTAAATTAAAAATAGAGCATTCGCATATCGTCTATTTTGATCGTTGTTAAAACGGAAAATCACACATTTCGAAACCAAAACAATTTGTCAACTTTGATTCATCAACCAAACAAAGAAAACCAAAAGATAACACGTTTTGTTTTAATCCCTGAATGATTGCAATCAAAACATCGATCTTCAAACACATGAGGTTACACAATGATGCCATTTGCATTTTACGCAATACAGGTTACACATCTACTATTTTCGTATCTGTTTTGATTTTTATTCGTCCTATAGAATTAATATAATATTAATAAAAATAATTTAAGTAAAAATTAATATCATAACAACGTATACATATGGAAGTTTGTAAAAGAATTATGTTAGAATAGTACGAAAATACCGCGTATGACACTACAACAAAATGGCGACCGCCATTGACAACAATCAACGGGACGAAAAAAACCCGATCGAGTCTGTATTTATGTATAATCCGCACCATTCCTTTCCAACTTAAATTAAAAGAAAAAAACTGCGGACAATACGACCCTTTTTACGGTAGTTGAAAAAAAAGTCTGTGTCGAAATTTTTTACTTAAAATGTACTATATACTGTAAAATTTGTTGAAAGTTAGTAAGTATGAAAAAATAGAAACAATTTCTTGTCCATAATAGCTGGTGCACAACTTGTATGCATTCTTTCTGGAGATTTTGGAATCTGTATTTGAAAACTGTGCAAGGTGTAAATAAAACGGTTTCGGTCTGTAATAAAATTAGCTAAAAAATTACACAAAATAAGTACACAACTTTCCGCACCAACCAAAATTCACCGTAGTTTCCAATTCTGGAAAAAAATTAAAATCTAAAACAGTTCCATAATAGCAGGTGCACAACTTCAATATGCGAGCAATCTTTCTTTGTATTTTTAGAGATCTGGTTTGAAAAATTGGTAAGGAATTGTATACACAAAACTGATATACCATCTATTGTTAAATTTGCTTATAAAAAGTCACAAATTTCAAAGTCTACAAAATCATGAAAAAAGTCTTTGAACAATTCCGTAGTCACAACTTTAGTTGCGTGAAACCTTTCTGTGAGGTTTCATGGATCTGGATTGAAAAATGCAGGAGGAGTCAACTAATTAGACTGCGAAGTCTGAAAAAATGGCAAAAATGTGTTCAACAATTCCATATTACCAAGTGCAAAAAAATATGTGTACAATCTTTCTGCAAATTTTCAAGGATCTGGTTTGAAAACTGCAAGAGGAGTTGATTAATCAAAATAAGTACATTTATTTCCCTGCCCGCCTGAATTCATCATACTATAACCTGGGTTTAGACAACTGGGCTAAAAATAAAAAAAAAATCATACAAAATTCATTAAAGGGCAATATAACTTTAATAAGCAGTTGATAGACCAGTGTTATGGAAACTAATTTTTTTAGATATTGTTGGGTTTTTTTGCTGTTTACAGTTTCACTCTGACTCCTATTGTTTTCAAGATATCTAAAATGGCAAAAAAATCTCAAAAATAGTTAATTTACTCCTATAAGCCTGCATGACCACAGATTTTAGTCGATACTAAAATCTGTGGTCATGCAGACTTATTCATAGATTTTCACATGCTATTTTTTCTGAAAAAGAAAAACTAACAATTTGTTTCCAAATTTAGAAAAAATATTTAGTATGGCATTACTTTCCAATCTACAATAATTGCTAACAGTTTTGAGAGAATCAATACTTGTAGCTTGAAATGTCCACCTAATCAAAGTGTTTATTATCCAATTATTGGTTGCATTATATCATTGATACCTGCTGCATGCCATTATCCCAGCCACCATAGACCTGATTATCCTGTAACTGTCTAAAACCTTTCAAAGGTAGGTTTATCTCAACTTTGTCACCAATTTTTAGGAACACCTGACCTGGGCTTACTACATCTGAAACAAAAAAGTAAGTAAACAATTGAAAAAACTGTAGTACTATAAGTACTATATGTACTATAATTAATCATCTTCCAAGACTAGTAGTAAAGGATTATCTATTTTCAGTTATGGTGGTCATCTTGGTTAAAAATAAAAATCATGATAGATGAAAGGCTATTGGATGGTGGATCGAGACCTTACACAGATCATCCTCACGTTACCTATGAAGTGTCAGAGATTTTTTTATTATTCAACATCAAATATAAAAAATGAACAAAAATCAGTTGAAGAAAGGATTTTATATTTTTAATTATTACACCATTTTGGATGCAGTTCAAGCAAAATTTTGGTAGACAACCTCCAAATGATCATTCATACCAAAAGGGCTAAGTGGTTCACAGAAAACAACTGTAAATTATTTGTCAAAGGTTCCTTATTTGCATATATTCATCTAGTTCAGTTGGTTATTGTGAAAAAATAATGCAAAAAAAAACTTTTATTTGTTAAAGAGTGTTTATTATATGAATTTCTATTCTGAGTAAATGCATGAGCTGAAAAGGAAATGATTACCAATTATTACTCATTTACATCAATATTAATAATAATTTGTAGATATCTTTACTGTTTTACTGTTTACATTATTGTAAAACCAAACACAATAACATAACAAATCTAGATCAAAAAAGCTCAAACCTGTATTGAGAAAAATCTACTAGACCATTAAGGTATCCAGACCACAATTGACCACATAATCATATTTGGTGTCCTGGATGTACATTGTTTTTCAATGAAGCAGACCTTGGTAATGTTCGGCAAACATCGGAGTAACTACATTTTTTTTCCTCAAAACTGTTAACATTGACTCAAAGTAAAACTATATTTAATTAGTATCATTAATTAGCAATACATTGATTTAATAAAGCTGTATTTCTTGGTCGGAAAAATAAAATCTTCAATTATGGGTCGGATACCTTAAGAACAATATATTTGTACATGTGTAAACATACCAAATCATGATAAAACCTAAGTTTCTTTGTGCTTTTGTTAAAATGATTCAATTAATAGTCATTTACCAACTAATGGGAGATGCTCAGCATAATAATTTCCACCAGTGGCTGTCTCCGTCATTCTAGTGTAAATAACATCCACACAACCTTCTCCTCCAACTCTGTAACTTTTTGTCAAATTGTCAGCCTTCCATGTTATTTTCACAGCACCCCGGTATGAGTCCTTGCCCCAGGTCTCTAGACTCTTTACACACCCTATGCCCCCTTCCCCACCTGTTAAATAGAAGTTTTAATTTAATGTTGAATTCAAAATGAATATTTGTGGCATTGTCTACAATAAATGTCACATTGAGAAAATCTTCAAATAATTATGGGGTCTACATAGTTTATTATATCATATTTGTAGTTTCTGGATTATAAAAGGGTCATTGGTACCTACATAATATGTGAATAACATCCAGATCTATCCTATGAAAAGTAGAAGTCTTATATATGTTGTTTATAGCTACATATCAAGACAAAAATTTTATTTGTGGGTTTCCAATTTGTGTGATTTATTCTGAGATAAGTTTAATGCATAAAACGAAATATATAGATAGAACATCTACAGAATGGATGAGTTTGAATTCTTTCATTTTCTAAGAAATAACAAATGTGGACTGTGAGCTTATGCTTACTAGTGATCGATACGCCCGTTTTCACCACTATGTGTAAAAATCTAAGTATTCGATAAAATCGCTTTACACCATATTGTACTATAGGATAAATCAATATGCAAACTATCAGGCTTCTACATCCCAAAGGTGCTTAGAAAACTGCAGTGGAAATTTTGCTACAGAAGATCAGAAGAATAGACAAGGGTAAAACAGTATACCCCCCTATTCTTCGTAGTGGGGTATACAAAATAATAATAACCAACCCAAAATTTAGTACTCCATGAAAGATCTTTTCGATTTAAACCACGAAAATAATTGAATCCACAGTATTCCTTACAATGACCTTGACATGCATAGGGTTTTTTAAAAATATAAATATTTCCATGTAACTGTCATGAATTTCTGGTTAGGCAGTTCAATTTTATGAGCAATCATCTATTAAAAAATCCTAACTCTGCATGCAAGTGCTACAAATTAATATGGGTTACTTAGGAAAGCTGCCCCTGTGAGTTTTTCTCATGAATTGTAACTCAATTTGACAGACTGTCACTTTCCAGGTGATGATTAAGGTACATCTATACAGATGATTTTAGAATGTTTTGGAAAGAAAAAAAACCAAACAAAATACAAAATTAAAAATATGTTACAACATAAACTGTCTAGTCAACAAGTACTAGTAGAAGATTACAAAAGCTTTACCCAAAACGGATGAAAGTACCTAATTCTTCTGTAAACCAACTTTTGCACCCGATAATCCTATAGATTCCATTGTTTCACATCCAACATCCAATCATGCGGCCCAAAACAACGTTTAACAAAACATGTTGTTACGTTAAAGCATTCTTGTTGTCATTGGATGTCATGCAATTAGTATAGATGAGTGCACCTGAACTCATTAGTACTGGGTCATCTGTGCCAGAAATCGGCCATGTATGATGGAAACTGATAATGGTATTCATTTTGACTCACGAAGCTAAGTAGAAACAATTCTCTGGATTGGGCTTTAAGTGGATAGTAAAATACAGGGTACTGAGTTGTAAAATGTTGAAAAAACCAAAGAGACTGGGTTTAATAAAGGCAAATTCAGGAATGTCACTTCTGATAATCTAAAACATTAATATTTACAAAAACATGTATTTATTCATTGGTATTACATATTAATGAGAAGAAAATAATTTGTTACTTCACCAGATGGTCTTAGGTTGCAAACCTAGGTATTAAACCTTCCCTCAAAGTAAATAAAGCACCTTTTTAACGAAAAACATTTGAATTTTAAGGGCAGCATATAGTTATTTTTAAAGCAAAGTTATGAAGAAAAAAATGATATATTGACGGTTTTTATATTGAGTCTATATTATGTCTTAGAGAAGCCTTATTGGATCAGGTTAAGCTTTATTGGCCAAAGACAAAATAGTACTAAAACTAACTCAACTGGTTAATAAAAGTGTCATTACATTAAATGACCATATTTATTTTGTACATGCAGTATGTATGTGGAAAGTGGCATTGGGCCTAGGATAACTGTAATACAGTAAGTACTGAGACAGGAAAATGTGCAATCTTTGTCAATGCTGGTTAGTCTAGCATGCCTTGTCTGAAGCTGGTTTCATACTCACAACCCCATATCACTAGTTTTGAGAATACCGTATAACCGGTAATTTTTGCGGTGTGAAATTTTTGCGGATTGGGATTGAAATTCTGATATTTTATTTTTGCTGATTTTAATTTTTGCGGTTTTACATCTTTAACAAAAAAATGTCGAGTTTTTTTTTCTGTTGGCGTTTATATTAACCGGAAGTAGATAGGGTGAATCAAAAGTACACATTTTTTCTATACATTAAAATCTTAAAAGCATTAAAAACAATGAGTTTTTTTTAATTGGTATTGCAATAACAATCAATTTCTGATAGAACCTGGTTAATACACGCGGACAAATGAGGTAGGTGTTTTAATTGGAAATCGATATTTACAGGTAATTATAACGGTTAAATAACGGATTAATCACAGTTTCTTGTATAAACATCCTTTGTGTTATAATACCGGTAGACAATAACAATGAAGGAAAATTTTTTGGTGTTTTTGTTTCTTGTAAAAACATCCTTTATTTTGTATCTATCTGATGGACAATAACAATAAAGAAAAAATTTATTGATGTTTTTATAGTGAATGATTTAGGTTGAATATTTTATTAAATCTCCGAAAACGAGAAAACTATTCACTTCGCTTTGATGATTTTTATTTACCACCGAGATAATTAATATCCCGAAGGGGTAATAAAATATTGATCGACACAAGTTTGTGCAACTTTACCATTATTTGCTGATAGGAATTCTTCATACTTTTATAATTTTCATAATTTTGCGGTCGAGTGTCAACCGCGAAATAACGCAAAAATTAAATTACCGCAAAAATTACCAGTTATACGGTATAATGGCATGCACATGAATATATATTTTTAGGTCACCATAACTAATAACAAATACCATCATCATTTTTCCATTTCCAATGAGGGCCTCTCATCACCTCAGCATTTGGAAAGATCCCTTTAGCTGTTTTTCTACATGGTTTACTGCTAGATCGTGGTGGTACATTCAAACTACAAAAATAAATAAAAGTAGTGATTTAAACTTTCCCAAAACTTCTATACGGCAACTTTAATCTTGTTTAATCACATGTACTTTGCCAAATATGACATGCCTACAAATGAAAATGAATGTTTCTTACCTAGTGAATACTCCAATGTTAACATTATGGCTTTTCTTGTGCTTGATATCACACAAAATGAATTAATAATTACCCTGTACACTCAGGAGTATCTACTCTGGCATAGATCAAAACTTTCGCTGCAGACTCAGGAGTATCTACTCTGACATAAATCAATACTTGTGCTGTAGACTCAGGAGTAACTACTCTGGCATAAATCAATACTTATGCTGTACTCAGGAGTATCTACTCTGGCATAAATCAAAACTTACGCTGTAGACTCAGGAGTATCTACTCTGATATAAATCAATACTTATGCTGTAGACTCAGGAGTAACTAATCTGACATAAATCAATACTTATGCTGTAGACTCATGAGTAACTAATCTGACATATATCAATACTTATGCTGTAGACTCGGGAGTAACTACTCTGGCATGAATCAATTAATCAATACTTATACTGTAGACTCAGGAGTATCTACTCTGACATAAATCAATACTTGTGCTGTAGACTCATGAGTAACTAATCTGACATAAATCAATACTTTATACTGTAAACTCAGGAGTAACTACTCTGGCATGAATCAATTAATCAATACTTATGCTGTAGACTCAGGAGTAACTAATCTGACATAAATCAATACTTACCCTGTAGACTCAGGAGTAAATAATCTGACATAAATCAATACTTATACTGTAGATTCATGAGTATTTAGTTATCTACTCTGGCATAAATCAATACTTACACAGCAGACTCAGGAGTATCTACTCTGACATAGATCAATACTTATACTGTAGACTCAGGAGTATCTACTCTGGCATAGATCAATACTTATACTGTAGACTCAGGAGTATCTACTCTGACAGAAATCAATACTTGTGCTGTAGACTCATGAGTAACTAATCTGCACTAAATCAATACTTTATACTGTAAACTCAGGAGTAACTATTCTGGCATGAATCAATTAATCAATACTTATGCTGTAGACTCAGGAGTATCTACTCTGGCAAAGATCAATACTCATACTGTAAACTCAGGAGTAACTAATCTGGCATAAATCCATTCTTATGCTATAGACTCATGAGTAACTAATCTGACATAAGTCAAAACTTATGCTGCAGACTCAGGAGTATCTACACTGGCATAAACCAATACTTATGCTGTAGACTCAGGAGTAACAACTCTGGCATAATCCAATACTTATGCTGTAGACTCATGAGTAATCTGACATAAATCAATACTTACGCTGTAGACTCAGGAGTATCTACTCTAACAAAGGCATGATTTAAGTCATGCTTGTCATTCATATAGCATGGATTACACAAATCAAAATCTGCACAATCACAACATTTCCATCGTATTCCACGTACACCATTCTCTTCACAGATGTCACATGTTATGCCTTCATGAACTATTCCTGCAAAAATTAGTATGTTCCAATAAGCTTGACATTTATTGATGGACATAGTAACAATCCTATATACAATACTAATACAATTAAAACATTTTATAAATAAGTTCAGTGTATGCTGGTTCTACCACTATTATGTTAATTCTTCAGATTTCTAATAAATTTGGTCTGAGCACCTTTGAAGTCTGATTGACAAAACCTGTCTGGAGTAGTAAACTTATTCACAACTTTGTCAACTTCGACTAGTTTTATTTATATTTGGGTTTTTTTGCTTTCAATTTAGTTTTAGCACATTTCTGCAATTTTACAGAAACTTTATGATCATGGTTTCCAGTTTTTATTGGGAAAGGAAGCCATTCCTGTGAATTGTTATTTATTGTTATTACAATGACAAAACCTAATT
Source organism: Limnoperna fortunei (assembly GCA_944474755.1). Classification (NCBI taxonomy): domain Eukaryota; kingdom Metazoa; phylum Mollusca; class Bivalvia; order Mytilida; family Modiolidae; genus Limnoperna; species Limnoperna fortunei. Next base: position 53,997,016 of record OX104122.1, read on the forward strand.
ATGAAGTTATAAGAATTACATTCCTAATAGTACTGTTTTTTGTTTTGTGTTATAGCTGCTAAGAGTTGATATATCTTTGAGGACAATTCAGAGGTTTTGCTAGTTTATAAGGAAATGCCAATGTCACCCATCTATTTAAAATTCAATAACTCAGGTGAAACTTTGTAAGCAGAATGATTTAATGACAAACAACTTTTAAATACTACATTAAAGCTGTGTAAAATAAAAGAACTGAACACTACAGCTGACATGAATTCAATCAAAGAAAATTTTACAAACTGAAATTACTATTACCATACTTTCATAATTTTTACTCCAACAAATGTCTACAATATTATAATAATAATAATAATAATAATAATAATAAATGCTTTATTTAAAGAGGGTAACTCAGTTAGTTAAAAACTAATCTTCCCTGAGGCCCTCATAAAGTTCATCATACAAAGTTACATGAATACAAGAGATAACATATGAAAGTTCACATTACAATTAAAATAATGAAGCATACAAACACATATCATCAAAACTGATGAACAAGAAACATTAAACATGTAAATGTTAAGGTCCATATTGTATACAAAGTATAACATTATAAATTGTCTAAAATTATCTCTTGATTTTGTGTATTCAATAAAAATGATTTTAATTTAATCTTAAAAGTATCTAGAGATTTAGAGGAACGTACAGTGATTGGAAGTCTATTCCAGAGAAAAGGTCCAGAATAGAAAAGGATTGTTTAAAAAGTTCTGTTTTTGGTTTTGGAATACACAAATCTCCATTTGTTGCATTTCGTAATTGATAAGGATTTTCATTAGAGATGTAATTTATCTTTCTTGTAAGATATTGTGGGGCTTCATTATTAATGCATTTATGAACTAAAATACATTTATGATACATAATTCTATTTTCAACTGTCAAAAATTCTAATTTTTTGAAAAGAGGAGCAGATGGGGCTAAAAAGTCAGCATCTAAAATAAGTCTGACAACTCTTTTTTGGAGTTTTGCAATACGATTCAAGTTTAGTGCACTACAATTTCCCCAAATAGTGATACAATAGTCAATTAAAGGCAAAATATAACCATTTTAAAACAGTTTCATTGAATCAAGAGTTAGATACCTTTTAATCTTTGACAACAAATAGATTCGACTTGAAATTTTTGAACAAACACTGTCAACTTGTTCAGTCCAGTGTAGATTAGAGTCAATTTTAATTCCTAGAATTTTTTCACAATTTGAAATCTCCAATGGTATTGATTTTAGACAGAGATTGAAATTTTTATTTTGTGTAACAAGCTTTTGCTTAGTTCCAATAACCATACACTTTGTTTTACTACAATTTATAAACATTTTATTTTCTTGACACCATTTTTCAATTTCAAGTATGTCTTCTTGAATTTTGGGTTGCAGAACATCTACATTTTTACCAGATAAATGAATTGTTGAGTCATCTGCATATAGATCAGTAAGGGAATGTTTAACTTGAAGGGAAAAATCATTAAATATATAATATAAAGAGAAGAGGTCCAAGTATTGAACCTTGGGGGACACCATACTTGATTTTCATTGGATCAGATTTAATATTTCCTATTGGACTTGTTGTGTTCGATTGTTCAAATATGACCTGAAAAATTCAACTGTTTTTGTATTACATCCATATATATTTAATTTTTTGCATAATATATCATGGTCAACTACATCAAAAGCTTTTCTTAGGTCCAGAAGGATTGCAATGTTTATGTTCCCTTCATTCATTTGTTCAAGAAAATGATCAATAATATTAGTTAGAGCGGTTTGGCATGAATGATTTGGTCTAAATCCTGATTGTGCTGGATGAAGTAAATTTAGATTTGACAAATAACTGTAGAAATTTTTTTGAACATGGTGTTCAATAAGTTTTGTTAAAGTGGGGAGAACTGAAATTGGCCTATAGTTTGAAGTTAAATCTTTATCTCCCGATTTAAATATTGGTGATACTTTTGCATTTTTTAAAATATCAGGAAAAATACCCTTTCCAATGATTTTATTGAATATATAAGTTAAAGAAGACACAATAAATGGTGCACTTAGTTTGAGTAACTTTGGACCAATACAATCAGATCCTGCTGATTTATTTACATTAAGTTTATTTATACTCAGTAGTAAATCCGGTACCTGTATGTAGGGAATTGAAAATGGTTGTGCTAATTTATCCATTACAAATTCTCTTAGCTTGATAAAATCAGTGCATGAGGATTCAGAGTCAGTTTCTCTCAATTTGTCTACACATGTAGTAAAAAACTTATTAAATATGGTAACAATTTCTTTTGTGTCAGTAACATGTTTGTCATCTTCAATTTTTAATTTGTATGGTGTTGTATTTGATGTAGGAGTAAGACTTTGAATGCAGCTCCACAAGATTCTTGGATCTTTAGAATCATTTACCATGTTGTTGTAATATAATTTTTTAGCATCATTTGTGAGTTGAATTGTTTTGTTTCTCCAAAATCTATAATTTGACCAGGACCTAAGAGCATGATATTTTTCCCTCATTTTTCTAGCATTACTAATTTCTTCATTATACCATTTAGGTTGTTTTTCTCTCTTTATTCTCTTAGTGATCAGTGGGGCATGTTTATTTATAATAGTGTTGAAAATAGTATACCATATTTCAATACATTTCTCTGGATCACACTCCATTTCAACTTCATAGAAGGGTGCAGTAGTTAAATCATTTAAGAAAGAATATTCATCAAATTTTCTAAAATTTCTAAATGTATTATTACATACATATTTTTCTCCTTTTTTTCAGCATGCACATATTATAGTTAAAATACTATGATCTGTTTTCAATCTACATGTACAATGTACTAGTATATTCTTTACGGCTCTTAAGGTTTTTGTTTGAATGGTGTTTTAACGCCACTTTCAGAAATCTTTCAGCTATATCATGGCGTCCAGTTTTTATTTGGGGAGGAAGCTGGAATACCCAGAGAAAACCTCCGACCTACAGTAGGAAATCTGGCAATCCTTATCAATTAAGATTGGAGTCGAGTACATTCTGCCCGCAGTGAGACTCGAACCCACAACCTCAGTGTTGACAGACCAAGTGATCCATAGTAGACCAACTACCTTAACCACTAGGCCACAGTGGCCCCCGGCTCTTAAGGTGGAAATTTCATTATTATCTGTAGCCTCATTTTAAATGTCCAGCAATTACGGACAAAGAACTGAAGCAGTTTTTTGAACAGCTGTTCTCTACATTAAGCCTCATTTTAAATGTCCAGCAATTACGGACAAAGAACTGAAGCAGTTTTTTGAACAGCTGTTCTCTATATTAAGATTTGACCAACAGGTAATAGTATTCTGACTGTAATAGTATTCTGACTGTAAATTTATCTCAAGTATGTGCTGCTACAAAGTCTTATCCCTTACCTGATGGAGCTGTATCAAATACTCTCAAGTCATATTTTCCATTTTCACCTGCCCTGTATCTCAGCTCTCTTCCAGAATCCCAAATAACTGTCACCTTCTTGTCATCTGATCCTGGCTTAGGAACAAAGATAACGGTTCCTAGGAAGCCCTCTCCATTATCCTGTTTCTTGGAATTCCAATCTGGGCCTCGAACAACTCTGGTACCTGGTTTTATCTAGAAAACAAAAATAAATGATACATGGCATACACATGTATGATATCATCGAAATCTAGATGGTAGCCATCTCACTGGGCCCCACTGACCTTTAGGTCAAAGTTCAAGGTTAAAGGTCATCAACCATGGTATGCAACATATTGCCTTGATATTATCTACCCACATACCAAATATCAAAAGCCTACCTAAAAAATAAAAAAGATATAGCCGGACACAACAAATGGATGGACAGACTGATCACTACAGAGTGTCCGCCACTTTGTGGCGGGCCCTAATTAAGGGGCAATTGGTATTTCTCCAAAGAAAAGTTTTTTAATATTTTTAAAAAAATCATCATTGCATGCATGATTATAAAGTAAAAGTTGCTTACCAATTCAGTAACATTTAAATCTAATGTTATGGCTTTGTCAAGTGAAGTTTGATGTCTCAGTGGAACTATGAATAACAACATTGCATATACAAAATGCATACCTTAATATGTGTTGGTGTACTGCATGATTAGTCCATAAGTTGGTTTTATATACTTAATGATACTTATGTGTAAGTTGATGACTGTTGTATACTTAATGTTTACTAATATATTTGGCAAACATAAGACATGAGATAAACTAAACAAAAACTTCCAAATCTAATTCATTTTAAAATCTTTCACTTGCTCTCCCCTTGTTCAATAGCTGTTACAGCAATAGAAACACAGAGAGCAAGTGAAAGATTTTATTTTATAGTCAAAATACAATGACCTGTCAGGTATTTTCTACCTATTGGTCAACCAATTCTTAATATAGATAACAGCTGTTTAGAAAACTGCTTCATTCTGTTTTCTTTAAAGCTCTTCATCAGTGATAGCGTGGACATTTAAATTGCAGCAACTTATGTGTGACTCATGCAGTTTCATCTACATTGTACTTTATAGCTATCTTCCAGATTAGAAGTTTGAAGTTATTCGAGTCATAAATAAATAGCTGCAATTTTAATGTCCAGCTCTTTCTGATTAAGAGCTATGAAGAAAACAGATTGAAGCAGTTTTCTAAACAGCTGTTATCTATTTTTGGAATTGATTGAGCAATAGGTAGAAAATACCTGACAGGTCATAGTATTTTGACTATAATTAGATTGAAAAACCTCACAATTTAATTAATAACTTAAAGACATAACAGGGGCCTCGGTGGCCGAGTGGTCAAGGTAGTTCATCTACTATTGATCACGTGGTCTGTCAACACTGAGATTGCGGGTTCGATTCTCACTGCAGGCAGGGTGTACTCGACTCCAATCTTAATTGATAAGGATTGCCAGTTTTCCTACTGCAGGTCGGGGGTTTTCTGCAGGTACTCCGACTTCCTCCCCCAATAAAAACTGGACGCCATGATATAGCTGAAAAATTGCTGAAAGTGGCGTTAAACACCATCAAACAAACAAACATAAAGACATAACAGCAAATAACAGAAGGGACAAATATACATGTAAGGTCATAAATACTGGTGTGAAACAAGATTGTTTATTGTTTTCTTTTATCTTCCTTTCACATTGTGAGCCCTATACTAACTTATGGGTTGTTTATCTGATATTTTATACATTTATTGAAATGTTAATTTCAAATTTCTGATGAAACTTACCAGTGAACACATATTTGTAGAAAAAAAAATTACGAGAAAGAGAAAAACGATACTTAAATAATTTCTTAGAAAACAATCTTAAATTACTTATTTTACAAAAAAAAATATTTGATACTATCTTTGGTTCATTTTACTACATGTATCACACAAAATGGAATCATCCGAGGGTGAACAATTACTAAAATCCTATACTCATGGCTTGAATTTTTATTAAGAATCAGTTAAAAGGGTGCTAAATGGGTGAAAGACATACACTACTATAGTTTGCCCATGAACAGTTTAAAAAAAATGTTACAGTGAGTGGTCCATGATGATGCTCTTACTTCAGAGACGGTCTGAAAATAAATCCCACGCTATATACAAAGCTATGGACAAAATTTCAGTATGTATCATTTATACTTGCTAAAAAAAATTGATGAAAAATTGTTATGAATGGACACACAATGACGCACACAGACAGAAAAACAGTATACCCCTATCCTCTATATTGGGAGGGGGAAATAATTACTATTATTATACTTTACTATGGAACCAGTACTAAAATAAATTAGATATTATGAGCAATAACTGCTTCCCCCCCCCCCCCCCTCAGAACTGCACGTGGGTACAATAACTGTCTGGGAATTTGCGCGTAGACAAAATAACTAGTTATTTGTTCGACGTGCCAAAGTGCACCAAATTAGAAAGGGGAAATAACAAGTTATGTGTTCGACATGCAAAAGCGCGCCAAATGTTAAAGGGTTACACAGTTAAGACTACACAGTCCCCTTGTTCTTGTTTGTGTTAATTAAGTTCAGTATAATAATACAGTTATGGCCTTTAATTGACTTCTGGTAATATCCAAATAATTAAATCTCAAAAGACTTATTTTTTCTCGGTCCTGCAGACCACAGAAAAATAACCTTTTCTCAATTTAATAATTATGGATATTAGCTTAGTTAAAGCAGGTTAAAGGCCATTATTGTATCATATGGAAACATTACGTAGTAAAATATATTTTTATAACAAACTTTGAATACTAGCTGCATCATTTTAAAATATTTATGATTTATGAAGTAAAACATAAAACATTTTGTATTTTGATTTCATTTTAAAATATTACAAGACTACATATACACGTATACTACCAGCAGAGTTTTACAATAATGAATATAAATAATTGACTATGAATGATGCAAATTACTTTGAAGGCCATCTGGTCAAAAAATTATCACCATACACTAAAATAACGAGTAAACTATTTTAGGATAGTTGAAGATATGTCTTGTTTAGCATGACAAATGCCTGTTTAGTCTGGGTAGAACAACAACGAAGAAATATAAAACTCTGGATTGAGCTAACTCTGATCTAAACATTTGACTTCCTCTTAATCTTTCCTTGCTTAATGTTTTATATTTTCTATCACCCCGAATAAAGAGAGATTTAGAAAGAGGCCTGTAAAAATAACAGATTATACAGAATTTGGGATTTATCAAGTGGAATACTTTAGATCATGAATTATTTCATTTAGTTTCCAATTTTCCTAAAAGGAGTTTTGGAGAAATATTTAATAACCAACTAGTATTTGTGGTACTTTAAACAATAAAAACAACCAATATTCCCTAAATGACCGACCAATTTGTTTAAATTTTGTCTAATTGTACTAGTATTCTTACTTTCCATGTTTTTCTGTTATTTAAAAAGTAAGAACATGGGATGATTAGTATGTTCTTATACACATTTTTGGGAAAGACCATATGCATGTGAGCTCGTTGGTACTGGGTCATGGATACCAGTAATTGGTCCGTTACAGAAGAAATTATTGTTCAATTTTTTAAACAATTTAAGATATTTAATGTATAGCTGACATTTTATCATCCATATTATTTGACAAACGTTTTCGCAGCAATTAGCTGTTCTTACTGTAAATCTCTGTTACCAGTTCAACAGGGTGTCTTTACTTATATCTATTACATATAAAGCTTTAAAAGACAAATTTTTTTGATCTACAATAGTTTTCAAGATATTTATTTTGTCATTACTAGTAAGTTCTGTTTGACTTACAAGTGATGGCATTGGTTATTGTTGTATAGAGGATATAATTAATCCAACTTGGGTCTTGACAGAACAATTGCAAGCTATGTTGTCAGATAAAGTTTGAGATTTCAAAATAAAGTTGCAGCTTTCCAGATGTCTCGGCTATAGTACATGCATTTAGGGTCTTGTACAGATCACCATACTTTATAGTCAAAATACTATGACCTATAAAGCTCTTAATCAGAAAGAGCTGGACATTTAAATTGCAGCAATTCATGCATGACTCAGGTAACTTTACTGGAGAGATTGCCATAGGGTATAATGAGTTAGAAGTTTAAAAGTTACCTTAGTCACACATGAGTAGCTGCAATTTAAATGTCTAAGCTATCACTGATGAAGAGCTTTAAAGAAAACAGAATGAAGCAGTTTTCTAAACAGCTGTTATCTTTATTAAGAATTGGTTGACCAATAGGTAGAAAATACCTGACAGGTCATTGTATTTTGACTACAATAAAACATTTTGGCCATGATTTATGTAATTAGTTGAAAAATTTAATGAAAATATTAGATGAAAAAAAAAAGTTAAATCACTTTTTAACCTTAAATAAAATATGTTATGTTAATAACATTGGTTTTAATCAATAGATTAATTGACAAAGTATATTTAATCATTAATTAAAAGTTATGATCACAATTAAAAAGTTACATAATTTAACTACTTTGATTTATAGCCACATCCATATACATCGAACATACATATATATTGAACATTTAAAGAATATAACCCAAGCCTAACAACAAGCCAACTTCAAAAGTGATCAGAATTTTGATAAAAGATAAGAGTATACAAGCACAATGAGAAGTTCTTTTTAGTAACTAAATTTGTTTCTTTATTTATCTAGAAAGTCCTCCCTGGTGGAGTGGTTAAGGTAGTTTGTCTACTATTGATCATGTGCTCTTTTAATGCAGAGATTGCAGGTTTGAGCCTCATTATGGCCACGGTGTGCCAGACTCCAATCTTAATTGCCAGTTTTCCTACTGAAGGTCTGGGTTTTCTCTGGGTAATCTGGCTTCCTCCCCAATAAAAAACAGGATGGCATAATATAGCTGAAAAATTGCTTTAACTGGTTTTGAACACCATTATAAAGCATGCAATCACCTTTGGAAAATGAATTAAACACAATTTAATAAATGAGACTAGAACTTGATCAAAAGATTTTAAATACTTTAACATTTATAATTTATAAAACTCACTAATAATTAAAATGTCTATATGGACAAAAATACATGTTGTATATAATACTATATTTATTATAGTTTATACTATTTATATTACACAATACTGTCTATATATTGTATTAACCTTGATGTGTACTTTAATTTATGGGAGGGGCCTCAGTGGCCGAGTGGTTAAGGTAGTTTGTCTACTATTGATCTAGCTGTCTGTCAACAATGAGATTGAGGGTTCAATTCTCAATGCAGGCAGAGTGTTCTCCAATCTAGTATTAATTGACAAAGATTGCTAGTTTTCCTACTGCAGGTCGGGGGTTTTCTCTGGGTACTCCAGCTTCCTCCCACAATAAAAACTGGACGCCATGATATAGCTGAAAAATTGCCGAAGGTGGAGTTAAACACCATCAAACAAAACAAACAATTTATGGGAGAACACCTATATAGGCTGTACTCCCTTAATTTGATCATTGTATCTATTGATGCATTTTCAATAAAATCATTTGTATTGTTGTTTAAATACCTTACACTTGCTTCAACCCATCATTTCTTCTGACAGACCATCACCAAACAAGTCAGGACCATATTGTGTATGTCAAATTCATCATCTATTTTGTCATTTTAGAATGATGCACATCGCTGTTTGGTAAATTTGTTTTACCTTTACTAGACTTATACGATAAATTTCATAATATTTTAGTATTGTTTTCAATTGTTGGTTAGATAATCGATATATATGACTTTGGGTTGGTTTACGCTAATAAATTGCAAATTTGGTTTATGTACAGTAGAAATATATTTCAACATTAAATTTAATTAGTGCAAGCTATATAATATTACTTGATATGCAAATTCTTGATTATTTTATAATGCTAATTTCTGATACATATACTAATGGGCCTCAGAGGTGATGTCAATCTAATTAAAATTATATATTTCACTTGCTCCCCCCTTTTTGTTATTGGTCGCTGTGACCAATAACAAAAAGGGGGGAGCAAGTGAAAGATTTAATTTTAATTAGATTGAGGTGATGTGGACTAGGTAATTATACAGCCATCTACATATAATCAATGGTCTGAGGTTGTGAATTTGAGACTGACTTAAAAGACATTGTGCCAATACTGAAGGATTGCCCGTTTTGCTACCAAAGGTCAGGGCTTCTCACCAGATACTCAAATTTCCTCCTGCAATAAAACTGAATGCCATGACATACATAGCTGAAAAATTCCTGAAAGTGGCATACAAATGCCATTTAAACACTGATATGTCAAACTGAGAGTCTTTAGTATTGTTTAAGATGCCTAAAAGGCAGCCTTCATATACCACAAGAAAACAATTTTAATTTTATAGGTACTTTGAGTCAAATTTGTCAGCAAATTCCTCTGATCTTTTGTATTATCACTTTGAACTTTCAAATTTTTAACAAATCTCATGCATTTTTATCAGCTTGACAGCCCTGGAATTATTGTCCACTAAGCATATGACCATATGGAGAGTAATATATTTAAACTGAATCCTCTATCTCCTTTAGACTCTGCTGGGAGCATGGGATGTTAGAGGAGTTTCGTATGCATAATTTGTGATGGGTAAAAACTCCAGGACTCTGGTAGGAGTTGAACAAAAGGCGATTCTTAGGCTAATCATGTTTAAGTACATAAACACACATGATGTATTTAATTTTTTTTTAATAAAAGATTTAATAAAAGTGCTAAATGATAAAAAAAAATATGTATATAAGGTATATAACTGTTTTTAGTTCTACTTTCTCTTTCCGTTAATTTAGCATTGGAATGGGAGGTAACTCATTTTTTTATAGAGGTGTCTACTGTAAGTACAATGTAGTACAAGATCTTATAATTCCTATCCGCTTACCCCATTTACTTACTTTGAATTGTTTATCGTCTTCATTTAAATTCATTGTTATGGTTTCCAAAACAACAGAATAAAATTTAGAAAACTAAAGTTTTGTGGTATTTACATCCGCACTAAAAATGTGTAAAACATGACGTTGCTTGAATACGGTATTTTTTCTCGGAATAGAAAGCAAAAGAGGCGATCATGGGGGATATAATTTAACCAATTAACATTTAAAATGCCTACCTCACTCATTACTTCCTAGTTTAGGCTAACGTAAAATTCTGAGATTTTCCGAATGATTTCAGAGAATATTGCGGGAAATTTAAATTGTTGCAGTGGACAAATGATTTTAAGTAGATGCACAGGGTGCTGTAAAAAATGATTTACTTGACCCTTTAAATTAATACTGGGTCGATTTTGTTCGACCCACTATCATTCGATAGCGCAAGTAAATCGATTTTCACAGAGAAATTAAACATTCTAAAAGATAATAGAGAATAACAAGAGAGGATATGGTTGTCACCATATCCAGTGATAACCCGATCAGGACTGAAGAATTTACTGATATGTGTATGTTTGTTTCGTAGACCTGTTTATTGAATAATATACATGTCTATGGTTTGTTTATTAGTATTTTGTTTAAATAATAGAGTCACCGTTTGGGTTCCTTCATTTCAGTATATTAACATATCTCAAAGTTTCATTAAGATTAGTTGGAAAGTTTCGAGTCATTATTTGCAAACCATTTTTTAAAGAAATTTTCAAATATTTGTTTTTTTTCGTTGTGATCTTGACACTGTGGATCTTGATATTAGGCAGAATATCCCATCTGGTATTCGCACATTATTTTAACACAACACAGTTTCTTTCAGAAAAACTTTCTTCACTACATCAGCAGAAATATCTTTTTTCATGTAAAAAAACCAGAAACTTATTTTTAGTAATAAAACTGTAACAGGAGGGGTTTTGAATCATCTGGAGTGCGAGTTGCTAAGCCACAAATTGTGTACCATGCTCAGTTATGCAATCTCTGCAGTATTTTTATCCAGTGGCTACTTTCTATGCATTAACAACTCACAACTCCAAGAACATGTTTAAATCACAACCCTTTGTTAACAAAAAATGTTCGGATTCGAACACAGGGACCTGAATCTTTGAACTCTCATCGTTAGACATGACCAAATGATACAAAGAAATGTTGCAACATTATTTATAATGTAAAAAAGGCAATGAAAATTACAGTTCAATTAAAATATAATTTACAAAAGGCAAGTCTAATTAAGATCGTAGTCTTAGAAGACTATAGTGCCTTTAATATAATAGTCTAAATCAGTGGCGGATCCAGCGGGTTGGGGGCGTACGCTCCCCCCCCCCCCGTTAAATAAGGGAAAGGAAAAAAAGAGAACAGGGAGGATAACAACCAGCGCCAAAGGCAAAAATGTAATCCCCGCTCGTCCTCGCCATAAATTAATGCATTAACGGTACTACCCCTGCAGTAAATGAGCCTCTGCGAGGCGCAGGAGGACAACTTCGTGGCCCTCATTCTCCGATATCCCCTTTTTACGCCACCCCTTTCGAAAATCCTGTATCCGCCCCTGTAAATAGACTTTGGCTTTTAATATAAAGCAATCTAATACAGATGATTTTAAACATAAATAAGAATCAGTTTGAACACCTGAAAAGAGTATCATGCCATGCATGCATTAAATTGCAAAATTATTAACGATTTTTCATAATCAATCTAACAAATTATTGGTTAACATACAAATACAATTATACAGTCCATTTTAGTTCTTATCACACAAACTTGTTAATAATTATTGAAATAATGTCCATATTAATAATTTATAACCACCAAGGCAGGCAACTCCATCTAGTTGTAGGCCTTAATCGCCACAAAACCATGACCCCCGCCCCCCTTTTATTTTAGATATAAATCCAAGTAAGATCTGCTGCAATAATACATATTAATAATGAAACACGTGAGTTTCCATAAACCAATGGAAAGAAGAATCAGCTGAATGACTATCAACAATAACAAAAAAAAACTACGGGAAAATCACATGTTTCGAAACCATCACTTATTTACGTCTAATCACGGAACAAAACAAATAATGACATGTTTTATAGTCAGTTGTTCACAGTACATAAAAACATTATACACCGTTTAACAATCAACAATGCAAAAGTAAATTCTTAAAATGGCGATGAATGATCTGAAGAGTTCTTCGTGGACTACTTTTTCATAACTTCAATGTAATTTCTATTACTAAGAATATATTTTTACGCACAATAATATTTACAAAAGGTGTAAACTGAACCCAAAGACAGTAATAACCCTCTATACGAAATTATTACGCGTAAATTTTGGGTTATGAAAATAAACCATTCACGGACATGCGTTGTAACAAAATCGACTACATTTAGCTCAATTTGTTAGAGGACTGGCTGGCAATGCGAACATCCCGGTTCGATCCCCGGAGGTGGCAAGATTATTTCATGCTCTACCGTTACATTTGGCGCCCAACTGTAAAACCCACATAGAGGATTTGTCGGGTTTGTTGTGAATTATCACGAGTATGATGATTATTTAAGTTTGAAAAGTGTAACAGGAGGCATATCTGCATAGCAGATAGTAGATATATAGCCAGTCAAAATCTATTCGACGTCGACAGGAGCAGGAGCTAACGGAGTACTTCTTTAGCTCACTTGGTTAGAGGACTGGCTGGCAATGCGAAGATCCGGTTTTGGTCCCCGGAGGTGACATAATGTTATTTCATCCTCTACCGTTACACGTGATTGAAATAAATAAAGAGAAATAAGTGAGTTACGGCAGAGAAATATAATTACATATGTCAATGTACTTATATGTATATGTCTCTGGTTACGGTACACAAATAATCAAGAACATAAATCGGAACGTTATAAATAATACTAGTCCCAGAAATAAATAAATGTGAAAATGAAACAGGCTTATTCATTTGAAAATATTTTAATTTCGTTTAATTCGTTTAAATACTCAATACATGAGCAAAGTTGGTTATTTCGTATAACCTAACTTGGGTTTTCAGCACGTGACTGATTGTGACGTCATAATAAGATGTATTGATGACGTTGACTATACATGAATTCTTCCGAAACAAGTGACGACACTAAAATTGTGAATTGCAAATATTATTTGATTACTTGTAAAACATTGTTCTTATTACTTCATTTTTACTATAGAATTAAGAAATAATTCACGGACGCTGTGGTTTATCATTGTTTTACCACGAGATGACCATTTATGTCGTTATTTTATCCCTCGCTATCGCTTATTTATGTCGTTATTTTATCCCTCGCTATCGCTCGGGATAAAATAATACGACATAAATGGTCATCCCGTGGTAAAATAATGATAAATCACAGCCTCCGTGAATTATTTTCATTCTAATAAGACAATTAGAGTACATTTATAATATTTTCGTACCTATAGAAAACATCATTTCCGCCATAAACTGGCTGTTCCGTCAATGTAACACACAAATATATTGCAACGGATAATTATAGCGCGTGTCGCTATTTATAAGATTTATACGTCATATGCAATAGCTTTCCAGTGGGAGTTACAGTTTTGTAATTGGAACAGCCATTTAAAACACGCCCTTTTCAGCGCGTGTTGCTCATAGATCAATCATTTTGTTACCACTGTTGTGGACTCAAAGCCTTTAAAGCACGTCATATTATAGAATTTAAAATATAAGGTTTGTTTTCAATTGTTGGTTAGATTATTGGATATAAACGACTTTGGGTCGATTTACGCTGCAACATAAACCGCGAAGCCCTAGTAAAAGGGATATAATAAAAAAAAATATTAGCATTGAGATAGCTAGCGTAATAAATGTAGAGGTTATTATAAATGGTACTCCAAGGTGAATTGGGCAGTCCGGACCATTACAGAAAATTGTAAAATTACAAAAAATTGTAATATTACAAGAAACTGTAACTTTACAGTTTCTTGTAAAATTTACGCTGAGTAGCAGTTGTCTCCCGTGTAATACAGTCAAATTTTTATGAGGGGTGACAACTCTGTTCTTGATATGGTCACTGATAGTAAGAAAGACAAGTATTAGCTTTCCTAAAAAGCTAGCCGTCTCTAAGCTTTATTTTTCGTGGACAAAAATACGTACTGTTTTTTAATGTTATTATGTATTGTTATTATTAACATCACTTCATTATAAGTATACAATGTTTAGATAGCCAAATCAGGCAACCGCAAAATATAGGTCAGAGTCAGCATATGAAGCATGCACTATGCTAAGCATCTCTAGATGCATCATTCTACGCGGTAAGATAGTTGATGTGAACCTTGTCAGTAAGCAGGAAAAGATTGAAATTGTTCTCCTTTTCTCACTTGTTTTTCCGTTTTTCTCCGTTTAAGTTTTATGATACACATTTTATGATAAACATACACAAATCAATGCGACTTTCCTTGTAAAACAGTTAAATTCCTATTATCTTGCATATTTTTTTCTTTTTTTATCGTAACCGATTCGTGATCGCTCGGCTTTTCTCGAGTGGCAACGAACGGCGGTCGGCCTATTATTATTGCTACCGCAATGTTATGCGGGGTTTTCATCACTAACTTAGCTCTGCTTATTTGTTGAGTATTTTAAGTTTGGTTTGGACTACCAGGAATGATATATGGGCTTGAGATAATGAAATGTAGGCAATATGAAATAGAACAACTAGAAAAGATGCAGAGGAAAATCTTGAGGCCTTCCAAACAAAACCGCAAATACTGCAGTTTACCTATTCGTTGGTGCAATTCCAATACAGATGTATATAGATCGTAATAATATACTGTCACTCCTTAAGAATATAATCAGATGCCCATCATCAGCAGAGTATAATATCTTAATTAGACAACATTGCTTCAACAGAAATAGCAACGAACTTTTTACAGAAAGGGCTGAACTAGTTTTAGAGAAATATGGAATGGAGACAATACATGAACTAATGAAAAACTCTAGATCAAAAAAGGCGTGGAAAAAAGAAGTAAGGAAGGCACAAAAATTATACTGGTCTCAACAATGTGAGGATATAGCTAAGAAGTCAACCCTTTTACCTCCAATTACAGAAAAACCCGATGTCACAACCACATAATATTTGGGAAGGCGCAGAAAATGTACATAAAAAAAATAAGAGCGGCAGAAGTCAAGATCTGTCGCGAACTGTATTCACGATATTACATGAACAATTGTAATTATTTTTACTTGTGATTATTTTTTAATTATGCCATATTATTATTGTTATATAATTTGTTTGGAACAAGGATGTTATGGTTTATTCTAGAAATTAGTTGATTGTACTATTGTTTATCTGGAAGCTTCTGGAATTTACATGTTACTATTATTAGATATTAAGAAAGATTTAGATAATTATAGAAACTACTTGAAAAAGAACTTTCTACAATATTCTTTATAAAATAGTATATAAGACATGGTTGTAACATTTATAGGAGTTCAAGTTTAAGTTTAAGTTCAAGAAATAGTTGTAAGATTAGACAGTGACAATAGCAGTTATCCAATGTGGCATTGTTGAAAGTGAAAGTAGCTGTACATATTGTAAATAGAAGTTTGCAGTTAATTAAAGTTAGAAACCTGATTCCGTGTTAGTTTGGATTTCGCCACAAGATCAGCTTGTAACTCAAACATACCTGTTTAATACAACAAGAAAAAAGTATGGAGATAGTTATATCAAAACTATATGCTGCCTATGCGGAGATGAGCCAGATGATCTACAACATTTTATTCTCAAGTGTCCAAAGCTGGAAAACGTTCGGAGAAGGCATCTCCGACATATCAAAAGCTACCTAGATAACCTCAGAAACGATGTTTACCAAGAGTTTGTCACCCAAAACAACCTACTTCAACTCATACTGGACTGTATAAACCAACAGATGCTGTATATCAGTAAGCTGAAAAAAACAAGGTTATATAGAGCTGGATGAACTAACCAGGAACGTGTGCTATAACCTACATATGGAAAGGATGAGACAGTTAAAGGAGGGGGGGGGGCAGGATTCTATAAATATATAAACTATGTATAATCCGATGCTTTTAGTGTTTTTAATAGAAAAAATGCAATAGTGATGATACCCTTCTTGTGTATATATCTATGAATTTTATTTTGACTCCACGCTTGACCAAGTGCATCTTATCTTTTTAACTCAAGCATCGTGTTTTAGCAGCTTTTATAGTTTTAGAAACCGCTATACATGCCCTTTTTGATATCAGAAAGTAAAATTTTAGATTAACAATATTTAAACATTTTAGTGCATTTATGACTAGTGCCTGATATTTTACGTATAATGCTGCTTCTTGCCTTTTAGTGCTTTTAGTGCTTTTAAGATAAAGTAGTAATTGTAGACTGAGTCTAATAACTCTACATTTAAATAACTTATATGTGGATGCCTAACTGTATTATAACCCATACACTGTACATAAATGTTCACCTGACTCCGTCAACTATTCGTATTCTCACTGTGACTATATGCACCATACACATGCAATGATGTGCACCACATATATCTATCCAGATAGAGTGCGCCGACTAACGGCGGTAGTTACCTGAACAAGACAAGACAGTTGGCCAATCGGCAGCTGTCTCCCGATTTAGCCTATTATGATTGCTACCGCCCCGTAATTATGCCGGGTTTTCATCCCTAACTTAGCTCTGCTTATTTGTTTTCCAATCGGCAACTATCTCCCGATTTAGCAGCCAATCAAGACACAGCATTGTTTATCTGTTATCCTTGAGATACGACTGGTTTCCGCTGTTTAGCTTTTGATTATTTATCCCGTCTCGCATGCGAGACGGGAATAACTCTGGAATGTTATTATTTCACGACTCATCCAACTATTTTATTTATTTATAGGTTCATGTCTTGCCCTTTAAACATTGACAAATAAAACATTCGATTATTATCGTTGAGTAAATCGCACGAGTTATTTTGGTCGCTTATCGGACTTATCATTGTGTGCATTTGTCTGTTCTTTGAAATCCGCATGATCCTCCCGTTATCAATGCTTTTGCAAAATTCCGGGGTATCACCCACCACACCCGCGCATGAATCCTCCCTGACAAGGGTATACAATGATTTAAAGTGTTCAATCAACATAAGACTTGTACAGGGGCGTAGCTGCCTATACGCGAGTACGCGGCTGAATCCACATTATTTTAAGAACAAAATTGAAATCTATCCCTGTAATCAATAAACTGTCCATTTCAGTTCTAAATAAACCACTTTAGAATTCTCCAAATTGCACCATTGTTTTCAAAAATATTCCGGGGTGCATACCCGGACCCCACTAGTTCTTTGTGACTCCACATTGTAACTAGTCTAGCTACGCCACTGTTGTAAATTTTAAATAGTTAAAGAATTTGATTTTGATTATTTGTGTAAATTATTAGTACTCGTACTACACTAATTGGAAGTGTGAGGTTTTGACAACTTAATATATTTTAATGCATTGTTAGGCAGGGGCGTCGCTAAGTAATGTCCGGGCACGTGCCTACACTCAGATTCGGCTTTTTTTCATCAATCGTATTTTTAAAATGTTGTAAATATAAAATTTCCTCTTCAAGAAAGACTTTAACATCACAATTTCATATTAATTTTTACAACACAATCAATGCCTTACTGCAGGAGCTTCCGGCGGGTTTCGCCCCCTGGACTCTTCACTGGACCTGCTGGGGGCCTTTGGCGGCCCCCAGACCCCTCTCCGAAAGGGTGTGTGCCTATACTCTTTAATTTTTCTAGCTAGGACCCTTTTATGGTATAACAATAAACGGTGAGCCGTGGGATCGCGATAATTAACAGGTTCAACCCTGCCACATAATTTGTTATGTGATTGTTAAGCCAGTGGTTTATGTCGTCGTTTTTCTCCTTTGCTTCTTATGAATTTATGTGATTTTTAATATTTCCATGTTTTTGAGTGAATTTTGTTGATTTGTTGTCTCCCTTTCTTATATAAGGGACCGGTCATTATTTATCTCCAGGGCGGGGTGCGGCAAAAAAGTAGGGAGGTCATCAAAATTTAGCTGACTATTAGAGGGTGGGTCGTCACTATTTAGCTGACTATTAGAGGGAGGGTCGTCACTATTTTTTTAGTAATTCAACCAGGGGGGGGGTCATGAAAAAGTCAACTTTACCATAGTGGTATGACATAGGGATAAATTTAGTATTCTGTATGTATACATTTCAAGGCAAACAACAAAGGCATCCTAGAGGGGGGGGTCAGATTTTTTATGGCACTTCTAAGAGGGGGGGTCAGTGATTTTAACAAATATAAAAATGGGGGGTCAGTAATATTTTATCATTTATAAATTACAATTTGCCACAAAATAATAAAAGTCTTAAAAAACATATAGTGGCCGAGTGATTTGCAATAACTGATAACTTAAACGAAATGTTAAAAAGCGAAGATCCCACTGACTTTAAAAAGGATAAATAGGACCGCTACGGAATGCAAGGACGGTCTATACTAATGGATAGTATATAGACTGTCCCTGCTGAATGTAATCATTTAAAGTTATTGTTGTTTGTTATAATGTTGCTCCTGTGATATTATTTAAGTAAATATAATTACGTAAATAAATAAAATAACAAAATATTTCTTGGAATTTTATAATAAAGAGTATTATCGGCCAATCTTATCAATGCTTATTGGACTGAAATTTATTATATAATTGTTGTAAGCGCGAAAGACATTCAGAGTAAGAACGACCTTTGTCACCCATTATGTCTTCTAACCTTGGGACGTATTTCGGCATATGACATGGACAACACAATACTATGTATTGTATCAATCTAAAAGAGGAAGAAATAGACAAAAATATGCAAGACTATTTAGAAACGTAGATGGCATGTACAACTAATTCTAAATAAACAGAACATGGATTTTTTCTTCACACGTAAGACTTATACAAAATCCCAGAGAGAATTATTGTAAACAGGGGCAAATAATGTATTACGAAATCTCGTAAATCTAGAGTGAATTAACTAAATTAATAAAAACCTTTATACACTGTAAGACATCATTTTAATTAAAATTCTCGAGATATCCTTTAAATTTGTCATGATTTTTCAGACAAACACAGACACACAACTTACAACATGTTACAACTTTAATAGATATATATCTAATCTAATAGTTAACCAATATTAATCATCATTATCATCAACGTGAACTGCCTATCACGATATGTCCATAAACATGATCAATGTAATTCGAGTTCCATAGTTATGTAGAATCTTGAACAGCTGTGACGATTACACTAAATATTTTAAGGATATTAATTGCATTTCCTAGCATAGTTTGTTGTTGAAGCTAGGTCATGTAGGTCAAATTGTAAACTTGTTACTTAAGGTGCCGGCCTTTTAGAACGTGTCAGTACGATAGCATTTGATTATTTAGTTTGGCTTCCCATTTAATCATTGTTTTCAACATCTCAATTTTATACTAACGTAAAACAAGACACGCAGTTTTTTAATAAACATGTATTAAACAATTTTGACATTTTATGGAAATTTATTTATTTGTTTAGATGATAAGATTGTGTCTTGATTTGATTGCTATAACAGTGGGGTCCTAGACACACTGTGTTTCCGTAAACAATTCCGATTACTCTATCCAAATTTGTTTAAATTTAGTATCTGTGTGTGTCCACCCACCGCTATAGCTATAGCACACGCCCTACCATTGAGTACATCAGTCAGTTGTATGGGTATGTAATTCCACTCTTGATTAATGTGAAGAAGGGCCTGTGTTGTACGGAGCATGCAAACGCTTTTTTATATCCCCGCTAAACAGTGATGTCCGTCCGTCCGTTACACTTTTCTCATATCCGCAACTCCTTCTACACTACTGAATAGAATTTGTTGCAATTTACATGAGTTTTTTTACATAGTGCCTTTGTGCACCTGATATTTAACATTTTGATCGGAATGATATTTGGTATTGCCTATAGAAAAACATGGACTTTGTCATTGACATAAGGGAAGCCGGGGTATCAATTATCAATTAGTTTTTTTATTCTCCTGTCTAGAAAATAAATGATTAGGGACAAATCTGGACTGTTATGCTGGTGAATCGCGCAGAGGGACGTAACTTTAATTCAGAAAGTTTTAATTAAAGTGATGTTATGCATGTGTGGCCGAGTGGTTAAGGTAGTTGTCTACTATTGATCACGTGGTCTGTCAACACTGAGATTGCGGGTTCGATTCTCACTGCCCGGCAGTGTACTCGACTCCAATCTGAAAAAATTGACAAGGATTGCCAGTTTTCCTACCGCGGGTCTGGGGTTTCTCCGGGTACTCCGGCTTCCTCCCCCAATAAAAACTGGCCGCCATCATATAGCTGAAAAATTACTGAAAGTGGCGTTAAAACACCATTCAAACAACAAAATAATCTTCATTAGGACAGAGAATATATTTTACTGTTTCATACCTGTTTTGAATTTGATTAAACAGAGTGTTTCATATTTGTTTTAATGTTTTTACAAGCCAGAAGGAAGCGTTGCTCATCTTCTAGGGATATTATGATGTAAGTTGTAACAGCGTCCCCGTAAAAAAAATTAACTTTAAAAAGGGGTGACTTAAACATAATGACTTTAACTACAAAGATAAATATTAATTTCACTCGCAGTTAACTCAGATTATCAACTATAAGTGTTAATCAAATTATAACTCAAACTCGAACTCTAATTATAACTCAAACTCGAACTCTAATTAAAGTTCAACTCGAACTCTAACTTGATTATCCACTACACCCGACTTCATACTATAACAAAAATGCACCTATGATCACTTTAACTTTACCACAGGAACATTGAAAGTTTATCTTAAGTTTTTTGTAATATGACACAGCACTATAAACAACATGTTAAATTAAAACTGCTATCGGAACTAATTAAATTTTATTATATTTCAATATTGAAGGTTTGAGATGTTTATGTGTTCTATTTATAGGTGACTGGAATATGGTCACAGCCTCTGCAGACTTTACAAGTCCCTGATAGTATAGGAAATGTTGATATTAAAGGTGTATCTCTCTAATAGCAAAAAATTCAAAGTGACTTGTGGCAAATTTACCTTTTGAGAATTTAAAAAAAAAGCGTAATATTTTAAAATAAACGCAGGCATTTGAAAAATATTTCTGTTACAGACAGCGGTTTTGTTAGTGGGCATGAATTTCTGACACAAATTCAAAAGGGCTAGACAAAAGGTATTGTGATATTCGATTAAAATTAGCCCAGATCTGCAGTTTAAAGTATCAGTTTTCAGAAAACTCGGCTTATATCATACATTAGTTCCGTGAGCTGGGACCATAATTGGAGGTTTCCGGTGCTCATACAGAGCTGCCCGAAATGTCCCCAGGTTGCGGACAGTAAAGGCCCTCCCGTTGGGGAGGGGTTGTCAGGTTATAATACAGAAGGTCTGACCGCAGATCAAAGTGGGTAACGTGTTGTTGATGGCCAAGCTTCTTGCACTGTCAAGATCCTTTCTGTAGATTTCGGAGAAACTAGGGTCATTGTTGCAGTCCCTACCCCGTTATTCTTACTTTTAAAGTGGCAGTCACATTTTTGTTTTGATTGTCCATCCCTTTACCCAATTGATTTATTGTTTGTTAACTTGTTCTCGTGGCTGACATATATTGCTCAATCAATCAATCCTTCTCGTGGGATAATAAAGTAATATATGAATAAAAGCTTTTTTGGAGAAAGAATTTCATCGGTGCATGAAGGGCTTCATGTACAGTTTGTGACTGATTTGACGAGTTCATGCACCGACGAATTACGTAATAATAGCCTTTATTCCTTATGATTCCACCCATTTAAGATTAATTTTTATTTTATGAAACGAACGCTCTATTTTATTGCAACATGTATTCATACACTAGATCCGTTCATCGAACGATAACTGTCGACCAATCAAAAATGAATTATTAGTTATAATTGCAACAACAAAAAATGATCCAATTCAGGTTGGTATCGAATTGTAAGCGAATTAAGCAAGGCTGAATTATGCCAAACATGGTTTAGACTGGTGAAGAAGGTTAAAGATGCAAGAGAAAATAAAAACCGACAGGCGTGCGAGGGACAGTTTATAAAAACTTTACCCCGACCTTCTCTAAGGTGAACTAAAAGTAGGGGTTTGGAACCCCGCTGCAACTTCCTTACTAGCTATAATACACATAAAGTTGCTAACGATTTCCTGTCCTTAGAATAGGTTTGAGGTAGATTTTTAATCGTTTAAATGCAAGCTTGCATTTGTGTTTATTTGTTTAATAATTTGTTTAATAATTTTTTTTCGTTAATATCTTGTGAAAACATAAAACATAAATACTAGCAGAACTGTTAGAGAAAGGATAAACCATCGTTTTTTCAAGGCCAATAAAAAAGACCGTTGTCGAAATATATTAATGATAGACTAATTGAAATGTTACAGGTAAATCTTTCTCAACACCAAATTTATGTTTTTATTCACCCAGCTGATGCAAGGATATTAAACAAAATGTATCAGGCCTAAAGAAGACCGGGAGTCTTCGATTATTTTTCAATGCATTTTTAATAAACATGCTTTAGATTATTTAGAATGCAGTATTCACACAAATAGTACAGAATAGTTAATGCGTTAAAACCTGTTTAACATCAGGAAAGGAATATTATTCACTATTCAGACTGCATTTACATCATAAAATACTTGTTAATCGTAAATCCATGTCTGCTGTGGTGTTTATTTTGTCATGTTTGTAGAGAAGGAAAAGATTTCAGCAATTTGAAACACTGAAATCTGTTTTCTTAATCAAATACCATGACTGCATTTATACACATCAACCTGTCAGCTAGATAACACAGCCAATAATCACTTTGTTCTATTTCTTGTAGTATTATAACTCAAATTTATTCAAGATGTGTTTTTCTGTTTCTAATTTAATCGCACACGTAAAGTTAAAAAATTTATATTATTTAATTAATATTTCAAATTTCTGAGGAGGTTATACGAAATAACACGATTTGGGTCTGTTTACGACTAATAAACCGCGAAACTGGTAAACAGACCCAAGCCATATTATAGAGTTTAAACTGTTCAAAAATTTGAAATATTCCGTATAATTCAATTTTATCTATAAATCTTAACAATTTTAATGGTAAAAACGTTGAAAACGTCATGGAACTATTTGAATTTTACACAGTGGAATTTTAACGGCGCAAGAATAGGCCAAGGCAACGCAAGTTCAGCTTACAAAGCAAATTAAATTATATAAAAATACATTATAATTGATTTAGAAATATGTTCGCTTTAGAGAATACATGTTTATAACATTTCGTTAAAATGTATTATACTATTAGCTAAAAACAGCATAACAGGGCGGGGGTTGCGGCTCCGGATCATTCCGCGTCCCTAAATTACATCCAGTACAAAAGGGATAGAGATTCACAGGAGACCGCAAAGTTATTAAAGAAGTAAATTATCATTTGATTAAAACTTGAATGCATACATATAAAGTCGCATTAAAAAGCTTATAGCCTTATTATCTACAATTTTATTTCGAGACAGAAACAGAGCGTACTTTCTACATCGTTAGTTTGCATGATTAAACATTTTTTGCAATATTACGTAGCGATGGCAATCATACAATTACACTGAACTGTAGACGCAGAAAAAGAACGTACTAGTAAAATCGGCTAAGACCTACAATGTTAGAAATAGAGATAAAATCATCTATCTCAAAATGAAGAGTCGTTTGTTTATTCATTTATTAGCCAGAAAAATATTAACAATGCATGTCGAGAAAAAAGGGATAATCAAATACACGGGTGTGCAAGTTGCGACGTTTGATTTACCAACATACACCTTGCATGTGCAACTGTTTCCGATGATCGTGCACGTATAATTATCTTTCGAGAGTAAATGTATAGCAAGAAATTCAGAGCTTGACTGTAATAAAATGTTTAAAAAAATACTAGAAACGACTTTCATAAATTATTTCGATTCTAATATTTGAACTTTCGAAATTAAGCCATGACGTTATTTGATTTGTATATGATGCTGTTATTCGACTTATCTAAGTACTATGATAAAATTGGGGCCTTGGAGTGTGAGTGGTTAAGATACTGGTCGTCTACTATCGATCATGTGGTCTGTCAACACTGCGGTTACGTGTTCGAGTTAGTTACACGTCTGTAGTCCGACATCCCAATAGTCCGACAGCCCAATGGTCCGACAACATGATAGTCCGACTATATATATATATATATATATATATATATATATATAATTTCTATGCTCCACCTACGTACCGGAATATATGTATATATAGCGTTTGGGTCTGTTTATCCGTCCGTACGTTTGTTTCATATTTACTTTACGTTCAGGTTTAGCGGGTGTGTAAGTTGGTCTTGAACGCTCTGAAAAACGTTTAAAAAATAAAGAAGGAATGTGTTTATTGGACACGGATGCCCCCGTTGGCCCCAAACAGGAAGTAAAAGTCCGTCAGGTCTGAAAGTCGCTAAGGACGTACAGTTCGTCATACTGAACCATCCCAACTTTTAAGTCATTATCATGTACGATTATTACACGCTGAGAAAAGCTTGACGGAAATTTGTACGTGAGGGCAGACGGACGAACATACGGACATGAGTCAAACTATATGTCGCCGCGTGGGCATAAAAATCTGTCCAAGTCAAGAACAGCCGGATTTCGTTAAACAGGAAGTAGGCCTGAAATTAAATCCCACGGTATAGGACTCCACGCTGATGTTGCATCCCAAATATCAAGAACCCTTGATAGTTGTTGCTGAAAATACTGCTTCGAAAATATTTTCCGCGATCGCCCGCCCGACATTGACAATCCAGAAATTCGGCCAATGAACATAGAATGAAGAGAAATATGAAGATGGAATAGAAAACAAAGGAACAGTAATTTTAAAGAGAACGAAGATCAACCTATTTGGCCAACTAGGGTACACTCCTTAATTGATCCGTGGTCTGGTAACCGCCATCAGATGCTAAAGCCCCATAGTCGACCTCTTACAATAAGCTGGACACCGAGTCGGACCACTAGGGGCACACACGAAGGAAATCTTCACGAAACTTTATACGTATATGCACCAACCTATGAACTAACATCATTTGCACATTTATACCTGTCCCAGCAACTCCATGATGAAGAAAAAAATCAGCCCTAATTACACACATTCCCTGTAACATATACATGTAATATAACCAAATCATAGCTAGTATTCCTAATATTAAGAAATTCCAACCATACAACCAACTTAGTTAGGTTTGCATTTATATAACGTTTAATGTTCTTTGGATTGTGTCTGAAAGTTTATAGTATTGCATATACACGCATTGTCGGACTATTGGCCTGTCGGACTATTAGGTTGTCGGACCAATGGGCTGTCGGACTATTGGTTGTCGGACTACCGGGATATCGCCAGTTTCGATCACCCAGAGGCATATATAGGTGCGTCTGGGATTACATTTTTTAATTTCGTTACCAGTAGTTGGAGACTGAACAATTATTCTATTTTTAGGGCCACATTTTAAGACCAGGAAAACCATGAAAATATGTCTACAATTACCAAAATGACGTAACATTGTGCTTCTCTCTTGATTATGTATAACAATAATAATTGTTTAATAAATGATGCTACTGCCAATTCCTCGAGAATTCTGAGTTTAGGACTTCAAAACTCTGAGAAGTTCCGAAATCAGTGGGCACCCCACTCCAGTCCGAGTATCCTCTCCCGTCAAACGCTTTTTTGTCGAGCGTGCCCTAGTCTAAAAAATCGTTTCACAGTAGTACATTCTCGGACTAAGGTTCTTGATGGTTCTTGGGAAGCATTCCTTCCTATGACCGTGTTACATGATGGTATTTTGAAGGAATGTAATCCAGGGTTAGTCTTAATACAGACATATAGGCTTTTTCTTTGATGTTTGCATGTCTAATTTTGATATTACGGTTCAGAAAATGTGATGGTGTTACAAGTTTTATTGTAGATGAAATATGCTCGTTTCACTTCGTATCTGATGTTATTGAAACACCTAAATACTAAACAGTATTAACATTAGCTAATTTTGAAACAATGAAGAATGTAATTCTTTATTATTGTTTGTTTTTTCTGTATATGATGAAGACATTACACTTCTCCAGATGGAAACGCATTTTCCATGTCTGTTCACCAGCAACCAGTTTATTAAAACTTCATGTAGGTGAGTTGTTATCGTCCGCAAATAGTCTGGTCTTGGATCTGAGAGGTTATGGCATGTCGCAATAAAGAAACAGACTGAATCCAAAAACTGATCCCCCGAGGAAAACCTGACTCCACTAGTATTGGGCTTGATGTTTCACATTCTAACACGTCTGACTGACTACTGTTATGGATGAAGCTCTCGATCCATCCGTTTGTTTTTCCTCCTATTCCATAGTGATTCCATTTGTGTATAAGTATTCTTCCGTAAATGACCGATTTCTGGTACAGATGACCCAGTAAAGATGAGCTCACGCGCACACATCTGTACTTGCTTCGTCATTCAATCAAAACGCCAGAAACAAGAACGTTGTTATGGAAGCATAACAACGTTCTTCTATGACGTTCTTGTTTCCGGCGTTCTGATTGGACGTCAGAGACAATGGAGTGTAAAACAATGGAGAGTCTATAGGATATAGCAATGTGAAAGTTGTTGGTTTACGGAAGAAATAGGTACTTTCATGCGTTTTTGGGAAAGCCCGTGTGAACTTTCACTCGTGATAGAAATTTTTATGTCTTTTGGCTCGTTCCGCTGCGCTCCACTCGCGAAAAGACATAAAATTTCTATCACTCGCGAAAGATCAACCGGTCTTTCCCAAAAACGTATGAAAGAACCTATTAATCTTTGGCAGACTTTGCAAAAGTCCATAATTAAGCATTGTTAAATCATCAACAACCCAACAAGATGGGTATCACAGGAAAGGGCCTTCCGAAATTAATGTTGAAATAGGTGGAAGATACTGTGGTTATCACCGTGACACATGATGTTACCAGTAATTAGTACTCCATCAGTTTTCATTGTCTTTCCCTCAAGTATGGACATTGTTGATGTGCACTTTTCGATGAAGGTGGGGGTGGGGGGGGGGGGGTCTGAAAAAGTGTGCTTTTTAAACACTATGGAAAAAGTTGACAATTATGGAAGACCCTTAATTTTAATTGGTACTTATTATCACAATAATTACCACAAATTTCCTACATTTTGTGGTTTCGTTGTCTTTTGATGATATAAATAAGGAGATTTGTGTTTGATTCATATCTTTATATAAACATATTGAGTAAAGGAACCAGGAAACATAAAGAGTTTTCAAAATAGGAGGAAATGAACAATCACATTGGTCAAAAGCTAGTTATTTAATCAGTGAATCCTTTTGTGAATTGCTAGAAACGATTCTGATCAAATGTGTCTAGTCCGTCAATGACATATTTTTCAAAACGAGAGATAAAGCATTTTATCCGGACAAATTTCTGATGACTTGGCAGAGTGGGGAAACAAAATTGTCGTATTTTAGAGTTGAATATTGATGGTATCTGTTTTGATGTCTGCACAAGTATATATTTTTATAATGTATGATATATCATATATATAACATATAGTATGACACTGATTAAAAATAGCCGTCGTTACCTGGTTACAATGATATCGTAAGTGAGTTTAAGCATTAATTCAGATGCCTCAGAAATGATTTTTTGATTCGCAATTTAAACACAATTGAAGGTTTTTTTTGTTTTTTTTTTTTTTTTTTTTGCAAAATATTGCTTTTGAGCACATAAAAAAGTAGACGATGAATTCTATTTTATTGTCTATTGTCTAAGCATATATATTCATCCCTGAATAATGTTATATATGTATATAAATATATTTATTTGCTCCAGCCATTTGTAGCTGTTTTTTTTCAGAAATAAAAAACGCAATACCTCTAAAGAGTTTAGACAATATTTGTAAAAGTTTCAAATATTGGAACAAGAAATAAGTCTATGTGATTATTCCTCATTATTGTCTATTGCTTGTTCTAGTCTGTCAAACATTTACATTGATCAAAGTTGATTATATTTAGAATCAATAACGTATTGTAGCTGTAAGTTCGATACATTGAACAAATACATTTCGTATTCGTATTCTCAGTATTGCTGTTGTATTGTGCTAAATTTCAAGGTATTAAATTTCGCACAGATAAACTTATCGCCGCGATGACTTCCTAACACTGAACTATGAACTGAAAATAAAAATCATCATTAAAGCGGTAATAAATCTGCAATACTATAGTCTACTGACCTCGTGGGAAAGTGGGTTAATTGAAATTTTGCCCTTTATTTAGAACATATAGATTAAAGTGTTAAAATATGTACAGTTTAAGGTGATAATTTAACAGCATGCAATGTTTTTGAACGGACATTTAACTTTTACCGTTTTAATTCTTTTCACTTATTTTAAGAATAGTATTAATTGTGATTCTTTCAGGTAATTTTTGGTTTCCTCACTCGAGACATTTTCAGTAAACGGCGAAACGGTTAGCTTCCCATACAGAAAAGTATATCGTAGAAAACAGATCAAAATATATTCTACTTACAAAAGAAAAACAAATAAAAGGATATGCAATTAATCTACATCGACATCACACTATATATGACGTCTACGCTAATGACATTCAGTGCCAAAATAAAATTAGCTACTTGAATCCAACAAAAAACTCTTATATGTCGACTTCTGTAGGGTTCTATCTAAGGTAGTACCCTACATTTTGCAAAGAACACCATTTTTTCTCACGAAGAAAACGTTACTTTATCGTCAGCAATTGCGGTGTCACACTACCTAACAATACATTATTTCAGACTATAATCGGGATAATTCGTTATACACGTTCATATTAGTAGATATGGAGATTTTAACACCTTCAGCACCCTGTACAACCCTCGACTTCGGGATGTACTTGGGCTTTCAAGTGTTAAAATTTCCATATCTACAGATATGAACGTATATAACTAATAATATTCACATCGATCTGTAGATTCTTAGAACTGTAGAAGATCTATTTATAATGTCACCGCATCTATAGACGGATACAATCGTCGGCCTGTACACTCATATAATAGATCTCTAGGCATTTTAGACAAGCCAATAGACATATATACCTGTCAACCCGTAGGTATGTAACCCTATAGACTTATATTTACGTGGACCTGTAGACTCGCATATATGTCAGCCTATATTCATATATACCCGTCCACCTGTACACTCGTAGATCTGTAGAGATGTCACCCTATAGATATATATACCCGTCCACCTGTAGACCCTTAGAACTGTAAAGATGTTAGCCAATAGACTTATACGGATGTCGACCTTTATACTCTTTGCACTGTAGACTTCAGTCTAAAGATGTATATACCTGTTGACCTGTAAGCGCCCAGATCTGAAAACATACCAGCCCAGACATAGACATATAAACCCGTCCATCTATAAAAATTTGTATACTTGTAGATATATTTGCGTATAAACATACACAACTGTAGACCTGTTAGCCCAGCCCATAGAGATATACCCGTCGACCTGTAGCCGAAAGACATATATCTGTAGACTAGTAGACCTGTAACCATGTCAGCCTGTAGACAAAAATAAACATCGACCTGTAAAGTCCTAGAACTGCATGTAGGCCTAAAGACATATACATGTCGACCTGTAGACTAGTAGACAAGTAGTCGAGTAAACATTAGTCAGCCTATAGAAATATATAACCGTAGGTTTGTAGACATGTAAGCCTATAGACATCTATACCTTTCCACCTGTAGACTAGTAGACTTGGAGACGTGTCAGGCCAACCAATAGACATATTTACCTGTAGACTAGTAGACATGTTAGGCCAGCCTATATATGAACATCTAATACATGTACCTGTTGACCTGTAGATTCTTAGATCTGTCCACATTTCAGTCTATCGACTCTTAAAACTGTTGACCTGTCAGCCTATAGGCATATATACCCGTCGACCTGTAGACTAGTAGACCTGTAGACATGTCAGCCATTAGACATTTATACCTTTCAACCTATAGACGTATCAAACTAAAGACACATAAACATGTTACACAGGGTTTTCTATATCAGGTCCCATATTATTCCTAGACTGCTATATTAGGTTGAGGCGAAAGTCGAGTCGTAATCGATGAACGACATAGGACCTGATATTGAAAAGCCTGTGTCATAAAGTCTTTATCATACAGTTTAGCCGAAGACCTATTTCTTTATATTGGACTTCGCGTATATGACAATTTTATTGCTTAATAGTTCTCTTTTGAAACATAGGTTGTGGTTTAATGTTAAATCTGGACGAAGGGCTGATATCGATGATGTTATCATTGATGACGGGCTGATACGCATATCAGTCATCGAATCTGCCCGTCGTCAATATTAAGATCATCAATATCAGCTTGCCGTCAATGGTGACGTCGCGGGTCAACGAAAGTGATGTTGTGTAGAAATTTATAATTTTGAATATAAAATGAAATTATTTTTTTAAATCAAAGTTTAAAATTGTTTTTGGTTCAAATATGTGTACTCATTCCCCTGCGGACATGTCTGCTTATTTCGACGTGTATGAATGTCAGGCTATAGACATATGCCCTTGTCTACATATAGACTCGAAGACATGTAGATATGTCAAACCAGCCTATATAGACTTGCATGCATGTCGATCTGTAGACATGTAGACCTTTAAACCAGTAGACTCATAGACTCTCATGTCTTTCATGTCTTCAGTGCAATATGTTTGAATGAACAAGGTATATAAGTCTTTTTCGGATTGTCACAATTTTAGAGAAAATTTCTCCAACTTTGATCGATACATGTATTTGTTCAAGGTGTATTCGCCGTACCAAACATCACTCAATATTCTTTTTTTTTCAACTGGATCGCTCGATTATCGATTCATAACGTTAGACGTGATATTGTATTGAAATATAATTGTTTTAACTTAAACTAAGAGATTGATACTTGCTTACTTAAATATGATAGATCTAGGTATGTCTAAATTAAACTTTTAATGGAGATGTATCGTAACCAGACATTACACTCGTGAACAGGTATACATGCATAAATTAAACAATTACAATTTAGTGGTCGACCCCCCCCCCTTTCGCCCAACCAACAGCTTAAAAAATAATAATAAAGGCATAAACACTTTGATAGTTTAACGTTTTACTTAAGGCTATAAATTGGAATTTTTTTGGTAATAGGATTGAGGGTAAATTCAAACACCTCCACCACATGGCAGTTTAGAGTTCTCTGCAAAGGAAGTGTTGCGAGGAGGGTCTGGGACGTGGCCCCTCCTAGATAAAAAAATGTTTAAAAATAGAACAATTCTGGGCACTATTAGCGCTTTCATAACTTTGTTTGATAGGTTCGATAATTCATAACCACCGTCTGTCGTCTGCATCCTATGATACTGACGATGGCCACAAAGTATTTCGATTCTAGGTAACATAACACAGTTGTTTTATAAATGAGGTGCGCACCCCCCCCCCCCCCGTTTTCTTACGGCCATGGTCACTGCGAGAAGAATTACGATGTAATATTTTTACTGAACCAAAAATTCAAAACAAAATGCTAAAGTTTATGATGCTAGAAATATCGAGCATACGAGACCCTACTTTAAGGGCATACCAACTCAATGGTCTTGCATATCATTTATCGAGCCCAATCAACGATTCGTTCTGTATTTATTTCACTGTCAAACTTTCTGTTCAACTTTATTAACACCCACTATAAACCACTTTCACAAGACCGATGATATGTACGTTAAGGAATTCTTCAACGCATCCTTAAAGTTGTACATACCTAAACCGTTGATTTTTTCTTATTTTACCATTAGCTGAACTTGATCAATGAATAATTATGTAATATTGAAATCAAATTTACTCAGTTGACGGATAAGTGAATTTTTGACAGACAACAATATACCAGTGCCTGTTTTTGGATGTATTTAAGTTTGAATGTTGTTTAACGCTACTTTCAGCAATTTTTCAGCTATATCCCGGCGTCCAGTTTGTATTGAAGGGGATGAAAAAATAGAGTACACGGAGCAAAAACCCCGACCTTCGGTATGAAACTGGCAATCCTTGTTAATTAAGATTGGAGTCGAGTATACCCTGCCCGCAGGGCAGAGTGTACACTAATATTATTTCATATCAGTAATAAATTAGTACATTTGATTAGCTAACAACCGATCAGCTGACATAAAGAAATGCGAAAAAGCCAGCGGTCCGATTTTCTCATATGGCCTGATAGCTAACAGTCCATATTAGAAAATCGGACTGCTAGCTATGGATAAAATTTTACAGTTATTTCCCTTCCTTTTTCTTTTTTCAATGAATGGCTAGTAAAATATCAACACACTACACGGAGAAATACTTGATGAAGAAAAAACAGACCTTTTATCAAAAAGAAAAAAAGAAAAACCGCAAAAATTACATGCACAAATTTATCAATGTATTTATGATTCTTCAGTGCAATAATAACAGAATAGTTGATGTTGCTGATGGCAAAATTAAAAAATTTGGACAACCCTCGGGTCGTGACATGGACAGTCCAAATTTCTTATATGACCCTTGCATTCAGCTCGGGCCATATATCAGTTTCTTGGTTCCATATCGCGACCCCTGGACAGTCAAAATTTCTGAATTAACAGAAATTGAAATTGGTATATGGATGATTTCTTTGGAGTACGTAACCAAGTTTTACCCGATATATAGCTTCGCCCTGAAAACAAGATGATCTTTGTTACCAAAAATAGAACATCTTTTAAAAGCAGTTTCAACTTTACTCTTTTTTCTTTTGTGTATATTCGAGTATTATATTTAATTAGAATCAAATAAATTGAGCGATGTAATTTTAAGTAACACATTTATGTTTTCCATCGAGGTAAACAAACTTGAATAACGGTCAATCATAATTTATAGTATAAAACATGTAAAATAATATTATTTTCATACAAAACATACCGATGTTTAATATTTTAATTTTAATATTTTGGATTTCGAGATGATTTTGAGTTTCGGACGGGTGAAATGTTAAACAGGTGCCATTATTATCTTATTGTGAATAATTGAGATACAAGTAAGAATTCACTGGAGAAAAAATATTTGTTAAAGGGATATCGCTGCAATAATACGATGGGCAATATCGGACGGCACACAAGATTTTTTTTATTATAGCTAATTATTTTTCACGTAAAGCAATAAAAGCGTAACAGTTTTCTACTTTGTCGCTATATGTGTTGCAATTATTTTTATGCCATCTAAATTTATGCCAACCCGTCCACCTCTTATAATGAAAATTGAAAAGGAAAGACGATTCATTTGTTCATACTATTTAATTTGCATCCGCAGATTACAATATCCCATAATTATTATAGTACTAGTAATAAAAGTTGTTTTATAGACGTTTAAAGGTGTATGAACGAGACGAAATTATTCACTAACTAAACGAAGCAGAGGTATTGTTATAGTGCTCGGAGGTAGTGCCTATTTTCATATTAGGATATTAGGAGATGTTGATTTTTCTGCTGGTGGCAGAAATGCGCTTCCATAGGCAACGCTAATGGTACAAATAGGATCGATAAACCTAGTAAAAGTCACCAGCCTTTTCAGTTTCTGTAAAAATTGTATATACTTAGTAACTCGTTGTCACGACTAATTAACTTGTGACTTTTAAGTATATTAGGGGTGAAAAGGAGGGGGGCTAGATATTAACAGTAAATTAAAAATAATAACAACATATAACAACAATTTACATGAGAAAACAGAAAACAGTGAGTTCAAAAACAGAAAAACAGATAACAGCAGAATCTTATCGAAGTGGATGCGGCGAGAAAATGCATACATTAATCAGTATGTCCGTAGTTACTAGTATTTGATCCTTATGTATTCACAGGAAGACTCAATTACTAGTACATTAAAAACGTGGTGAATAAAATGAATTAACAGATACAAAATTTGTAAAGCAGTTAACATTGTTCTGACTGTTAACAGCAAACAGGGTTTTTATTTTCATTATAACAGTAAAGAATCATGTCAATTTTTAGGAAAACAGATAACAGCTAAATGTTTGAAAACAGTTAACAGTTGCTTTATTTAAAAAAAACAGTGTACAAATTTCCAAAAATACGTTAACAGAAAAGATCTTGCTCAACCTCCCCCTTCAAACACTCCCCCCCCCCCCTATATACTGTCTTTTGCTCACCTAAATAGGATTTCAACTAGTACATTGCAATTTATGACATATTTACAGAAAATTAAGTGGCCAGTATCCAGTTCGCTGGTCAATATGATAAATGTTCGTCTATACAACAATGAACACTTCCATTCTATTTTCTTGAATTTTGGTACATGTACCGTTGCTGTAAAAATAACAATTTTACGGCTTTTTCGTGATAAAGGGGTTTTCTTGCAATAAAGTTTTAACTTACAAATATCTGCAGGTTAAACCCATAACTAACATAAAGCCAGGGACAATCTATATTACTTAGTATAGACTGTCCTGATAAAGCTGACAATATAAATATTTTTAAGTGGGTGGGATGAAGACAAAACAAAGTGGGGTGAAAAACACATCTGTTACTTAGAACGATAGATAACTTATGATGTTTAATTATTTTTTCGAATAAAAACAACCACTAGCAAATAAAATCTTAATAAGGGATTATACAAGTTAGATCAAAGGGAGGTAATTCAAGATAGCTTTACAATCATTGAAGAGTTATCTCTCACCACGTGTTGAGCACGTGTTTTTTATCGACAATATTTGAGCGTAATTCGCTCTGGAAATAGGCAATTCGCTTTAACCTCAATGCGATATTCTGTTACTGATATGATTGTAGATATAGGGAAAATTATTCAATAGTCCAGGAAAATTCATTTAATCGAGAAAAATAAATTTGAACAGAACCGGAAGTCTTATATTTTAAGATGTGACGTAATCTTTATGAAAAATTACGAAAAAATGTAATAATTCCCATTACAGGTTCGTGTAACTTTCTGGATTTTTACACTCTTTTGTAAATTTACGAAAAACTGTAATTTTTGTAGAAAAAGTTACAATTTTATGTAAATTTACATTTTTGTGTAATTTTACAATTTATCGTAAATTTACAATTTTCTGTAATGGTCCGGACTGTTGGGAGAAAACACAAGTTGATTTTTCTGCATATTAAATAACTTTACAGGGAACACAGAACAATCTTTTGGATGAAATTTTGCTATTTGAGAATAGACTCAAATTATACTACAACTTGCTGCACATCGTATAACAAATAATAGTTTACTCCCAGTGTCCTGGATGAATGGAGTTAGTCAGAGCCTGTAGTTTGAATGTTTAAAAGCTCGTATGTTAAGAAATCCATGAAACCTCTTCCCACTAATAGTATGCATTACGCGTATTTTAATCAGTAACTTGAACGCAATAATCATTACTGTTGTCTTTTCATTATTTGTTACACAGATTATTTTATTTATTTTTTGTCGTGATTTTAACAAATATTTGGCATACAAATTAGTACAAACTATGCTGGAATACTCGTCAACATGTTTCTTTGTTCATATAAGATTTTATTTCAAAGGTGTTTTGCGACAAAAGACAGAAAAAACAGTAAAGAATATCTTTCCACGAACAATTCATGTTTTGGTTACTTTTTGGAACACGTGTATCCTAGTAAACTCAAGATTGGGAGACACACCAAACAGTTTAAAATTTTCTTCCCATTTACATTTAAATCAAATGCGACAAATTAATCTTAAAATTATCCGACACGAATCATAAATTTACATGTATTCAAAGATCATTTGCGTTATCTATTGACTGTAACAACCATGTACCCTTTTTATGATTTAATATGACTTCAAATTATCTACCGAATGTTACAGCCATTTACCTTTTATTATGATTTGTTATGACTTTATGATATCTACCGACTGTACCAATTATGAACCCTTTGTTATGATTAGTTATGACTTTATGATATCTACCGACTGTACCAATTATGAACCCTTTGTTATGATTTGTTATGACTTTATGATATCTACCGACTGTACCAATTATGAACCCTTTGTTATGATTAGTTATGACTTTATGATATCTACCGACTGTACCAATTATGAACCCTTTGTTATGATTTGTTATGACTTTATGATATCTACCGACTGTACCAATTATGAACCCTTTGTTATGATTAGTTATGACTTTATGATATCTACCGACTGTACCAATTATGAACCCTTTGTTATGATTTGTTATGACTTTATGATATCTACCGACTGTACCAATTATGAACCCTTTGTTATGATTAGTTATGACTTTATGATATCTACCGACTGTACCAATTATGAACCCTTTGTTATGATTTGTTATGACTTTATGATATCTACCGACTGTACCAATTATGAACCCTTTGTTATGATTTGTTATGACTTTATGATATCTACCGACTGTACCAATTATGAACCCTTTGTTATGATTTGTTATGACTTTATGATATCTACCGACTGTACCAATTATGAACCCTTTGTTATGATTAGTTATGACTTTATGATATCTACCGACTGTACCAATTATGAACCCTTTGTTATGATTAGTTATGACTTTATGATATCTACCGACTGTACCAATTATGAACCCTTTATGATTAGTTATGACTTTATGATATCTACCGACTGTACCAATTATGAACCCTTTGTTATGATTTGTTATGACTTTATGATATCTACCGACTGTACCAATATGAACCCTTTGTTATGATTT
Organism: Limnoperna fortunei; assembly: GCA_944474755.1. Classification (NCBI taxonomy): domain Eukaryota; kingdom Metazoa; phylum Mollusca; class Bivalvia; order Mytilida; family Modiolidae; genus Limnoperna; species Limnoperna fortunei. The sequence goes on from OX104122.1 coordinate 54,034,225, forward strand.
GTTATGACTTTATGATATCTACCGACTGTACCAATTATGAACCCTTTGTTATGATTAGTTATGACTTTATGATATCTACCGACTGTACCAATTATGAACCCTTTATGATTAGTTATGACTTTATGATATCTACCGACTGTACCAATTATGAACCCTTTGTTATGATTTGTTATGACTTTATGATATCTACCGACTGTACCAATTATGAACCCTTTGTTATGATTTGTTATGACTTTATGATATCTACCGACTGTACCAATTATGAACCCTTTGTTATGATTAGTTATGACTTTATGATATCTACCGACTGTACCAATTATGAACCCTTTGTTATGATTTGTTATGACTTTATGATATCTACCGACTGTACCAATTATGAACCCTTTGTTATGATTAGTTATGACTTTATGATATCTACCGACTGTACCAATTATGAACCCTTTGTTATGATTTGTTATGACTTTATGATATCTACCGACTGTACCAATTATGAACCCTTTATGATTAGTTATGACTTTATGATATCTACCGACTGTACCAATTATGAACCCTTTGTTATGATTTGTTATGACTTTATGATATCTACCGACTGTACCAATTATGAACCCTTTGTTATGATTTGTTATGACTTTATGATATCTTCCGACTGTACCAATTATGAACCCTTTGTTATGATTTGTTATGACTTTATGATATCTACCGACTGTACCAATTATGAACCCTTTGTTATGATTTGTTATGACTTTATGATATCTACCGACTGTACCAATTATGAACCCTTTGTTATGATTTGTTATGACTTTATGATATCTACCGACTGTACCAATTATGAACCCTTTATGATTAGTTATGACTTTATGATATCTACCGACTGTACCAATTATGAACCCTTTGTTATGATTTGTTATGACTTTATGATATCTACCGACTGTACCAATTATGAACCCTTTGTTATGATTTGTTATGACTTTATGATATCTACCGACTGTACCAATTATGAACCCTTTGTTATGATTTGTTATGACTTTATGATATCTACCGACTGTACCAATTATGAACCCTTTGTTATGATTTGTTATGACTTTATGATATCTACCGACTGTACCAATTATGAACCCTTTGTTATGATTTGTTATGACTTTATGATATCTACCGACTGTACCAATTATGAACCCTTTGTTATGATTTGTTATGACTTTATGATATCTACCGACTGTACCAATTATGAACCCTTTGTTATGATTTGTTATGACTTTATGATATCTACCGACTGTACCAATTATGAACCCTTTGTTATGATTTGTTATGACTTTATGATATCTACCGACTGTACCAATTATGAACCCTTTGTTATGATTTGTTATGACTTTATGATATCTACCGACTGTACCAATTATGAACCCTTTGTTATGATTTGTTATGACTTTATGATATCTACCGACTGTACCAATTATGAACCCTTTGTTATGATTTGTTATGACTTTATGATATCTACCGACTGTACCAATTATGAACCCTTTGTTATGATTTGTTATGACTTTATGATATCTACCGACTGTACCAATTATGAACCCTTTGTTATGATTTGTTATGACTTTATAATATCTACCGACTGTACCAATTATGAACCCTTTGTTATGATTTGTTATGACTTTATGATATCTACCGACTGTACCAATTATGAACCCTTTTTTATGATTTGTTATGACTTTATGATATCTACCGACTGTACCAATTATGAACCCTTTGTTATGATTTGTTATGACTTTATGATATCTACCGACTGTACCAATTATGAACCCTTTGTTATGATTTGTTATGACTTTATGATATCTACCGACTGTACCAATTATGAACCCTTTGTTATGATTTGTTATGACTTTATGATATCTACCGACTGTACCAATTATGAACCCTTTGTTATGATTAGTTATGACTTTATGATATCTACCGACTGTACCAATTATGAACCCTTTGTTATGATTTGTTATGACTTTATGATATCTACGGACTGTACCAATTATGAACCCTTTGTTATGATTTGTTATGACTTTATGATATCTACCGACTGTACCAATTATGAACCCTTTGTTATGATTTGTTATGACTTTATGATATCTACCGACTGTACCAATTATGAACCCTTTGTTATGATTTGTTATGACTTTATGATATCTACCGACTGTACCAATTATGAACCCTTTGTTATGATTTGTTATGACTTTATGATATCTACCGACTGTACCAATTATGAACCCTTTGTTATGATTTGTTATGACTTTATGATATCTACCGACTGTACCAATTATGAACCCTTTGTTATGATTTGTTATGACTTTATGATATCTACCGACTGTACCAATTATGAACCCTTTGTTATGATTTGTTATGACTTTATGATATCTACCGACTGTACCAATTATGAACCCTTTGTTATGATTTGTTATGATTCTAGGTTATCTAACAGTCATTGACTTTTTGTTACGATTTTAGGTTATCTATCGACTGTTACAACAACCATTGACTCTTCTGACTCTAACATCCACTGACTTTTGTTATGATTTTAGGTTTGTATCGACTGTAACAACCATTTACTTTTAGTATGAGTTGTTTTGATTTTAGGTTTTTCTACTGACTGTAAGAAGCATTGACTTTATGAGTTCGTAGTTTAATTTCAGTTATCATCATCCAACAGGATCATCGTCTGACCAGTTCTTAATATTACGAAGTTTACAAGTATTAAATTACATAAGATTTTGTTTTATCCTCCTCAAAAGTAATTTTTTGCACAAATTGTGCAAAATTGAATGTAATTGTAGTTTACTTATACAAATACTCAATCCGCCTCTCAAATAAGTCCAGATTAGGTTAAGGTTTGTGGAAGTATCTTACTTTACCGGACTTGACTTGCCCTGAATTGACTGCCACGGACACGACTTGTGCCTTGCAACAGGCAGTTTCTTCTTTTATTCCGCTGCACCTGAATTCAATCTTGTTTCTTATTTCATTGAGAGTTCATCTCGCTGGGTTTTTTTATTGTTGTTTTGTTCTATGTTTGTTATTATGTCACCCACTTTCATACAATAACAAACACAGAACAAAACAACAGGGATTTGGTCAAAGGATTTGATTGCCCATTTTGGTAATTATTTCCTCGATCTCATTCTCACAATATTTATTATCATGAAACCCTAATACATGGAAGTTGGGCAGGCCTTTTCGAGTGACTGCTAACGAAGTAACGTAATAACAAATATTATCGATTGTGTTTGGTACGTTATACCCGTATCTATGTTTATTGTTAATTATAAAACATTTGAAGATTTATCTATCATATTCCATCCCGAATCTCACTAGTGACGCCGGATATGATGTGTTTGCGTTGCTCTTTTCTTTTGTTATATGTTTTGAGTTTTGTGTTTTGTTGCCTGATGTGTTTGTAAGTTTTTAGACAACATATAACTAGTTTATTAAACACAGCTTGTTGGAATTACTACTTCAATGTCCAAGCTAGTGAAGTATCCCTGCGAAAGCTCACTTATATAGCCAAGACACTATTAAGTGAATATACAAATACAATTGATTTAAAGTGAAAACGTATCACAAAGACTTTGTTATTATGAAAATATTTTCGTGGACTGCACACTTCATTTTTCAAAACTTCGAAAACATTTATTTTGTTTTGTTTTTGTTTTGAAATATAGTCATGCTTGGTAATTTGAAAACCCAATAAGAGTGAACAGAAAATTAATATCAACATATTCATGATAATAAAATTTGTCACTTTTTTTTCGTAAGTGTCTGTTACACATGGCTTTGTAATGTTGTACTTTTATTTAGTTCTTTAAAACTTACATCTTAATAAGAAAATAGCAAAGAAACCCGACGAACAACATTAGCCAAAAGCCAAGGGACAGATACAAATCCGGATATAGATAAACATAACACAAAAACAAAAAAAAACGGAGAGAGAGTAACCCAAACCCAATTAAAACCATGGGTGCACTCAGGTGCTCCGGACGAGGGATATTTAAAAAAAATATTAGCATTGAGATAGCTAGCGTAATAAATGTAGAGGTTATTATAAATGGTACTCCAAGGTGGATTGGGAGAAAAAATAAGTTGCTTTTTCTGCATATTAAATAACTTTAGAGGGAACACAGAAAAATCTTTTGGATGAAATTTTGCTATTTGAGAATAGACTCAAATTATACTACAACTTGCTGCACATCGTATAACAAATAATAGTTTACTCCCAGTGTCCTGGATGAATGGAGTTAGTCAGAGCCTGTAGTTTGAATGTTTAAAAGCTCGTATGTTAAGAAATCCATGAAACCTCTTCCCACTAATAGTATGCATTACGCGCATGATTTGTTATGACATTATGATATCTACCGACTGTACCAATTATGAACCCTTTGTTATGATTTGTTATGACTTTATGATATCTACCGACTGTACCAATTATGAACCCTTTGTTATGATTTGTTATGACTTTATGATATCGACCGACTGTACCAATTATGAACCCTTTGTTATGATTAGTTATGATTCTAGGTTATCTAACAGTCATTGACTTTTTGTTACGATTTTAGGTTATCTATCGACTGTTACAACAACCATTGACTTTTGTTTTAAGTTTATTTTATATTCTGACTCTAACATCCCTGTCTTTTGTTATGATTTTAGGTTTGTATCGACTGTAACAACCATTTACTTTTAGTATGAGTTGTTTTGATTTTAGGTTTTTCTACTGACTGTAAGAAGCATTGACTTTATGAGTTCGTAGTTTAATTTCAGTTATCATCATCCAACAGGATCATCGTCTGACCAGTTCTTAATATCACGAAGTTTACAAGTATTAAATTACATAAGATTTTGTTTTATCCTCCTCAAAAGTAATTTTTTGCACAAATTGTGCAAAATTGAATGTAATTGAAGTTTACTTATACAAATACTCAATCCGCCTCTCAAATAAGTCCAGATTAGGTTAAGGTTTGTGGAAGTATCTTACTTTACCGGACTTGACTTGCCCTGAATTGACTGCCACGGACACGACTTGTGCCTTGCAACAGGCAGTTTCTTCTTTTATTCCGCTGCACCTGAATTCAATCTTGTTTCTTATTTCATTGAGAGTTCATCTTGCTGGTTTTTTTTATTGTTGTTTTGTTCTATGTTTGTTATTATGTCACCCACTTTCATACAATAACAAACACAGAACAAAACAACAGGGATTTGGTCAAAGGATTTGATTGCCCATTTTGGTAATAATTTCCTCGATCTCATTCTCACAATATTTATTATCATGAAACCCTAATACATGGAAGTTGGGCAGGCCTTTTCGAGTGACTGCTAACGAAGTAACGTAATAACAAATATTATCGATTGTGTTTGGTACGTTATACCCGTATCTATGTTTATTGTTAATTATAAAACATTTGAAGATTTATCTATCATATTCCATCCCGAATCTCACTAGTGACGCCGGATATGATGTGTTTGCGTTGCTCTTTTCTTTTGTTATATGTTTTGAGTTTTGTGTTTTGTTGCCTGATGTGTTTGTAAGTTTTTAGACAACATATAACTAGTTTATTAAACACAGCTTGTTGGAATTACTACTTCAATGTCCAAGCTAGTGAAGTATCCCTGCGAAAGCTCACTTATATAGCCAAGACACTATTAAGTGAATATACAAATACAATTGATTTAAAGTGAAAACGTATCACAAAGACTTTGTTATTATGAAAATATTTTCGTGGACTGCACACTTCATTTTTCAAAACTTCGAAAACATTTATTTTGTTTTGTTTTTGTTTTGAAATATAGTGATGCTTGGTAATTTGAAAACCCAATAAGAGTGAACAGAAAATTAATATCAACATATTCATGATAATAAAATTTGTCACTTTTTTTTCGTAAGTGTCTGTTACACATGGCTTTGTAATGTTGTACTTTTATTTAGTTCTTTAAAACTTACATCTTAATAAGAAAATAGCAAAGAAACCCGACGAACAACATTAGCCAAAAGCCAAGGGACAGATACAAATCCGGATATAGATAAACATAACACAAAAACAAAAAACAAAAAAACGGAGAGAGAGTAACCCAAACCCAATTAAAACCATGGGTGCACTCAGGTGCTCCGGACGAGTAAGCAGTATCTGCCTCTAATTAGACACCAGTCGAGTTACTCGTTGTCATGTCTAGGGAAAAGTCAAATCCAGGAATAGGAAACACTACATATGACACTGATTTCCCATAACGATCAACTAAGTCATGGTAACGACCATAGAACTTCTGGAGAGATAACATCAACTTAGGTACAACAAACCCTTGTTTGAGTACTAGTAGTTTAGCAGTGATCGGTCTAGAAAATCGGAATACCAAATTACTTCAACTCCTTAAAGGAGTTCCATGACATAAGCTCGGTACATTAAAGTCTTGGAGCCATGACCATATGTGCAGCTATCATCATAATTTGTTACACATGCTATTTTATATATACCTCATCAAATATATCTTTTGATGGTAAATTCATCAAAACCATTGTCACATCAATTTGGGTACTTCGTTTTTAAAAGATGGTATAAGCATGACCACAACGATAATATAGTTAAAATTCTTTTACGGGAATAACTTCTGTAGTCCTTAACCTGCATACCTTAGACAAGATATATTTCTCATATATTTAATTTTTATATGAATACGAAAATGCAATACGGAATAACATTATAAATGATGGAGGTTATTAACAAAGTACCGAACACCGAGAAAACTGTCAAAAAGAAAACTTACAAGTCCACGAATTCGGCAAACTGAGGAACCAACAACCAGAAATGCAGCATCTGCAGTGATAGTCCTGACTTGGTACTGGAAAAAGAAATTATATATTTTATTGAATGCCAACCCTCTAGCATCCATAACTGTAGTTTGTGAGTTGGTGTGTTGGTGAAAAAAAATTGGCTATCATACACCACGATAGGTGTATCCAATGACCATCGCAGCACAATTATTTATGTACTGAATTCAAAAACTGGGAGACCTATCTGCAATAATGCCTTCATATGAGAAGCTGGAATATTTGCTGCACAACGGAGGGAAATTTCTAATTAAATGTAATAGTCTTGTTTGTCGTAAATTCGTGTGATGAGATGACAATTGACGTGGTATTCGAGGTGCCAGTCAATAAATGATGTACAAGAAGCCGTTTCTGTATTTTCTTTAATTTTTCAGTTCTAAATGTATGTACAGACGCCACTCAACAAATTGATGGTTGTTAATTGAAAAGCATCATCAATATACCATTAATTGACATTAAAGGACCTAGCTTCTGCTATCTTCTTGTCTTTATAACACGTAAAGAATTCAGTTTCATAATAATACAGGAACAAATCGGCAAGGAGTGGGACACAGTTTGTACCCATTGGAATTCCAATAAAGTGCAAAGGCAGACGCCCGACATTTTGATGCACAACGTCGAGGCGTGGGATAAAAGATTTTTGATCGGTTGGTGTCAAAATAGGTCGCCAAAAAAACGGAAATCGTTCGATGATGGAATATCGTCATAAAGCAAAAGTTAAAATTAAATTATTGTGACAGTTTTGTGTTTCTTATGTTTGTTATACAACACGACCTTTACACGTTATATGTGTCTTCGTTTTAAAAATCCAACATTTCGATGACTTTGTCTTCAGATTACTGAAAGTAATACACACTGGGATTTAATGAAGTAATTTTTATCTTAACATGTAATTGATAAATATTATGTACACAATACACATTTTATATAAAATCAATGATGGATCAGTTACTTCAAACGAGTTAGTTGGATATAAGGATAGTGAAATGAAAGATGTTTACACAATTAGAACTCTTAAAATACTAGATTTTAAGAATGCTAATAGATCTGTTTAAATTATTCAGTATATATATATATATATATATATTTGCTACACTAATAATTTTTATCATTAAACAATTAATTTATTTCTGTATGTTTTAATAATGTTATACATTAACGAAAACGCAATAGAGGTAAATATGAAAAGAAAATGGAAACATTGTTTCGGTTAATCCACGGTTAAACGTTTATCTGACGTAAATTTCACATGTGCTTCTTCATAAATTGAACATAAAATTAACACTATCAACTTAACGGAAGTTTGTAATGCCTAATGATGTCGCATTTTCCGACTTATACATGACAGAAAACTATTTGTGCAGTGAGTTTAATGCAGTCCATAATTAACTGTTCGTGCAGTGTTCCTAAAGCGGTATTTGTTCTCGGTAAAAGTTATTTTAATTAAAATAATGACCTCAAATATTATGGAAGTTTGTGTATGATAAATATAATATTAACATAATCGCTCAAGTTTTCTATGATTGTTTTGAAATACTACCAAACCTTGTCAATTAAGGTTTGGGTAGAGCACACCCTACCGGAAGTGAGGTTAGAACTCAAAAACACAGTATTAAGGTATCCGACACATAATTGAAATTACCGTTTAATTTTATTTTTCGACCAAGAAATGTGGCTTTATTAAATAAATATATTGCTAATTAATGATGCAAATTATATATATTGTGCTACTTTGAGTCAATGTTAACATTTTTGAGCAAAAAATTTAGTATTTCCGATGTTTGCCGAAGATTACCGAGGTCTGCTCCATTGAAATACAATTGACATCTGGGACACCAAATATGATCACGTGGTGAATTGTGGTTCGGATACCTTAATATGCTAGTAATCAAAAGTAGAAAACAAACTAATGAAACCTCATGGCCACCGATGCCTAAATTGTTTGGTTAAAATCAGTTTAAAATGATATGACGACGGCAATGAATTACGTGTATTTGTCTAAAGCTAGTAAAATATAGATCCTGTGTGTAAAACATGGTATGCATTTATACTGTTGTAAGAAAATACCAGTTGATATTGTGATCTTTATGATAAAAAGCATAAACATATATAATACATTTTTTCAATATTTTAAATTATTAGTAAGTAGAAATGCCATTGTGCCAATATTTGTTGACTAAAAAAATTAAGAAGGAATAAAGTTTAAAGTCATTTCTTTATTTTTTTCCTCTTTTTTAACGCGCTTCTGTTTCTAAAAATTGCATATAAAGAATTTTGGTTCAACATTAACAAAACCCAATATATAAAATACCACACAAAACATTGCTGCAATCAAACTATTTAATAAACAGCCAATGAGCACATAACGATTTGTAAGGCCCAATAAAAATCTTCTCTCAGTCAGTAAAGATTATTATAATACATGCTATAACCGAAGACGTTAAACATCGATGGTTTAATTAAAAAGATTATAGATTAGTTGGCTACTACAAATAGAAGACATTTCTTTATCTAGCAACCGTTATCATGGGGCTGTATTCATTGAAGACTAGAGTCGCTTATTTGTCCTTTTCATCATTAATGTTTATCGTTGGTGTTCCAGGCAATGTTCTTATTATTTGGACCATTCTTAAATCAATACAACTTAGACAAGTTCAGAATATTTTAGTGGCCATGTTAGCAGTCATTGATTTGATGCTTATTGGATGTTTACTGCCTTTTAATATGTACATTCTGGGGACAAACGTAACACCACCAAGGACATTCTGTAAAATAAACGCAATGATCTGTGACAGTTTATTTACATGGAGTGTTCAAATGATAATGCTAATTGCCTTATCAAGGTATGTTAAAACCTGTCATGGTAATTCATTCAATAAATTGTTCAACAAGAAAACTATTATTTTCTGTATAGCAATATTTTTTACTATTGCGTTTTCCTTTGCATTTCCTATATGGTTCTGTGACTATCTTTTGATCTTTGATAAGACTCTGCATTTGTGCACATTTGACAGATATGGAAGTAAACTTTATTTGTACACATATATTGTTGTTTGCCTTATTTTTCCAATCAGTGTGACAACATTTTCCTACGTCAAGATATATTTACGTGTAAAGAAATCAACACAGCAAATTCACAGATACTGGAACAATGGTCTTGCAAAAAGAAAACTGTAGCACGAAATTATGACAATCAAACCGCAGTTTGTGGTATTCGTTGCTTACCTTATTCTGTACTTTCCGTTTGGTTTAACATCGGTAACAAAACAGGGCACTTTTCCGGATGATTTTCATGAAATAGGAATCTATATGGCCTATTTCAGTAGCTGTATTAACATATTTATTTATGGCATGATGAACAAATATTTGAGGTCTGAATACTTGAAGACACTTTCTTGTACCCGTTGAATAAGTAGAATGAACAGAGTTGAACCCATACCAACAGTCACGACCAATGTTTCAGAAATAGCTCTATAGTGTGTATGTGCCTCTACTTGTCTTTTAGATATTTTAAGATGCATTGAAAATAAATTGTGTTCCATTCATTTTCTGTGTATAGAGTTTTAATATCAACACATGGACAAAACAAAACACAGGATATTAGACTAGAGAATATAACTGAGCAGATCTATAATACTGTGTAATCAAAACAAAAAATCAGTAAATCTAGTTCAAAAATTGCAATCGAAATCGAAAGTAAAAAAGGACTAAAACATTTCAAAACGGAAGTAAGAACGACTACAAAATAATGTTTATATGGCATTACAAATTTGATTAGACGATTAATCATACGATGTGCCTCAAACATGGAGTAATGTCTTATATTTGATAACAATAAATGAGTAGTTGGTGAGCTGGTACTAAAAATGTCATCAAAAATATTAAGTTTGCACATGTTGGTCTATATGTCGGCCACATTTAGGTTTCTGATTTATGAATTAAGCTGTAGAAATCGGCATAGGAATATAATCTTCCAACTTAACTGCAATACCTACATTAATCTAAATATTAGTGTGTGAACTTTATAAGGTTTGGACTGCTTGATATTTGTAAAAATAAATGTTGTTTGTAAATAAAGACACTAGATCTTGTTTATTTTTTATAGCCTATTGATGTGGTTTAACTTATAGAGTACGAGGCTTTTCCGATATGAGAGATATCTCTCATGGCGTCAAACAATAGTTTGGCAGAGGTGAATCTTTTGCGTGAAGATCGGCAGTTTACTGTCCGTGTTTTTACTATTAATGTACCGTACATTATGCAGAGGTAGGATCTTCAGGTGTTGACTATGGATTTGAAACAAGCTTGCATACAATGAAAAACTCACAGATATACAAATCTATTTAACTGGAACTAATGTGATGTTTTGTTTACCAACTGGTAGTGGTAAATCCCCAGTTGTAGCATCCTTTGTAGTTGCTTCTAATTGTTGAACGATTTTATTGAAATTGGTACATATGGTTCTTTATCTACTAGCGTTAAAGGTTTCAGTGTTGTAACTTGAGAAATAGAGGATTGATTTTTAGGAAATTGAAATATAACGTCCATCTAATGCTAGATTGTTTGTTGGTTTTTTTTCTTGTTGTAATGGTGTTTAACACCACTTTCAGCAATTGTTCAGCTATATCATGGTGTCCAGTTTTCATTGGGGAGGAGTAACAGGAGAAAACCCCGACCTTTGGTAGGAAAACTGACAATCTTTGTCAATTGGAGTCGAGCACACCCTGCCCGCAGTGAGACTCGAACCTGCAACCTCAGGGTTGACAGACCATGTAATCTATACTAGACGAACTGCCTTAACCGCTTGGCCGCCAATGTTAGTGTATTCCAATATAAATTTTGTATCCACTTTGCCCCCCCCGCCACCCAAGCATACATGGTTCAACAAATTGCTGTCGTATTACACTCTGCTAATTATTTAGAAAATTGTTTTGGATGGATTACCAATAAAACCTGTAAAAACAGCTCTACCATTCTTGTATAATTGTATTAGAATCTAAACATTGATGTAAAATTTCTTGTACCTGAAATGTCTTTTTTGTTAGGTACATGTATTAATCCTTTTTGACTCTTTAGCACTTGACATGTTGTGCATGCTTATCAGGCTATAGAAAGTATAATAGCTATGATCTTGCCTTTCTATGTGTGAATTAAGCATAAATCTGACCTTGAAGACAAAGGTCAAGGTCATATGATTGTACCTTTGGAACTTTTTGAGGGTTTAAATGTCAGGTTGCTGTTTATTGCGGTTAAGGTATGCTTGTAATTCCCCTTTTAATAAACACTATACAGTAAGACTAATCTTACATGGAATATCAAGAGATAAAACTTTGAAATAAAGGTCAAAAATGTAAATTTTGTGGAGTTTCTCTCTGTCTTTTTCTTTAAAGCACGGTGACCTCGTATAAATTTTATAGAAATTTAATTTACCATATATATTGAAAGTAATTTTATACATTTAAAAAAACTGACATCACTTTTTAACATATTTTGGTTCATTTCAAAAATGTTGCCCCTATGGTTATTTTCCAGGTAGTTTGCCATGCTTCTAACCTAATTTTTTGAGTTTTATCTCATATATATGTATGCAAAAAATAATTTTAGCTGTTTTGTTCTTAAATTAGATGTAATCTTTTAACAATTAATTACTTAATATTTAATTTAGCTTATTATTAAGTTAGTTTTAACGAATAATTGTAAATGACACCTAAAAATTCTGCCAAAAATAGAATTTTCACAATTTTAAAGGGTCCTTTGGTTGGTGAGTGATATCTCGAAAACGAATTCGGTAAGACTAGTTTTGAACATTGTTGATAAAAAGTATTATGATTGAAGACTTTATAAAACCCATTTTGGAAAAAATGACATCACTTTGAAATTGACCCTCCTACATCCTTAAATATCAACAAAAATGACAGTGATCTGATTGTTTTACTTCATTTTTTCGAGCGAGTAAGAATTTTCGTTAAAAAAGTTTATTCAGTATTTAGTTTCCTCTTTTTGTCCTAAATCATTCCTAGTATAGTACATAAGAAATTTATCAGGAAAGAGAGTTTTCTGTTGTTAAATGTCTCCCTGCCCTCTCCTGAATATTATGTCTTTTAAAGTACCTTGGCATAACCTTTGACCAAAATGTAGATCTTGTTCTTCATTGGACATATTATTTAAAAAAAGAGCTAGAAAACCGACCGAAAAAGTTCAAAGAACGATTAAAAATTCTAATAAACAGTGCCTGACACTTATTAGAGACCGGCGAGCTACCTTTTCTCTCCACTAGATTAATACACCAGCTAAGATTGGGGTTGAAGGTAGGTCATCCTTACAAGTCAGGGTTTTTGTGTCCACATGTATCCACGAAACTCCTGACAAACATAGGTAGGAAATTCCCGGGCTCATAGTCACTATTTTGATTGGCTACATCATACCTTGATGTAGCCAATCAAAAGCTCGCTTTCATTCGCGGCTTGGTTATCCCGATGTCGATTGTAAATAAACCAAACGGATGTGTTCCATAGACCATGTGAAAGTCAGTGTATTTTGTATAGTAGTGTTAATAGTTTGTTAATACAGCGTTATTTATTAGTTGCGTTACGTTTTCTTCCCACTCAAGAATGGGTAAGAATGATTACTGCCAAACGCTTGCTTCTTTCAAGCAATTTCATTAGTTGATATTTTGAAGGATTGACGTCATACGAAAATCTTCTAGCCCGGGAATTTCCTAGCTAAGTTTGTCAGGGGTTCGTGGACACATGTGGACACAGAAACCCTGACTTGTGAGGATGAAGGTAGGTCTGAATGTACCCATTTTCACAGAAACCTATGTTTGTCTGTTTGTTGTTGTTTTCTTTTTTAAACATCATATTTTTGTACTAAAGAAGATTATTATTGTCGTTATCATGATTTACGCATGCGCAATTACTCTTTATTTACACGTTTACAATTTGGAGTATGTTATTTCAATGCAATATTCTCTAATTAATGAATATATTGACAATACATTTCCTTTAATCATAAAATACAATTGAAATAGAGAAACCTTGTGTAAATTGATATTCTTGCATCGTACGCCAGGATATGATACATTTTTTTCTTTTATGAAAACCTAATATATTAAGTATTCCAGTGATTTGATGTCAATGTAACGCAATACAATCTAAGGCTATCAAACATATTTAATTACTGATCATTAATACTTAAAAGGTGTAGCGATATGGATGGCACAAATAACCTTTGCAGTTGTGGGTTAAAACTTTCATGGAAACTCGTCGGTAAAAAACTACTTGTCTGCCATAAATAGTTTCCATCGTGACAAAATGCGTATTTATTTTGGATGTAGTTGTTCCCAATAAAGAAATTAAAAAGTAGTTTTAGTTACCTTTCTTCAAGAGTAGAAAAGTAAATCTAACAACAAGAGTATTAGTCAGTCCTTTTTTGGTTCTATTTTGCTTTTAAATTTACAACAGGTGAATTACATAGTATTATATCAAAAATGATTTTTGTACTTTTCCTATAGATAGCTTTATCTTCCTTGACAACACTATTTCATCCTTTTAGCTTTTTGGGTTTTCATATCTCAAATTATATGTAATTGTACAGCTTCGAACGATTTGGCGATTTTGATGTAACACAACTGGGGCAACGTTATGCCTTACCTCTATGTATATCGATCGAAAAAAGAAAATTAAATGGTCGTTGAATGGTACTTTGTTGCAACATATTTCTCTTACTCTGTTCTAAAATTAAGTAATACCTATTCAAGACTGAACATTCGGTAAATAACGTTTAAACACTTTTAACTAGATTATTATTCTTTGTTCTCGCGTCGCAACTGTTCTTGGTAAAAGTGTTTGCAGTTTGGAGCTAAATATTCCAAATCCATTTTATTTAAGATGAAACCGAATAGACTGGTTACACATTTCCTATAATCACAAATTAAAGTAGAACTGAAACTTGCGTCGCAACTGTTCTTGGTAAAAGTGTTTGCAGTTTGGAGCTAAATATTCCAAATCCATTTTATTTAAGATGAAACCGAATAGACTGGTTACACATTTCCTATAATCACAAATTAAAGTAGAACTGAAACTTAAATATACTGAAAGCAATAAAATGTCGAAATATATATTTTTATACACAAATATATATAGAAATTACAAAAAAACTAGCACAAAATTACGAACATTAAATCCATTGAAGCAAAAATGTCAAAAATTTCACAGGAAAACTATCGTCAATTTGACAGTTTTTACTACCTTATAGATTCTAACAGTCAATTTCGAATGTGTCCTCCGACTTTGGCAATAAAGCTCTGCGTCTCCTATCCTAGGCATTAATAATATCAGACAACGATTACAGGCTATGCAGTGTTGTTCCACCTTCGCGCAAAGCAATTTCGAGTTAAGCTGCATCCACTCAAGACAATTCAACGTTGTGGTGTAAGGAGGTCTCAATACAATGACCTTCTTGATCGTTATGACGAAGTCGTCGTCGCACCACATACGCATTCCTTGAGTGCCAATCGTCTCTCTCGCACTTTTGGACTGCAGTACGAAAACGATCACAAAGGTGCACTGTCAAACGTGTGATGGTGGAAGGCGAACACTGCATACGGCGGACGATTTCACCCCTTGACATTCCTTATTACGCTGATTTCAAAAAGTCGCGGCATACTTGCGATAAGAAATGGAAAAACGGTTCATGAAAAGATATTTGTTGTAAAAATATTAGATATTATTTTGAAATATTTTGAAAAATAAAACTTGCTTTTTTCGTTGACTCTCAGTGTATTTTTTTTATAACTTAATATTCTTTCATTGGACGAAAGATTATCATAAAATTAGGTACATACTATTGTTTTCTTTTAAATAGAGTTTATATCATAAGTATTCAACTGATTGCTGTTAAAATTAGTACAATATAATAATTGTACAACATATTTAATTAATGATAGTTAACAAACTCGCTTATACCCTTAAGTCCTAGATAAGTATGTTTTTCTATCTTGAGAAAATATGCGCGTAAAGAGTTGAAATAAAATATAGCACCGATATAAAAAAATATAAGCTTCTTATTGTGGATCTATGTTGTCTTTAGTGTACAGCCACTTAGTTACAAGTAAAATCTATGACATATTAAGAAATGATAGTAGTTTTTGTAAGTTATATATTCCTTTCTCGACAAAAATCGACTAAAAGAAATATATTTGACCAAAAGAACCAACAGTATTGTTATTGATGAAGTGAACGCTTAATCTGACGGATTATCTTGTTTGACAGAAATTCTAGTTTTTATTCCCACGCTCCACAAAGGGATACGGGTAGACTGTTTTCAATCTGTGTGTGTTTTTGTGTTAATTAGTTTGTGTGTGTCTCCGTCCGTAATATTTTTTCGTCACATTTTTAAATGCTACAATACTTAAAGATATTGTGAGATTTATTTTCAGACCTCTCTTAAGTGAATTTAATGTATTCAGCATTAAATTCCTTTATCGAAGGAAGACTGACTATAGTAGTTGGCTGTTGTTGCGTTTCGCTCTCGTATTCCTTACACAAATGATGGGTGATTGGTTAAACCCGTCCTAAAATAGAAAAACCAAATCGAGGTTCAGTATTTTTGAAAATCGTCTGCAAGGAGGTGATAGGAAAAATGTCGGTTTGGCAATCTGAAATTTTTTAATCCTTATTAATCTTCCATTCAACAACACGTTTTTTGAAAGAATTTTTTTTTACTGATCTTCCAACCCTTGAAATCTGGAAAAATGTTCTTTTGTTTCAGGATGGTTGAAAAATTCCTTTCATATTATCACGAGCATGTGGGTTGTGGAGAACAGTTTATGTCGTAATTTAAGTTTCATATTTCCCCTAAAACAATAATAATTATAATGTTATGGACATATTAATACGAGTAAAGCATTTCTATTTAAAAAAAAATCGGAATAAAGCCCTTCTTCCCTCCCATCACGGTCACAGCTTTTTTGTCCACATTTCCTTTTAACATGATTTATTGATCTATATTCAAATGAATGATTTATTGAATGGGTCGTATTTTTGAGTATGCAAATTCTATCACTTTAGGGCGTCATAATTTTAATCAGCGATAAGATGAAAGTCGTAAATACTATAATATATAATATAATAATATATTTTATATAACAAACGGGGGCGTTACTAGCACTGATTTCTATTTACACATCGTTAAACATTGTATGTATTTCAAAAATAATAATCGTGAAATATTACGTCCTCATTGCAGCCTCTCTACTCGAACTCGTTTAGATGTTAAATTAAATACACAAATCGTTTCAGTCATGGACACCACTGTACAAAAAAAAAATAATAATAAAATGCAAAACAAATGTTGTTGCAACTTAATTTCACAACTTGTAGCACTTGTAGACGCTGATAAATTTAATGTAAAATGTAAATCAACTGTTATTACGCCTGCAATTTGAACAAAATAGAAAATGTTGTTGGCGACACAAATTCCTAAGGTTTCCCTCTAATAAAAATAAGTGTTTGTTACAGGCTCATTAAATACTGCTGTTAAAAATGTACTAGTTGCACAATCTGACAATTCACAAATCTTCCTGGTTTCATATCCATCAGATGTTTTTTCTATGCATATCTTGCCCACATAAAGCAAAAGATTTTAACTGGGGAATATGTTGACCTTGCAGTACTTTTGAACAATGAGCCTATAATACAACCCCAAAGTCAAAAAATTTTCCTGATCAATTGTGAACTAGGACTGCAATCGAAACAAAATAATAAGATCCTGATTATTGATTTGTGGACAGATGCATATATAGTTTCCATGAGCATATACTGCTCTCTACATACAAATCTGTACCCACACCTTTTAAAATAGATGAATATTATTCGTTCAAGAATACACGAATACAAGTTTATTGACCAATTATGGACCCTCAAGGGGCAATGACAATACAAACAATAATGATTCAGAAGCATTATACGAGTTATAAATAAAGAAATTATTATAATTGCCTCAAAGCTTTGTCCAACATTGTGCTGGAAATCATAGGATGATTAATTCCGACAAAGCAAGTCTATAGATCCAACAAGCCTCTGGGGTAAAATAGACCATGAGCTTTGGTTCCTGTACATTTCAAATGGTCAGACGATAAGTACTACTCGATGAAAGATTTTTCCAGAACAAACGATTGATTAACTTCTTTTATCCCACATATATATCCATAAATATTCAACATTACAATTAAAAAGAATTAACTGCCACAAGAGCGTTAAATAAAATTAATGTTTCTTAGTTATTAGTGCATAAGGTGATTGAATAATATAAAGTAGAACTAGAAGTAGAAAATGAATACATTGTCAAACATATAATATTATGTATTTTATAAAAAATGCACTCTTAAAATATTTATACAGATCAAAATTAAAGTTTTTGATAGTGACTGTCAAAATCTTGATTTTTTAAACCCTTACAGCACTCATTTCAATGCCAGCAGCATTTATTTGCAAAGGAGAACAGGGTTTAATTGTGATGCAAAACCTGTGCTAGAAATACATCCAAAGTTCAACCTGAAAATTACGGTTTAAAATTTAATTTTTTTGGCCTAATAATAAATATTTATATCGCAATTTAATTTCATGATAAACTTTTTTGTTCACAGGCCAACTTGGCCTATCCCTACAGTATCTTACAGGACCACACTAAAATTAACAAGCCCGAATATTTCATGTAAATTTTTAAAGTGTCAATACTAAGAAATATTCAATAAAGTTGCAGTAAAAATCACTTAAATAATTTTCAGTCATTTATTCTCTTGAGAATGACAGTATTGTCTCTCAGGGAATAGAACCAGGAGAACTTGCTTTATCATTAAGTGTTGGTATGTGCAATTTATATTTATATGGGTTTATCTTGAGCAGCTTAACTGCCACATTTCCATAAATATTCAACATTACAATGAGAAAGATTCGACTACCACAAGACCGTTAAATAAAATAGATGTTTCTTTGTTATTAGTACATAAGTTAATTGAGTAATATAAAGTAAAACTAAGAAGTAGAAAATGGATACATTGTCAAACATATAATATTATTTATTTATATTTATACAGATCAAAATTAAAGTTTTTGATAGTTATTACCAAATCTTGACTGTTCAAATCTTTACAACACTCATTTGCATTCAATACCAGCGGCACCGTTATTTGCAATCACCGGTCCTATGTTTGTATCCGCCCTGGAAATTCCCATATTTTACTTTTGCTTTGAACTGGTATCTGCTCTTATTTTCCCGCAACACTTTATGTTAATGGTACAAGTTATACGGGAACCAGCTTTACTAAGACTGGTTATAAAATTTGTAGAACTAATGGGACCAGTTTCATTTTACGTAATCTATTATGGTTTTGTTTTTGCAAGAAATTAAAATAAATAAATTATACCCATCTCTGACGGTTTTTTATTATCAAAATGAATAAACAGCTTATTTCTTGGCACACGACACCTGGGTGTCCATAGTTCTGCGTTTTAGCGGCCCGAACTTAATTTTACCCGCCGCGGGTATCGGACTACCGGTTTAATTCGAAGATATGTAGAAAAGATGCAAAACGTGCTGACTAAGCAGTTTCTATAGTGTACATTAGCCAATTCTTAGACTAACCTCCCCCCCCTCTTTTTTTCGCTAGTTGGAACATTTTGAGACGCTCCCAATTTTGCATGCACGTCCTAATGCAGTGAATGTAAAATACTAAATTGTTTACAAAATTTATCAAAATTTTATCTTGCAAGACCTGAGAAAAATTTAACCTTTTTTTAAAACTTAATTAGGAGCTTACAGACAAAAAAAACTTTAACCAAGTAACCACTATTGACCAATCAGAACACATCATAGTATTCACTGTTGTACTTAATGTAGGGTACACAATCTGGTAACCTGTTACTGGTACACATTTACTACTGTTATACCTTAATTTCCCGCAACAATTTATGTTAAAGGTACAAGTCATATGGGACCCAGCTTAACTAAGACTGGTTACAAAAATTTTTGAACTACCGGGATCAGTTTGATTTTACATATCTTTTATGGTTTTTGTTTTTGCAACAATTTACGATATGGCAAGTTAAAATAAATGAACTAAATGTATCTCCGGCAATTTTTATTATCAAAATAAATTAACAGCTTATTTCTTGGCACACGCCAGCTGGGCGTCCATAGTTCTGCGGTTTGGAGGCCCAGACTTGATCTTACACTCCGCGGGCATCGGACTACCTGTTTAATTTAAAGATTTTCACATTGGTATGGCAACACGTTCCTCCATGGAAAGAATTGTCAACTGAAGATATAAAATCTCTTGGAATGCGGAAATCCAATGTTTTTTCAAAAATTATATTAGAATCCCTTCAAGTAACTAAACTTTAACGGTTTACACATAATTTACACTTGATATCTTTATAAATGTTTGTTGATTTCAATACTAGTATATACATGTATATTAGCAAAACACTACTGATTCCGAATGCTATGCAAGTATGGCAGGTCAAACACAAGTTCTGCCTTGTTTGCTCATTCATCATACGGATTGTATAAACTCGAAGGTTATGTTGTTTGTTTGTTTGAATGGTGTTTTAACGCCACTTTCAGCAATTTTTCAGCTATTTCATGGCGTCCAGTTTTGGGGGAGGAAGCCGGAGTACCCGGAGAGAACCCCGACCTGCGGTAGGAAAACTGGCAATCCTTGTCAATTAAGATTGGAGTCGAGTACACCCTGCCTGCAGTGAGAATCGAACCCGCAATCTCAGTGTTGACAGACCACGTGATCAATAGTAGACAAACTAACTTGACCTGGAATGCCTGGTAGTCTGTTGAATAATCGGACCTCAAAACATGGCACATATGTTGTCTATTAATGTCGCAAATAATCTAACCTTAGAAATGTGTCTTCTATAAGCTTAATCTGGCTGTTGTATCACTGATGACAAAGTTAGTTTTTGTGATGAGTCAGCACTGGTCCCTTTATCGCATCTTTCAAAAAAGGCGCTTCAAGAGTTCCCTGATTCCAACCTTAATTCAAACTGCAATATCAGGGTTTTGTCTCTCAAGGGTTATTGTCTTCATGGAAGAAATTGTTTAGAAGATATCATGTACTTGTAGACAAATACATGATATCTGTCTCTCAAATGAGTAAAGATTTTGTCACTGAGGCCCCTTTTCTGCGTTTTTTTTCGTTTTTCTCGTCTCAAGATTCCTGTGTCTTTTTCGTCATTTTTGTTTGGTATGTAATTTGTCTTTACTTAGGACTCTAATTTGACTTTCAACATCGTTTTAGGATTTTTACGCTTTTGTACCGTACTCGGGTGATTAGACGGAAGTAAAGCTCATTTTTGTCCTCAAAGATCATACTGTTATCACATTGTATCAGCGTGATGTGTTCGTGAACTGCTTCTTATGAGAAAATACGATTCAAATAATTAAGTAAAAACCTTCGAGAAATTTTATATTTTTATATATCAAAGTAAACCAAAATATTTTATCTTCAGAATCATTAATAATTTAAGTGCGACTTCCAGACACTTACTTTACAATAAATATGACTTCTTTGGAAAAATAGATTAAATTCTATAATAAGAATGATATTTTGCATCAAAATTTAAATTTGACAAAACAGTAATCTTTTATTTGAATTTGATTTTTGGTTCGTTCTGTGTCGGGTGTCTGTGTTTCAGCCCTGATCTAGTCTCTGGCCAAAAATTGTCGAAACTTTTGAAAGTTCGGTTGTTTATATTTAACTTGTCACTGGTTTATTGTTCACATTGAGGCCCTACATTTTAAAGGTCATGTTCCAAACAATTCAGCTTGTAAATTTTGCGCCTATTTTAACATTGATACATGCACAGCATATATTGTTGTTCTTTATAGGTGAACACATTTCTGGCCTACATTTACTTGTGTATGCTTGTCATGGTTGATTGAAGCTAACTTCTACTTTAGATGGTCTTGGCAGTTTAATTTTCCACCATTTTGTAGGCCGGCTTATTGATATGTCGGTCTTTTATCACAGGAGATTACTTGTACTTCTCGTACATCAATGTGTTCTTTATAAAATGACCTCGATGGTTAAATCTGTGTTGTTAATTTTGTAAATGTTGGCAAGTCACAAATCCAGATTTTTGCATCAAAACATGCTGGCTTTTCCTGTATGTTTAATCATGGGCACATGACGTAAACGTAAACAATATTGAGTTAAATTTTGAAAGCTGTATATTATTCGTAAAATTTACAAAAAGTTTAATTGTGAAAGGAAATACGGGTTTGAATTAGGACTTAAAACACTTAGTTATCAATAGCAAAAGTAGAGCAGTACACACATGAGTATGACATTAAGGTCACGATATGCATGTGATATTCTTCTAGTGGACATAAATTTATCTCTAAGAAAATCGTTCGCCACACAGAATGAATTATAAAGCAGTCACAAATCTGATTGTTTTTTAATTAGGTCCATTTTCTAAAACGTTACTAGCTAAAATTTAGATACTATATCGTTTGTACTACGCTAAACATTTAAATATTACAGTCAGGCTAGTACCTCTGGTCATGTTTTCTACGTAAACTAATTATACCTGGTCCATTTTTTTATGTAAAAATTGATCATGTCCGTTTTTTCACGTAAAATAAAAAGTAAACTTAGACCTAGTGTATATATAGTACATAAAATTATATATATTTTAAGTTTTACGTAGATTATTAGTTCCAGTCTATTTTGATGTACCGAAAAAGTGCAGCTGTTATGATATACATAAATTGTACTGCAACCTTTTAACTGTACAATATGTGTTCAGTTCTGTACTTATATACTGCAGCGTTTTAACACTCGTCATCAAAACTACAAATTCTAAGCAAAACAAAGAAGATCAATTAAGACAAACAAGCACCACATGGCGTCAAAGGACATCTTTCTTCTACAATCGTAAAACTACCAAGGACAAAGTAAACGCGATGATCTGTTTATTTACATGGAGTGTTCAAATGATAATGCTTATTGCCTTATCAATGTATTTTAAAAATTGTCATGTTAATCGATTCCACAAATTGTTTAACAGGAAAACTATTATTTTCTGTATAGCAATATATTTACTATTTCGTTTTCGTTTGCATTTCCTCTATGGCACTATGACTATCTTTTGATCTTTGATAAGACTCTGCATTTGTGCACATATAACAGATAAGGGAGTAAACTTTATTCGTACACATTGACTTATTTTCCCAATCAGTGTGACGACATTATCCTACGTAAAGATATATTTACGTGTAAAGAAATCAACGCAGCAAATTCACAGATTCTGGAACAATGGTCTTGCAAGAAGAAACCTGTAGCACAAAATTATGACAATCAAACCACAGTTTGTGGTATTCTTTGCTTACCTTATTCTGTACTTCCCGTTTGGTTTGACATCAGTGGTTGGAACAAAACAGAACAGATGATTTTCATGAAATAGGGATCTATATGGCATATTTCAGCAGCTGTATTAACATATTTATATATGGACTGATGAACAAACATTTTAGGTCTGCATACTTGAAGACACTTTCTTGTAACCGTGCAATCAGGACCATTAACAGAGTTGAACCCATACCAACCGTCACGACCAAAGTTTCAGAGAGAGCTATATAGTTTGTTTGTGCCTCTTCATGTCTTTTCAGCCATATCAAGTGATTAAATACATGTGAAGATATATATAACACATACCAACGTTGAGGAGTGAATAAATACCTGTTTATTGAGAGTCAAGGTCAATACATGAATAAAACAGAACACAAGATCTTCGAATCGGAAAAAGTAATAAAAATATGGCATAACCAATTTGATTAGACGCTTAAGTGTTAATTCTGAAAGGATTGTCGAAGTATGTTTATACCAAAGAGACGGTGTACCTGTAATTGGTAATTTGGAAGACACTCAAGAATAGCACGAAATATCAACGCTTATATTGTTTTTTATATATTTTTTTTAAAAACAAAATTAATATTGGGTTCGTCAAACGTGCGATGTCCATCAACCATGTAGTTATGCCAAATTCGATAACAATTGGTAAAAAGATGGCACTACAAATGTCATGAAAGATACTAAGTTTTCACATGTATGTCTATGTCGGCTACATTCAGAATAAATCTTTCAGTTTAAACAGCGCATATGTTTGCGTGTTTACATTTACAGCTTTGTAAATACAATACTTATTTCAGTGTAATTTTGCGTTACCTTTAACGGCTTTTTACTATTGTGCTCCCATAGTGTTCCTTTGCATGCACGGTTCGTAATATCCGAGGAAACGGCAGTCAGCGGTCTGGAAACAACTAAATAATCAGTGTTACAAATTGCTATATAACGCATTAGCATATTACACGTTTGTTTAACGTACCAAGAATATAAATTTTCAAAATAACGTTTTACCAACTTCGTCGGTAAATATTTCTATATATTTAAAGCTATAAGCTGCAAGACCAAGTAAGTTCGTTCAGAGTTGTGCATGTTTCCTGTTCAGAGTATACTTGATAAAAGTCTTTACAAGGCAGATCACTTCATTATGTTGCAACAACGTTCTTGTTTCATACGTTGCGATTTGATGAGGCAACGAGTACAGATGAGTGCGATGAGTGCGCATCTATACCACAAATTTTCCATTTACGGGAGAAATAGAACATTATTAAAGAATGTGTTGTTTTGTTGTAGAACTAGTACTGGTAAATCATTAACCTTTGAAGTTGCTTCTTTTGTAATTAAATGTTTACGAAAATGTCTTGTGCAGTGTTATTCTCGTTTTAGACGGTTAAAAAAAGTACATCCATGATGTTTAAGTAGGAACATTGATAAATTGTATAGTTTTCTCTTGTCCAAATCATTTAAAGAACAGAAAATAAATCTAAGAAGAAATTGATCGGATTCAGGAGAAAGTTAAATTTATCCTGTCTTTTCCAGAATATTAAGTCTTTTAAAATACTTAGAAACTTATTACAGCTTGTTTTCTATATTTTACTATAAATATCACTTTGTAAAAGTATTAATAATACTCTCCACCTAAGGTAATTTGTGAACACATTTTCTGCATTTTTACATCAAAATTGGATTGGTAACAGACTATGCCTATACAGACCCTCACTACAAGACAAAGTACAGTATATCAATGTGGGAAAATATATAGAAAACAATACATCATATATACACATTAACAGAAGTTTTAGGGTTTTATTCATTTTTATTATTCATTTTTCTTTATAAAACCCTTGAATATTCATACATTACACGATGAAAAAATAGAAATGAAATAAAGACAGAAACTAAAATATTAACACACTTTATTGAGATTTACTTAAATATTTTGATATGGTGTAGCCTATATTAAGTGGTTCATAAACAAATGTATGATTTTGCACATGAAGATGAACAGGCCTGGCAGTAAGACTAGACATGGTTTGTTGATAGATAATTTAAACTTATAATTTATTAGGATAGGATTTTAGGTCGTAGGTCATTATAGCAAAGAGGTAAATAATGAGTGTACACAGATAAACATCACGAAGTGAACCTTTTAGATTGTTTGATTTGCTCCGGGAAAATTTTTAATACCGCAAATTTGTCACTAACAATTTAATTCAGCAGTAAATTCAAGTTGCATATGATGTTATAATAAGAAAAGAGAGTACCGGTATATTTCTAATCAATATTCAGGTTATATACAATTTCGTGCGGGCAATACTGGAAAGCGCGTGCATTACTGGCAACAAAAATGACTGCAAATGCTTGCATGTTCCGTCGTTTTCAGTCTCACTGAATGACAGAACAAAAAACTGTACAAAAATGACTGTGAAACGTTGTGTCAAACTATAATTTTTGCCGGTGACAGTAGTTTTGTGTCTGGCATGGAAGTATTTTCTTCTGTTTCAGTTTTTTAATGACTGCTTTAACGATACTTTCCTTGCGTGAGTAAAAAATATTCCTTACATACATTTTTCAGTTTACTCTGCTCAAAGCAAAAATAAAGAAAAATGCATGGCTTACAAAATACTAATGTTACAAACATTTACTGACAAATGCAACGTTTTTCATCGTTGTGACAGAAGACAAATTTCTGGTAAAAGAAGAAAAAAATAATAAATACACAAAATGTACTGGATACATTAAAATCCGCGCAACTCTAGTGTATTGTTAAAATGTAAACAATAAAAGTTAAGTGCACGTAAATAAAAACCCTTTATATGTCGGAGATTAAAAAAATAAACCAACATTATGTTACACGGCGAAATGAAGCTATTTATTTACGCTATTTCTTTTCCTAGTCGAAAGCCTTACAGTTATTTGTCTGTTAATTGTTTTCTTTCGCTATATTTTGTTTCGCAATGTAAATGTTATAAAGACAGTTTGTACCCTGTATGCATTAGACATTCTTTGAAACTATGAAGGATATCGCAATGAAAGTTATTGCAACATGGTCAGTGATGGATTGAACCTTTTGTAATATATCGCATGAAGGAAACTTTTTACCCTCTTTTCTGGGATATATTTACTTTCTGTATTGTAAGTTGACAGTGCACAATTGTAACTCATGAACCAGAAATGCTTGATACTTGGGGTCTTCATTACTGGTCATTATTTGCCTAAAACTTGAAAAATATCTCAAGGTCAAATTCAAAATTTTGACATTGCGTTGTGCGTTAATCTTGTAAAGGTATTCTTTTGTCAATTATTTAAATTGTGATGTAGATTTAATGTTAGTACAAAAGAACAAGGCCAAGATAATTCTCCACATTTTAACCTTTCTCAGTGGTAGATCCAGAGGTTTGCGGAGGGGACGTTACCCCTTAAAAAGGAGAAAAAAAGAGAGAGTGAGCAAAAAAGGAGTAAAGAAAGGGAGAGAAAAGAAAGAGCGAGCGAAAATGTGTTAAAAAGAAGCAGATAATAAATTTAAAATTTAACAAATTTTGTAGTCCTCAACACAATTGCTTAAATCTCACCATCGTCTGGACCTGCTGTGGACTTTGAGCAATCTCCAGTCCCCTTGCCGAATTTCGTCCCCCTAACTCAATTTTCTGGACCTGCACCTGTTTCCAATTTCAAGTAAAATTTATTTCTTCAGGCAAATTACCAATATTGTTAAATGGTTACATTTCAAGGTCATTAAATACAGATCGGAGTTTTTAAGTTAAGTGGATAGTCTATTATTTGTCTTGTTTAATTTATGAATTTATTTTTAATGCTTTCCATTTCAGAGTGGAAAGCCTTATTGTTTTTTGTATGTTTCTTTTGTTTTTTTTTCTTCAGTTTCAGTTTGCATTAAAAATTTTGTTTAATGACATGTCGTACAGATATTTTTTAATGTGTGTGTATTAGATATTACGCTTTCGAAGTTAACCCTTGCTCACCGAGCACTTGTTCTTTACTATTTTTTCAGGTCTTTATATTAGGTTTTCCCTCTTTTTGATTTTCTACCATGGTAACTCCTGAACCAGAGGTGAAATAGACTTGGGTTTTTTCACTATTATTCATCATCGACCTTGACATTGAAAGGTCAAGGTCACATTCTTATTTTTGACCTTATATTATGTGCAGATCTCCTCCTTAACCTAAATATATACAAAACTGAAACCTTTACAAAAATATCTTATTACGGTCTTGAATTGTCTTTTCTTTAATTGACCTTTTGTAAAAGATATCTGCCCTGGATCAATACAATTAATTGTAAATATTGATATATCAGTAATTATAACAGATATTTAGATAGGATAATCACAGCTGGTCTCCTTAAAAATGAACACAAGATCAACAATCAAATTCACGTTCTATATTTTGGCAATATCTTGTAATCACTACTTCTTTAAATCAGGAAAAGATTTTGGCAATAACATATAATTGGTAAAATGTTGGCCTTAATAAGACGCAACTTTGTCACATTTGAAGGGATTTTGATTTATTGTTAGCAGATGAATTGGGTCTTCTCTGTCGACCATTATTATTCTTGACTTTGAAAACAAATACAATGTCTTCTTCGAATTGTTGGTATTTTTATAGGCGTCAAGTGTACCACCACATTTCAAAAGATCATGCGAAGGACATATTAAAAGAACACAAATCTTTTTCGGAATAATCGTATAATAAAATAAACCAGTTTTACTTTTTTCTGCACATTTACGAGTGAAAAATTTCGCTTGAACGAAAATATATATACATGTATATATATTTAGCATGTTAGAATATTATCAATATTAAACATTAACATTCCCATCTCGCATCGGAAAAGCTTCAGTACATTGCAAATATCATGAAGGCGTGTTCAGCAAAAAATAATTGTTTTTATTTACAGAAAATTTGAGAGTTTGTTAATGAACAATCTAATAAGTATTCTTAAAACTTAACATGAATACTGTTTACTTTATTTGACCAACCGCCAAGTTCAAAATTTAATGTCGATCAAGAAAAATAAATCAACTATACTGGTCATCTTAGCACAAGAATTAACGACAAACGAGACAAATTTTCCCCATTTATGTAGCACTATTTCCAGCTTCTCCTGCATATGGTGTCTATTTTTCTTAATTGATCAGGTTTGCAAGAGCTTGCAAAGAGTATACTGATTTTTGCAAACGCCACCAATTTCTTCGGGATAAACTTGTAAACCAAAGTTACAAGAAACAGCGACTCCTCTAAGCTTTTAATAAGTTTTAAAATCTCGTTTGAAAATATGATTGCAGATAGTTTTCCCAATTGTTGAATTCAGTACACAGCGATTGTGCTGCGATGATTATTGAATACACCTATTACTGACTAGTGGTATATGGTCCACAGCAACTAACCAACTCACAAACTAAATTAATGGAAGGTGGATATTTAACATGTCATAAAAACCTGGTTTAAACCACCATTTCTTTTAATATGCCTGCACCAGATCAGGACCATTGCTTTTTGTTTTGTTTTTTTTTTTGTTCTAAAGTTTGTCGGTTCTATGATTTTGATTTGTAGATTGTCTTTTTGACAATTTTCTTGGTGTTTTGTATTGTTTATTATCTTCATTGTTCATGTGCACATACTTTGGTCATTACGGTAAATTCTGCGGTTGCTGATTTATCGTTACGTTCAGTTTAAATGAGAAAGGAAAGCTGAGTGCCCGTTTAGAACCCTGATTATCGGCAAAAAACTTACAATTCTTCTCAATGAAGTTGGAGTCGGACACACCTTATCTGAAATTGTACTCAAACTCGCAACCCAATTTTAAACTTTGATCATGAATTTCACAATTTCATTCAAGTTTATTAGTCTTCCAAAACTTCAAAAATGTATGTAGATTAAAACTCATTTGCATAAATTTGTGTCATTTAGAGGTACATGTACCAGTTAGATTGTGGTTAAAGATCAGTTTAAGGGGTCACAGTTTTGCAGATACCTATGTTCTTGTTGTTTTTTTTTCTTTTTGTTATTATCATGTTTTTGTACTATAAAGAAGATAGTTTTTTTGATTCTTATTCAAGCATGCAAAATTATTCTTGATTCGCACATTTACAATTTTCAATATTAAGTTATTTCAATGCAATATTCTCATTAAAGATGAAACTGAATATATTGGCAACAGATTTTCTTTAATCATAAAATACAGCTGAAATAGAGATATTTTTGTGTAAATTAATATTCCTGAATCATGTAACAGGATATGATATTTTTTTGTTTCTTTCATACAAACTTAATATATTGAGTATTCTAGACTAGTGATTGATGTTAATGTAATACAATACAATCTAAGGTTATCAAACATATTTTAATTAATGATTAATACTTAAAAAGTGTGGCAAAAGGTGTGGGCACAAATAACCTTTGTAATGACAGATGAAAACTCTCAAGCAAAATCATCGGTAAAACTACATAAGTCTGATCATGACAAAATACGCATTTTTTATGTTGTTGTTACCAATACAGAAATGAAAAGTAGATTAAGTTAATTTTTTCAAAGTTGAAAAAATAAAATTACAATCTAGAGTGATAGTCAGCCAAAATATTTCGGTCAATTTTGTTTTTAAATTTACCACCAATTAGTTACATAGTCAAAAGTGTTTTCATATAGGTCGCATTCCTTTCCTCGACAACATTAAACACCTATCTCAATTCATGTGTAACTGTACAGCTTCGTCCAATTACAAAATTCTTCGATGGGAGACATTTTTTATCTGAGAGGGATTTTGATTTTAACACAAATGACTAGTCAAGGTCATTATTTATCTATCGTAAGGAGAAAATAAAATGATTGACATTGTAGGCTTGTTGATATATGTTAGGTACTTTGTTGCAATGCAACAATTATATGTCCTGAAATTATGTTGTCCCTATTTATTACTAAACATTTAGGAAATATCTTGTACTACGTTATAAAAAGAGAAATAATCTTGATTCACGCGTGAGCAATTTTGTATTGGTTCATGCGTTTGTAGTTTGCAATTGGATATTCAAAATCAATAGTTTTATTAAAGATGAAACTGTATAGACTGGTAACGCGTTATCTCTAATCACAAAATAGAACTAAAACTTAAATATACAGAATATAAAACACTAAAATATAGTGGTATAATGTTTATTTAGAAATATATAGATACATTATAAAAACTAGCACAAAATTAAGTACATCAACATTTAATCCGTGAAAACAAATACCAAGATTTCAAAATTTATCGATGAAAACTATTGTCAGTGACATTGTATCTACCATAAACATTCCAACAGGCATTGTCGAATATGTCTGGCTGCGGCAACACACACACACACTGCATCTTCTAATTGAACGAATCAGACAACGAATTTGTGCTTGTGTAATGTTGTTCCAATCATCATGCCAAGAAAATTCTAGCGTACGTAAATTTACTGTCAAAGGTTGGTGTTTCTTTACCCCGCTTGTTCAAGCTATTCCCGGATGTATACAACCACAGTACTGACTCATTGCCTGTAAGACCATCGTTGACGTTGTTGTGTCCATGAAAGACGATTTCAACGACGTTGTGCTGTAAGGAGGTCTCGACGGAAAGGCCTTTTGGCTCGTACTCCGTTATTGCGAAGTCGCACCGCATTTCCTACAATGGGCCTCTTTTGGTTGCCGTACGGAAACGATCACGAAGATGTTGCAATTGAATTTATCGATCTTCTCTCGAAAACTTTTCTTAGGCGTGATCTGTCCTCTCAAGAACCAGTTTGTTTGTGTCTTTATGTCAAAAGTGTGATGATGGAAGGAAACATATAGCGGTCAATTTCTCTCCTTGACAATCTTCTTTGGATCATACCACAAACTCATGTCGCTGGTTTTCAAAAAGCCGCGGCATACTTGCGATAAGAAATAGAAAAATTGCACATGTAAGGGTGTGAACAATGACAATGACTCTAAATCAAATACTAGTAATAAACATACTGAAGACCAAATCTGTCAAATGTTAGATTTTCTGATTAACAAAATCTTCGTCATGTTTGGAGGACATGTTTTTCATCAGAATCTTGGTATTCATATGGGTACTTATTGCATGTGTTCCTCTCCTCGCCGACCTGTATTTGTACTCTTTTGAGGCTGAGTTTCTAGAAGGTCTGCTTAAGAGGAATGAAAAAACCTTTAAATTTACATTCATGATGATGATGTTTTATCCGACAACAATAATTTGGTGACTATTTGCATTCATTTTAGCCTAGCGAGCTTAGAATTAAAGACACCGCCAATATAATTAGGCCAGCTGCTTATTTAAACCTATTTCTAGAAGCACACAGTGTTTTATTTTTGTCCCCTTTTTTTATAACCATTGTTTTGCCTGTTCATGACTTCAAGTCATCGAAGATATGCCGAAGAGTATTTGTAGTAGTTGACGTTTTTAATTCATGTGTATTTCCTTTAATGATTAATTAATTGCATAACGTTTTCACGACATTATTTGGTCCTCGGGAATATATTTTGTTATACACGTATCGGGACATTTCCGGTGTCCAGAGCCCGTCGGGTCACTTATCTGGTATAAATAAAGAGGTCCCGGTGTTCCGAGGGGGGGGGGCGGATGAATACGTCATTTTGAGACGCTGAATTTGACGTAAATTTGAGCAAGAAACATAGGAATATTATTGGTAAGGAACGTCAACCACAATCTAATTGTACAATTTTATAACTAGAATTAATGTAATAAAACCTATATCTCTTAAGTCTTTTACCGAACCTGGAGGAATATTTAGTACGTACAGTCACAAATGGATTACTTACTGCATATACCATAGACAAATAAGACTCTCTTTACATTGGTGGCTCGTCCGACGGATTTTTGAAAATATATGAATTACAAATATTGATTGATTTCAATAAATTTCATACCTTTTACACAATTTTGGGAAAATGTCCGCAATTATTAGCGAATAGAGAGAATGATTTCTCCGAGTTTCGTAACGAAGATCACAAGTGATAATACAAGTAAACATGAGCAAAATAAAGATTTCACAAAGACTTACCTTTCGAAACGTCTGTGTCCACTATTCAAAATATCCAGAAGGAAAATGACACAAAATACTACACGGAAAACACACAAATAGGTCGTCCTATACTATTTACAAATGACGAGTCTGAGGAAACGTTAGGAAACGAGGACATATTTATATGTCCACCAGAAAATAAGAGCTCCGTAACAAATAAAGACTCCATGGTGCAGGATTATTCTGATGATGTTTTTTATGATACATACAATCAATTGAATCAACGTCAATGTTTACAAAACTCACATTTTAACGTCGACGCCAGAGAAGGTCAAAGAGTCGCGCATTCTCCTCAACGTGTACACACGTTTGAACCACCATATCAAGGCATATGTGGTCAATCATTTGACAAGTCACACATATACAATTTTCCCGAGGATCAGAAAGGGTACCGTGTGCCCATAAATACTAGTAGATCCTTCAGAAATACGGACAAAGTGTCGTCTTCAATGGACGTAAATGACACACAAAATCAATACACAAGGTATATGACGTCAGGTCATGTGATGTTAGGGTGTACCAGGGGCACAGAAAGGGAACAGGGCCACCTTCGTGTATCCAAAACTCAGTTTTGCAAAATGAAAGTTTCAATGGTTTGTTCAACCCTCGTGTAAATTGTACAAAACAAGGGAGTTTTTCAAACTATATAAACGAACCATTGGACAGAGTCGGAGATGGCATCGTAGCTAGTAATGAGCTTGAGATGGTTAGCTCAACGCGTATTAAGCGAGCTGTTGCCAGACGCGCTTTAGCATTATGAAACTCTGAAAACCGTACTCACCCAAAAATTTTGCCCTCCAGAAAGAGAGACGCTTATCGCTGCGAGTTCAGAAAGAGAAAACGTAATAGGGACAAGACTGCTGCAGATTACAGGTACGCGCTGAAAAGATTGGGTAGTCGTGCTTTTTCTTCTATCCCCATTTTCATGCGCGAAAGTCTTATTGTAGAGCAGTATATTTCTGAATTGGGAAACGCTTAAAGGCGCACAAATTTTATATCGAAACCAAAAGACGGTGACAAGAGGACGGTTATTGCACTTACTAATCAACAAGATGCCTGTTAAACGAGTTCGGATCAAAAGAAAATTTCCGTTATTGAAGATGTTAAGCAATCCCTTCAACAGGTCATGGAGAAAATAGACAAACCGTTCAATCGCAACTATACCCGTAACCCTCAAAAATCCTACAGACAAAGAAAACCGATACAGTGCTTTCACTGTCAACAGGAAGGTCACTTTATGCGCGATAGCCAGGACCTTCAAAATAGCAAGACAAAGGATGATACCCGTCAAAATGGACAAACTCAGTCCAAAAGCGAGCAAGAACGTGTAAATTTAAACTTGATGGGCCTACACTAAAGGCCGCCAGTACAGCCCAAAATGATTGCAATAAATTTGTTGATATAAGTAAAAAGCCACCTAGCATGAGGTTAGCAGCCATTACTCAGAACTGTTGGTTTACCAAGGTTTTATTTGAACATTTTTTTTTCTGTATTTCAAGTGGTATTTTAGAACCCATTCTGGGATTTCGTGGACATAAAAATGTTATTATTCCAGTCAGAATCCGAGATAGTGTTCTCAGTTATGAATCCGACAACCGATACCGTTATTTTGAAAATGAACGCCGCTGTTGCTTCTTTGCAACCATTAAAATAAATCACGGAAGCTGATTTTGTTCAGCCAATATCGCCGGAAAGGCCAATGCATACATATACCAGAACACCTGCGTTTATTAGTTGAAAATGTCTCCGAAAATCTTACACCAATACAAAAATCTGAAGTCGGTAATGTAATCAGCCAATTTGTAGACCTATTCGTCGATGTGGTAGAACACAGTATAATACGGAGAATGTAAAGCAAATTAAGATACAACCCAGACGATTGCCGATTACTCAGCGCGACATAGCGGGCAAGGAAATCGACAAAATGTTGTGAGATGGCATTATAGAGCCAGGCAACTCTCCATGGAGTGCCCCTATCGTTTTGGTCAAGAAACGCGACGATACCACACGTTTTTGCGTCGACTACCGTCCAGTACGGTGCCAAGAACTTCTGTACTTTAGACCTCGATCAAGGATTTTATCAGTTAAAAATGCGCGATGAAGGTAAACCGAAGACTGCTTTTGCTACACATAAGGGTCTTTACCAGTTGAAGGTGATGCCATTCGGTTTGGGAATTAGTCCGAAAACCATCAAGAGCTTAATGGAACTAACAATTGCAGGGTTACAATGGGGGATGTGCTTGGTATATATAGACTATGTAATTGTGTTCGGGAAAACATTCGAGGAAACACTTGCCAATCTAAGGCTCGTGTTCAAACGCTTCCGAAAGGCTAATATTAAATTGAAACCGTCGAAATGTACATTTTTCCAGGATGAAGTACATTATTTAGTCAACGTGGTATCCGCCAATGGGGTGAAATGTGACCCCTAGAAAGTTTCCGCGGTTGAAAATTGGCCAGTACCAGATTCAGTGTCAGACGTACGTAGTTTCCTAGGAATCGCTTCCTATTACCGGAAATTCATAGAAGAGTTTTCATCATTGGCTTTTCCACTCACACAACTTACTCAAAAGGACAAACGGTTCGAATGGACCACTGACTGCCAGGAATCATTTGAAATGCTGAAAAAGGCGTTAATATCAACACCAATATTTGCCTATCCTACTGATAAATTTGTACTGCATACCGATGCGAGTAATTTCGGATTAGGCGCGGTCCTTTCTCATATACAAAATGGAGAAGAAAAGGTAATTGCTTACGGTACAAGGTCACAAAGGGTCATTATGGGTTGTAACACTGCCATGCCGAGAATTTACTGTCCGATAAGGTACATCGAGTGGATGAAAGAGGCAATGCAGAATGCGTTTAATTTTGCTCATGAAAACCTTCAAACTAGTTTCCGCCGACAAAAGCTGTACTATGACTGCAAGCTTAAAACCAGAAATTTTGAGTCAGGATCTTTAGTAC
This sequence comes from Limnoperna fortunei, assembly GCA_944474755.1. NCBI lineage: Eukaryota > Metazoa > Mollusca > Bivalvia > Mytilida > Modiolidae > Limnoperna > Limnoperna fortunei. The sequence goes on from OX104122.1 coordinate 54,069,558, forward strand.
TAAGATGGTACCCTCCAGAATCGAACCAGAAATTAGGATTAGGCTGGATCAGACCTTATAGATATTTGCGTAAACTCTGTGACATAACGTATGAAATTGAACGATGTTCGGACAAGAAACGGAAAATCGTGCATGTAGATCATCTCAAGGCACTTGTTTCTCCCGTTGAATCGAGGGAAGAAATCATGCCCGTGCAATTTTTTAATGAATATGATCCTCATAATTTCAATGATTTTGGAAACGCAGATGTAGAAATTTCGGAAACCCTATTACGCAGTAAACAGATCGACACATATTCTCCAAAATATACAAGGACTGGAAGGCTTGTAAAGCCAACAGATAAAAATTCCCCGTAAATGGGCCTCGTGCCCCTAATAAACAAATAAACAAACAAACGAATAAATAAATAATACAAAAGGAGGGGGGGGGGGGGTTGATAATACTTTTTAATTTAGGTATCTACAAAACATGAACAATAGACTGCCTCGTAGGCTCCGATGCGGATTTAGAGCTTAAGGGTTCCCATTAGTGGTTGATTTGAAGGAGAGACGAACATTTGTTTCATTTAGCGTTATGGAATAACTTTGTTATACGGATATGCATTATATACATTTTTATGGTCCCTTGTTTTAATAACTAGATATTTTTAAGCATACTATTGCTTTTTTAGGAGTTTACGTTATTACTTAACGCACAATGTAACAAGCATTGTTCAACCTTCTGTCATTTCAGAACCATGTCACTGGAAGAGCCTCTTGACATCATGGCCGATGACGACAATTTGGGGTTAAATGATGGGCTAGAGTTCTTTTACTCTCCCAACATGTCCTGTCCTGTAGGAGACTGTAATTTCGATGGAAGTTTTAAGACAAAGGCTAAATTTTGGAGGCACTGGAAAGAAAGACATGTTTAAATGTAACTAAATTAGAGTGTGCATATGCAGGATGTAGGAGTCTTCTCCGACGTAAGTCGGACATGCGATCTCACGTCAGATACATTCACGGGGAGAGAGACCACAAAAGAGTCGAAGAAATTGTATTGAAATGTAAGAGCACAATTGTAAGGAATAAAGGGTTTATTGACCTGGGGTTTTTCTATTCAAAGGTATGAGCAAAAAGAGCCCAGACTCTTCCGCCCAGCTACCAGCTGTCAGGTCTAAAATAAACATCCCTTCAGGCTCGTCAATTAGTACTGCTGCAACAGTTGTTCCTTCAACAGCCATTGTGTCGTCTGTGTTAGCTAAGCCGTCTTCACAGGATCTTGATGACATGTGCATATTCCATCTTCTCCACCTTAAGAACTCCTCACCTCTTCACCTTCACATTCCGTCACTTCAACTCCATCTCAAGCCACCACTGTTTTTACACTTAACACAACTGCAACTTCAATGATAACTCTTGCCGATTATAAGGCTAGACCAAAAACCTCTATTTCCGTCACAGCTTACCGTGTGCCATCTACATGTTCTATTGACGCTTACACAAACCATCCAGATGGATATTAAGGATGTTTACTTACCTCCTGTGCCTGACTCCATTTCGGATCTGCACGAATACATTCGCATTTTATGCGATAATATGGATAGGAGTGGCCGACAGAGGGAGGCGGCTAAGATGAAACTTGAGAAGCTAAGGAGGGAGGAGCCAAGTCTACAGAAGGAACGGGAGATGAGGAGGAAACTAGAGATTGAGAACCGTGAGTTACAGAGGCAGCTGGTCGAAATAAAATAGAGGGAGCAAGTTTTCCGGGATGTTGAGCTGTGAGATGTACTGTATTCCGTGGATTCAAACCAGCAATTGTGAACTGTAAATATTTTTTGTTGGTGATTGAAGACATTAACTTATATATATTTTTGTATAATAACAATTTAACATTTCCTTTTTTATACAGAGACGAACAGCAATGGTTGTAAATTTAATTATTATCAATTTGTTTGTTATATTATGTAAATTGCACATTGTGTATTATAGTACTTACTCTTTTGGGGACTAATGTGCACTCGCTTGTGCACATTAGGTCTTAAGAGAGGGGTAATGTAGAAGTTGACGTTTTTAATTCATTTGTATTTCCCTTATTGATTAATTAATTGCATAACGTTTTCACGAAATTATTTGGTCCATAGGAATATATTTTGTTATACACGTATTGGGACATTTCCAGTGTCCCGAGTTGTCGGGTCACATATGGGGTATAAATACAGAGGTCTCGGTGGGGACTAATGTGCACTCGCTTGTGCACATTAGGTCTTAAGAGAGGGGTAGTGTAGAAGTTGACGTTTTTAATTCATTTGTATTTCCCTTATTGATTAATTAATTGCATAACGTTTTCACGAAATTAGTTGGTCCATAGGAATATATTTTGTTATACACGTATTGGGACATTTCCGGTGTCCCGAGTTGTCGGGTCACATATGGGGTATAAATACAGAGGTCTCGGTGTCCCGGGGAGGGGGGCGGATGAATACGTCATTTTGAGACGCTGAAGTCACGTAAATTTGCAAAAAAACATAGGAATATTATTGGTAAGGAACGTCAACCACCATCTAATTGTACAATTTTTTAACTAGAATTAATGTAATAAAACATTTGCTGTTTAAACGTATATCTTTTAAGTCTTTTACCGAACCTGGAGGAACATTCGTACATTTATAGTACGTACAGTCACAACTGGATTACTACTAATACTAATACTAATACTTTATTCTCATAAACATACAAGTTACAAAGAAATCAAACGATATTAATATAATAGTACATGTGTAAGCAAATAACAATAAATAGTTAACTAACCAGGAGGGACGACCTTTGATAACACAATTCTTATAAATTTAGATAATTTTTCTAGTACACTAACATCTGTTGTACAAAATAGTTGATTAAATTTTAAAGTATTTGCATTTTTATGGCAATAATTTGGTAAAAGTTTTTTTCCTATCAATACTAAAAAACTTACATACTAAAATGTAATGGTATGCATCACCAATTTCATTAAGGTTACATAAACTGCACAGTCGTTCATTTCTCGGTATTTTGCGCCACCCACCCGTTTCAATGGGCAAACGGTGGGATCACATCTAAATTTACAAATATTATACAATAAATATCCAGGTAATAGTGATAAATAATTTTCAAAACCAAAGCTATTTGTAAACATTCTATAACATGTTGTTTTGGGCGAGTTGAAAATGTCGGAAGACCATTTTCTATCCATTGCGGAGAATAATAATTTTGGAGTACCCAAACGTTTGATAAACCACAGTTATCAAATATATTCTTTATAAACATTAGCCATTTGCATTCAATGCCGTTATTAACAAAATTCGCAAAAAGTAATTTATAAAGTATTGATGGAATTTTATTCTCATCTCCATTCACTAATCGACACCAGAACTTTACCATTCGAACTTCTACTGTTAATGACATGGGAAACCTTCCTAGTTCGCCATAAATAATACTATTTGGTGTTGTCTGTCTCAAGTTTAAAATAATTTTACAGAACCTTAAATGTACTCTTTCTAGTATATCAAGATTTTCAAAACCCCAGATTTCTGAGCCATAGAGTAATATTGGCGTGATAACACTATCAAACAAATCTAACTGACATTCGATAGATAAATTGTGCCTTCTACATTTCTGCAATAAACTATACATTGCTTTTGTACCCTGTTCTTTTAAAAATTTTATAGTGGTTAAAAAAGACCCACTGTTTCCAAAAAATACTCCTAGATATTTGTAATCTTTGACAATTTCAATTTCTGCATTATTTAAATAATATTTTTCATTTCTTGATATTTTACCTCTAGAAAATATTACGATTTTTGTTTTTTCGATATTAACGTTGAGCTTCCAATCTTCACAATAATGTCCAAATGTATTTAACATACGCTGCAAATCTTCGCTAGACTCTGACAATAATATTGTATCGTCGGCATATAGAGACAACAAAATTTTAACAAAGATCATTAATTCATTTTCTGCATCATAACTAATAGATTCTACACCCTTTACATAATTGCGTTCCAGATACGATTGTAAGTCATTTAAATACAAAGAAAATAATACGGGGGAGGGGTTTTCTCCTTGTCTAACTCCGATTTCACATTTAAAATATCCAGAACTTTCATTATTATGTTTAATGTATGATTTCACTTCTTCATACATATTTTGCAAAATTCTTAAAAATCGACCATTTATATTATTTTCAAAAAGTTAAAAAAAAACAGCGAATTTCTGTAGACTAATTCAAACGCTTTTTCAAAATCGATAAAAGCACAGTGAAGTTTTTTTCTTTTTGACCCGTAATAACTCAAATAAAGTATACAATGAAAAGATATGATCATTCGTGGAATAACCACTTCTAAAGCCTGCTTGATTTTGATGTAACAACAAAGATTCCTCTATAAAGGTATTAAGTCTACTGTTCAATACCGAGGTAAAATTTTACCTAAACAAGACAACAATGTAATCGGCCTATAGTTTTTCGGCTCTAATTTATCGCCTTTATTCTTATAAATCGGTACAATAATACCAGTAAGCCATGCTTCAGGCAAAATACTAAATTGAACAAAAGTACAAATAGTTCACTCATTACATTAAACGATCAAGATATGTATTCATTAATAATATTGTCATCTCCGGGTGATTTGTTGTTTTTTGCAGTTTGTATAGCTCTTCTAATTTCTTCTATTGTTATTTTACCATTTAACCCTTCATTTTGTTCATTATTGACATTATTTTGTATAACAAAATCATTGCCACTATTAAATATATTTCTATTCAAATCTTTGAAAAAATCAAACAAAACATTAATTGCAATATTCGTATTTACTGCCTATACCATAGACTAATAAGACTCCCGTCAATACATAATGCAACAGTTCAGTGCCGGTGCACTGCTACTCAGGGACTCGATATATCTTCGAGTGTTTCCTATTACTACTGCTAACTAGGTCATCTGAAACGGGGAACTATCTCGGTAAATTCAATTTTCCAGCAAGAGGCACTGGCAAGAGGAGACAGCAAATTTTAGGAATGGGACTAATTATAATTAATTAAATATATATAATGTAATTTGAAAGGCATTACAAATAGAATTATACTCGAATTGTTTGTTTTTATTTCATGATAATTTTAATTGAAGTTAACAATTTACAAGTTTCATGTGAGCGTACTTGGTTCGAGATGATTATCATAATATGTATATCTCCACGATATTTAACTCTAGTATTGCACATTTCAAAAGAGGATCGTTTTCTTTTCATATGTTCGATCTCTTCTTATTATCTCTTAATGATATATAATTGTTTTCGGGTACGATTGAGTAGTTAGGTGAAAAGCCATACTCTACAATATAGTTTCCGTTGTAAGTGATAAAATGGCTAATTTAATATTAAAGAAAATATTTTATTTACAGTTTTTCGTATTTGTTAAAACCTTCCAGCTTTAAAATACATTTTGTTGTCCCGATCTAATAAGAAGAAGTAAAGATATACAAAATTGCATATAAATGCGCGCTATACCAGTGGCTATCTCGGTAGATCGCTTCAATTTTTATTTTTTGATTATTTTACTATCTTTAGGGTAAGCCTAGTATTTTTATTAATGCATTCTATTCTTGACATAATAAAATGTATATACTTGCGTTTCTTTTATTAATTAGTTATTTAATTTGATACGAAAAAGGCCTTTTAAAATTTTGTTATGTTATATTACGTAATGTATTTCATCGCTTCAATTGTATTTCTTGGATTATTTCATGATTTATATGATAAGCTTCGTAATTTGTTTATGCATTCTTATTATAACATGATAAAATGTATATTTTTCTGTTTCTTTTATTAGTTACTTAGATGATTTGATAATAAAAGTGCATTTTTGCATTTTGTTTAACGCGCTTGTGACCCCTCATCCAGAAAGCCTTGATCTTATGTCTGGATTATTTCATAATTTATAAGGTAGAAAATGGAACCTTTACGTAGAACATCAATCTTGAACATTAAATTTAATTTCCCTGGGTTTTGTTTATTGACGGTTTCGAAATCCCAAACTCTCGTGAACGATTCCTGTGTGGTAGTGATGGTTTTAAAGGGGGGGGGGGGCGCAGAGATATTTCTGTCGATGGAATTGTATATTAGATGTGCCTTGTTTATTTATTACCTGACACTGAACTTTGATGAAAGGTAAAAATGAAAGACCAATTAGACTCGCATAATAAGCCGCTAAAATGCAAATTTAGACTATGATTTTTATACAAAAATTAGATTTTCAAACAGACATGTTATTTTAAAAAAATTGATGTCTAATTCAGTGAAAAATGTCGTAGAAATTAGTAGGGAAAAGAAATTTCTCAATAATAAAAAAAGCACAAAAGATTTAGATTTTTATTTAATTCAAGATTTAAAAATTTTGATGTTAAGCTATTTTAACGAAGCAAGTTATATATATAATAATACAACAGAAAAAAATCAGTTACGTTCGAATAAAGGTCATCAACATCATAGAAGTTAATAATCTCATAAATTGTTTTGCAAAACAAGACTCTTCTTCTAATAGTTTTTTTTTTAAATTTTTTGTATTTTATAACAAAAAAAAAAAAAACAAAAAAAAAACAACAATTTATTATTCGTTTGTATTATCAAATTTTAATTATTGTCCTATTACATGGCATTTCTGTGGAGAAAAGAACACCAAGAAAATAGAAAAGATACAAGAGCGAGCACTAAGGTTTATTTACAGAGACTATAACTCATCATATGAGGTATTATTAGAAAAATCAATGTTACCATCCCTAAAAGTGCGCAGATTACGAACTATAGCACTAGAGACTTTTAAAATCTTACACAAAGAAAGCCCAGCATATTTAAATGATTTTATTAATTTTAAGAAACATGCTTATTGTTTTAGATATGAAAATACAGCAGTAATTCCACCTGTAAGAACTACAAGGCATGGAAAAAATTCTTTTAGGTTTTATGCTGCTAAATTATGGAATGAGCTTTATTTAAATTTTTTGTATTTGTTATTATGGAATTATGAAATTATGGAATGAGCTACCAAATGCTTTTAGACAGGAAACAAATTTTAATCAATTCTCAAAGCTAATAAGTACTTGGAATGGTAACTCATGTAAATGTAATGCTTGCTCTTAACCTATTTTTGTGCTTTTACTTATTATTATATAATAAATGCTTATTTTAACACCAGACATGATTTTTGTTCTTAGATTTAAGCTGTTTTTTTTTTAAATAAGGGTATGTCACAATTAATAAATGTACTGCCATACTTTTAGTGCTTTTTGCTTAGTGCTTGCTTTTAACACCTGCTATTGTTTCTTATAGCTTAGCTATCATTGCATAATGTTTCTATGTATAAATTACTGCATGCCTGTGTTGTATTGTACAGTTGTATGTCTGTATTGTTTGTAATGTGTTTTGTTGTTACTATAAGTCGATTTTAAAAGCTCAGTAGAGCTTATGTTTGTACTGTTTTTAACATATCGACTCTAAATAAAGCTTTCTTGTCTTGTCTTGTCTATTTTAAATTCTGAAAATTTTGTAAAGTTCTTAGCAATGTTTATGTTTTTGTTTGTTTGTTTGAATAGTGTTTTAACGCCACTTTCAGCAATTTTTCAGCTATTTCATGGCGTCCAGTTTTTATTGGGGGAGGAAGCCGGAGTACCCGGAGAGAACCCCCGACCTGCGGTAGGAAAACTGGCAATCCTTGTCAATTAAGATTGGAGTCGAGTACACCCTGCCTGCAGTGAGAATCGAACCCGCAATCTCAGTGTTGACAGACCACGTGATCAATAGTAGACGAACTACCTTGACCACTCGGCCACCGAGGCCCCCGCAATGTTTATGCACATGAAAGCTAGTTTGACGTTTGAAATACATTTAATTGCAAATCTTTTGAAACAATTTTAATTACAGTAAAATTAAATCAATAGAAATAGTAACTTGTCGGTATGTTTTCTTTAATTTTCCGAGGACGCGATAATTTCTGCCGATCTTACATTCACATCCCCCCCCCCCCCCCCACAGAACCACGTGACAATGGTCAATGTATTTTTATTGGTACACATTTGTCTTTCCAAAACTTTGCTTTCTTTATTATAGTATTCTTTTCAAAGTTGATATATTATAAATCAAGATGATTATTTGTTGTCATTCACAATCGTCTATATTTGCAACCATTTACGGCATATGATCAGGGACAGTATAGACTGTCCTGATGTGACGAAATTTTAAATAAAACAAATTGAAAAAAAAATTAAACCAAACCGGATACACCTATAACATATAAATCGAAAAACTCTGGATATGGGTTTAACCCATACAAATACAAATATCTTTATTCCAATCAAGGGTCCTAGAATAGAGCATGAAATTACAAACAAGTGATTATCATAATTGGGGACATGTATAACATAGAAAACAACATTACAATAACAGCTTGATAATGTTATAACATGTTGGACTGGGGCAGAGCCAAGTGATACATATATAGGTACATGTATGACATATGCATGTAAATAGAAGAGAGACAATTATAAGTTGTTTATTAAAAGAAAAAAAAGAAAAAAAAAGTCAGTGATAAATTTAAACAATAATATTTGATGATCTTCTTAATTGAAGACTTTGAAACACAAAATTTCCAAACTCTCTGAGCAAATGTATCTCTTTTTGTATGAAAATCCTATTGAATTTTAAACTGTTTTGTAAATTATTGAAATTTTTACAATGATGTAAAATCTTGTTGGAAAAAATATCTCCAATTTCAGCATATAATGAACATTCAATAATAAAATGTAATTCGTCCTCTGTTTTGTTCAGAGTACAATATTGACATTTTCTTAACGATCTTTCAATATAATTTTTTGAATATCGATCTGTCTCTACCCTTAAGGGGTGTGCACTTATTCTAATCTTGTACAATGCTTGTCGAAATCTAAAATCTTTTAAACTCAAGTATTTTTCACATCCAAATGTAGTTTTAAAAGAAAAATATGTTTAAAGTTTCCCTTGTTCAGAATTTAAAATCCTATACCTATAATCTTTCCAAAATTGTAGACAACTATTCAATAATTTATCTTTTACTTGTTTGATAAATTGGTAAACACTTAGTTTTTTCATTTGTTTAGAACATAAACCAAGTTTTTTCATAATATAATCTATACAAGAAAACCCATATCTTTTCTTGTTATTTTTTATTTTGTGGTCTAACCTAGATCTTAATAGTACTTCCGGGTTAAAAATGACGTCAGGATTGTCTTGCTTGAGAAGAAAAATAATACACAAAAGACATTTCGATTGAAAACAACGACATAAAAACCTACAATCGTTACTGAGTAGTTTTATGCGATATTTTAACTAAGATGAGTGAATTGACCCCAGATGAGGTATATATTTTTGAATTTTTATGTGTAGTTATTCTAAATTTTGGTGGAGCACCGTTCTGTTCTGACATACAAAATACATCAACGAATTCAGTACAGTCACAGACATTCGTGCTAAGAATGATATAATTTCTTAAGTATTAAAATAGTAATTGTTAATAGATCTCTGTAAATGAATTCAAAAATATAGGATTATCCTGTGTAACCTGTTCCAGACTCGAGGTTATAATTGTGGACGACCTGTATCAAGACACAATTAAATTTGTGCCCAAATCTTGTTTCTTGAAATTTTTTTTGGCATAAAAACTGATATTTCCCAGTTATATTTACATGATTACATGTATGCAAATAATCTGCATACTGGCCTGTACCTAATTCTTATTTAAATATTGAATCACAATTATTATCTCTCTATCATCAACTTGCACAAATTGACAACCTCCCAATTTAAAAAATGCCACAGTGTCCGGAACTAAAAACTTTGGCTGTGGCTGCAGTTTTACCTGTGGAAAACTTTTGAAATGGACAGTTTTCTTTTTTTTATAAGTTTTAATGCTTCATGTTAATGACAGGTGTCAAAATCTGAGTGAGGATGATATTAAAAGCCCCTGCTGTGTAAACATGATTGTTAATTAATTAACCAATGTTTATTATCCTATTTACCATATGCTAATCTAAGGTGGAACCCCAGCTGTTTTGTAGCTAGATTAAACAAGCTTACCAGTGACATCCGAGTTCCAATATTCAAACTAACCTGTTGCCTATGACTATAGTAACATCTACTAATGAGGTTAATTAGATGATAGACAAACAATACAAAAATATGCAAAATCTTTATTTCAGTATCATAGTCTTTTAGTGAAGGTAGCTGTAGTTTGTTAACTGGAAGTAAAAAGGGAGATAAATCATGTAAAACTGGAAATGTGTCAATTAATGACAATAATATCCAGACCAATATGATTATCATGGATTTTGCAAAGGCATTTCATAAGGAACCTAATAAAAGACTCTCTTTCAAACTTAAATACTATGGTATCTCTGATCAAATCTTAAACTTGGTAAATTCATTCTTGGCTAATAGAACTCAAACTGTCATTTCAGAAAACAACTCATCCGACAAAATACCAGTCACAGTGCCCCAAAGAACAGTCTTGGGCCTACACTTTTCTCAATTTATTTTAACGATCTCCCAGAATACATCAAACACAGCAAAATCCAGGCTCAGTCTTCACTAAACTTTCATGGTCACAGGTCAACTGGGCCTGTACCTACAGAATTTTACAGGCCCACAAGAAAATTAACAAGCCAGAATATTTCATGAAAATTTTTATAGTGTCAAGATCTAGACTAAGAAATATTTAATAAAGTTGCAGTAAAAATGACTTGAATAATTTTCAATCATTTATTCTCTTCAAAATGACATTAGTATTATCTCTCAGGAAATAGAGGAAGGAGAACTTGCTTTTATCATTAAGTGTTGGTATGTGCAATTTTATATTTATATGTGTTTAACTTAAATTATTGATGTTAAGTACTACTCAATGAAAGATCCGAACACACAGTTGGAGTAACTTCTTTTATTTCACATTTCCATAAATATTCCACATAACAAAGAAAAAGAATCAACTGCCACAAGACTGTTAAATAAAATAAATGTTTCTTTGTTATTAGTACATAAGTTGATTGAATAATATAAAGTAGAACTAGAAGTAGAAAATGAATATATTGTCAAACATATAATATTATGTATTTAATGTAAAATGCACTACTTAAAATAGTTATACTGATCAAAATTAAAGTTTTTAATAGTTATTGCCAAAATCTTGACTGTCTAAATCATTACAACACTAATTTCAATAAGATCAGCATCGTTATTTGCAATCTCCTGCCAAATGTTCATATCCGCTCTGGAAATTCACATATATTTTACTTGCTTTGAACTGTAATCTGCTCTTATTTTCCCGCAACCCTTTATGTTAATGATACAAGTTATACGGGTATAAGTTTACATTTAAAAGGGGCATGATAATTTGCAATAAAGCTTCAAATTGGGACACATGTATTAGTACTTGTGAAATCACTTGACAGCTAATGAATATAACAGTATTTCAAAATAATATTTAATTTTTGTCATTGAAACTGAGGATGTTCCACCATTCCAAAGGACCATGAAGATGATCTGAAAAACCTTGGAAAGTCCATTGAAGGCCATGAAATTGAAATGAAAATCTTTGTGGGAACCCTGAACATGCTGAAGATCGCCAAATCGATTCAGTGACACATTTACCATCAATTTTTATGGGAAAATAACTGTACATTTAAATGGCGAGAACTACACATACTCTTTGACCAGTAGCTATTAATTAACCCCATTTAAACAAACAAAATTAGAATATTATAAGATTATATTCCCAGAGTTACTAAACTGTACGTTACTACAATGTAGTATTTGTGTTTTTTTTTCAAAGATAAGACGACGTCGATTGGCAAGGTTAGCTAGTAACCAGTCTACGCCATCAGCTGGGAACCAGGCATGTCCATCCAATGCTAGCACCACACAAGATGGAGTTTTGCAAGCTAGTCAATTATCTGATAGACAATCTGCTGGAAATTTGTCATCCATGGAATCACAGAACAGAAACCCTCCAAGTAATTATCCTGTTGAGATTCAGCAAGGGGAAATGGAATTGATTGATTTATTAGAACAAAATGCATATTCTTTTATTGTTTGCATTTTCAAAACAAAGGCAATGTCAGTTATTAATTAATTATTATTTTATAACTGTATTAGGCCACACAAATTAAAATTAACTTTAAGGTTCTCAGGCTAATTTTTTCGTCTGATTCTATACAGGTAACAATAACTTGGGCAGCAAGTATGCTTATATTAGGATGCTATTAAACAATAAACATATTGGTGTTGATGGCACGCTTTATAGTTAAAATTAAGTGTTGGCAATACACTTGTGGTTTCAGAAGCCAAACAGGAATTACTGTGGTACACTTGCAGTCTTAAAAACTTATGATTATTAAGAAGAAAAAAATTAATTGGTAGAAGATATACATTATACATGTATTCAGTATAAACATTGGAGAAAATTAACATTTAATTCTTATACATATACATTTACATTTCAATTAGATTATCTGTTGAAATTGATTGTTTAATGTTCTAAATTAGGAAATATTAATTCTAAATTAGTTTTAAGAGATACAGGCCTGGGTATACAATTAGAAATTTTTTTATTACTGTTTAAATAAAACAATAAACAACGGTATCTTGGTAGGGGTGGGGGGAGAATTTGTTTTGAAGTCGATATTTTTAATGTCAGCATCTGCATTACTTCGTCTTGTACATTCAGTTCTATGTTGAGCCAGACAAGACACAAGTCTCTCTTTAAAAGGAAAACACTGCTGGCATGTTTCAAGTAATGATTGCAGTTCAATCATACTTCAGAAGACTCAACCACTACTAATATAGAATTATGACAGCATAAAACGTATGCGAAAGTGTATATTTTTATGAAATGACATTGAATGATTATGGGTCTGTCATCGAAGAAATTGGTTGTATGCAAGCACTTAGCTGAACTGCATATGTGGTTCTTATGAAAATTGTTTAGGACTTGCTATTTTCAAAAGTTATGAGTCCAGGACTCACCATAAAAAAATCCTTCAAGTATTACTGACCACTTGCTGAAAGGGTACATAGTTTGTGTAATCAACACCTGCTACAGCTTTAAACCCATATCCCTAACACTTTGCAGAAGCAGATTGCCCACATTGAAGTTGTGACCTGCTATTATGGTATTGTTTAATAAGATGTTTCTGCATTTTGAATAACATCAAATCCTACAGCTTTAAACCCTAGTGAGATCCCTGAAACTTCAAAGAAAGATTTCACATGTATTGAAGTTATTAATCTTCTATTATATATTTTTTCAGGCATAAAAACGTCATATCATTTCAAAGACATTACCAATATTGTGTCATAAACTTCTCCAGCTTGCACCCCAGACCCCTGAAACTTTGCACATATATCCAAGTTGTGCACCTGATTTAGTTCAAGGAATGTTTTTCCATGACATGGCTATGGGAACATCTTTCAGCAAATTTTATACCATGATGATGGTACCGTTTTTATGCAATCAACTCATGCCCAAAGCCAAAACTTTCTTCTAAGAAATTGTATACGATTCCATGTTTAATAAGACACTTGTTTTGTAATGCTTGTAAAACACGATTTTAAAATTTTTTTTCTCTGCTATCTTTTATAGTTACATGAACAATTGCGTAGTTCCCTCCTTCACTATCAAACGTTTGTCTGCATTATTTATTCTTTCGGAAGTTATCATACGAGTAACCAAAGTTATCTGCTCTTTCCGAATGCAGTGGCGGGAAATAAAAAAGTAGATTGGACCAGATTGTTTGTACGGAAACGTCACCGCATTTCTGGATATTTATTTTATTGAAAAAAAAACGGCAATGCTGCAAGGTAAAAATGGATGAGTGCTGGCCTAAGAACCCTAAATCTAATTTTATATGGCCTTACTTACCATCTAAAAAATATTGCATAGAAGTCAAATTTTATAATATTGACCACATTTTTGTCTTGCCTGCGACGAAAGTCGCTGGAGGCGAGACATATGTATGGGAATCCGGCAGCGGTGTAAACACTTGGACATCTTGCTTCATATATTTGTAAGCCCAAGCCCTAGGTCCATCTAATTTGGTCCAGAGGTAGCTTATGATGAGTACTTGCCAGTCAGTCACTTGTCACCTGACCTTGACCTCAATTTCACGGTCCAGTGACTACGTTAAAGTTTTTGGGTTACGACAGTTCCTCTGTAACCACGCATGGTAGGATGACAATATTTGGTATATAGGTTGCTGATGACTAGTACATGACTGTCTGGTAGGTGTCACCTGACCTTGACCTCAATTTCACGGTCCAGCAACTACATTAAAGTTTTTGGGTTACGACTTCCTCTGTAACCACGCATGGTAGGATGACAATATTTGGTATATAGTTTGCTGATGACTAGTACATGACTGTCTGGTAGGTGTCACCTGACCTTGACCACAATTTCACGGTCCAGCGACTACGTTAAAGTTTTTGGGTTACGACAGTTCCTCTGTAACCACGCATGGTAGGATGACAATATTTGGTATATAGTTTGCTGATGATTAGTACATGACTGTCTGGTAGGTGTCACCTAACCTTGACCTCAATTTCACGGTCCAGCTACTACGTTAAAGTTTTTGTATTAGGACAGTTCCTCTGTAACTATGCATGTTATGGTGATGTGACAATATTTGGTATACAGGCTGCTGCTGATAACTAATGCTATTTACATAATGCTAATGACGAAATTTATTTTCGTTACTAATACAGAGTGCAGGCGTGACATTTTTCTGTGTCCACACTTGTTTTGCTACTAAAATGGGTAATTAGCATACATACGTCTAATTTATTATGCACATGTAATCAATGTTCTATCTAGAAACTGGTCACTAATACTTGTTTGTTCTGATCCCACAAGATGGCATGATTTTCCAAAGCTATTGACAAAATTTCAGATGCAGTATTGTTAAAATTGAGACAAAAAAATTGTTACAGATGGTTGAAAATTGACTGAAAAGCGGGGGGTATATAGTGTTCATGGTGTCCGTCCGTCCGTCGTGACGTCCTTCCGTCCGTCCGTTACACTTTCTATTATTTGCAACTCCTCCTACACCACTGAAAGGAATTTGATGAAACTTACACAGAATCTTTGTCTCATAGTGCCATTGTGCAGGAGATATTTAACATTTTGATCGGAATGATATTTGGGGTTTCCCATAGAAAAACATGGACTTTGTCATTGACCTAAGGGGGTCCCTATCTCTTATGTGCAACTCCTCCTACACCACTGAATGGAATTTAATGAAACTTACACAGAATGCTTGTCACATAGTGCCATTGTGCAGGAGATATTAAACATTTTGATCGGATCGATATTTGGGGTTTCCCATAGAAAAACATGGACATTGTCATTGACCTAAGGGGGGCCTCATCTCTTATGTGCAACTCCTCCTACACCACTGAATGGAATTTAAAGAAACTTACACAGCATCCTTGTCACATAGTGCCATTGTGCAGGAGATATTAAACATTTTGATCGGATCGATATTTGGGGTTTCCCATAGAAAAACATGGACATTGTCATTGACCTAAGGGGGTCCTCATGTCTTATGTGCAACTCCTCCTACACCACTGAATGGAATTTGTTGAAACTTACACAGAATCCTTGTCACATAGTGCCATTGTGCACTAGATATATAACATTTCGATTGGAATGATATTTGGGGTTTCCCATAGAACAACATGGACTGTCATTGACAAAAGGGGATACCCATTTCTTATGTGCGACTCCTCCTACACCACTAAATGGAATTTGATGAAACTTACACAGAATGTTGTCACATATTGCCACTGTGCACTAGATATATAACATTTCGATTGGAATGATATTTGGGGTTTCCCATAGAAAAACATGGACTTTGTCATGGACATAAGGGATACCCATCTCTTATGTGCAACTCATTCCTACACCACTGAATGGAATTTGTTGAAACTTACACAGAATCCATGTCACATAGTGCCATTGTGCAGGAGATATTTAACATTTTGATCGGAATGATATTTGGGGTTTCCCATAGAAAAACATGGAGTTTGTAATGGACATAATGGGATACCCATCTTTTATTTACAATTCCTCCTACACCACTGAATGGAATTTGTTGAAACTTATACAGAATCTTGGTCACATATTGCCATTGTGCATTGGATATTAAACATTTTTATCAGAATATTATTGGAGGTTTGCCATAGAAAAACATGGACTTTGTCATTGACATAGGGGATGCCATTCTTTGGGGGATTGGGGAGGGTTACATGTATTATCTGCAATTTCGCATTCACGTTTAACTAGATAAAGTTTCAATTTCATAATTAAGAACACCTGAATTTTCAAAGTAATTGTGAAGCGGGGGGTATCAATGGTGAGCATTGCTCACAGGTGTTTTTACTCTAGTTTATTATTGCTAAGAAAAGTGTGAAAATACAGAAGCAAACACAGACTTTTTATTATTGTATGCTCCTTGGTCATGTACTTCCTGTTTACCAATTACTTTTTGTGAAAGCGGGTGTATGACTTGTGAGCATTAGCTCACAGATATCACTTGTTGTATTGTCATTTAGTCTATTGATTGTTTTGATGTGAAATCCTATGGGCAAATTACTAGGAAAATAAAAAGCTCACTGAGGCAAAACTACAAGATTCTGAATTGATTTGTCCTCTAGAGAAGTAATATTTAACACCAATGCAGACAAGAGATAGCTCTTTTAGTTTTTTTGTGTTAATTGAACACAAAATAATGCAAAATGTACCAAAAGCAAACTCCTGTTGATAGATCAAGTAAAGGATGGACTGTACAGCAGGCATGGTCAGAAATATACATGTGACAGCAAAACTGTCATGAATCAACTTTAGAACTTGGTCACATGTCTTTGACCACAAGTATCAAGATGTATTTCTTTCTACCAGTACTTCAATCTAATTAAAATTAGATATTTTACTAGGCCTCTATTTTTTCTATTTGTGGCCATGTCCATAAAATTGCTCACACATCATCTTGAATTTTTATATGTTATATTTTTGTTTACAGGTAGTCTAAGTGTAGATCCCATAACTCCAGATTCCCAGAGAAGTATGGATGTAGACTCGGAATGTTCAGAGAAGCTGTGAGTAAAAGCAGGTTACATTGGATGTTTGTTTATGATCAGTTTTGACCTCAACAATTTTTCTTCTTTTTTATTTCCAGTTTTTATAACATGTTGGTGATAAAGCCAGAATTGAGAAGCCCAGACCTTTGGCAGGAAAACTGACTTGAATGTTAATTAAAGTTGTAAAGCACACCGTGTCTAAACTCTTACACAAACGATTATCGACTAACTACTTATTATCCATCACGGCACCTCTATTTTAATAGACACAAAAAACATAAATTTAAGTAATACTTTAAAGGCATGATGCAAAATTTAAGTAAAATTGTCAAATTATATTATAATATATGTGAATTGAGAGGCTTAAATATTTGACACTTATTATAACAAAATTGTTGAAAAAAAAGACCTAGCAGTGTGTTAACTGTTGATTGAGGTTTCCTTGGATTGATTGATTGATTGACTGGATGTTTGGTTTATGTCCAGCAAGCAGTATTTCAGCTATATTCAGGATGGGAACAATTTTGCCAACAATAAATTATCGGAAAAAGTGGCAGAATGGGACACGGGGAACAAAGTTTTGACTGTCACTGGAAAAGTATGGAGTATTAGGTATGGGCAGATAATTTAGCCTTTTGTTAAAGGCTACAATGAGCCTACTCTTTTTCGAAAATCTACAAAAGGATACTAGTATGTATCGTTCAAGAAGCATGGCACAGGTTTCATTGGAAATAAGACACAAGACCTAGTGTATTCCATAATGTGTCTGAAATGTTTAACATAAGGACGGGTAGGTATTCATTAAATGTCAAATTTTTTTCAAATTCATTTCTAAGAAATGCTAATATTTGAGATATATATTTCAGATTTCAATCACAGATGGATGTTGATTCAGGAATAGAGACGATGGAGGTTGATGAAGCAGAAACAAAGTATGATGTAAAACGAAGAAAGGTAAGTCAAATTAATATGAAAGGACAGTTGGCAGCAAATTATTTGTGTGGCTTAACATGTTTTACACACAAAATACGTTTCACTAAATTTATTTTCCACATGTTTTTAAATGATTGACAGACATCTGTTTATTTTAGTAATGAAGACAAGAAATTTGGGTGAAAAGCTGGTTTTTATTAATGTTTTACTGTTGTCTTAGTTCAGTTATTGATATCGTTATTAGTTTAATAGAACCAAAGGTTATTTTGAGGTTTTGTCATCACTTGGTGTCCCTTGTCTTTTAAAAAAATTAGTAACTTAAAAACCTGTCACAAGTGAAACTGTAAAGAACAAAAATGATTAGCAATACAAGTCCTACAATTCACTTTATTGGTATAAAATTGTCAAATGACTACTTATGTGGCCCAATAACGGTGATTTAAGACAAAATTGCATTAGAAATTAAATACTAATACATAGAGAAAAACTATGTCGCAAAAAAAAATCAAAAACCCAAAGCCTACAAATCATTTTATTTTTTTTTGTCTTACAAGTGTTTGATGACTCCTTGTAGGAGTTGTTTCCCTTTAATGACAATTTTTAATGAAATTTGTAGTTTTTGCTCTGTAACTGAAATGCTATAACAGATAGTTGAAACTGTAAACTGCAAAAATGATGATCAAGGCAAGTTCTACAATTCAATCACTTTGTCCTACATTGTTAGATGACTCTTTATAGGAGTTAATACCCTAAAATGACGATTTCAGACAAAATTATCTTATGATTTCTCTTACTGCCCTTAAATGAACTTTTTATGAAATTTTGCCCAGTAACTAATAAAACTAGATTGAAACTGTAAATTGCACAAATTTAAAGGTAGCATGAAGTCATTTGTCTTCCATGTTGATTTAAGCAATTTCAGGCTCCTTGGAGCCTTTAGGTGTCATTTATACAAAGGTATCACTTAATGGTACCGTAATTGTCCTGTATAGAAAGGTATGATTTGTTGGTACCATTATTGTCCTGTATATGAAGGTATCACCTATTAGTGCCAAGGGTTTATTGGACAATTTCGGGAAAAGGACCCTGTGAGAAAATTGGGAATTATTATACCCCTGCTTTGAAGAAGAGGGGGTATACTCTTTTTCCCTTGTCCGTCTGTCCATAACAAATATTTCCGTTGCAGTTTTCTAAGCAACTATAGCATGTTGAAGCCTGATGTTTTGTATATTGCTTTATCCCACGGTGCAATATGGCATATAGTGATTTCATGAACCTTGATCATCTACACAACAGCCCACGCGGAAAACGCAAAGTCCGTGTTTTTACGCGGATAATCGCAACGAGGAATCGTCATCAATCCCCGTTCTTGAATGTGCACTGTCCGCGTTCATCACGATAATTCCACCTCATTTTAGCAAACGCGGATTGTCCGCAAACTTCTCGCGGTGAACGCGATCATTATATACATGTATATGTATATTAACTATTACAAGAATAAATTACCTCGGACTAGTTGCATATCAATGTATTTCTTTATTTTTAAAAATTAAACCATCTCGTGAAACTGTGTAAACAAATGTAAGGTTAAGGTCGAAGTACGACCGATACCTGGATGTTAGATTGCGATTGATTGGTTGAGTTAGAAATCTATTTATACACAACAAGGTGAGTGGAAATACACATCGGTGATTGTTAAATGTATGGGCTTAGTTTTTTGCAGACAATATGGTATACGTGGTTAGCCATTAACACGGAGAGGAAAAGGAAACGTGTACGACTATAATATTTCACGGGAAGATAAATACAATAAAAACATTTTATACTGTTAAGGTACTGCATGTATTTATTCAACTGAATTTAGTTGCATGTACGATGTGCATATTTCGATAAATGAAAAATGAACATACATTTTACAAAACATCGAGATTTCTCAATTACTTAATAACAATAATTGTTGGTCTCATTTGCAGTGCTTAATTGGTTATCTTTAATAGATTTGTTAGTAGACTCGCATTGACCGCTTTCTTGAGCAAAACATTCTGTACATCTCCTAGAAAATTGAAACGGGTATGGCTTTTACTAATAAGTTATAATTGAGTAAAATAGTGGCATAATTTAGTTCAATAAATTGAATTGTTTGTTCGGTAAATAATACTGAAATTGATCAAATGGAGTTACTTTATTAACACCTGTCGTACAAAACAAAACAAACATATCGACCCGATGTGTCCAACTTTGTCCTCCTATGCTAAATTACGCGGAAGGGATTTTGTCACAGGTGAGCCTCCGTCCCCCAGAATTATCGTTAGTGCCACGTTTTTCAGTAGTTTCTTGTACTCACCTACATGTAACTGATAAGGTTTTCATGTAAATTATACATATAGTGTGAATAACAACTACTCGATCTTAACACATATTTATCAGCCTTAAAAACCTATTTTATAGACAAAAATTCTAGCTTTTGCTTTTAAAACGATATAATTTAATATATTTTTTTAAACTCATATAACAGTTTTATTATACCTCATTTGTTTCTTAACAGGTAGAGTTATTGTGAATTGCGAATTATGCAATTATGAAAGATGAAAGGATCAACACTAAAAACCAGACGGATGTTAATTGAAGATTATACATTGTTTTTTTTGCAGTTTAACCTTTGTACACCTGGACAGATGATTTATGATCACGAATTGTCAAGTCCTAATTACCGACATAGACAACATGCTATGCATTTCTCGTATTATCATGGTTATAAAGTAATTAAATTTTTAAAGACGGAATTTTATACTTTTTAAAGTACAGTAACATAAAAAAATAATATGCTTTTTTTCATTAATATATCTAGTTATTCTCAAAAATCAATATTTGGAAACATTATAGTTTTCTGAAGAGTTGCGAGCAGTGAAAGTACAAGCGATACGATACAATTTTATTTATTTTATTTTATTAATATTGAATTGTGGACTTATCCTGCTTATGGAGGATGTACAATGTACAATAAACATGCAAAAAAATTAAAGAATTAATAATATTATAGGTTCACCCTGGAGGTTCTTAACGTTTTTTTTTTTGATAATGCGAATACATTTACATATATTGTTTAAATCTGATGGATGATGACAGTTCAGTAATTTCTTTTATCTCTTGGTATTATGATGACTAAAAATTTGGTTTAACTACATGTATATATCTTTAAAATTTTGGCAGGTAAGTAAATAGTGACATTCGTTGCCAATATATAAGGATTTGCATAATGTACATTCGAAGCTTAGTCTCGTCTGGTTGTTTTTTAATTAAAAATAAATATATAATTTTCATAAGTCATAAAATTTAGCCAACATTTATATTTAAATATATGTTGCCGACTGGAATATCAATTTTTTCTAGTTTGGTTCAGAGACAAAAATTAATAATAAATAAGAGTTTGGGTAAGTTTGGGTAAAAAGTCACACCGATCCACTACAAAATTCTTTGTAATGAAAGACAGGAATCTTAGATGCTTTTACAGATGATAAATTATGATCGTTTTTTTTACAGTATATAATCGCGTTACTTAAAACAAACAAGTAGCGATAATGTTATGCACTAATTTATGTTAATTACATGTACTAAGGTAATCACGGCTATTTTATTCCCTCCGATATTTAAAGAAGCCATCACATTTATACTACATGTTTTCAGATTTGAGAATTTTCAAGTTTGGTTCAACGACAAATTAAGAATAAACAAAGAATGACTTGGTTTTTTGATTGATGCATACATGTACATATAAAGTCAGATAAACTTGGTTTTGCAACTTTTTCAAATCTTAATACAAATTATAACACTTCTGTTAGATTAAAGTGAAAAACATTTCGACCCGAGTTTTGCAGACATTGAGTCGCCCATGTAAGCCATACGAGGAGTACCTAACAATTTGCAAACCATTTTGACACGTCAAATGCAATATACAACACGTGATATAGTGCAATTTTTCAGATTTATCCAATGAAACATGTGAAAAGGTGTTTCTTTGTAATCAGTTAATTCAGACGAAATAAAAGAGAATGTTTTTAACAATTCATTATCATTTCCTCTCGAGTTAATGAACCAAATTTCCACAATGTCTCCGAGACAACTTACCAAGGAGCCATCCGATTACGTTGTACGTTTTGTAACAGACGGCAGCGTGATGGTGAGGCAACGGCAGCACATCAAGACTGATGGCAAAATAAAACTTGACGAAATATATCAAGTCAAGTGGGGTGCAGCTGCAACCTCGGTCAGCAGAGCCATCATAGTTGCTAGTGGCGACTATGTCACCATGTCGGACAGGGCAAAACTTGAAAAGGCCAATTCACAATTCACTATTGATCCTGCTGCAGACTCGCCGCGTTCACCCACTCCGCCTCCTCGATCTCCAGCAACGCCTCCAAAACGACGTAGAGGCACAGTTCAACCGCAAGCCACAACTCCAAAAAGGCACCGGGTTCCCCCGTCAAGAACCAAAGTTGCAAAATGTGGCAAGCCTCTTGCCAGGGTTTTGTCGGTCTTATCCCCTATACGACCGACTGCTCAAAGCAATGCATCAATTGCAATACCCACTCCACAACCAAACCCAGTACCCTCGCCAAGACCAAACCGACTACCATCGCCAAGAGCAGACCCAATTGCAACTCCAGTTTCTAGACCCTCGCCATCATTTCAGCATTTCATTACTGTGAAAATAAAACAGCACAGATGCTGAGAGTTAATTTCTACTGCAATCCAGAAAAAAAACACCCTTTTTAGTTTAGTAAATTTGTACAATAAATTTTGCTTTTATTTGCACGGCAACAACATCTGAAATAAACATTTTATATGTACAGGTACCCCGATACGATAAGCTTATATCTGCATACTGCCTCCAGAATAAAAACAATTTTTATATACATAAAATAAAAAATAAAATTCATTTCTAAGTATTCATCCATGCAGGAGTCGACTTCCGATTCTCAATCTGAAAAAGAAAAGGTAACATGTTTAGAAATTAAAACTGATATGCAGTTATTATTGTCCGGTAAAAAGAACTTGAAATATTGTCCTGCATAAAAACATAGTGTCTATTTTGTCACCTAAAATACAAAAAAATAGTCAAATAAAAAATTTTAATTAGTAACACAATTATTGAATTATTTAGTTTTTACTTCGTTTAAAAAAAACATAGTTATTGTAATAATCACGCGCCGTGTTACAAATTGTCAGTACTGGAAATATTTTCTAACCGCAGTACACACAGTTATAAAATATATAAAATAAGCAACATCGGTAATTAATTGTACATTAGTTGTACATTAGTTGTCTATTTTAAAATACGGTATAGGTTTATTTTAATTACGTTTTCATCACTCTGTAATATTTTGTCAGCGAACAACTTACAAAAACAAAAATTATTAAAAAAAAATGCGTAATCTGGGTTAATTATAACGCAAACCACTATTAACTGGAAGTTTTGTGACATACATTCAGACACATCATTAACACGCACCTTTATGTTTGTTTTTCGATGTCAC